>QXEO01001110.1:0-1200000 GCA_007115705.1 Dactylis glomerata
GAACATGTATTGCATAAAAGGATTAAGACTAGCAAACCTAGCTTCTAACATGTGAATCAAATAAGCAGAAGCAACTTCAATACTAGGAGCTAGCTCAACCAAAGATTTTTCCTCAACTTCCTCATGCATACTAATGTAATTAAAGAACTCCTCAATGTTACTTTTGCCAATAATCGAACCGCTACCTACTGAGAGGTCCTCCAGAACGTACTTAGGGATCAACATGATGAACTAAAGTAAAGAAATAACAACTACCAAGGATTCTAATTTTTTTGGGTTTTTGATATAAAACGATGTAGGTAAAATAAATAAAGTAAAGCAAAACAATAAAACAAAGTAAAGGATGTGCGTGCAAAAAACTCCCCTCGCAGAAGTCTTCTACTTCCTCCTCGGCAACAGCGCCAGAAAATTAGCTGCTGGCGCGTAGTTGACGTGGGAGAGTATAGTTGATGTAGGAGCTTCTTCTTCTTCAAGTCCCCGGCAACGGCGCCAAAAAATTAGCTTGATGCATGGTGAATGACCAGCCCGTTGGGAACCCCAAGAGGAAGGTGTGATGAGTATAGCAGCTAGTTTTCCCTCAGTTTAGAAACCAAGGTTTATCGTTCTTGGAGAGGAGAGACAAACGACTGAAGGTGATGCTTGCTAGTTTGCGACAGCTTCGGACAATTTATATATGGCGCCTCGTCCAAGCTTTGCTTGCTAGCTGCAACGCGGAACCTGCACACACACAACCAAGTACTTTGTTCCCAATTACGATGAGGTTGTCAATCTCACCGGTTTGCTTGAAACAAAGGTTATGAGTGTATCGAGTGGAAAACAATAGAGTATGCGAGTAAAGTAAACAGTGCGAGTAAAGTAAACAGTGCAAGTAAAGTAAACAGGTGATAGCAATATGATGGAAATAGGACCGGGGTCCACAGTTCACTAGTGGTGTCTCTCCATAAGATAAATAACACATGCTGGGTAAACAAATTACAGTTGGGCAATTGATAGAATAAAGATAAACGTGATATGTCAAGAAGATCACTATGAGATTTACTCTGGGCATTACAACAAAATATATAGACCGCCATCCAACTGCATCTATGACTAATAATCCACTTGTGGCGAATCAATCCGAGAACTCCACAAGTATTAAGTTGCGAACAACAGATAATTGCATTAAGCAAAGTGTGTAATGTAAACAAAGCATATGCCCTTGAGCATATGAATGTTGTTTTCTCCCTAGTAGCAACATCACATCTACAACCTTAGAGGTTTCTGTCACTCCCCCAGGTTAAATAGAGGCATGAACCCACTATCGAGCATAAATACCCCCTCTTGGAGTCACTAGCAACTACCCGGCCAAGATAGCTACTAACAACGGAGAGCATGCAAGATCATAAACAACATAGAGATAACATAAGATAATATTCAGTACAGCAACTCAATCATAAACACCAATATTCTTCGGATCCCAACAAACCAAACATGTAGAATTACATAACGGTGATCACAATCATGTAGGGCAGCTCATGAGATCTAAACATGAAGCACATGGTGGAGAAGACAACCATCTAGCTACTGCTATGGACCCATAGTCCAAGGTAGACTACTCACTCATCGCTCCGGAGGCAAGCATGGCGATGAAGAAGACCTCTGGTGGCGATTCCCCTCTCCGGCAGGGTGCCAGGAAGAGCTTCTGGACCCTCCCGATCTCGGGTCGACGACGGCGGCGGATCGTGATGTGTTTCTGAAAAATTGATCGGGTACTTAGGTTTTTTCCGTCGGGGGGTCTTTATAGGCGAAGGGGCGATGTCAGAGGAGGGACCAGGCGCCCTCACGCCAGGGTGGCGCGGCCCAGGCCCTGGCCGTGCCAGCCCTGCGTGTGGGGCCTTGGTGGCCCCTCTCCTTCTCTCCTTCGGATCTCTGGAAGCTTTCGGGTAAAATAAGACTTCAGGAACTTGTTTCGTCCAATTCCGAGAATATTTCCTGTGTATCACTTCTGAAACACAAAAACAGCAGAAAACAGGGAACTGGCACTGTGGCAACTTGTTAATAGGTTAGTTCCGGAAAATGCATAAAAATGCCACGAAGTGTAACGAAACAGTAGGCAAATGGTATAAAAACAAGCATGGAGCATCAAAAATTATAGATACGTTGGAGACGTATCAGCGTGCTCGGCTGCGCCGTTCTCAGCTTCTATCAATGATTGCTTGCGACTTGTTTATTGTTTCAATTACATGTATTTGGTTTTGTCATCGGTATGATGAGCTTATGTACAATGCGTGTATGGCATGTTTTTGCATGTGGGTGCAACATGTTGTCTGTCCGACGATGATTGAAGAAGAGAAGAAAGATCAGATCCACGATCAAAACAGCAGCGAGCTGAACTGGTGCACGAGATTTAAGGATATACACGATCATAAAAATGCTTCTAGGGTTTCATCCCCTCGCTTGCTGATACGTTTCAAATGTATCTATAATTTTTGATGCTCCGTGCTTGTTTATACACCATTTGCTTTGTGTTTTGTTACACTTCGTGGTGTTTTTATGTATTTTCTGGAACTGACAAGGGTATAGATAATAGAGCCCGTTACTTGAGTACCCCTAAGGCCCATTAAGCTAGGCCCAAGTGTAATTTTAGTCGAAATATGAGTTCATGTCATATACCAATGTTACAATATGTATCGGACCCCTCCCTTTCCTTGAGACCTGGCCACCTATATATAGGGACCAGGAGAGGACGGTGAGGGACAGATTGAAAGCAAGCCAAGTTCACCACCACGATTACTTTCGATACACACCTTATTTGACTGATTTTACCTTCGAGTTCATCCAACGCCCTACTTCCCCGATCCTAAGTCCTTCATCTAGCACATTTGTCGAGTTAACCCTCGTCAGGAACTAACCTACTAATGAGATGCCACAGTGCCAGTTCCCTATTTTCTGCTATTTTTGTGTTTCAGAAAAGCTACAGGAAATATTCTCGGAATTGGACGAAACAAAAGCCAAACCTTCTATTTTTCCCGAAGCGTCACGAAGTCTAAAGATGAGACGGAGGGGAGCCAGGGGCTCGCCACACCCTAGGGTGGCGCGGCCCAGACCCTGGCCGCGCCACCAGGTTGTGAGACCACCTGGTCCACCTCCTAAAGCCCCCCTTTCGCCTATATATTCCCCTTGACAGGAAAAACCTAAAGGACGGATCGCTTTTCCTCAGAACATACTGCAAGCCACCGCCGCTGTTGTCGCGAGGTCGGGAGGATCCAGGAGCTCTTCCCGGTACCCTGCCGGAGGCCTTCGCCACCACCATGGTCACCTCCGGAGTGATGTGTGAGTAGTCTACCTTGGACTACGGGTCATAGCAGTAGCTAGATGGTCGTCTCCTCCGCCATGTGCTTCATGTTTAGATCTTGTGAGCTGCCCTACATGATCAAGATCATCTTTATGTAATTCTACATGTTGTGTTTGTTGGGATCCGATGAGTATTGGTACTATGTTAAGTTGATGTGCTGAATATTATCTTTATGTTATCTCCATGTTATTTATGATCTTGCATGCTCTCCGTTGCTAGTAGATATCTTGGGCGAGTAGATGCTAGTGACTCCAAGAGGGAGTATTTATGCTCGATAGTTGGGTTCATGCCTCTAGTAATCTGGGGGAGTGACAGAAACCTCTAAGGTTGTAGATGTGCTGGTGCCACTAGGGAGAAAACAACATTCTTGTGTCCAAGAACATTTGCTTTGTTTACTTTACGCACTTTGCTTAATACAATTATCCGTTATTCGCAACTTAATATCCAATGTTTGCTCGGATGACATTTGGAGGGTGGATTATTAGTCATAGATGCAGTTAGATTATGGTCTATGTATTTTGTCGTAATGCTCAGAGTGAATCTCATAGTGATCCTCATGACATATGTACGTTATCTTTACTCTATCAATTGTCCAACTATAATTTGTTTACCCAGTATGTTGTTATTTATCTTATGGAGAGACACCACTAGTGAACTGTGGACCCCGGTCCAATTTCATTTACATTGCTATTACCGTTTGTTCGACGCTAATTTGTACCAGCAGAGGAAGAGTTGAGCTAGGATTCAGTAAGAGGCTGCGTATTAATTCAAGTGTATATGCAAGGAGCTGGCCAGCCATCCAGCATGCACGTGAATGAGCTAGCTTGTTCACGTTCTAATATATGTCATAGGGCTGGTCATGCGTTTGATGCATGAAGACAGCAGTGCAAGGATCGATCCAGGCTGCTAGCTCATGTACAAGTGCCTGGGATGATCGTACGTATGCGTTCCATTGGATCAGCTTGTCGCGCGCGATGAGATAATATTGTTGGCTAGCTAATGTCTATCCAATCCAAGCGATAAGTATCACACCGGGAAGGGCGCTCGAACGACCGCGGTTCTCCAGGAAAGCTAGCGTGTGCGGGGCGATAGGATAAGCATCCCTCATGAAACAAACCCTAAGTAATAGGCGCTCCGTTGACGTCCATCCGGGGTCACCCGGCTGCCTATAAAAGAAGGCGCAGCTCACGGAAAGGAACACAGAGAGAAGACACCCGGAGGGGAGAGACGCAGCCAGAGAGAGGGGATCGCATCCGGTGAACAGATACGAGACGGAGACGCCAGCCGCATCTGGAGATCGATCTCAGCTGGAGACTCAAGCCCTCACATCCATCAGAGCTCACGTAAAAGAAGAGAAGAAGCAGGGACAGATCATGGAAGCGAACGTCATCTTCCCCAAAGGTAAAAATCATGCCTAATATCCATCTTCAACTCCCCTGCCTTCACAGCTCGCATGGTGGATGGAGGCTCGGATGCAGAACGACACGAACGTCGTCGTGGTGCTCGCTAGCGCGTAGCCCGCCGGCCGGGGCGCGCACCTCACCGACGAGTCACTACTAGAAAAAAGGCTACCCGCAGCGCACTTGTTTTTGTTACCCGTAGCGCATGGCTCGGCGCTGCGGGTACCACGCCACTGGTAATTAATTACCCGCAGCGCATGGTCTGGTGCGCTACGGGTAATTTACTTACCCGTAGCGCACCAGCCCATGCGCTGCGTGTAACGTGGTCCGTGCGCTACGGGTATTTTTTTTTGAAATTCACAAAAAATGATTTTTTTACGTACTCGTGGCGCACTAGGGCCGATGCGCTACGGGTATTTTTTTTCGAAATGCAAAAAAAAAGCCGCCGGAGAGGCCGCAGAGGCCGCCGGAGAGGCCGCCGGAGAAGCCGCCGGAGAGGTCGCCAGAGAGGTCGCCGGAGAGGCCGCCGGAGAGGTCGCCGGAGAGGTCACCGGAGAGGTCACCGGAGAGGAGCTGCCATCAAAGAGGAGAATGGGAAGGAGGTCGCCGGAGAGGATGTCGCCGGAGAGGACTTCATCGGAGAAGAGGTCGCCGGAGAGGAGGTCGTTGGGAAGGAGGTGGTTGGGGAGGAGCTCGCCGGAGAGAAGGTCATCGGGGAGGAGGTCGCCGGAGAGGAGCTCGCCGGAGAGAAGGTCGTCGGGGAGGAGGTCGTCGAAGAGGAGCTCGTCGGAGAGAAGGTCATCACGAAGAAGCTTGCCGGGGAGGAGCTCGCCGGAGAAAAACTTGGCCGGAGTGCTCGCCGGAGAGGATCTTCTCATGCTTATGTATGTGTATGAGAGAAAGAGAGAGAGAGAGAGAGAGAGAGAGAGAGAGAGAGAGAGACAGAGAGAGAGAGAGAGAGAGAGAGAGAGAGAGAGAGAAAAAAAGAAATATGAGGTGAGATATGGAGGAAGAAGAGAGAGAGGGGAGGTGAGATAAGGACAAAGAGAGGTTGGATCCGCGTGACCCCCTCTCGACCAATCAGAAGCCTTCATTGATAATGCCACGGATGTGTGTTTGTTTGGAAGCGTTGTGAGCCATTGGATGTGTGAGAAGATTCTCACTTACCCGTAGCGCACCACTTCACCTATGCGCTACGGGTAAGTGTTTCGAATTTCGTAATTTATTTCGCACCAAAAACTAAAACATCAAAAAACTGCATCTTCCCTTTGGAATTTTGAGATTCTAAAATTTGTCGAAACGACCATAGGTCGTTGAATTCGGATGTAACTTTTCATTCTGATACTTTTTCATATAAAAAACTTTTTAATCCAACTTCGTATGCAAAAGTTATGGCCATTTTTGCGAGACATAAAGTTTTTTTTGCAAAAAAATATCAAAATTCATGTTTATCAAATTTTGTTTTTTTTGCCGCCGATTCGAAATTTTTGGCGGGAAACTTACCTATAGCGCACCATTTTCTATACCCGTAGCGCATTTGATGGTGCGCTACGGGTAAATCTAAAATGTTTGAATATTATTCCCGTCCAACTTACCCATAGCGCACGAGAGGGGCATGCGCTACGGGTAATTATACTACCCGTAGCGCATGCTTCAATCGTGCGCTACGAGTAAGTTGAGGGAGTCCTGCCCACCGGAGCCCATATTACCCGTAGCGCATTGGAAATAGGCATGCGCTACGGGTAACCACAATATCCACAGCGCACATCGCTTGGTGCGCTACGGGTATATACCCGCAGCGCACCGTTTTTAAAATGCGCTACGGGTAACACTGCTATCTATAGCTGTTTTCCTAGTAGTGAGTAGCCCACCAACCTGTGGACGTCGAGACGCTCCCCACTTCCGGGGGTGACAAGGACGACGTCGTGGCCGGATACTACGACCCGCCATCTCCGGCATGGACGACGCTGGCGACTGGATGCAAGCTCCACCATGAACGCCACCGCCGACGGTGTCGGGCTGCCAGCGTGCAGCTCGACGCCCTCTCGCTCAACTCCTCACGAACGGTGTCGGGGCTGCCGGCGTGCAGCCCGGGGCCCTCTCCACTTCACGAACAGCGATGGTGTGGCAGCCGGCCTGTAGCGGTGCCACCTCCGCTCCCGACGGCCATGCTGCGCCGAAGACGATGGCAGCATGGAGGCTGCCGGCGTGCAGCCCTTTGCGCCCTCGACTCCCGCAGTGGACATCGCCCAAGAAGATGGCGTCAGGTGCAGCCCAGTGCCCTCTTCACCACCTTGGACAACGCCGAGGACGGCGTAGGCGGCCGGTGTGCACCCCGGCGTCCTCTTCATCACCTTTGACCACGACGCCGACAACGGAGTAGGCAGCCAGTGTGCAACTCGGCGCCATTTTCTCATCTCCGACCTTTGCAAAGATGTTGGTACCCAGTGCTCGCGTGAAGCCTGACATCTCCACTCCCGTGGATGGCATCCATGATGGCGGCGTCCGTGCTCGAAGGCTGCCGTCGTGCAACCAAGGTACCACCTTCACTCCGACGACACCGAAGACGTTGGCGCGGAGGCGTCATCTTCACTTCTGCGGACAAAGCTCAAAGACAACAAGGGCAGCCGTGGCTCAGCATTCACTTTCACGACACTTGCCGAAGCCAATGACGACATCGGCGCAGGAGACTGCCGGCGTGTAGCCCGGCGCCCATGGACGGCGCCGAAGACGTCGATGGCGGCGTGAAGGCTGCCACGTGCAGCTCGGCGGACACCTCCACGACACTCACTACTAGAAAAAAGCTTACCCGTAGCGCACCTAATATGGCTACCTGTAGCGCATATGGCGTGCGCTGCGGGTAGCACGCTACTAGTAAAAAAATACCCGTAGCGCATGTGTGGTGCGCTACGGGTAATAGGCTTACCCGTAGCGCATGTGTCTGGTGCGCTACGGGTATGCATATTACCCGTAGCGCACCTCACACACATGCGCTACGGGTAATATGCATACCCGTAGCGCACCTTATACACATGCGCTACGGGTAAGCCTATTACCCGTAGCGCACCTTACACACATGCGCTACGGGTAATATGCATACCCGTAGCGCACCATATACACATGCGCTACGGGTATGCATATTACCCGTAGCGCATTAGACACATGCGCTACGGGTATATTTTTTTTGATTTTCGAAAATACTCTATTTCTGCTGCCAAATTACAGTTTTTATACATAATATAGTACAGTATAGAGAATATAACAGGTATACAGAATAATGCAATATAAATAGCATAAAACATGCATGGCATATGAATCACATTGTTTTGAAATAAAACAAACACATTCGTAGTCTAAGACACCAATACCGACAAGTATACAAGTTCATCATCACATCTTACATGAATGAGATAGTCTCCTACACTACAATGAAGTACACTACAACCGCAATCACCGCGGTGAGCAAGACGGCGGTGGTGACGCTGAAGATCGTCCTCCTCTCCTCTCGCAGGTGGTTCCTCCACCTAGCTTCCGCCTCCGCCATGGTGTTGTACCCTTTGTAGCTATTGCCCTTGAACATGTTGACTTGCTTCAAGCAATCTTCCCAGTGGACGTAAACTCCAGGAACCCTACCCCTGTACACCACGTACGGCATCTCTACCTTTAAGACACAAATAAGGTTAGAGAACGGAAAGCAATAGTTCATCATATAATTAAATGATACAATTAACATCCATGGGCGCCGGGCTGCACACCGGCAGCCTCCCGCCCCGACGTTGCCGTTAAGTGTCGAGGATGTGGCCGCCGGGCTGCACGTGGCAGCCTTCACGCCACCATTGCCGACGTTGCCGTCAAGTCACTACTAGGAAAACGTCTATAGGTAATGCAGCTACCCGTAGCGCATCATATATGTGGTGCGCTGCGGGTATTTACCCGTAGCGCATGTGTGTACATGCGCTGCGGGTATGTCACATACCCGTAGCGCACCAACTACCCGTAGCGCATATATATCATATGCGCTACGGGTAAGTGTGGGCAGAGCTCCCCATCCGGGCCTACATATACCCGTAGCGCATTTTATATATGGTGCGCTACGGGTATGTGACATACCCGCAGCGCATGTACACACATGCACTACGGGTAAATACCCGCAGCGCACCACATATATGATGCGCTACGGGTAGCTGTATTACCTATAGACGTTTTCCTAGTAGTGACTTGACGGCAACGTCGGCAATGGTGGCGTGAAGGCTGCCACGTGCAGCCCGGCGGCCACATCCTCGACACTTAACGGCAACGTCGGGGCGGGAGGCTGCCGGTGTGCAGCCCGGCGCCCATGGACGGCGCCGAAGACGTCGATGTCGGCGTGAAGGCTGCCATGTGCAGCTCGGCGGCTACTTCCTCGACACTAGACGACGACATTGGCGCAGGCTGCCTACGTGTAGACTGGCATCCCCTTATTCCCATGGACGGTGCCCAAGACAACGAGGGAAGGATGACCCAGAGAAGGCGGCGAGAAGCACGACCTTGCTGCGAAGGCAGCGAGAAGCACAGGCCCGTGCCAGCGCCAAGGAGCGCTCCGGCTGCCGTGCACTCTGCAAGAAGTGGCTGCCCGACGACACAAGCACCGGTCACCGTGGTCAACGCGGCAGCCTAGAGCTGTCAGGATGGAGCTCATGGAGGCGCCATGGGCAAGACGGAGTTCTGCCGCCCATCGGAGCCGGTCGCATGCAGCTACATCTTCTTGTACAAATCTCTTTGAGTGTGCAGGTACACATGGAGAACCAGGTCAAGCTCCGCGGAGGCACACGGCGGCGGCGGCATCGAAGATCACGCGTCGGGAAGCTTGAAGAACCGGTGGCCAAGGCTGAAGCACGTTCATCAGGGATCCGAGTGAACAGGCACCGCGGCCCGGGGCGGAGATCGCATCTTTTTTTTTTTTGCGAACCCGCAGGAGATCTGCGCGTCTTTGTATTAAATTTAAGGGGAACGGCCGAAGGCCGAGTACATTGCCGAAGCGAGAGGAGAAGCAGAAGCACCACCACACCACCTAAGGCACCACGCAGGGCGCCCGGGCTAGGCTACTCGACTCCTCTCCTATACCCACGCCTACACACCATCCAAGCTGCCCATTCATCAAGCAGCAAGCGGAGCGACGTTTGCGCCGAGGTGTACTTATGATTGAACACCCGTGCGTTCCTCTCCAGCCACAAAGACCGCATGACGAGCAAGATGAACGAGTTGGCCGTTCTACGATCCGATGCCGCGAAGCGGGAGATGGCCAACGGCCACCACTCCCCAAGCTCCGCGCGATCAGATGGCACGATGTTAGGCAGCCCGAGGTGAGTAACAGCACCTATCCAGATAGCCGCCGCGAAAGGGCACTGCAACGTGATGTGGTCTATGGTTTCCTCACGAGAACCACATAGCGGACACATGATGTGCGTGGGGAGCCCCCTCCTCCGACGACGATCCGCCGTCCAACACCGCCGACGCAGCGCAAGCCATGCATGAAACTTGTGCTTGAGCGGGGCAAAGGAGTTCCACACGTTCGCCGCTCCCGCCAATGCCGTAGTACCATGGAACAACGTTAGGTAGGCCGACTTGGACGTGTAACTCCCATTAGCGGTCCACTTCCAGCGAAATGTGTCCGCCTCGTCGAAGCCACGCCTAGGAACGCCTTGGATCGCACTCCACAGCTTGAGGTAGTCCCTCAAGGCGGCCACCGATAGCTCGCCGGCGATGTCGCGCGCCCACCCGTGGTCCAAGAGACCTTCCGCCACCGTGCGCGCCCGCTTGACGGACGGGCGGATGTGCTTCATCAAGGCCGGAGCAATGCACTCCGCGCCGATGCCGCCGATCCAAGGGTCCACCCAAAACTTGACCGAGGTGCCCGCCCCAACCGAGACAACCACCGAGGCGTTGAAGAGCGCGCGGGAAGCATCGCTCACCGCCAGATCGAGGCCGCTCCAAGGCTTGGTGACGTCGGTCCTCTGTAGCCATATCCACCTCGATCGCAAAGCCGTGTTTAGATGGCGCAGGTTATGAAAACCCAAGCCTCCTAGGATCTTGGGTTGGCAGACCTGATCCCAAGCAACGGCGCAACTTCCCCCATTTGCCTCCGTGGAGCCGGCCCAGAAGAAGCCCCTTCGCAGTTTATCCACCGCCTGGAAGAACCAAGGATCAAGGTCTAGCGCCATAAGATGATAGATGACCGACGCTGTGAGGACGGCCTGCACGTACACCGCGCGGCCCTCCCTAGTCATCAGGCGCGCTCGCCAATAGGAGAGCTTGCTGGCAAGCTTGTCAAGCACCGGCTGCAGATTCGCCTTGCTCAGCTTCCGAAGCGATAGCGGTAGCCCCAGATAGGTGCACGGCAGGCTCGCCACCCTGCACGGGAGGGCATCGCGCACGGCGAGCATGGTTTCCTCGGGGCAATGGATCGGCGCCACCGCACTCTTGCTGAAGTTCACCTTCAAGCCGGAGGCCGCACCGAAGAAGTCAAGGATTGCACAAACGGCGTTGAGCTCGGCCCGCTCAGGCTTGGCGAAGACCACCACGTCGTCGGCGTAAAGCGAAACCCGGTGCTTGATGCCCGAGAGAGCGAAACGGGACAGAATACCGGCTTGCTCGGCCGCGCGGAACAGGGTGGCAAGCACATCCATGGCGATGACAAATAGGAGGGGGGAGATAGGGTCTCCTTGCCGGAGCCCCCGCCCGTGCCTGAACGCATCGCCCTCGTAGCCATTGACAAGCACCTTAGTTTGCGCCGTCCGCAACAGCAACGCAATCCACCGCACCCATCGTGGTCCGAAACCACGCTGCCGAAGCACACTGAGTAGAAACGGCCATAACTTAGAAGAACAGTTAAACAAGGGATCCGAGATTTTGTTTGGTGGGGAGAGTGAGAGCGAGAGTGAGAGTGAGCGAGCCCCACCCAACCCTGCCCACGCCGGCCGCCGCCACGGCGCCGGTGCCACCAGCCAGCCCTGCCGGCCGCCGCTCCGGCCCCGGCAGCCACCCCACGTGCCCTTCTCCCTGCCCCAGCCTCGACATGGCCAGCCAGGTCGCCTTCTCAGATTCCGACGGGAGTGATTCGTCCGTGTCCACGCGCCCCCCTGCCCCTCCCCTGCGCTCGCTGGTCGTCGTTCCGGCGGGCCTCGGCCTTGGGTCGAGGGGCTAGGACGCGGGCGCTGGTCCTAGCCGCCCTGCCGCAGCCGACATCACGGCGCCGGCCGATGGGGCCTGGCGGACCAGGGAGCCGCGTCGGCGTCGTGTCGGGCGCGTCGCGCCTGGGCCTCGCAGCAGGGGACCCCCGCCCCCGCGTCAGCTGCCCGCCGCGCGCCCTCCGGCGAATGGTGCGTCGAGCCGGGTGCCGGCCGCGCTGCACGGCTGCTGCTACAACTGTGGAGAGGAGGGCCACATCGCCTCCCAATGCGACAACCCTACGCTGTGCGTTCGTTGCGGCGGGACCGAGCACATCTCCAAGGACTGCAAGAGGCCTCGCAGCGACTCTGACGGGCCGCCGCCGCGCGCAAGGGCGCCGCCGCTGCGTCGTTCTGCTGGTGCGGTAGGCGAGGCCGCGCCCGGAACGCGTGCGCACGCGCAGCCTCCTGTGGCCCGCCTGCCTCGGACAGCTGCGTCTTCGGGCTCAGAGCGTTCATGGCGTGATGTGGTCGCTGCGGATGGGGCGCCTGCTGCGGGTTCGGCCGGGACTCAGTTCTCGGCCCCGTTTGCGCCGCCGTCGCCGACTTCCTCGCCGGCAGCGCCCCCCGTGACCGTGCCGCCACCTGATGTGGATCGGCTGGACCTGTGCTACATGATGCCGTCCGCGAGCATGGTGCAGCTAGAGTCGGACCTCGACCGCGCGGTCATGGTGACGGTCACCGCTAGCAACAGAGCGGAGATCTCCCTCGACGTGGCGGCCAGGGCCATCTACGGCCAGCTTAACCTGCCGCCGTACTCCTTCTCCATCAGGGCGTTCGATCCGATGGACTTTCTGGTCCTGTGTGACAGCGCGGAGGTGCGGGACACGCTCGTGCTGGCCGGCTCTGTCTCCACGGCGCGGTGATCGCTCGCCTTGGCGCCCTGGTCACGCCAGGTCGGAGCCTTCCTGCGGGACGCGCCATTCCTGGCGCAGCTCGACATCCGCGGCATCCCCGCACATGCTTGGGCAGAGCGCACTGCCATCAAGCTGCTCGAGGGCTGTGGCATCGTCGACGCGGTGGATCCCTCCACGGCCAACCGCAATGACATGTCCGTGTTCAAGGTCGACGTGTGGACTCACGATGTGGCTGCCATCCCGTCGGTCCGTTGGCTAGCGGTGCCCGAGCCGGGGTTCGGGAACAGGCTGGAGGTCTCCAACGGCCGCCGCCGACCGCGGACAGATTCACCCAAGGTCCTATGGTATCGCATCCGTTTTGACGTCCGAAGCTGGCTCGTCGGTGCCGCTCCTTCGTCCGCTGAGTCGGACAGCGCTGGAGGAGGCCCAAGGTCCGCCGGCGGGACGTGCGACGATGGCGAAGCTGGCCACGAAGCTGGCCACGAAGCTGGCAATGCGCAACGCCGCCGCAGACGGCGCAGGGGGCCGCGGAGACGCCGTGGTCGTGCGGCTGCCGCGCCGCGGGAGGAAGACGCCGTGGCTGTGGTACCTGGTGGTGCTAGTCATGTGGCTACCGATGCATGCAGGTTGGCCGCCAACGCGCCTGTGCTCCCAGCCGATGGGCCGGCCGACGGCTCGCCGGGGAGATGGCTCGATGGCTGTGCGAGGGCGGGCAGTGCGCCGCCAACGCGGCCGCGCTCACCTTCCGTTCGGCCTCGCCAGCTCAGCCCTAGCCCTAGCCCTGTGGCCCGCTTGCTTGATCACGGGTCTGTGGTCGAGCGCCGGCCCCCATGCGCTGGCCAGGCTTGCTCCGTGGGTGATTCTGGACCGCGCGGCGCGTCGCCCGACAATGCTGGCGGAGCTTTTCCGTCCCCGCAATCCCGGTGTCAACGGTCCGAGCTCCAAACTCCTGTGCGCGCTGCCTGCTGCAGTGGTTCACATGACGGTACTTGCTTGGCAGGAGACAGGGCAGCCTTGTCAGCTGCTGAATCTTTCCTGTCTGGGTGCCGCTCGGTCTCCAAGGATGGATCCCCGGCTGATTGCACACCGCTTTCGCCTGCGTTCAAGCTGGGGCGTCTACATGCCTCTGCGATGGCAAAGCAGGTTTCCGGGGATTCTTTTCAGAGCAGCTCTCCGGCTGCCCGGGCATGCAAGGTGAGCCATGTGGCCACTGGCGGTCTAGGCAGCGTGCGCACGCCAGCCCGTAAGGAGCCGTTGGAGGTGCATGCTGGTGGGCCAGCTCAGTCAGCAGTCCATGTGCATGTTGGCGAGCATGGGCGTGCCGACGCCAATCTAACAGCTATCCTCGACCTGCTGCAAGGCTTCAGACGGCAAGTAGGGAATCCGCTCCTTTCGCTGCCGGATCCAAAGGTGGTACGTCGCCGCTTGTTTTCCGGAGCGCGTCCCTCTGCGAGGAAGAGCAAGCGCCTTGCTGAGCTGAGGCGGGGTGCTTCGTCCACGGTCGTCAAGAGGGCTCAGAGGCTGTTGATGGAGAAGCTTGGCATCTGCCATGAGCAGCAGCGCCTGTCATCTCAGCAGCTCGAAGATTACGCGGCGATGTTTGCTTCGCCACTCGGCAAGGAGCAGGTGGCCGCGCTCACGGCGCTGTTCGGGCTGACCTGCCCGGCCGCGGACGAGGCGGGTCTTGTGGCGTTGGTGGAGACCTAGGTCGCTGCAAGCCCTAGGTTGTTCGTAGGCCTTGTCCAATGGAAGACGATCAGAACGTTAGGGTGGTGGTGTGGAACACGCGTGGGCTTAACAATCCTGCCCGTCGTACGGCCGTGCGGGTGGCTATCAGTGACGCCATGGCGTCCGTGGTGTGTGTGTCGGAGTCCAAACTCCACTCTGTAACCGCATTTGACATCGTAGAGTGCTTCGGCTCCCGCTTTGACGGGTTTGTGTATTTGCCGGTTTGTGTATTTTCTAGCGTCGAGAAACGATCAGTTCTCGGTCTCCGTACAGCTCTCCCGCGCCGGTAGCGCCGTAGGACGGGAATGGTGGCTGACGGCGGTCTACGGGCCAACCGTCGAGGATCGGAAAGCCGCCTTCTTGGATGAGCTCCGGGTGGTTCGAGCTGCCGTCCAGGGGCCGTGGGCGGTTGCGGGCGATTTTAACCTCATCGTCGATGCGAGAGACAAGAACAATGCGCTGCTCAATCGCCGGCTGATGAGCATGTTTCGCCGCTTCCTCAACAATCTTGAGCTCCGCGAGTCCAACCTGCTCGGGCGACGCTACACGTGGAGCAACGAGCGCGAGACGCCGACCATGGCTAAGCTTGACAGGTGGTTTGGCTCGGTTGAATGGGATGATTTGCACCCTGACGCATCGCTCTCCGCCCTCTTTTCCTCGCTCTCCGACCACTGCCCTATCCTCATGTCGACAGCGGTCTCGCTACCGCTAAAGCGGCGCTTCCGGTTCGAACGTTTCTGGTTGAAGCTGGACGGTTTTCATGAGCTGGTCGAGGCAGTCTGGGGCAAGGAGAGGGTCTCGGCCAACCCTTTGGTCAACCTTGATCGCAAGCTGCGGAAGCTCGCTCGTGGCCTTCAAGGCTGGAGCCAGCGCAAAGTAGGCAGCGTGCGTGATCAGATTCTCATGGCCAATGAGTTGATTTTGCGCTTGGACGTGGCTCAGGAGAGTAGACAGCTCTCGGCGGAGGAGCTCGGGCTCAGACGCGGGCTGAAGCTGCGTGTGCTCGGTCTTGCTTCCTTTGAGCGCACTATTGCACGCCAGAGAGCTCGGGTGGCAGGGCTACGTGCAGGAGATGCCAGCGCTCAGTATTTCAGGATCCTCGCGGCGAAGCGGCGCCGTCGCGATCACATTGCTTGCCTACGGGTGGGCTCCCAGGTAGCCACAGAGCAGGCCGAGAAAGAGGCTTTGGCCACCGATTTTTATGTGGGCCTTCTCGGAACAGCTCGGCCTAGAGAGCACGACCTCGACCTCGAAGCTGTGGGGTTGCGCGCTGCCGATCTCTCTGACCTTGAGACGCAGTTCTCGGAGGAGGAGGTCTGGGAAGCGTTGCGCGCGATGCCGGCCAACAAATCCCCAGGACCGGACGGCTTTTCCTGGGAGTTCTATCAGCATTGCTGGCCGGTAATTAAGGTCGATGTGCTCGCGGCCCTTCGTGCTGTGTGGATCGGACATGACCAGGGGTTTGATGGCCTAAACGGTGCGCTTATCACGCTGCTGCCCAAGAAGGCCGGTGCTGTGGAGCTGACGGATTTCAGACCAATTAGTTTGGTCCACAGTTTTGCTCGCCTCCTCACCAAGGTGCTCGCGCGCCGCCTTGCACCTCGGATGACGGAGCTCGTGGACAGCAACCAGTCCGCCTTCATACGTGGTCGGTGCATTCAGGATAATTTCCTGCTTGTACAGGAATCGGCCAAGGCTCTGCACGCGAAGAAGGAGGCGTCGCTCCTCTTCAAGGTGGATATTGCTAAGGAGAACGCATCTTGACGAACAGGAGAAGAACTCAAGCCCACACAAGCGGAGGAGGTTGATCATGGAGGCGAGGACCATCTTCCCCAATGAAAGGCCACCACAGAGCTCAGCCGGCTGGTTGGCACGTTGATCACGACGACGAGCCTTGACGCTGCTGAGGACCGGAGTTGAGTTGAGGACGACGACGGCATGGCGCGGCCTACTTCTGTTCCCATGGAGACGCCCGCGCGCCTCTCGCCAACGAAGCTCGCAGTGAGCTCGTGTTCAGGCTGCTCACGACGTACAGGTGCAGCCCAACAACTTGGTGCACAGGTGCATGGCCGTACAGTTCACCTAGGTGCACAGGTTCAGCTCGGAGCTCGGTGCACAGATTCCTCACCGTCTTGTGCGCACGGCCCGGCGGACAGGTTTAGCTCAGGCCGGCGCATAGGTCGCTCGGCACTTGACGTACAAGACCTTCTCAAAGGAAAGACGTGCCTCCACGTGCGGCCGACCGTCAACTCGATGTGCAGCCCAGTAGATGGGCGCGGCTCGGCGTTCGCCGGGTAGGGCCACACCTTGGCGCACAGGTTCACAGCGACGTAAAGGCGTGGCTTTTGTGTACATGTTCAAGGAGGCGCACAGGAGCAACTTGGTGTTCGGCAATCAGCAAGCACAGCTCTAGGGACCCTGCGGCGTAGAGTGCTCCCGATGGACAGGTTCATCTCAGTTCGGCGTACTCCCGGCGAACAGGTCAAGCTCGGCGTTGGGCAACCAGCAAGTCGAGCTAGGCAATCATGCATGGCGAGAAGAGTATCAGTGGAGTGCACTAGCAACTCAAATACATGCGCATGCCCTAGGCTGTGCACACATGCATGTGCCATGCGCATATGCGCATGCATGGATCGAGCTAGCTGTGCGGGTGCATGCACGTGCATGCTCATGAGCAGCTCGCGGCATACTGCATACTACACGACGAGCTCTGCTACTTCACCACGAATCTGACCCGACACCACCTCTTCGTGACCTAGTGAGACGGCTCCTTCGACTACGCTCGGCAGCCGTGTACTCGGCGTCGGGCTAGATGAGGTGCCGACCACAACGGCCAAGCCGACTTAGACTGCGAGCGTTGGTTTTACACCGACGTCGGTCTCCTGAAGTTACTCTTGCGAGTCATACCCCTTGCACACCCCGACGAAGCCGTTAAAGTCGTCAAGAAGTCCTAGCCAAACGGACTGCATTCATGTTTCTTCAACAACATTCATCATCGCCATTCAAGACCGACGAGGCGCAACGGCGAGGGCGGGCGAGGCCGGAGCAAAGGCCACGCTTTTAGCGGCGCGTGTACCGATGAGGACACGGGCTATGCCGCTGCCCACACACTTAATCACCACCATCATGCATGCAGGACGTGAAGCGAAGACGACGAAGACGACCACACGGCTTAATCGGAGGTGTCTCGCGGCGTAACCCGCAGGAGTAATTAACTGGGAGCCTTCCGAGGCCCCGGGAACCAGAAGATTTCACAATCGCCATAGTCAGGCTGGCCGTGCTAGCAGGCCACACGCAGCGCAATCGCTTGGGAATTGTATTTGTTATCAATATGATTAATGAAATACTTTTCCCTCTCTTTGTTTTCTTTGTGTATCATTATACACTGGCACGCCCGCACACCTTCCTTTTCTTTTAACCATTCCCTGGTGCGAATGAGAGAGCTACGATACCGCCCTATCTCGCGGAGTGTCGTACGTTTTTCTCGTGTCAAACACCGTTTACTATTTTACTCGATTATTTACATTCCCGCATACTATTACCTTTTACCATTCCATACGCTCAATCCTTTGTTTACAGCAAACCGGTGAGATTAACAACCTCATCGTAAGTTGGGACAAAGTTCTTGGTTGTGTTGTGTGCAGGTTCCACGTTGCTGCTGGTGCAAAGCAAAGCCCTGGACGAGGCGTCATATAAATTGTTCGGAGCCATTTACTATTTTACTCGCTTATTTACATTCCCGCATACTATTATCTTTTACCACTCGATACGCTCAATCCTTTGTTTACAGCAAACCGGTGAGATTGACAACCTCATCGTAAGTTGGGGCAAAGTTCTTGGTTGTGTTGTGTGCAGGTTCCACGTTGCTACTGGTGCAAAGCAAAGCCGTGGACGAGGCGCCATATAAATTGTTCGAAGCTGTTGCAAAGCTAGCAAGCATCACCTTCTGAAGTTTGGCTTTCTCCTACTGGTTCGATAAACCTTGGTTTCTTAACTGAGGGAAACTTGCTGTTGTGCTCATCATACCTTCCTCTTGGGGTTCCCAACTGGGTGCCTACACCGCACCATCAAGCATTTTTCTGGCGCCGTTGCCAGGGAGAAAGAAGATTTCTGCAAGGGGAGTCTCTCACGCTCAATCTTTTACTTTGTTATTGCTTTGCTTTATTTTATTTTTGCTTGCATCATTTTATAAAAAATACAAAAAAATTAGTTCCCTTATAGTTGCTTTTACTTGTCTGCTTTTAGCTTTGCTAGAATGAGTACTCCTGAGAACACCAAGTTGTGTGATTTTACTAGCACCAAAAACATTGATTTTATCTGCACTCCTATTGTGCCACCTGCTCCTGAGGCAAATTTTTATGAGATCAAACCTGCTTTGTTGAATCTTGTTATGAAAGAGCAATTTTCTGGTGCCAGTTCTGATGATGCTGCAGCTCATCTCAACAATTTTTTTGAGCTATGTGAGATGCAAAAGTATAAGGATGTAGATGGTAATATTATTAAGCTTAAGTTGTTTCCTTTCTCTTTAAGAGGAAGAGCTAAGGATTGGTTGCTATCTTTGCCTAGAAATAGTATTAATTCTTGGGATAAGTGTAAGGATGCTTTTGTTGGAAAATACTATCCTCCTGCTAAGATTATAGCTTTGCGTAGTGATATTATGAAGCTTAGACAGTTTGATAATGAACATGTTGCTCAAGCTTGGGAAGGAATGAAATCTATGATAAAGAATTGTCCCACTCATGGGCTGACTACTTGGATGATTGTCCAAACCTTTTATGCAGGACTGAATTTTTCTTCAAGAAATCTATTGGATTCAGCTGCTGGAGGCACTTTTATGTCCCTTACCTTGGGCGCCGCAATGAAGCTTCTTGAAAACATGATGGTAAATTATTCTGAGTGGCACACCGAGAGAGCTCCACAAGGTAAGAAGGTAAATTCTGTTGAGGAAACCTCTTCCTTGAGTGATAAGATTGATGCTATTATGCTTATGCTTTCTAATGATAGAGCTCATGTTGATCTTAATAATGTTCCTTTGGCCTCTTTGGTTGCTCAGGAAGAGCATGTTGATGTAAACTTCATTAGAAATAATAATTTCAACAATAGTGCTTATAGGAACAATTTTGCTAGCAACAATTATAGGCCGTATCCTTCAACCAATGGTAATGGTTATGGTAACTCTTATGGTAATTCCTCCAACAACACTAGGGGTGCGCCCTCTGAGCTTGAAGTCATGCTCAAGGACTTCATCGGTAACAAATTGCTTTTAACAAGTCTGTTGAGGAAAAGTTGGTTAAAATTGATATTCTTGCTTCTAAAGTTGATAGCCTTGCTCTTGATGTTGAACTTCTGAAACTAAAAGTGTTGCCTAATGCTGTGAAAGAAAGCACTACTTTGAATGCCATCCAGGTTAGAATTGATGAAAATGTTAGGATGTTAGCAGAATTGCATGCCAGGTGGGAAAGAGAAGATGAGATGGCTAGAAAGATAAAGGTATGTACTATCACCACCTCTAATGATATTGTTCCAAATGCTGGCAATCCTCTTACTTTGATTGGTGTAGAGAAATCTCCTACTCCTTGTGCGAAAAAGCCCAAAACTGCAAAAACTTTTTCTACAAAAAGTGCTGAAATTTTTTGGAGTATGGGAGATGATATCTCTATTTCTTTTCATGATTTTGATGTTGATGGCTGCAATATATCTGAAGTTATTTTGTTCTTGCAAAAGCTTGCTTTGAGTCCTAATGCTAGTTCTTTGAATGTTGCTTTTACAAATCATATTACAAATGCTCTCATGAAAATTAGGGAGGAAAAGTTGAAACAAAAGGCTTCTATTCCCAAGAAGTTAGAAGATGGTTGGGAGTCCATCATTGATATTCATGTTAATGGTTTTGATTGCCATGCTTTATGTGATCTAGGTGCTAGTATTTTTAGTATGCCTAGAAAGTTTTATGATATGCTTGGTTTACCACCGCTTGAAAAGTGTTATTTTGATGTTCCTCTTGCTGATGTTGCTAAGAAGAAACCTTTGGGAAGGATTAATGATGTTATTATTTTGGTTAACAATAACCTTGTTCCCGTTTATTTTCTTGTTATGGATGTTGAATGCAATGCTTGATGTCCAATTATATTGGGAAGACCTTTTCTTTGAACTGTAGGTGCCATCATTGATATGAAGGAAGACACCATTAAATATCAATTCGCACTCAAGAAAGGTATGGAACACTTCCCTAGAAGAAGGAAGAAATTACTTTTTGACTCTATTCTTAGAGCAAATTATGAACTTGATGCTTCATCACTTGATATTATTTGATTTGCACTTTCTGCGCCTAGCTCAAAGGCGTTAAAGAAAAGCACTCTTGGGAGATAACCCAATGTTTTCTTTTCAGTACTTTTTCTTTTATTTGAGTCTTGGAAGTTATTACTACTGTAATGACCTCTCCTTTTCATTTTTATTTCATTTTTGTGCCAAGAAGAACCTCTAATTTGAGGGAGGTAAGATTTGGGGAAGTTATTGTCCTGAAACAGATTTATGCGCTGCACCGTAAAAATTCGTGAAAATTCTCAGAATATCTTTTTGATCTACGATTTATTGTGCATATTCCCCAGGTTATTTACAAACTTTCATTAGTTTTGCACTTTTCCATTTGATCAACTGAAGGTGCTCGAAAAAATCGATCTCTGTCAGCTGTTCTGTTTTGAAAGATTCTGCCACTATTTGTGTTTGCCTCTCGATCGCTGTCTTTTTGAGTTCTTTTGATCATGGAACTTTTGACAAAGTTGTTACAGTTTCTTATGCTTTAATGGTTGGTACATTTGAGTTTGAAACTGAACCAAAAGGGTGGATTTATTATCATGCTTATGCTAATGTTGCTAATAGAATTGTGTGAAGTTTTGTATGAAGGAAGTTTTCAAGTGTAGGGAATGGAGACTGATGAGATGAGATGAAGTATGGACAAAAGCTCAAGCTTGGGGATTCCCATGTCACCCCAAGAAATATCCAAGAGGTACAAGCATCAAAGCTTGGGGATGCCCCCGAGGCACCCCTTCTTCATCGGCAAAAATCAGGTCACCTTTCAACAAACTATATTTTTATTGCTTCATATTCTATGCGTTTTTCTTGGAGCGTCTTTACTTTTGCTTTCAGTTTTCTTTTGTTTTGTTTGCTGCAATAAATGGTTGGACCCCAACAAATTTCTTTTGGAGAAGACGCACTCCATTTTTCATTGCCAAGAACACTCTATTTTTCACTCTTATTGTTCAACAAGTGTTCTCTTTTTCTAGAATTGCGTTTAGCTTTTGTTTTTTCGCCTTGATTTTTGTTCACATCTTGTTATATCTTTTCATCAAGGTATATTTATACCACTGGTCTATGTTGGTTTTCATCAAAAGAGTTGTTTCAAAAAGGTTTGAATGGTGTTGGAAAAGAGAAAAAAATTCATACAAAAAGTGGTACAAAAAGGAGCTTGTTTAGACTGCGGCTTAGACTTTTGCATGCCATGCTTGATGTATTTTTGATAGTATGCTTAGTAGTTTTTTCTGTAGCATGACTTGTCTCAAATGACTGAGATTGCTTAATGTGCCTTTGAAAAAAATCATGCGTTGTTTTTATTATATGGAAGCATTGATTTGGTTTTGTCCTTGATGCTTTATTTGGGTTGACTTGGCGCATGCTTACAACATGTTTGACTCTAACAAGTCGCCATAAGCCTCTATGATCATTTGGTTTTTGACTTGTGATGCCACTTTATGCTTCTTTTAATGATGTTTTGTCGCTATGCATGATTATGGTCGTTATTGCTCTCTTAGGGTCGCTCTCAGTCTTTTGCTAGCCTTCATTTTGTACTCAGTATGAGCTCTACTCGTGCATCCAACTCCCAAAAACCAAGTTTGCCAATGTGTCCACTATAAATTCCTATGCATGGTATTTTCAAGCCATTCCAAGTAAATTTTCATGTGCTACCTTTAAAAAAAACCTTTAAAATACTTCTCGTTTTGGGACACAGTTTTCAGCTCATGGGGACGTAGTGGTCGGATTTGCTATCTTCCATATTGTTTTATTCCAAAAAGAAAAAAAAAGAGGAAAAAATAAAAGAAAAAAAGGCACTCCTCCATGGTATGTGAAAGTTGGTGGGCACCCGATGGAATCGGTTAGCCATGTTTTGTGAAAGGAAAAGGTGGGGAGGAGTGCCAAGCTTTATAAAAGAGCACCAAAGTGCCAATCTCTCTCTCTAGAAAACTTGATATTTTTGTATGGAAGATAGTAAGAACC
This sequence comes from Dactylis glomerata, assembly GCA_007115705.1. Classification (NCBI taxonomy): domain Eukaryota; kingdom Viridiplantae; phylum Streptophyta; class Magnoliopsida; order Poales; family Poaceae; genus Dactylis; species Dactylis glomerata. Next base: position 22,793 of record QXEO01001110.1, read on the forward strand.
CCATTGTCAGTCGTTGACAAAGATAACCACCTCTCAAAACCAATTTTTATCTCTCTTTTTTTACAAATGAAAAGCTCTAGCACATGTTTAATCACTGCTTCCCTCTGCGAAGGGCCTTTCTTTTACTTTTATGTTGAGTCTCCACCTTCTACCTTTCTGCACCGTCTAAGAGAGGATAGTTTTCATTCTGAGTTTAATGTGCATAGTCCCAAAGTTTATCATTGATTGATTCATGATTATGGTTTTGCTTATTCTTAAATCATTTGTATCTAGTCGCCCTCTTAAACTTGAAGGTGTCCTATGCATTTATGTTTTACTATTCCATGAAGGACAAGCTGAAAACCACTTTGATATGTTTTTCCATATGATTTGAACACACGTTTGACTTTCATTATTTCATTATTCATGATCTTTCGTTTGTGTTTCTTTTCATGTTATAACATGGTTGCTAAGTTTTATTGTCAAGATTATGTCTCTTATGCCCATGTTTTAAGTTCTTTGATCCCAGCACTCAATGCTTTACATCATTGATCAAGATTGTGACAAAGCGTCAGGAAATATTCTCAGAATTTGACGAAACAAAAGCCAAACCTTCTATTTTTCCCGAAGCGTCACGAAGTCCGAAGATGAGACGGAGGGGAGCCAGGGGCTCGCCACACCCTAGGGTGGCGCGGCCCAGGCCCTGGCCGCGCCACCAGGTGGTGAGACCACCTGGTCCACCTCCTGACGCCCCCCTTTTGCCTATATATTCCCCTCGATGGGAAAAACCTAAAGGATGGATCACTTTTCCTCGGAACATACTACAAGCCGCCGCCATCATCGTCGCGAGATCGGGAGGATCCAGGAGCTCTGCCCTGCACCCTACCGGAGGCCTTCTCCACCACCATGGTTGCCTTCGGAGTGATGTGTGAGTAGTCTACCTTGGACTACGGGTCCATAGCAGTAGCTAGATGGTCGTCTCCTCTGCCATGTGCTTCATGTTTAGATCTTGTGAGGTGCCCTACATGATCAAGATCATCTTTATGTAATTCTACATGTTGTGTTTGTTGGGATCCGATGAGTATTGGTACTATGTTAAGTTGATGTGCTGAATATTATCTTTATGTTATCTCTATGTTATTTATGATCTTGCATGCTCTCCGTTGCTCGTAGATATCTTGGCTGAGTAGATGCTAGTGACTCCAAGAGGGAATATTTATGCTCGATAGTTGGGTTCATGCTTCTAGTAATCTGGGGTTGTGACAGAAACCTCTAAGGTTGTAGATGTGCTATTGCCACTAGGGAGAAAACAACATTTTTGTGTCCAAGGACATTTGCTTTGTTTACTTTATGCACTTTGCTTAATGCAATTATCCATTGTTCGCAACTTAATACCCAATGTTTGCTCGGACGACATTCGGAGGGTGGATTATTAGTCATAGATGCAGTTGGATTACGGTCTATGTATTTTGTCGTAATGCCCAGAGTGAATCTCATTGTGATCCTCATGACATATGTATGTTATCTTTACTCTATCAATTGCCCAACTGTAATTTGTTTACCCTGCATGTTGTTATTTATCTTATGGAGAGACACCACTAGTGAACTGTGGACCCCGGTCCAATTTCCTTTAGATTGCTATTACCGTTTACTATTTTACTAGCTTATTTACATTCATGCATACTATTACCTTTTACCACTCGATACGCTCAATCCTTTGTTTACAGCAAACCAGTGAGATTGACAACCTCATCGTAAGTTGGGGCAAAGTTCTTGGTTGTGTTGTATGCTGGTTCCACGTTGCAGCTGGTGCAAAGCAAAGCCCTCAACAAGGCGCCATATAAATTGTCCAGAGCTGTCGCAAAGCTAGCAAGCATCACCTTCTGAAGTTTGGCTTTCTCCTACTGGTTTGATAAACCTTGGTTTCACAACTGAGGGAAACTTGCTGCTGTGCTCATCATACCTTCCTCTTGGGGTTCCCAACTGGGTGCCTAAACCGCACCATCACCTGCGAAGTCACCGGTCCGCTCTGCCTCTGCTGGCCTTGGGCCTTGGAGGCGGATCATGGTCCCTCGCTAGTGGGTGATTTCACGTATTTTGTTTAGGTTTTTTTCAATATCTTGTTCAAAGTGGTGAGGTGGCAGCTACATTTTAAACTTAGAATGAGGTTCTCTCCGCCCTATCCTTGTTTCAGCGATATGTCTAGCGTCAACCGAGGGTGTGTAGAGATGTGCGTCCTGCAGATCTCCTAGGATCCAATCAGTTTTTGTGTTCGTTGGGTTGGTTTCAGGTCAAACTCTTCCTATCTGTGGTTACCGCCATTGTTGATGGTTGGTGCATTGGTCCTTTGGGGTCTTAGGACGACGACTTCATGGCAGTCTACAGTTAGTTGAGGCTAATGGATCAAGAGTGGAATTTGTCCGACCCGATGACGGGAAGGTATTCTCTGGGCCCATCTCGGTAATATTGCATTGACACCGCTTGCAAGCATGTGACTAGGTCACATGAATGCCTTATCACGGAATAAGTAAAGAGGCTTGTCGGGAACGAGATCGAACTAGGCATGGTTGATACCAAATGATCGGAACTCGGACAAGTAATAATGTCACAAGACAAAAGGAATTGACTACATTCGTTAGTGGTTCACATGATCACTAGATTCATCATTTAGTAAGTGGGACTCGTCATAGATTTCCAGATCCCGCTGATGATTATTGATCAGAGAGGTGTCTTGATCATGTCCATGTTATTCATGAACCGTAGGGTGACACACTTAAGGTTAGCTGATGTGTTTTGAGTGGATTTGGAACTCTGGCTGAATTACTGGACAACACAAGGGTTGTTTCAAAAAAGCACCAAAACTATTTTGGTATATCGAAATGACTCAAGGGGGTAAATGCTAATGTTTGTTAATTGATTGAATTAACAAATATTAAAGAAATAAAAATGTTTTATTAATAATTGTGGATTTTAATTAACATGAATGTCATATAAAATTAAAATGGGGGTTACTCATTTGATGAGGGGGGTTACCTTTCCATGAAGGAGGGGGTTACCACCACCATGAAGAAGAGAAAAAGGGAGGGGCTGGCTGCACCCCTCTTGGGCTGCTGCACCCTTCTCCTATATATGTTGGACATGCTACTTTTCTCACTAGACACTTGGTTCTTTCATCCCCTACCTTGTTGCTTGTCGTGGGAATTTAGAGACAGTAGCCATGGGGAGGCTTATCGGAGGGGCTCGACGTTGGTGACGATGGGTCCGGCTCGGGATTGTGCCAACAGAGACACCTCGATTTACCCAGGTTCAGGGCCCTCCCGGTTGGAGGTAAACCCCTACTTCCTGCCTGCTTCGTATTGATTGAGTAGTAACGATTAAAGTGCTCCTCGAGCTGTTCGGCTAGAGGAGGAAGAAGAAGATCGGATCTCTCCTATGCTAAGGGTCCAGGCCCCCTTATATAGACGGGGGCCTGGTTACAGGTTTAGGTGACGATTCGGCCGGCTGCCGGCTCCTCGGCGGCGGCGTCCTTGGCGTCATCCTCCGACCCTGCTCTGGCAAAGACACTTTATAAAGTGTCTTTTCCCTGGACCGGCATCTGGGGGGCATATCCCCTCTCCTCTGCCTCGGATCCCGTCGTGGGGAAGGGTCTTCGGTCTCTCATTGGTTGGACGTGGTCGTGGCGCTCGTCACTCCTGTCCTGCGCCCCTGCCGACCTTGTCGGGGCCGTTCCGCTTTTGGCTAGACAGCCGTTGGGGAGTTTTGTCTCCATCGCCCGGCTCCAGTTTTCCTCGGTGGAGTCGCCAGCCGGCTGCTGGCGCAGCCGGCCCTTCGGGCAGAGCCGGTCTTCTCGTGCTGAAGCCGCGGGGACTCCTGGGACGCCAGCCGGCATATTGCCCGGCCCGTGGTGCGCCCCCTAAGTCATCCCCATGACACTAGCCCCCGAAACTGGCGAAGTCTCATGGGCTAGCATGGGGCTTCGGCGGGTTCTTCTTTTCGCCGAAGTCTTGCTCGTCCTCGTCGAAGTCCCAGGATTTCTAGTCCGGCCTGGTCGCTCTAGTCGTCGTGGCTGGGCCTCGCGGAGTTTCTCCGACCGCCTTGGGGCGAGCCGGCTCCGGTGGTGGCCCGGCTGGCGACCGCAAGCCGGTGAGCCGCTTCCTGGGAACTTGTTCCCTCGGGGGCTGGACCGAGGCACCACTTGTCCGCACGTCACCGCGTCACATCCAATCGGCCCCGGCCCACGATCTTTTGCGGTAACCACGGCGGTTGCCCGATCTTTACGCGATCGTGGTTCGTGACGAAAGGGGTCAGTTGCCGACCCGTCATGGCTGAAATAAGCAACTGACGCGCCCCTTCACTTTTAAACCAGGGACCGTTCCGGAAACAAAGCATCGGTTGCCCGCTTCCCTTCTTCCTTCTGCATTCGCTCCACTTAGAATCCCCTGCTCCCGAGCTTCGCCTTCATGGGATTTAGGGTTCCTCGCTCGCTCCGCCGCCATTCTGCTCATCCAGATCCGCACCCGGATGGCTCCCAAAGCGTCCCGGCCCAAAGGGAAGGGAACGGCGGCGGGTAAGGACGCCGCTCCGCCCGCTTTGTCGAAGGGATCCTGGGAAGGCTCCTGGGTGAAGGAGAAACAGATCGAGCTGCTGCGCCGAGGTCGAGTGCTTCCGCCCGCGGACCTTGTGAGCTGCCGTCCTGCCGGCGGTGAGCTGGTCCCTGCTCCCGCGCCTGGGGAGACGGTGGTCTTCTATGACCATTTTCCCCGGGGCTTCGCGCTGCCCGCCAGCAGCTTCATGCGCCAATTCCTGGACCATTTTCACTTGCAACCGCATCACATTGGGGCAAACGCGATGATGGTTTTGTCCGCGTTCGCCACCCTTTGCGAGGCGTATTTGGGCATCTGGCCCAACGTCGAGCTGTTCCGCCGGCTGATCTTCTTCAAGACCCAGACGGCGGACACCGTTCCGGTGATATGCGGCACCGCCTCCTTCTACGCCCGCAAGTCCGCTGACTTCCCCGGCATAAAAGGGAAGGACTCTTGCAAGAAGTGGCAGCGCTCCTTCTTCTACGTGAAGAACCTAAGGGCGGACGAAGACCATATCAACCTGCCGCCCTTTGAGGCGGGCGTGCCCGAGCGGGAGAACTGGAGTACCGCCCCTCCTCGTCCGTCGCCGGACATGGAGAAGATTCTTCAGCGGGTCACCACGCTACAGATGGAGGGTGGCCTGGAGCCGACCGACCTTCTCCTCGCCTTCCTGGTCGCCTGCGTGTCTCCGCTCCAGCGCCGCTCGCACAAGATGTGCTTCCTGGGATCTGCCAAGGATCCTACTCGTCATTCTTCCAAGGCGCTGTCAGCATTGGAGGTGGCTCGGAAGGCGAACCGCATCGCCGATGTCAAGCTTCAGGCCTCGTGGACGTGGGGACTGGAACCTCACGACCGGGATAACCCAATTGCTGAGGTGAGCTCGACGGTCCTGGCTTCAAGCCTTTTGCTCCCTTGCTACTCTGGTCTACTGACCTTTTTTCACTTGGTGCGGGCAGAACTTGTTCGCTCTGCAGGCGGCGGAGAATTCGACTCAACGTCAAGCTGGCTTTGCCGCTGACAGAGCCGAATCGCACGATAAAGTCATCTGGGACGAAGCCGAGGAGGTGGAGGATGCCAGTTCTCAGGCCGCCGCTGAGAGCTCAAGCGCCACTCAAGGTGATGAGGGAAACGATGAGCTCGAAGACTCGGGCGAACCCCTCGACCACTCCAGTAAGTTCCTCTGTCCTTTTCTCCTAAGAGATCGGTCCAAAGATGACGATGGCGGCGCAGGATCAGCTGCCACCCTCGGGGGCGTAGCTCTCCACGTAGCCGCTGCTGCCGCTGCTGGAACTCAGGCTCCCCCGACCGTGGATCTGCCAGAGTCCCCCGGGCGATGTTCTGCCGCCCCGGAGCTGGCAGACCCAGAAGAGGCTGGAGACGATCTGGCCGGCACCAAGAGAAAGGCCCAGCCGGCCTCCTCCGAGCCGGCTGACAAGCGCAAGAAACCGGAGCCGGCGGCGCGGGACCTGCGCCGTCCCAAGGTGAAGAAGGTGGCCAAACGGCGGGCTATCGCCGTAGCCGGGTGAGCTTCCCGCTTCCTTGCTTCTCGTCCTCATTTCACCGTTGCAGCCCCGATTGACTCGGTCGTGGGACGCCCTCTTCGCAGGTCGCCTCTTTCTGCCGATCTGGCTGCCCAGCCTCCTCCCGCCGTTGCTTCCGAGGAACTCGTGACCCTGGCTCCCGAGCCCTCCTGCCACAAGAGGGCGCACGGGGAAAACGTGGGCGGCGACTCGGGTCGCGTTGAGGACGTTCGCCGCTCCCCACGGTTGAAGCTTGTGGCGGGCGACACTGGGGCAGTGGACCCGGCGCGTCCGGAGGTGACCGCGGACGCTGTTCCCCACCCAGTCACCTTACCTAAGGCTGGCTCCACACCCGTCGAGGAAACTGCGCCAGTCGGGGCTGACCTGTCCCCATCTCCTGCTACCGACGATGCCACGGCGGGGAACGACGCCGCCACCTGCGCCTCCCCCGACTCACCCAGTCAAGAAGGCATGCGCGAGACAGTGGCGGGGGAAACGGGAAAGGCCCCGGTGCCGGCTGTCGAGGCTCTTTCCAATCTTGAGCTCGTGCCGAGCGTGCAAGCTACGGTGCCTGCGGCCGGGTCGAGGGCTGGCGTGATTGCTGATTCTCTGCTCCTTGGGTTGGTCTCCAGTTCTGGCGGAGCTTCGCAAGGGCTCCTCGCCACTCGAGTGGCGTGGAGCGAACGTGGTGATGGCTCGCCTTCCCCTGAGGTAGTGGCCAAAGGCGCCTCTAGTGGGAAGGCTCTTGTCGCCGCGGCTGAGTCCAACATTGGAAGTTTGAGCTCCGCCAGCCGGCTTCAGCAGGAATGGGCAGACACCGCCTCGAGTGCTGATGTCGGAGAGAAGCTCAAGGTGCAGGGCAGCAAGCCAACTCTGGCGGAGTTGGACAAACAGTTTACTGCTGCCAAGGGGTCGCTTCAGAACGCCGGCTTCCAACTCCTTGACGCTATACAGACGACCAATGTGAGTACTGCGCCTTTAGCCTCTGATTTCTTCTGCTAACTGGGAGACATGATCTGCGGTTTCGCGGTCCATTTTGCCATACATCCTAGCCCCCAAGTTTCAGGGTAGCTGTAGAGATAGCTGGCTCGAAAATGAATTTCGCTAAGAGTCATTGCCTTTCCGTTTTTCGCAGGAACTGAACGCGCTTCGAGCCAATGTCTTCCAGAAGCTGCTGGCGAAGTACTGTGCTGGCAAGATTCAGTACCAGGAGTTGAAGAAGAAGCTGGAGAAGCTGTCAGGTAAGCTTGAGGCCCCTTGCTTCGCAGACTTTGCTGTCGTCCTTTCTGCTCTTACACCTCCGCTTTCAGACTCTGCCTCGCTCATAGCTTCGCTTGAGTCCCAGTTGGCCGACTCGGTGTCGGCCGACGCTGTTGAATCGCTCAAGCGAAAGCACGCAGAGGAGCTTCAGGGCCTGCGAGCCCAGGCCATCCGGACTCAAGAGTTGGAGACTGAGCTGGCGAAGGCTCGAGAGGCGGAGTCGTCGCTGCGGCTGGAGTTTGATCGTTGGCTGGCTGAAGAGAGGAAACTCCTATCTGCGGAGTACGACGCCAAAGTGAACGAGCTTCGCGCGACCTTGGGGAGCGAGGTCGAGAGCCGCGGCGCCCAAATTGACGAGCTGCAGACTCTCCGGGGGCTCGACAGCGAGCGTTATGACAAGGAGATCGGCGTTTGGCGCGCCCGCGACCGCAAGGTCCAATCCGGCCTGCTGGGACTAGAGGAAGCTCTTCGCGGTATACTTCTTTTCCTATTTCTCGGCTCTTGCCCTTTCATGCCGTCCCCTCACTCTCGGACTGCCCTTGCAGGAGCCTTCCCTAACTCTGACCAGACTGCCGCGGCGGCGCTGAAGGAATACAGGGCGGAGCAGAAGATCGTCCCCAGCAGTGATCCCAAGGCCGAGCTTTCCTCAGGGGAGTTGGTAGCGTTGGCCAAAGGCCGACTCCATCCGGTTGCCAAGTTGGGCAAGGATCTCCACGAAGCCCTTGTTTCCATCTTTGAAACCTTGTGGCCGGGAAGGGCGGTGCCTGGCGAGATCCAGGCGCTCCTCCAGTGGGTCCTTCTCGCGCCCAACCGGCTCGACATTTGGAAGGAGTCCGCGGCTCGGGCCGGTGCTCAACAGGCTCTGGAGTTCATGCTCTCCTGGTATCCAGGCGTCAACCTGGACCACCTGGAGAATCTTCGTGAAGGCGGATTAGCAGGCCTCGACAAAGCCGAGCTTCGCCAGCGCGCCTGTGCCATTGCTGAGTGTGCCAAGACCGACGCGCTCTTCGACGCTGGGGATAGTGACGAATCTTTGGATGGCATGGACTTCGAAGAGCCCGACTCTGCGGAAGAACCTTAGAAAGCCCCCGAGGACCTCGCTGGTCACTCCATTCCACCATCCCCCAGCGGTGATGACTTCGTCTTGGCGTCTCGAGCTGGCGACACTACTTCACTGGAGCCGACTGGCTCGCCAAGCGCCCCCTGAGCGTGTCAGAGTTTTCTTATTCGTTTTCATGTTGTGCCCAACAACATTTCGTTCGTTTGTACTAATGACGCTTCATCCTGAATTCCCTTCGTATTGATTTCTAGCTGTTTATGGATCGGATTTGACCTGACCCCTTTCAGCTTTTTCCTTTATCTCCCCATCCTTCGGCCCTTCTACCCCCAGCCGGCAGCCTGGTGCCGGCTAGTCTCCCTTGGACCGACAGCCGAATGTCGGTCTAGGGCTAGAGCGTGCCGCGGGATGAGGAGTAGTACTTCAGCGTATAAGAGATCTGGCTTGGTCCGGCCCACGCACAACTATTAACCAATGCGCGCAGTTTTTGGGTGAGCGTTCGTTAACGGCTCCGCGTTCTGTCCTCTTAGCGATTTTCCAGTGTGAGTGACCTGCCGGCTCCATTGCCCTCGACTTGGGCTGGAGGTTTGGCTCGGGGTCCGGTTCGCACACGGTACTTATTCGTCTGACAAGGGATTCGATTCGTCGGGTCGCGGGCGTTTCCTCTCAGCGACTTTCCTAGGTGGGTGACCTGCCGGCTCCATCCCACGCGGTGTAGGGTAGAGGTTGGGCTCGGGGTCCGGTCCGCACACAGTTTTCGTTCGGCTGACGAGAGGATCGTTTCGTCGGGTTGGGGCTGCCGGCTCCCGTTCGGAGCTGGTTTCCAGCCCCCGTGAATAACGCTTAGAAAGGTAAAAGGTACTTCAGAGCACTTTTCCAGGGATCAGCCGTATGCCGCCCAACTTTCTTTTATTCAACGACACTTGTTCGAGATACAAGGTTTTTGCCTTGGCTTAGCCGAAGGTCTTAAGCGATCTTGGACTTGTCTCAGGCGAAGCTACGGAACGCTTCCCCCTACCTCGAGGAGGAGCCAGCCCCCGAGACAAGAGCTTTTGACTCCTTGCCCGCTTCGGGCGGGACTTCCTTGGACAGGCTCGCCGGCTTGAGGTGTGGAGCCGGCAGTCCCGACGCAAGGCGGCCCGGCTGGACTGCCGCCACCCTCCGCAGCAGTTGACGCTTCTTTTCAGCAATGACCAAGGCCTCCGCCAGTTTGGAGCTGGCTCTTGCGCACTCTATTGACTTCTTGTAGCATCCCGTGACGGTAATCACCCCGCGAGGGCCTGGGAGCTTCATCTTCAAGTAGGCGTAGTGCGGGACCGCCATGAACTTGGCCAAGGCTGGTCGGCCAAGCAGCGCGTGGTAGGGGCTATTGAGGTCTACCACCTCGAACCAGATCGGCTCGCGACGATGATTGTCCTTCTCGCCAAACAGCACCTCCAACTCAATCCTTCCCATCGGCGTACAGGAGTGCCCTGGTACAATCCCATGGAAGGTGAGCTTAGTTGGCTTCAGTTGGATCTCTGGGATCCCGAGCTTCTCCATCGAAGTGCGGTAGAGAAGGTTGATGCTGATGCCTCCGTCAATGAGTACTCGTGAGAACCGACAAGTATGCGTCTCAGAGAACACGATTGGGTTCAAGACCAGCCCGTAGCCCCCGGGCCTTGGCTTGAGCTGTGGGTGATCTTTGCGTCCCCAGGTAATCGACGCGTCAGACCAATGCATGTACTGAGGTCCAACTTGCACGATAGCATTCACCTCGACACCGAACCACGGTTCATCCTTTGGCTCCTCCTCTTGGGAAGTGAACACATGGTATTGCTCCACATTCGCTTCCTCGGGGTAGTCCCCTGCTGCCTTGGCCGGTTGTCGATTCTTGTTTCCATGCGCTTCAGCCGGCTGGCCCGGTGGCGGTCCAGGCAGTTGGTGATTTCCTTGCTCTAGATCTCTGGTGAAGCTGCACTGGCGAGTGGTATGCGTTGCTGGCTTGCCTGAAACGCTATGGAACTTGCAGGGTTGGTCTAGCATCACCTCGATGGTGTACTTGTCCTTGCAGAATTTGTCCCCTTTGCGCTTCTGGCTTCCACCCGTAGCCCCCGGGCTTCCTTGAACGGCAGCCACTTGCTGAGAGCCGTACTTGTTGTCACGGCGCTCGTCTTTCCTCTTGCCGTGTCGATCACGGTGGTGATGTCCTCCTTGGCCGGCTGCCGGCTGAGATTGGCCTCCGGCTGGCGCCGGCTCGACGCACTGCACCCTCGCAGCAGAGTCGGCAGAAGCGTACTTGTCTGCTATCGCCATGAAGTCCGCCATTGACTTCGGCTCGGCTCTGTGGAGCTTGTGCTTCAGCAGGGTTCCTTCCCTGCATCCGTCCGTGAAGTAGCCGATGGCTTGCTCCTCGCCCACTCCTTCGCATGAGTTGCGCAGCTCGGACCATCTCGTGAGGTAGTCACGATCTGGCTCATCAGGGCCTTGCTTGCAGAGGGCCAGCTGTCGTGGGCGGGGCGGTCGCTTGTAGGTTCCCGTGAAATTCTTGATGAATGCCTCTTGGAAATCATGCCAGGAATTGATCTGCAGAGCCGGCAGGCTGTTAAGCCACGTCCGGGCAGATCCCGTCAGCATGAGTGGTGCGTAGCGCACCGCTGTCCTCTTGTTGCCGCCCGCGATGTCGACGGCTGTGACGTAGTCTGACAGCCAGTCTTCCGGCTTCATCGCCCTAGTATATTTGGGCATGTCTCATGGGAGCGCAAACTTGGCCGAGAAAGGCTCGTTGCGGATGCGAGGGCCGAAACAGACCGGCCCTGCCGAGGATTCCTCCTCGTCGAACTTGGAGTCCGCCAGCAGGTTGAGCCGATGGCGTGCGTCGTCCTTCGGCGGATCGACGCGTTCCCCGATCCTCTGGCTCACGTGCGAGCGAGCCGGATGATGACCTTGAGCGCCCTGGCTAGCTCCCTGAGCCGGCTGGGCTGGCGCCACAGACTTGCCGCGCGCCGGTTCCACCACGTCCACCCGAGGAGGGTGGCGCGGCCTGCTGGTAACTGCGGCGGGATCTCGAGGCTGCCGGTTGTGATGGCCAGAGTGCTGGGTACGGTGGTTTCCACCGCTTTTGCCTGGAGCTCGATTGCTCCGGCTGTGCTCCGCCGGGCCGTGCTTTGGCGACGAGGCTTCTCCATGCGACTTATTCTGGCCGGCCACGACGATACGGTTCTCGTCTCGAGTGCCGCTCGCCTCTCCGCGTGGTTCCATCGCCTTCTGCTGTAGATCGGCAGCGTCCAAGAGTTCCTGGATCCGGGCTTGCTTCTCCCGTAGGTCCTCGCCTTGCAGTCCGTCCAGCTCGGAGGTGATGTAGCGCGCGGTGCGGAGATTCTTCGTAGGCGTGCTGTAAGTCGGCTTGTTGATGATCGGAGGTAGCTTCGCCGAGGGCGCCGCCTGGTTCAGCTCCGCTCCCAGCTCGCGGCCTCGCTGACGAACTTGCCCCGCCCGGCTTGGGCCGTCTCCAGCTGGGGTGAAGCCATGGGCGACGTTGTATTCGTTGATCGATGAGAGGACGCGCCGGCGGGTGTCGTCGACGTCGACCGCTTCCTTGAGGAGGTTGAGGCGCGTCCGCTCCAGATCCTCGGAGGCCTTGACCGGATCCGCAGAGATGTCGAGCGGAGCGCGCAGGTCCGTGATGGCCGCGTCCAGCACGTCCCGCTCTGGAGGTGGAAGATCTTGTTCCGGTGGAGGTGGACGTTCGAGCGGCGGGTGCGCGGAGCGCGGTAGGCCGCCGCCACCATCCTCCTCCAGGGCCCGCACCTCGACCATGTTGCAAAAGTTACTGCTTTCGCCGTCGTCAGAGTCTGCGTCACAAAGTGGGTCATGCACATCGGTTACCTCTTCCGGGAAGGGCCTGGCGACGTAGAAGCGGTGGCTGCCGACGTCGAGGAAGGAGCCGCTGTTGCCGAAGCTGTTCTCGAAGTGGGCCAAGTTGTCGTCGACGCAGTCGAAGGTGCCGAACCTCCAGACGAGGCCGGAGGCGACCTTCTCGCCGAAGGGTCTCGGCCGGAACTTGACTCCGCTCGCCACCGCGCTTTGCCCCACGGTGGGCGCCAACTGTCGTGGGAATTTAGAGATAGTAGCCATGGGGAGGCTTATCGGAGGGGCTCGACGTTGGTGACGATGGGTCCGGCTCGGGATTGTGCCAACAGAGACACCTCGATTTACCCAGGTTCAGGGCCCTCCCGGTTGGAGGTAAACCCCTACTTCCTGCCTGCTTCGTATTGATTGAGTAGTAACGATTAAAGTGCTCCTCGAGCTGTTCGGCTAGAGGAGGAAGAAGAAGATCGGATCTCCCCTATGCTAAGGGTCCAGGCCCCCTTATATAGACGGGGGCCTGGTTACAGGTTTAGGTGACGATTCGGCCGGCTGCCGGCTCCTCGGCGGCGGCGTCCTTGGCGTCATCCTCCGACCCTGCTCTGGCAAAGACACTTTATAAAGTGTCTTTTCCCTGGACCGGCATCTGGGGGGCATATCCCCTCTCCTCTGCCTCGGATCCCGTCGTGGGGAAGGGTCTTCGGTCTCTCATTGGTTGGACGTGGTCGTGGCGCTCGTCACTCCTGTCCTGCGCCCCTGCCGACCTTGTCGGGGCCGTTCCGCTTTTGGCTAGACAGCCGTTGGGGAGTTTTGTCTCCATCGCCCGGCTCCAGTTTTCCTCGGTGGAGTCGCCAGCCGGCTGCTGGCGCAGCCGGTCCTTCGGGCAGAGCCGGTCTTCTCGTGCTGAAGCCGCGGGGACTCCTGGGACGCCAGCCGGCATATTGCCCGGCCCGTGGTGCGCCCCCTAAGTCATCTCCACGACATTGCTCCACACCATGGTTGTTGCTTAACCGAAGCTCTGCCAAAATTGTTAGTCACCAACACTTGGAGAAGTGGAGGAGGAGGAGGAGTTCCGGTGGATCCCTACTTCCGCTGCCCCGCTGGACCGAGCGCATGGAGGACGTCACCAAATTGTATGTGTGACCGAGTACAGAGGCGCCGCTGGTTGTGGTGCCTTGTACACGATCTTGAAATCGTCAAGTGATCGACTATGTACGTCTTCATTGAGTCTTCATCGGAAACGTTTGTGCAGGAACATAAAATCCCGCATCCGAGCTTCGAGGGTTACTTAATCGTTGCTTCCATCTCGTAGAAGATCTTGGCTAGTTTTGTGTTCATACGTAGGAATTTTTTGTTTTCTATGCTACAAACCCATCAGTGGTTTCAAAGCCATATCTATGTATTATGCACGATTTAGAAAAGGCGCTTAATATGAAGCTAATATTATGTATCTTTGAGTAGCTATCTAGTTTAAAAATAAACTTCCATAAAAGTGAGATTTTTTGCTTTGGACAAGCCAAAGAAGTTGAAAATGACTATAAAATCCTCTTTGGTTGCAAAATAGGTTCGCTCCCATTCAGATACTTCGGTATTCCAATCCATTTTCCTAAGATTAAAAATGGGGAGTGGAAACCGATCGAGGATAGATTCGAGAAAAAATTAAGTAGTTGGATTGGTAAGTTACTATCCTATGGGGATCGACTTATTTTGATTAACTCGGTCCTAACTAGCCTTATGATGTTCATGTTGTCTTTTTTTGAAATTCCAAAGGGTGTTCGAAAGAGACTGGATTTTTTTAGGTCTTGATTTTTTTGGCAGAGCAATGGGCATAAAAAGAAATACCGATTGACAAAATGGAATGTCATTTGCCGCCCCAAATATCAAGGGGGTTTAGGAATCGAAGTTCTTGAAATTAAGAATTTGTGTCTTCTAAGCAAATGGCTAGATAAATTGATTAATCAAGAGGGGGTATAGCAGGAGCTACTAAATAACAAATATCTGTACAATAAAACCTTGTCTGAAGTTACAGTGCAACCACATTACTCTCCTTTCTGGCGTGGCCTAATGAAGGTTAAGGATGAATTTTTTAAGCGTGGTTATTTTGTTGTTAACAGCGGCGAGAGCGCCTAGTTTTGGGAGGATACTTGGTTAGGGAACATGCCTCTAGCAAACCAATATCCATCATTGTACAGTATTGTGAGGAATAAAAATGTTACAGTAGCGGCGACCATGGCAACAACACCACTTAATATTGGTTTCAGACGTAGTTTGACTGGGCATAGATGGTATAGATGACTCCATTTGGTTCAACGTTTAATTCCCATACATTTAAACTCAAATAATGATGTTTTCAAATGGAATCTTGTTGAGTCTGGTAGATTCTCAGTCAAAAGTATGTATTTAGACGTGTTAAATGATAATATGGTTTTTCTAAGAAAATATATATGGAAAATGAAAGTTCCTTTGAAGATCAGAATATTTATGTGGTTCGTTTATCAAAAAGAAATTTTAACGAAAGATAACTTTGAAAAAAAGGAATTGGCAAGGGAGCTCAAGATGTTGTTTCTGTGATCATGAGGAGACCGTGCAACATCTTTTCATTGACTGTCCTTTTGTTAAAATTATTTGGACAATTGTTCACATGGCTTTTAATATTACTCCACCAAACAGTATCGATCATCTTTTTGGAACTTGGCTGAATGGCATTATCAAGTCTGAGAAAGTTAACATAAGAGTGGGAATTTGTGCTCTTATATGGGCGATATGGCATGTGCGAAATGATTTTATATTTAACGGATCAAAGTTCCCAACTTTTTTGCAGGTTATCCCTTTGGCTACCCACTGCATCCATATGTGGTCCTTTCTCTGGCCGGTGGAGCAGCGTCAGGACATAGATATTGGGTGCAACCGTTTGGCAACGGTTGCGCGGGATATTTACAGCCGATTCGGGTGGCGGTCTGATAGAAGATTGGCAGGATGAATTCAAGCCTACATTTGTCTCGTTGTATTTTTTAGATGGCTGATTCATGTATCTACCCTCTATGGTCTGTGAACTGTAATAATGTGGATACTTTAATAATTTTAATAAAAAGTCATATGCATCAATTGATGCAGAGGCTGGGATGCCCCGTTTTGAAAAAATGCACGATTAGAACACATGGAGATGTGGGCGCTCATGATCATGTTATTACTATTTTTGTATTATGGATCATAGTGGCATAATGGGATTGAATCTGCCCGAGACTAACATTATGTGACCGGGTTCACGAGACTTGTCCCACACTTGACATGCTTCGACATACGTGGCTTTGCGGGTGCATGTTTCTCCCAATATAGTTATGATCTATTTTACAAAGAATTGTTAATAATATTTTATCACCGTTGTGGTTACATGTTCATAGGTAAGAACGATTCTTCCTAGAAAGCCCCAAACCACGTAAAATATGCAAGACAAATTAGAAGCGTCTAACTTGTTTTTGCAGGGCATGTGATGTGATATGGTTAAAAAAATTATGTTACAAATTGTATGCAATGATCCTTATTGTAATTTATAAACAACTGGTAGGAGCCATATGGTTGTCTTTTCATTTTATGGCCTGCGTGCCGAATATATATATCCAAGTGATATATTGTAATGGAGGAAGACAATCAAGGTGGAGGCGCCATGGACCTTGGTGCTATGCCGGTGGAATGATGGAGTTCATACCATGACACACAAGATGGAGATCGAATGCGTGAAGGACCATATCATATCACATTATATATGCCTGTCATGTTTATCCTTTTATGCATCTTATTTTGCTTAGATTTGATCGCACGGTAGCATTATAAGATGATCCTTCTCACATAATATCAAGATAATAATGTGTTCTTCCAAGTATGCACTATTAAGAAAGTGTGTCATTTCGAGACACCACGTGATGATCAGGTGTGATAGACTCTACGTTCGCATACAACAGGTGTAAGATAGTTTTACACATGCGAATACTATGGTTCTACTTGGCGAGCCTAGCATGTACAGACATGACCTCGGAACACGAACCGAAAGGTTAAATATGAGTCATATAGTTGATATGATGAACATGTTGATGTTTCGTTGCACGTAATGATCGGTTGCGGTATAGTGAATTTGGTTCGTGTAATCACTTAAGAAAACTAAGAGGAATGTTGTTTTTAAGTGGGAGTTCACTTAGTAATTCGGAATTATGGAACTCAATTTATCATGAACTAAATCAAAGTGAATTTGTATAGTTTGTTGTAGTCATTGGCATCCGTTTATTACCTTGCGATTAGCTATAATTGAGATCATATAACTATAGAATTCTAGATGTTAACTTTACAAACTGGTATCGTATTATTTGAATGTCAACCTAAAGTTTAAAGTCCTATTGCAAACTTTTATCAAACCTTGTTTACTCGATAAAATTTAATAAGTAGTATTAAATTAAGAGTAACAATTCCAGTGTTAGTATCTAAGTATCACACTTGCCTCCATGATCCTTGATATTCAAAAGTTGTTTTTCGTATCAAGGTTATCTAGGAGTTGAAAGAATTGTTTCATAAACTATCATGCGTGGAAGATATTGTGATATCTGAAACAATGCTTGGTTACAATGTGATAGAGTATCATCTAGTAAAACACATGTTCTCATATTGCATGAGATTTTTTTTTTGATGATTCGAGACGCTACGCGTCCAGATCTCCTAAAAGGGTTTTGGGAACTAACATTATAATTGCAATTCGTCCTTATGAGCTATAGTAGCTTGATCATGAAAGTTGTCATGATAGGATGAATACTAGATGTAGGTAAAATGTTTACTGCACTAAAAGATTACTAAAGAATGGAATTAGAAAGAACGCCAATTATTTGATAATGGTGATTTACATCAAAGTGCGAGTCCATGGGTATTAGTGTTTGACTAATCACACTTTGAACTATTTGTCATGTATATGGCGCCACTATTGATGTTGATAGATTCTTTTTAAAAGGAATGGAATTACTAAAAGAGAATCTAAAAATTATTTTGGCAGAAAAGAAAAGACTATAATTGTCTAGCTCGGGTATATAGATGATATACATGTTATGAGTGTATTCGTTGCTTGTTAAAACAATGTGGTTCTTGGGTATTTGATACTAAATTTGTTGGTATGAACTGTCATACAGACGCAATACAAGAACTGCAATGGCCTAATTAACTAGCAAATGAATATGGGATGATTCTCATCAAAAACAACTAAAGTGTTATTATGTTTTGTTGGATTTAAACCTAGCCTTCAAGATTTGTTTTAATAATTGTTATTTTGTTCTGGTATTATGAGAACAATGGTTTTTCAAATTATTACCGCATTCATAAAAGATGGATGAACCCTTATTTTGTTGGAGAAATCACATCCATAATATTGATGCTAAAAATGTCTCAAGACAAATGATTAGAAGATCACTTATGAGTGACACCACCGTTTAAATCATATTGGAAAGAAAACACGAAGGAACTCCATATTGATGGAATTTTGGAGTCTTTTGATTTTGAATCAATTGACACTTGTGAAAATTTCCTAGAGATAATTAAAAACTCCATTTGTAGGCCAAAGAAGAACGGACGACTAACTTATTGGACGTTTTACATGTTGATGTATATAATCTATTATGTGTAGCCATGAGTGGAGAATCTTTGAACTTAATTTACTTCAACCGAGGATTTGAGTAGATATATGTGTATATTTACTTGATAAGGAAGAAGCATGAAATATTTGAAAATTGTTCAAAGTATTTCTAGATGAAGTGAAAAATCATTGTAACAAGATAATAAAAAATTTATGATTGAATCATAAAGGATGATATTTGAGTTACAGGTTCAGCAAACACCTAAAAGTTGAGGAATCGTTCCATAGACTTGCATTTCTCGAAAAACCATAGGAGTATGGAGTGTTCGAGAGATGAAATCAAACTTTTTATGACATCATTGGATCAAAGGTGTCATCTATAAAACTGCCACTATATTTTAAGGATAAAGCTTTAGGGACTACCTCTTTTACACTGAAAAGAGCGCCATCATGATCCGTTGAAATGACACCATATGAGTTATGGCATTGGATAAAACCCAAGTTGTCTTTTCTAAAAGTTGGTATGCTAGGCATATGTCAAATGTTTACAACCAAAGTCGGATAAAGTACATCTTTGTAGGTTATCCCAAAGTGTTGGGTATTCCTCAAGAACACCAAAGACAAAAGTGTTTATCGCTGAAAACGTCAAATTTCTTGAGAAGGATTTTTTCGCAACAAGTTAAGTGGGAGGACAATAGAACTTTGATTAGGTTTTTGAACCTAAGCTATATGTGTTGAGTAGTGCATCACCGGAAAGTGTCCTGGAGGCGGCCACAATGCGCATGGCTCCCGTGCCTCAAAGGGTGTGGTCACGAAGATCAAAGTTCCTATTGAACCGCGTGGATCGGGTAACAATCAAATAGTTAGATTTGAGAACAAATCATTATTGTTTGACAATGATGAACCAACTACATGCAAAGAAGCATGATGGGCACTGACTCCGTCAAATGGCTAGAAGCCATAAAATCCATGATAGTTCCATACACGAGAAACCAAGTTTCTGAACTTCGAAGACCCTCAAAAGGCATCAAGCCTAAACATATTGGATCTATAAAAAAAACATGGGTGTTTTGCATTTATGAAATATTCGACATATCGTTAAAAGAGTTTATTATTATGTTCAAGGAGTTGACTATGACAAGATTTGATCTTTCATAGCGATATTTAGTCTGGACGGATTACTGTAGCAACCACTACATATGCCAATTTTTTGATATATGTTAGTTGAACAAACAAGACAACATTCTTCTAATAGAATGGTTACTGATGAACCACAAGTATAGGGGGTGTATCGTAGTACTTTCGATAAATAAGAGTGTCGAACCCAACGAGGAGCAGAAGGTGTTGACAAGTGGTTTTGATCAAGGTTTCGCTGTAAATACTAGCAAACAGGTTTTCAGGGGTATTTGGTAATGCAAATAAATAAAGTACGAGTAAATAAAAGACAGTATGAACAATTGCAGCGAGTGGCCCAATCCTTTCTAGATCAAAGGACAAGCCGGTTGTGTAACTTATGATGACCAAACGTTCTCGAGGACACACGGGAGTTTATGTCAAGTGCTTTCGCTTCATACCGCTAAATAATCTTTATTGGTTTGATAAGTGTTATGGGAGTGAACCTGTGCTAGTGCACTACCCTTACTAGGATTAGTACACACTTGTGATTATACCCCTTGCAAGCATCCGCAACTACAAGAAAGTAATTAAGATAAATCTAACCACAGCCTTAAACTCTAAGATCCTACGCTCCCTGGTGCAATGGTTTCCTAACGGAGGTTTAGGTTTCTGTCACTCCAGCAACCCCACAATTAGTAGCGAAATACACAATGCATTTCACTAGGCCTATAAATGGTGAAGTATCATGTAGTCGACGTTCACATGACACCACTAGTGAAATAGCACCACAACATATAAATATTGAACCATTAAATATTACTCAACATAATTCCACTACTAACATCTTGACTTCTCCCATGTCCTCAAGAACTAAACGAACTACTCAAAAGACATCATATGGATCATGATCAGAGATGAAATAATGGTAAATAACAATCTGAACATAAACCTTAATTCAACGGTTCCACTCAATAGCATCAACCACAAGAGTAATCAACACCGGGAAAGTTTCCCCTAAGAATTTGACAAGATTCAACTCAAGATGTTACAGCGGGATGGCGTGGTGATGATGAAGATGAAGGTGTTGGTGATGAGGATGATGGTGATGATGATCCCGATGAAGTCCCGTGCGATGATGATGACGATAGCGACGATCTCCCCTCTCCGGGAAGGAATTTCCCCGACAGATTCCTACCTGCTGGAGAGCT
Source organism: Dactylis glomerata (assembly GCA_007115705.1). NCBI lineage: Eukaryota > Viridiplantae > Streptophyta > Magnoliopsida > Poales > Poaceae > Dactylis > Dactylis glomerata. The sequence goes on from QXEO01001110.1 coordinate 42,967, forward strand.
TTTCTCTCTCTGGTGTTTTCCGCCCCACAGAGGCGGCTGTGTCTATCTCTGAGCCCCCCTTCACTTAGGTTTTTGGGGACGACGATATACGTGTAGGGACGATGGCAGTAGTGGGCTAGGGTGGCCTCACCACAGGCCGGCACGGCCAGGGGTGGCCCCATGCCCCCTGTGGGTGAGCCCACCCTATGGCTCCTCTCACCTCCTCCTTCTGGCTTCTTCAGTCTTCTGGCGAAACATAATCTTCTGGTATTTTTATGGAATTTCCTGATCTTCCGAAACATGGTGTCTTGACGGTCCTTTTTCCAGCAGAATCCTGACTCCGGCAGCAAATCCTCCAATGATCATCAAACATGTAAAAACAGGGGAAACAACATAAATATCATCTCTAAATGTGAAATATATCAATGAATAACAGTAAATTATGATACAAAATAGTGATGCAAAATGGACGTATCAACCCCCTCAAGCTTAGACCTCGCTTGTCCCCAAGCGAAAACTGAACTCGGTAAACATGACCACAGGTTTATGGAGTGAAGTGTCGATAATCAAAATACGGACAAGAAGTATCACATTCACTAAGGCAGAAATTGTAATAGACAGCAGCTTCCCTTTATATGATATAGACTTGCAATAAGTAAAAGGGAATCACAAATAAAGATGCACAAGGTAAATTATAATTGGTGATGGCAAACCTTAGTTCTTGGTCAGAGAACAATGAACAAACTATACTTATTTTTGAACGGAGCCTTTTATAACAGAGCTAATATAGCAAAAACCATATGCTCAACGAAACAAACTCTGTGCAATCATAGAAAGCTTTCAAAGATATATTCCTTCAGATAAAAGCATTATACTAAATAAAGGAAGATAGTAAACATGATTGAACGGATCAACATATGGATGAGTGCAACATAACAACTCAAATGCTTGCTTGAGATAGAAGGGAATAGGTTGACTCAACATAAAAGTAAAAGATAGGCCCGTCGCAGAGAGAAGCAGGGATTAAACATGTGCTAGAGCTTTTCATTTATAAAATAGAGATAAACGTTATTTTTAGAGGTGGTTTCTTTTGTCAACGACTAGCAACGGAGTTCTTGATATCTTCCATACTAAACAAGTGAGAGCGGTTCCGAGATGTTGATTAATTGGCACAATTGTGCTCTTTTATAGATTGGCACTCCTCCCCACCTTTTTTCCTTTCTCAAACCATGGCTAACCGATTCCATCGGGTGCCCACCAACTTTCACATACCATGGAGGAGTGCTCTTTTTCTTTCTTTTCTCTTCTTTTTTTAGATGACAATGGTCTGACCAGCTCCCTTGCAAATTAATGACGAGCAGATGAAGCTGCCTAGTCGAGGGGTACTCAATTTAGTATGGAAGATAACAAACCCAACCACTACGTCCTCATGAGCTAAAAACAGTGGCACAAAATGAGAAGTTTTTGAAGGTTTTTGAAAGGTAGCACATGAAAATTAACTTGGAATGGCTTGAAATACCATGCATAGGAATTTATAGTGGACTCTTTGGAAGTAACTTGGTTTTTGGGAATTGGATGCATGAGAAGTATTCCCTCTCAATACAGGTTTTTGGCTAGCAAGGCTGGGTAGCAAGCATAAGAGTTGCATGAAACAAACAAACATACATATAATAGGAACAATCATGCAAATTTCCTTGAAAGTACAAACAATTTTAACTTGAGAATACTATTGCTTATGAGCCAAACATGAAGGAAAGCTGAAATGATGTATCTACTAGCACTTCTTTCTTTTTCTACTCAAACCTCAAGGTAATGTTGCTACTGACCAAGCTAAGTTTACCAAAACCAACTAAATTTACTCATGCTCCCAAAGTGATACCAATACTAATCAACAAGACTAATCATAGAAGAAAAATTGCAAACTAAAATAAAGTGTGCGGAAAGTAAATGATAAAACTTCTCATTAATATTTCATTACCGCAACTCACACCAAGGGATACATGGATAACCAACTAAGGAGGATACTTCCACACTGCAAACTATTCTATAAGATAACTTCTCTATTCATGATATGACTCTACTTGAAAAGTAAATGAGTAAAAGATAATGATGTGATACCGTGGCACTCCCCCAAGCTTGGAACAAACCAAGGGGATGCCTATACCAATGACGAATTACTCCTTTGGCGGTGGTCGTGCGTCTTTGTCATTATCAGACTTCCAAGGCAAAGGTTCCCCATCAAGGAAGGATGTCTTGGTCTCCAATATCCTGAAACTGGCAGTAGCACTCATTTGTTTAAACCTAGCTTCATACTCACAGTTTTGGTTCTGCAAGTCGTAGAGTTGTCCTTGTAATTTGTTGGTGGTCTCATGGAGTGACGAGATGTCATCCCAAAGTCCCGTGGTCTCCTTCTTGTGCTTGGCGGTGAGTTCTTGATTTATCCTATGGATGATGTCCACCTCGTGTTCCGCCATCTTTTTGTACTTAAAAACTTCTTGCCCAGCGCTTCCATCCTGGCTTTGAGACTCCCTTCTCTTGTAGGGCCCTGGACATCTTCTATCAGCAACTCCCCATCCTTGAGTGACAACTCCTTCGGATGCATCTTCAGCTTCCTCATGTATGGATTGATGATGTCCGCAAGAGAGTTCTCCTCGGATGAACCGGATGAAGACATTGTAACTCTAAAGCTGAGAACAATCCCCTGACAGAAACAGCTCAAAATGAAAACACGACGCAAACACGATATACAAACCTCGGGCAATCCGGGGGGTTATATAGGCGAAAATTAAACATCAAAACGAAATCACAGGAGGAAACCAGCATGGAAACGAGCTCCGGGATGGTCTCACCACACGGTGGCGTGGCCTGGAGTGGGCCCACGCCCCTGGTGGTGAGGAGCCACCGGACTCCGTCTCCTGCCTGCTTTCGTCTCGTGATTTTTCATATTTAATAAAAACAACAAAAATATTAATGGAAAAGTTTAACGTGAACCTTTTCTGACTAGAACTGTTACCTATTCGAAAACGAATTCTGCAGGTTCCTGCATATTGTCCTGGATGAATTCTTCCAGAGTCACCGTTTGAATAACATCAACATCTTCATTATAAGAATCTCCAGCAATATAATGTTTGAGTCTTTGACCATTCACCACCTGTGTAGTGTTATCTTTTAACGAAGCAATCTTTATCGCACCTGAGCGGTACACCTCTTCAATAACAAAGGGTCCTTCCCATTCTGAGAGTAATTTTCCTGCAAAAATTTGAGACGAGACCTATACAATAGAACTTTCTCACCAACATGAAACTCTCTCTTAAGAATTCTCTTATCATGCCATTGCTTGACTTTCTCTTTGAAAAGTCTGGCATTCTCGTAGGCTTCGTTTCTCCACTCATATAAAGAACTCAAATCAAGCAACCTTTTCTTACCGGCGAGTTTAAAATCCCTATTAAGCTCTTTCACTACCCAAAAAGCTTTGTGTTCTAATTCTAAGGGCAAGTGACACGCTTTTCCGTAAACCGTCTTGTAAGGAGATATGCCCATGGGGTTCTTATAAGCAGTTCTATAAGCCCATAAAGCATCGTTTAACTTGCTAGCCCAGTTTTTCCTAGGTCTATTGACAGTCTTCTGCAAGATAGACTTGATCTCTCTATTTGATAGCTCTACTTGCCCACTAGTTTGAGGATGATAAGCAGAAGCAATTCTATGATTAACGTCATATCTAGCAAGAGTTTTCCTAAAACCGCCATGAATAAAATGAGAACCTCCATCAGTCATAAGATATCTAGGCACACCAAACCTAGGAAAAATAACGTCCTTAAGCATTTTTAACGAGGTCTCACCATCGGCACTCTTTATAGGTATGGCTTCTACCCACTTGGTAACATAATCAACATCAACAAGTATATGAGTATAACCTTCTGAAGGAGGAAAAGGACCCATAAAGTCAAATCCCCAACAATCAAATGGTTCAATAACAAGAGTATAATTCATAGGCATTTCATTACATCTAGAAATATTACCAACTCTTTGACATTCATCACAAGATAAAACAAACTTTCTAGCATCTTTAAAAAGGATTGGCCAATAAAAACCTGATTGTAGAACCTTATGCGCAGTTCTATCTCCAGCATGATGTCCTCCATAAGCACTACTGTGGCACTTCCTCAATATTTCTTGTTGCTCATATTCTGGAACACATCTTCGCATAATACCATCAACTCCTTCTTTATATAAGTGTGGGTCATCCCAAAAATAATGCCTCAAATCATAAAAGAATTTTCTTCTTTGCTGAGCTGTAAAGGTTGGAGGCAAATACTTGGAAACAATAAAGTTAGCATAATCAGCATACCAAGGAAGGTCTCGCGAAGTTACATTTATTGAAGCCAACTGTTCATTTGGAAAACTATCATTAACAGGAATAGGATCAAAAGAAATGTTTTCCAATCTAGACAAATTGTCAGCAACAGGATTTTTAGCACCTTTCCTATCTATAATATGCAAATCAAACTCTTGTAAAAGCAACACCCATCTAATAAGCCTAGGCTTATCATCCTCCTTCGACATAAGATATCTAATAGCAGCGTGATCATAATGAATAGTAACTTTAGAATCAACGATATAAGGTCTAAACTTATCACATGCAAAAACAACAGCAAGAAACTCTTTCTCAGTAGTAGCATAATTCTTCTGAGCAGCATCAAGAGTCTAACTAGCATAATGAATAACATTTAACTTCTTATCTATGCGTTGTCCAAGGACAGCACCAACAACAAAATCACTAGCATCGCACATAATTTCAAAGGGTAAATTCCAATCAGGTGGTTGAACAATAGGAGCAGTAGTTAAAGCCTTCTTAAGAGTTTCAAAAGCTTCCTTACAATCATCATAAAAAACGAATGGTACATATTTTTGAAGATGATTAGTAAGAGGCTTTGAAATCTTAGAGAAATCTTTAATAAAGCTCCTATAGAAACCAGCATGACCAAGAATACTACGAATACCTTTAACATCCCTGGGACAGGGCATTTTCTTAATTGCTTCAACCTTTGCTCTGTCAACTTCAATACCTCTTTCGGAGATTTTATGTCCAAGAACAATTCCTTCATTCACCATAAAGTGGCATTTCTCCCAATTTAGAACAAGATTAGTTTCTTCACACCTCTGCAAAACTTTATCAAGATTGTGCAAACAATTATCAAAATAAGTTCCATAGATGGAGAAATCGTCCATGAAAACCTCCACAATTTCTTCACAAAAACCATGAAAAATAGCAGACATGCATCTTTGAAAAGTAGCAGGAGCATTGCACAAACCAAACGGCATACGTCTATAAGCATAAGTTCCATAAGGACAAGTAAAAGTGGTTTTCTCTTGATCTGGCAGTTTAACAGCAATCCGAGAGAAACCAGAATAACCATCAAGAAAACAAAAATGAGTTTTCTTAGATAACCTCTCTCGCATTTGATCTATAAACGGTAAAGGATAATGATCATTTTTAGTAACTTTGTTAACCTTTTCTAAAATCAATGCACATCCTATAACCAACTACTACCCTTTGAGGAATAAGCTCATTATTCTCATTAGGCACAACAGTGATACCTCCTTTCTTAGGAACATAATGAACAGGACTAACCCATCTACTATCAGCAATAGGATAAATAATACCAGCATCAAGGAGCTTCAATACCTCATTTCTTACCACTTCCTTCATCTTGGGAATTAAGAGATGTTGTTGTTCAACAACTGGCTTTGCATCTGGCTCCATGTTAATAGCATGCTAACATATAGTAGGAGAAATCCCTTTTAAATCGTCAAGAGTGTATCCCATAGCTCCTCGGTGTTTCCTCACTATTTCCAATAGCCTTTCTTCTTCCTTTCCTGAAAGTTTAGAACTGATAATAACAGGATATATTTTATTATCATCTATATAAGCATACTTAATATCATCAGGTAAAGGTTTTAATTCAAAAACAGGATCTTCCTTAGGTGGCAAAGTGGTACCAAGATCCTCCACAGGTAAATTGTGCTTAATCAACGGTGGTTGTCGAAGAAGAATATCGTCAATCTCTTCTCTTTCTTTCCTGAAGACATCAGTTTCATGGTCCTCCATAAATTGCTGCAAAGCATTATTAGGAGCAAGAGCAATAGAGGCAAGCTGTTCAACTCGAAAATTTTCATTAGGCAATTCATTCTCATAAGGAGTTTTAGCGAACTTAGAAAAATTAAACTCATAAGACTCTCCGTCAAACTTAGTCACAACTTTCTCTTTCTTATAATCTATCACAGCACTACAAGTATTCAAAAAGGGTCTACCAAAAATAATAGGACAAGTTTTACTAGCTTCCTTACCAAGTACTAGAAAATCAGTAGGATATTTAGTCTTACCACATAGAACTTCCACATCTCGAACGATACCAATTGGCAAGACAGTCTCTCTATTAGCCAGCTGAATAACCACATCAATATCTTCAAGTTCACAAGGGGCAATTTCATTCATGATTTCTTTGTAAAGCTCATAAGGAATAGCACTTGAACTTGCACCAATATCGCATAAACCATAATAGCAATGATCGCCAATCCTGACAGAAATAACAGGAACACTTGTTTTCCTACGCCTACTAGGATGTGAAATAATGTTAGAAGCATCTTCACAAAAGACAATATGTTCATCTCCTACATTTTTAGTAACAAGGTCCTTCACTATAGCTACAGGAGAATTAATAGTAATTTGCTCATCAGGTTCTACAGCTTTCTTGGTACTTTTATTAAGTACGCTTATCAAAGTGGAATGCTCCTTTACCTTAGCAGGGAAAGGCGTTTTCTCTAAATAAGGTTCAGGCAAACTGCGATCAACAGTACAAACTTCAGTAGTTTTAGCAGGAATATGACTAATAGAATCTTTATAAGGCGCATGATACTTGTTCCAATCTTTCTTTGGAACATCAAGATAAGAGGCAAAGGCCTTAAAACAGTTAGCAAGTATCTGAGAATCAAGACCATAAATAGTCAAGAAGATCCCATTTAGCTTATCCTTTCATAAAAGCTTTAATGCATTCATAATCATAATTTATACCTGACCTCCTACCTTTGTCGTTCCCCCATCCTTCGGCATTTTCTTGAATACGGTCAAGAAGATCCCATTTAGCTTATCCTTTCATATGAGTAAATGATCCGAAGCAGCAAGCATCCAATAAATCCTTGTCATGAAGAGCAAGCCTCGCATAAAAGTTATCAATAACAATATTACTGGGGAGCTCATGAATGGGACATTTGAGCATTAGTAACTTCAATCTCCCCCACGCTTGAGCAGTACTCTCTCCATCATGAGGCCAAAAGTTATATATTCGATTACGATCTTTATGAATTTCACTTGGAGGATAAAATTTGGAATAAAAGAGAGGTACAATTTCCTCCCAAGCAATAGATGGACCATCCTTTAGCAGCCTGTACCACTCCTCAGCTCTGCCTTTCAGTGATAAAGAGAATAGCTTCCTCTTAACTTGGCTTGATGAAATACCTGCACACTTGAACAACTCGCATAATTCATGTATAAAGAGTAAATGATCACCCGGATGGACAGTTCCATCTCCTGAATAGCAGTTATCCATAACACGTTCAACAATTTTCATAGGTATTTTAAAAGGATCTGATTGAGCGGGGGATGGTTCATCTACATCCGCAACAGTGGTAGTAGTGTTCCCAAATAGAAAACCAAATGGAGAACTCTCCATAGCAAAATAAAAATAAAAATAAAAGACAAAAATAAAAACAATACTCACAACGACGGTTACCTTTACCAATTCCACTCTTCAATAGCGCTTCACTCCCCGGCAACGGCGCCAGAAAATAGTCTTGATGACCCACAAGTATAGGGGGTGTATCGTAGTACTTTCGATAAATAAGAGTGTCGAACACAACGAGGAGCAGAAGGTGTTGACATGTGGTTTTGATCAAGGTTTCGCTGTAAATACTCGCAAACAGGTTTTCAGGGGTATTTGGTAATGCAAATAAATAAAGTACGAGTAAATAAAAGACAGTAATAATAATTGCAGCAAGTGGCCCAATCCTTTCTAGAGCAAAGGACAAGCCGGTTGTGTAACTTATGATGACCAAACGTTCTCGAGGACACACGGGAGTTTATGTCAAGTGCTTTATGGGGGTGAACCTGTGCTAGCGCACTACCCTTACTAGGATTAGTACATACTTGTGATTATACCCCTTGCAAGCATCCGCAACTACAAGAAAGTAATTAAGATAAATCTAACCATAGCCTTAAACTCTAAAATCCTACGCTCCCTGGTGCAATGGTTTTCTAATGGAGGTTTAGGTTTCTGTCACTCCAGCAACCCCACAATTAGTAGCCAAATACACAATGCATTTCACTAGGCCCATAAATGGTGAAGTATCATGTAGTCGACGTTCACATGACACCACTAGTGAAATAGCACCACAACATATAAATATCAAACCATTAAATATTACTCAACATAATTTCACTACTAACATCTTGACTTCTCCCATGTCCTAAAGAACTAAACGAACTACTCACAAGATATCATATGGATCATGATCAGTGATGAAATAATGGTAAATAACAATCTGAACATAAACCTTAATTCAACGATTCCACTCAATAGCATCAACCACAAGAGTAATCAACATCGGGAAAGTTTCCCCTAAGTATTTGACAAGATTCAACTCAAGATGTTACAGTGGGATGGTGTGGTGATGATGAAGATGAAGGTGCTGGTGATGAGGATGATGGTGATGATGATCCCGATGAAGTCCCGTGCGATGATGATGACGATGGCGACGATCTCCCCTCTCCGGGAAGGAATTTCCCTGGCAGATTCCTGCCTGCCGGAGAGCTTTTCTCTCTCTGGTGTTTTCCGCCCCGCAGAGGCGGCTGTGTCTATCTTTGAGCCCCCCTTCACTTAGGTTTTTAGGGACGACGATATACGCAAAGGGGCGATGGTAGTAGTGGGCCTGGGTGGCCTCACCACAGGCCAGCGCGGCCAGGGGTGGGCCCGCGCCCCCTGTGGGTGAGCCCACCCGGTGGCTCCGCTCGCCTCCTCCTTCTGGCTTCTTCAGTCTTCTGGCGAAACATAATCTTCTGGTATTTTTCTGGAATTTCCTGATCTTCCGAAACATGGTGTCTTGACGGTCCTTTTTCCAGCAGAATCCTGACTCCGGCAGCAAATCCTCCAATGATCATCAAACATGTAAAAACAGAGGAAACAACATAAATATCATCTCTAAATGTGAAATATATCAATGAATAAATAGTGATGCAAAATGGACGTATCAGTTACCTAGGACATTTACATGACATGGTCCAAAGGGTTTTGTAAATTTCAAAGGATGCTAAAAAGGCATGCGAACTTCAAAGGATGCTAAAAAGGCATGCGAACTTCAATGCTAAAAAGTCTTTCACCATGATGAAATTGTAAAAGGTTTAGTTTCATCAAAGACGATGAATATGCTTGCATTTGCAAGAAATTGAGTGGGAGCGCTGACACATATTTCTATTACAGTATGTAGAAGACATATTGTTAATTGGAAATGATGTATATTTTATTGACATAGGTTAAGAATTGCATTAAAATTAGATTTCAATGAAAGACTTAGGCAAAACCAAAATATTGGGTATCGATGTCTATGTAGATAGATCGAGGTGCCAATATGGTTGTGCCAAAGTACGTAGAGGAAATATTGAATAAATTTCAATATGGAAACAACAAGAAAAGTTCTTGCCGCATGGAAGCAGTTGAATCAAGATTCAAGTGTTTTTCACGCTTGATGAGTGAAGCCATATGAATGATTTGATCAATCATGTATACCGTGATATGTACATATCCAAACATGTCCTATGCTCTAAATGTTATGAGCATATATTAGACTGATAAATGTCATAAGATGATCACTAGACAATAGTAAGGATATCCTTATGTGCTTTGGAAGGACTAAGGATATATATTATGTATGAATAAGTGACACATAGTCCATTGTAAATTGTTACATTGATACTAAGTTTTTTGACAAGATATAATTAAGTTTATCTCAATTTTAGCTATATGTTAAGGCGGGACAATGTAATGGAAGGAAGTTCCATGATGGATTTGGATCAGTTCCAAAGTTAAGACATTGTGATGGATTCTACAACAAAGGTTGAGTATATGGCTGCTTTAGAAGTAGCAAAAGAGGAAATTTGTGTCAAGAAGTTTGTTATCAAACTAGGTGTAGTTCCAAGCGGGCTATTACTATGAAGATCTATTATGCGACAATAGTGTCAACATGTTTTAGCTAAAGGAACTAAGGTCTCACCAAAGGACCAAATTTATACCTAGCTATCTCATTTGAGAATGAGTGATGTGTAGAGATGCAAAGACATGCAAATACACACAGAACTATAAGTGTCAGATCTGGAGATCAGCTTTACCACATGCAACACGTATGTATAACACGTGAATGCCATAAGTGTTATATACACAAGTATCAACTAGATTATTGACTCTAGTGCAAGTGGGAGACTAAAGGGAATATGCCCGAGAGGCAATAATAAAGTGGTTATTATCATATTCCATATTTATGATAAATGTTTATTTCTCATGCTAGAATTGTATTAATCGGAAACATTAATACTCGTGTGTTTAATAAACAACAAAAGGTTCCTAGTGAAGCCTCTCTTTTAACTAGCTTGTTGATTAACCGTTGGTAAAGGTTTCCTGATCATGAACATTGGATGTTGTTAATAATGGGGGTCATGTCATTAGGAGAATGATGTGATGAACACTCACACCTATAGTACGAATAGCATTATGATCAAGTCATCAAGTTTCATTGCTATATCAAACTCATACGAAGTAGTTCTAATCCTTAGACTATGAGATCATGTTAATCACTGATACCGGAAGAGTACTTTGATGATATCAAACGTGAAACGCCACTCCGTAACAGGGTGATTATAGAGGTTGATTTGGGTATTTTGAAATTTCTAGTTGAGGCTCATGGATCATGACTGGAATTTGTCCGACTCGATGTCAGGAAGATATTCTCTGGGCCTATCTCGGTGATATTGCATTGACACCGCTTGCAAGCATGTGACTAGGTCACAGGAATGCCTTATCATGGAACGAGTAAAGAGACTTGTCAGGAACAAGATCGAACTAGGTATGGTTGATACCAAATGATCGGATCTTGGACAAGTAATAATATTGCGAGACAAAAGGAATTGACTACATTCATTAATGGTTCACACGATCACTAGATTCATTATTGAGTAAGTGGGAGTCGTCATGGATTTCTAGATCCCGCTGATGATTATTGATCAGAGAGGAGTTTCGATCATGTCCATGTTATTCACAAACCGTAGAGTGACACACTTAAGGTTCGCTGACTCGTTTTGAGTGGATTTAGAACTCCGGCTGAATTACTGGACAACACAAGGGTTGTTTTCGAAAAGCACCGAAACTATTTTGGTATATCAAAATGACTTAAGGGGGTAAATGTTAATGTTTGTTAATTGATTGAATTAATAAATATTAAAGAAATAAAATGTTTTATTAATAAGTGTGGATTTTAATTAACATGAATGTCATGCAAAATTAAAATGGAGGTTACTCATTTGATGAGGGGGTTAACTTTCCATGAAGGAGGGGGTTACCACCACCATGAAGAGGAGAAAAAGGGAGGGGCTGGCCGCACCCCTCTTGGGTTGCTGCCTCTTTCTCCTATATATGTTGGACATGCTCCTCTTCTCACTAGACACTTGGTTCTTTCATCCCCCACCTTGTTGCTCCACACCATGGTTGTTGCTTAACCGAAGCTCTGCTGAAATTGTTAGCCACCAACACTTGGAGAAGTGGAGGAGGAGGAGTTCCGGCGGATCCCTACTTCTGCTGCTCCGCTGGACCGAGGGCATGGAGGACATCACTGAATCGTACATGTGACCGAGTGTGGAGGCGTCGCCGGTTGTGGCGCCTTGTACACGATCTTGAGATCGTCAAGTGATCGACTAAGTCGAATACGTACGTCTTCATCGGCAACGTTTGTGCGTGAACGTAAAATCCCGCTTCCGAGCTTTAAGGGTTAGTCAACCGTTGTTTCCATCTCATAGTAGATCTTGGCTAGTTTTGTGTTCATGTGTAGGAAATTTTTTGTTTTCTATGCTACGAACCCATCATCTACTACAACAAGCTCTACTACGATAAGTTTTGCCTGGCTCCGGCGAACGGAGGGACGAGTATCGCAACGCGCCTTCGGCTCATGCTAGTATTCCTAATCATTGCTAGGTGGTTAGGATACATATTTGCATTTTTTTTCTTACTTTCTAGGATGATTGTAGTATTGTTAATGATTATTAAAAGATCTCCGATTTTTTAAAAAAAGAAGAAGCAACAAGGTCTAACAAAAATCAACACCAGAAACAAAATTCTAATTCCCTAGCAAGTGGGACTTATAATAGAGACATGCTATTCATTTTAAGGCTTTCAATCCTAGGAAGTTTAGAGCTCTTAGAGGATTCAAGTGCACTCCTCAAATGTGTCAATTAATTTGGACCGGATGGAGTAGCTGATTTTTGGATCTTATAATTAGGCAAAGCAACCGGATATTACACGGACGCATCATCATGTGGTTGGCTCGTCTTTATCGAAAAAAAAAAGTGGTTGGCTCGTTAGCACGAGCATACGATTCTTTTGCCCCGCCTATCCTCCATTTGCAAAAGTAACGATCCGATGACCCCGACACTGTGCTCAGAGAATATGTTCTCTCCGGCCGATCTCTTCCATGAACCAGCCATATAACCCGACCTAATTCGCTTCGAAATGCTAATTTTCTCGCCAGGGTTCAGGCAGCGCAGCCATGGCCGGTACTCCCACTACCAGTACCCACACTACCTCCTGCAGCCGCGCTTTGCTTAAAGCTCTTGGCGCCAAGCTGCACGCAAGCGTGTCGCGTTTGCGCAGCCATCATCCCATCTTCCCCGCCTACAGCACCGCTTCCTCGTTCTGGCTGCCCGCCCTCGCCGTGCTCGTCTGCGGCACTGCCCTCTCGAGAGTCATCGTCTTCTTCCTGCCCCTCGTGATCTCCACCTCCATCTGCTGCGCCGCGGTCTTCCTGCTCGTCGCCTCGGAGTCGTCGGAGGGAGGGGCAGCGAAAGAGGTCGTGCTCCTGTGCGGCGACAGGGCGGAGGTCGGGCTCCTGGAGGTGTACGGCGACGTGAACGCGAGCGTGTACGGCGACAGGCGCGACGTCCAGGTGGGCTGCTTCCTTCACCGCAGGCCCCCCGGCGTTGGTGGTGGGTGGACGAAGAGCGGGGTCGACGAGGACAGCAACGAGGTGGTGTTCGCCGGCAGGGTGGCCATCGGCGGTGGCGTGCAGGAGGGCGCGGCGGCGCTCGAGGACGAGCTGGTGGCTCTCCAGGTGGACAGGTTGGCCGAGGGCGTGTGGGATCGCTACTTCGGCGGCTCGTCCAGGTGGAACTACATGACGGATGGGTCTCAACAAGAGATGGAGGTATCGAGCAGCACTTGAGATGGCATATATATCGTAGGTCATGGCGCATGGGTTAACCTGATGCATGCTCCGAATGCCACAAGAAATATGTTGTTCCTGCCATGCATGATGATTAATAGCGGTAATCGATATATATGCAAAATAGTGAGGTGCCCACCCGCATATATAGCTGTGCATAGGCTGAGAACCGTCAGATAATTAAGATATAGGGTGCATGAACTTGACGCCGTTCTTGAGTCGAATTCAGCACCAGCCAACGCCGTCTTGTAGAGAGCATAGCACCGTATGCGGGGGCGGACCTAGAGCAAAAATGTCCTGATGTCACTCTCTAAGTCACACAGTTTTTTCACGTAAAGTTAGGGATGTCACACACTATAAATTAAAGAAATGTACCGAAAAAATCAGTTTGTACCGGGTGTCCTTGGACACCTGCTGTCACAACGTGGGTACGCCCCTGACCGTATGCAAGCATACTTAAGCTACTGTCGTTTCAACACCCGTACGCATGGTCACTTGGAAAGTTAGAAATCAATAACAGATGCTGAGATGTAAGAATGTAAGTGGGATGGGCCAGCCCATCAAACCCGCCTCCCATCCCAGCAAAAAAGGAACAAATCTCATTTACCTAATCCCGCTTAGCGCCTGGCAATATTAGCGGCTGGGTCCACTTTTCCCTATTTGTACTGTGACGTATGCATAAAATACATGTAGATAGAGGAAACAAGTTAGCTGAATACATGGGCGGAACCCTATTCATAGGCGGCCTTTTGCACGTACAGTCAGTGCATGGGCTAATGAATGGGTCCCACCGGATGTAATCACTAGTAGAAAAAGGGTCATCGGTCTAAGCCTTTAGTACCGGTTCTCGTATGAACCGGTACTAAAGGGTACATTAGTACCGGTTGATTTGCCCAGCCGGCCGAGCAAGATCAGTACCGGTTCGATAAGGGCCTTTTGTACCGGTTCATACTAGGAACCGGTACTAAAGGGTTTTAGTGGGCCAGAGCTGAACCTTTAGTACCGGTTCATATGAAGAACCGGTACTAAAGGGCCCCTGCCCTATTTCTTCAGGCGCCCGATCCCTGCATCTCATTTTCCCTTCTTCTCTCTCACATTTCCAAACATTTTGCACCTCTCACACTCCATTAAATCTTTATTTTTATCCACCATTTTATCAAGATTGACGGCACCCATCTATCTAAGGGTTAGCAATATCATCCTTTCTTCCGGCGTTCCTAATTTAGCTCATTTCTTTGCTAGTTTAACTCGTATTATTTTTCTAATGCTAGCAAGGTGTTTGATGAAATGCCTAAGTTAGGGATTTCATTCTTTTTGTATGCAATTGAGCTCAAATTAAAGTATGATTTGTAGGTTTTAGTATCGTCCCCGTCCTCACCGCCGTCGATCGCCAGCGTCTTCCCCTAGCCGACATTGTACCACCTCGGTGAGCCTCTTTTTTTTAATAAAAAAAACTTAGTTTTATGTGATGAACTTGAATATTAATTAAGTTGGTCACTCATATATCCATGATGTTGTGTAATTAATGATTTTTGATATACTTATATAATGCAGATGAATCGACAATGGATGTACGGTGACCGATGCCATCCCGACTTCATTACTGGCATGCATTATTTTCTCAACGTGGCGGAGGCAAACAGGCGGTCGAATGGTTTCATTTATTGTCCATGTAGTTCCTGTAGAAATACGAAGGATTACTCTACCTCAAAGACCCTTCACTTCCACCTGCTTGAGAATGGTTTCATGCCCGGCTATAATTGTTGGACCAAGCACGGAGAAAGAGGGGTTATAATGGAAGGCAACGAAGAAGAAGAGGATAGTGAGAACTATCCTATGTTCACTGAAGACGGTGATAGTAGTATGGGGGAAGACGAAGCTGAAGAAGAGCCCATTTTTGATGAGCCCATTTTTTATGACCCCGATGACGATTTGGGTCGGGCCATTCTTGATGCGAAGATAAACTGCGGAAGTGAAAAGGAGAGGCTGAAGTTGGAGAAAATGTTAGAGGATCACAACAAACTGTTGTACCCAAATTACGAAGATGGCCAGAAAAAACTAGGTACCACACTGGAATTGCTGCAATGGAAGACAGAGAATGGTACTTCTGACAAGGGATTTGAAAAGTTGCTGAAAATAATAAAGAAGATGCTTCCAGGGGAGAACGTATTGCCCTCTAGTACGTACGAAGCAAAGAAGGTTGTCTGCCCTCTAGGATTAGAGGTGCAGAAGATACATGCATGCATCAATGACTGCATCCTCTACCGCGGGGAGTATGAGAATTTGAATGCATGCCCGGTATGTGGTGCATTGAGGTATAAGATCAGGCGAGATGACCCTGGCGATGTTGAGGGCGAGTCCACCCACAGGAAGAAGGTTCCTGCGAAGGTGATGTGGTATGCTCCTATAATACCACGGTTGAAACATTTGTTCTAAAACAAAGAGCATGCCAAGTTGTTGCGATGGCACAAAGAGGACCGTAAGAAAGATGTGATGCTGAGACACCCCGCTGACGGATCGCAGTGGAGAAAAATCGATAGACAGTACAAGTCATTTTCAGATGACGCAAGGAACTTAAGATTTGGTCTAAGTACAGATGGCTTTAATCCTTTCGGGGAGCAGAGCTCCAGTCATAGCACCTGGCCAGTGACTCTATGTATCTATAACCTTCCTCCTTGGTTGTGCATGAAGCGGAAGTTCATTATGATGCCAGTGCTCATCCAAGGCCCGAGGCAACCCGGCAACGACATTGATGTGTACCTGAGGCCATTGGTTGAAGAACTTTTACAGTTGTGGCGTGAAGAAGGTGTACCTATTTGGGATGAGCACGAACAAAAGGAATTTAACCTAGAGCGTTGTTGTTTGTAACCATCAATGATTGGCCTGCTCTTAGTAACATTTCAGGACAGTCAAACAAGGGATACAATGCATGCACACACTGTTTAGGTGAGACTGACAGTATATATTTGAGAAACAAGAATGTGTACATGGGGCATCGTCGATTTCTTCCAAAACAACATCAAGTAAGAAAGAGAGGAAAGCATTTCAGAGGTGAGGCAGAAGACCGAATGAATCCTACCCGCCCTACTGGGGATGTTATATATGATATGGTCAAGGATTTAAAAGTGATCTTTGGAAAGGGTCCTGGCGGACAATCTGTTCCGCATGATGTTGACGGACATGTACCCATGTGGAAGAAGATGTCTATATTTTGGGAGCTACCCTACTGGAAAATCCTAGAGGTTCACTCTGCAATCGACGTGATGCACGTGACGAAAAATCTTTGCGTGAACCTGCTAAACTTCTTGGGCGTGTATGGGAAGACAAAAGATACACCAGATGCACGGCATGACCAGCAATGTATCCACGAAGGAAACAACCTGAATCCAGAGAAGTATCAAGGTACTGCCAGCTACGCTCTTACCAAAGAAGAGAAGGAGATCTTTTTTGAAGTCCTGAGTAGCATCAAGGTCCCGTCTGGCTTCTCATCGAATATAAAGGGAATAATAAACATGTCAGAGAAAAAGTTTCAAAACCTAAAGTCTCATGACTGCCACGTGATTATGACACAATTACTTCCGGTTGCATTGAGGGGGCTTCTATCAGAAAATGTTCGAGTACCCATTGTGAAGCTATGTGCGTTCCTCAATTCAATTTCTCATAAGGTGATCAATCCACTAACTCTACAAAATTTACAGAAGGATGTGGTGCAATGTCTAGTCAGCTTCGAGTTGGTGTTCCCACCATCCTTCTTCAATATTATGACGCATCTCCTCGTTCACCTGGTCGAAGAGATTAGTGTTCTCGGTCCTGTATTTCTACACAACATGTTCCCCTTTGAGAGATTCATGGGAGTCTTAAAGAAATACGTTCATAACCGTGCTAGGCCAGAAGGAAGCATCTCCAAGGGCTATGGAACAGAGGAGGTCATTGAGTTTTGTGTTGACTTTATTCCTGACCTTAAGCCGATCGGTGTTCCTGAATCGCGCTATGAGGGGAGACTGCGTGGAAAAGGCACGCTAGGAAAGAAAGCAACAATGTGTATGGACGGACATTCTTTCACTCAAGCACACTACACAATTCTACATAATTCCAGCTTGGTGGCTCCGTACAAAGTGGAACACAAGAATATTTTACGCTCTGAATACCCGGAGCAACGTGAAGATTGGATTGATGGAGAACACATGAAGACTTTCGGCGGTTGGTTGCAAACACGTCTCATGAATGTCACTGATGAAGAACAGCTATACTTGTTGGCCAAGCAACCATCTTCGACTATATCGACATTTCAAGGGTACGAGATAAATGGGAATACATTTTACACATTCGCCCAAGATAAAAAGAGCACCAACCAAAATAGTGGTGTCCGCTTTGATGCAGCAGAGGACAATGGGAAGAAGGTCACATACTATGGGTACATAGAGGAGATATGGGAACTTGACTATGGACCTAATTTCAAGGTCCCTTTGTTCCGGTGCAAATGGTTCAACCTAAAAAACGGGGTACAGGTAGACCCGCAGTACGGAATGACTATAGTGGATCTCAAGAATCTAGGGTACAACACCGAACCATTCGTCCTAGCCAGTGAAGTGGCTCAGGTTTTTTATGTGAAGGACATGTCTACCAAACCGAAAAAAGAAAAGAAAGGCAAGAGGACACATCATACGATGAGCCAAAGCGCCACATAGTTCTTTCAGGAAAAAGAAACATCGTGGGAGTAGAGGACAAGACAGACATGTCAGAAGATTATAATAAGTTTGATGATATTCCACCCTTCAAGGTGAAAACTGACCCAAGCATCATTTTAAATAATGAAGATTGTCCATGGCTGCGTCGCAATCAGAAGAAAGGGAAACACAAGAAGAAAACTCAGAAGACTAGATAGGGATCATAACTTGTGTATCTCAATATGGAAATCACTTTCCCATTTATTTTTGTGTAATGATGTTATTGTATGAGGGAAATTTTTCCGAGGCGGAGCTTCCGAAGATGCCGTAGGGCGTGAGCACCAACGACATCTTCGAGAAACTCCGCCGCGGGAGATTTCCCAACCCTTTACCCAAAACTGTTAGAGGAGAGATAGAGTCTTTCACGGGCTTGCAGGGAAATTTTTCCCCGCGCCACTGCGTTCCCGCCTATTTTCTTCCCGCGCTTTCCACCGCTTCTACTTTGTCTTGTTCCTCCGACAGGGGCATCGTGCGTCCACCCACGCGTCCTTATCTCATCGAGCAGTGCATCCACCCACGCGTCCTTATCCTGCCGACATCTTTAATCTCGGTTGCACCCACCAACCGGGACTAAAGGTTACCCACACGTCCTTATCCCACCGACAGTTTTGTTAGATGACACAAAAACCACCTTTAGTCCCGGTTGTACCCACCAGCCGGGACTAAAGGTTAGATGGTTCCCCGCGCCACTGCGTCCCCGCCTATTTTCTTCCCGCGCTTTCCACCGCTTCTACTTTGTCTTGTTCCTCCGACAGGGGCATCGTGCGTCCACCCACGCGTCCTTATCTCATCGAGCAGTGCATCCACCCACGCGTCCTTATCCTGCCGACATCTTTAGTCTCGGTTGCACCCACCAACCGGGACTAAAGGTTACCCACACGTCCTTATCCCACCGACAGTTTTGTTAGATGACACAAAAACCACCTTTAGTCCCGGTTGTACCCACCAGCCGGGACTAAAGGTTAGATGGTTCCCGCGCTTTCCACCGCTTCCCGCCTCCGTCTTCCCGCCATTTTTCACTATATATATGTAGGCTTGGCCTCCATTCACATATAACATCTAGACTCATATCTGCAAACCTCATCACTCTCTTC
This sequence comes from Dactylis glomerata, assembly GCA_007115705.1. Classification (NCBI taxonomy): domain Eukaryota; kingdom Viridiplantae; phylum Streptophyta; class Magnoliopsida; order Poales; family Poaceae; genus Dactylis; species Dactylis glomerata. The sequence goes on from QXEO01001110.1 coordinate 62,300, forward strand.
CATGGCTTCCATCGTATCTCTAACCCCCCGGGAGGCGGAGGCGCTTTGCGCCTCAAACTACCCCTGCCCGCCGGGCTACCGCGTCCCCCCCGGCTGGATGCTGAGCGTCGGAGGCGTACCGGTCCCTCCTGTCCCTGTAGGTGTGGCACGCCAGATGGCCATCACGAACCACTACTACTTCGAGCTCACGCCAGAGCAGCGGAGGAATCCTCAGTGGCATCCCGACTATAGCCCGACTTGGGACGCCTTCTTCATCAATCGGCGTGAGAGTGCGCTTGCCAGGCACGAGGAGGACAGCTCGCCTCGTTCGAACTTCAACGAGGCCGGCCGTCGGCTATGGTGGCGCGGCCGGACTCTCCAGAGCGTCATGGCCTACCGTGGCCCCCGCCTGCGCTACCCTCAGTCTCAGTCCACGCGTGCTCACCAGTCGAGGTTCGACTACCGCGACCCCGATGCCAGCGACGATGACACCGACGACTACGATGACTACAGTGGCGACGTTTATAGGGCTAGGCACGACTATGACTGAATCACTCCAACATTCGAAAACAAGCTCGGCCGATTGTGACTTAATCTGGCCATGTATCTTCATTTTCAGTTGAGATATGTACTTCTTTTCCTGTTCAATCAATGAAATAAAATCAAATGAAAATCAAATGAAAAAGAAAAAAGAAAATCAAAAGAAACTGCAAAAGAAAATCAAATAAAAATCAAAAGAAACTGCAAAAGAAAATCAAATGAAAATCAAAAAAAAAATCAAAAGAAAATCAAAAGAAACTGCAAAAGAAAATCAAATGAAAATCAAAAGAAACTGCAAATGAAAATCAAAAGAAACTGCAAATGAAAATCAAAAGAAACTGCAAAAGAAAATCAAATGAAAATCAAAAGAAAAAGAAAAAAGAAAATCAAAAGAAACTGCAAAAGAAAATCAAATGAAAATCAAAAGAAACTGCAAAAGAAAAATCAAATTAAAATCAAAAGAAAAAAAAAGAAAAATCAAAAGAAAATCAAAAGAAACTGCAAAAGAAAATCAAAAGAAAAAGAAAAAAGAAAATCAAAAGAAACTGCAAAAGAAAAATCAAAAGAAAAAGAAAAAAACCTTTGGTACCGGTTGGTAGAAACAACCGGTACGAAAGGTTAAAAGCGCGGAAGAAATTCCGAAAATATCTTTCGTACCGGTTTCTGTTACGAACCGGTACTAAAGGTCACCTTTAGTACCGGTTCGTAACAGCAACCGGTACCAAAGGTGAATTAGGTCTTTTTCTTTTACCCCCCACCGACGGACACAACAAAATCTCCATCTCCTCTGCCTCGCCGCCGCCGCCGTCACGCCCGCGCTCGCCGCTGCCTCGCCCCGCGCCCGCGTCCGCCTCGACCGCGCGGTCGCCTCCCACCACCACACCGCGTCGCCATCCCTGAAGAGGAGCCCCGCCGCCGCGTCACCATCACCGCTGAGGACCTCCCGCCACCTTCGTCCTCTCGTCGTCGTCGTCGCCCGCGGCAGCAACTTGCGGCCGCAGACTCTCCCCCTACCGTCTCCATAGGCACCTACTCGGCGCCCGGCGGACGTGCGGCCGCGACCTCCCGCCACCGTCGTCGTCGCCTTCAGAAGGTGAGCCATAGTCTGTTGTGATTCGAAATTGGTTGTTGCTCCTATCGGAGAGGGTTAGCAATCTGATGCAATTTAGAGTTTGTTGATGTTGGTTAATTTCCTATCTGTGTTTGGGGATTTTATTAGACGCTAGTACTGCTAGTAATCGTCCCAGTTAACAAATCGTCAAATCACTTTGGGGCCAGCGAAGGAACCGAGATGGGGAAAATATTGGCCCGCACGGCAGCTTCATTGTTGATGTGAATAGCACAACTTCTGTTGCTTCCCTCACGCGCCTTCTTCTCACAGAGGCATTGGCGCTCCATGAACACCCATGAGCACCGTTGGTCTGTCATGTGGGATTTTTTTTTGCTTGGGGGCATCGGGCAGAGCTGTAGTTTCGTATGTATCACCATGTTTTTCACCTAGATCAGCCAGGAGAATGCTTGTATTTTTAGTTTATAGCAACAACATGCTTTTGTTTGATATTACAAAGGTATTCACATGCAGTAATTTGTTTTACACAGCTGAGGTTAACTTTTAGTGGATCATGATACCTTAGAACATTTTAAGAAGAAATTCATAGAGTCCATGTATGCACTAGAGAAGCCAACATATCAGTATTTCAGAATTATTTTTGGCGATGGATATTACAAAATCATTAACATTGGCATATGATATTTTTAGTAAAGGAAAACAGTTGTTGTAGCACTGTAACATTATGCTCTAATGCAGGATGTGCTGCTGCTTATTTCATGGCTAGCCACTATGCACTAGTCGATTTGTTTGCCATAACCACGGCGTGGGTGCTATCTTACTTCCTTAAAGAGAACCCAAGACATACTGTTACTCCATGTGTGTTTAAAATGCAATACACATATGTTGTTTGCTGCCAATTTATCACTGATTAGGACTCTGAAGCAAAGCGCATTTCGGAGAGCAAAATGGTTGGATACGAGCTGGATGAGTCGAGGTAGTAGAGTTTTTCACGTTATAGCTGGGTTGTCTCGTAGCATGCATGATGTCTAGTATTGTGAATAAACTAGGATATGAAGCTCTGGAATGGTACATTTTATGTGGCACCTTTTTTCTCCCTGTTTTTGGATTTTGATTTACCATCAAGCTAGTCATATCTATTGCCAACTGTGCACACAGAACCCATAAATGGATGTAGTTTGAAGACTCACAGAAACAGTGGACATTGCCACGTACACTACAACACACTGAACATATCATTCTCTGTTTACCTTTTTTGGCACTTTATTGATGACAGGGGGCACAATGCACCTTTTTCATAATTTTGTTGTTGTTTTTAAGGATATTTCCTGTTCTTAAGCTCTTCCACACCACTATCATTGTCACCTTTTATCCATCTGGGATTAGAATCAGTACTAAGTTTATGCACATATATTGTTATCAAAATTAGGAACTGCTACTAGCAGAACGTTTTTCAATGAGCCTACTTATGTATTCCAATGAGCCTACTTATATTTCCTGTACTAAGGTGATCAACTGCGCCTACTTATGTATTCCAATGAGCCTAATCCTTTTTACTGTGTTTAGCGTTTGACCAATACTTATTCCTAAGATCTTTTGGTTTACATACGGTACAATTGTACATCATCTGAGATGATACTACATGTGAGTGAGAGTTGTATATGAAAAGTTGTATATGAAAAGTTGTATATGAAAAGTTGTATATGAAAAGTTGTGTACTTTATCTTTGTTCCTGGTTTTCTGAGTAGTATTGTAACTCAACGTTCGATTGTAACTCAAAGTTGACTCAATTAAGTATTACAGCTGTGATTTGCTCATTGGCTATAAAATATGTCTGTTTCTGAATTGTAAAAACCGATGCGATGTTTGAAACGTGGTTGATGAAAACTAGGAATATATATCCGAATGATAAATTAGATGTAACTTGTTATGGATGGAATAATCATACTATTTGTCAACTAGAAATATATATCCGAATGATAAAATAGATACAAAAAGTTATTGGGCCAATACTTGAACATATATCTTATTTTGATTTTGATTTGCCAACATATATCTCGCGTTCTGACCCCGGTGCAAAAAGTCTTGTGCCCTATTTTTAATTCCAGAAAAATTGTTGCAAGTGTTTGAAATTTGTGATAACTTAAAATGACATGATGAATTAAATAATTGCACTTAATTTTGCAGTGATATTGAGCTATGGAGGACAACACCTTCATCCGAGATGAGGAGCGAGAAGAAATGGTGCAGAAAATGATATTTGAGAGTGCTCGTGGACCGGAACCCAATGGAGAACCCGATGGAGATGACGATGATTTTGGCTCACAATTTTTGAACGATGTCGGTGAGGGACTTGAGTCTGAAGAAAGAAGAGACAACGAAGTGTCCTTAATAAACTTCGGCGAGGTGTATATTAAGGCTATATGTTCATCACTTGATGCATTGATTTATTTGTATTACACTTATTAACGAATCATTTTTCTTTTAGCCTTCTGGATCATCGAGCAAATCTGTTAAAAAGCAACGAGGCCCGACGCAACGTCTAAAGGGCGAGGGTAGGTTAGCCCTCACCGCATTTAAGGCTAGTGGTCAACCGGTGGAGCCCAAAGAGCACTGCCGTAAATTTATAAACCAAGCTGGAGTTCTTGTTAGGGACCATGTACCGATCAGCATTGTAGAGTGGCATAAGCCGAAGAATGCGGGGGCTGAAGCTAGTTATGTCAATGATACTCTAAAACTTTTTCTTTGGGACAGTCTACTGACACACTTTAGCCTACCGGAAGACATGACGGAAGGCCAGAAGAAGAAAGTCAAGGAATGGACTCTTAAGAGGATGGCCACACAATTCCAGACCTGGAAGAAAAATTTATGGGCCAGATATGCAGATAAAGATCCAGTATTCACTGGAAGTCTAGTGAAGATAAAAGATCACTGGCCCGCATTTAAGAGCTATAAGAAATCTTCTACTGCTGTGTCCCGATCAGTCACAAATACGAAAAATGCTTCAAAGAAGGAACATTTCCATCATTTGGGGTCAGGTGGCTACAAGACTGCCATTCCGAAGTGGAGAGCATTTGAAGCTAAACTGATGGAGGCAGGAATCACTCCACAGACATGGGACTGGCCTGACCGGTCCAAGTTCTGGTTGTTCGCGCATGGGGCAGGGTTGGACCCAAAGACAGGGCAGATCGTTGCAAAGGGAAAATGGAAGGAAAAAGTTAATGCAATCACGACGCAGCTTATAGATGCAATTGAAAAAGTTAGAAAGGGAGAGTACATTCCCGATAGAGAGAATGACGAGCTGACACTCGCTCTTGGGAATGCGGAACACGTTGGATGGATACGAGCCCTCCCAGGTGTCACCATGAAGGAAGCATGGCCGGAGTGCGCTGACACTTATAGAAGCCGTTCGAGAAAGAAGAAGCAGGACTTAGACAGGTTAGCGGAATTGATAAATAGGGTGGAGGTGCTTGAGCAAAATCAGAGGGCACCTGATCAGCCGCTGTTTATACAACATCCTCAAGCTGATGCCGCCCCATCTCAGCGAAGAAGCAGTGTGGGTTCCTCGCATCTTGAATGTGCAGGAAGCTACCCCGTGGATTATGTCACGGAGAAGACAGACTGCGAGCTACATGTGCAAATGAGGAACGTGTCCGTTAAGGTGGCGGTCGGCTATGTTTACCCAAATGAAGATGGAGCAACGCACCATCATATGCCCATTCCAACTGGCTGTGTTCGTGTTGGGGTGGATGACGTTGTTCCGGGTTTTGAAACTATGGAGCTTGATTTTCCTGGAGGTGACGAAGAGAAGACACTGGCCGATGTCAAGCGCGGTTTCGCCATATGGTCCAAGAAATACATCGTCCTTTTGCCAAGGCCACCGACTCCTCCTTGTAGCAGTCCACATGAGCAGCAAATTCCACATGAGCAGCAATGGCCATCGACTCCGCCTGGTAGCAGTCCACATGAGCAGCAAAGTCCACACCTACCGGAGAGGGACCCCAGTGCGAGTCCACCATCTCGAGATCCTCCGCGTAAGACTGCGTTTTTTAAGCGGAACGGTACGCCGCCTAGGAAGAGACCTAGAAAGGAGAAACCACTGCCGCCTATCGAGAAGTTACCTTGGGAAAGAACTATCGAGGAATGCAGCGAAATCTCTAAGTCCCAGGTGGCAAAATTTTTTGCTAAGAAAGTGCCAGAGATACCTTTTGAGAAGACTCTAGATCCGGTGAAAGTTATTCGTACCGTTGAAAATCTATATGACCCTCCACCATCGCCGCCATCTGACTATAGGCGTTCTATTGAAAAGTCGTATGACGCTATGGTGGAGGTGAAAAAACCCGATCAATCGGTGGTCTCGGCGAAAACTAGGAAACAAGTGTACCAGCTCGGAGAACAACCCGTTCAATCGGTCCCCCCTCTCAAGGTGTTTGACGAGAAGGCCGTTGAAAGTTCTCGACAAAACACAATTGATTACCCCATCGCTGAAGTAGTATATCAATTTGTTCAAGGGAAAGATCTGGTCGAGAATATCAGGTCGCTACCAACATGTATGCGTAATTTGAATGCGTGGTACACTAATGCCACAAAGAGAGGGATTGATTGTATCATGGTGCGAGTTAAGGATGAGCACTACTTCCAAGAATACTCTGTGAGCGTTGACTTCCTCGAACTTTTTCAGTTATACAATCTCCGGGCCATCGACAAATCTATCATCAGTTGCTATTGTCTGTAAGTGATTTATTAATATAATTTGAGAAGTCTTTAGCTCAGCTCATTCTTTGTCTGCAAATTATCCTCAATTTAATCTTTTGTGCGCTATATTATGCAGATCGAAGAAGCTCGAATGCAAAAGGGATGAAATCACGGACATTGGGTTCATTGACCCAGATACAATGCATGAAAAAACCATAGAAGATCCCATCTTTAACAAGGATACACCAGAGACTTTGCTAAGGTTTTTGAAGCGACAACGTGACAAAAAGATAATACTTTGGCCTTACAACTTCAAGTAAGTGTAACTGTCTTATAACACATTCTATTTTGCTCACCATATGTTAAAATTTTAACTGATGACTTATATCTATGACACTGCATATTTAAACGTGCGCAGATTCCACTTTATTCTTATCGTCATTAAAATGTACGATGGAGATGTTAAAGTCTATGACTCACTAACCAAAGAGCCTATACTATACAAGTCGGCTTTTGATATGCTCAAAAGGTAATTTTAATTCTTATCGGTTTTTTCGTTAATTTCCTGATATCAACAAATTAATAACTCTTTTATGCATTTTCTTTTGTCGGGCAGCGTATGGCAAACGTTCATCCAGGAAGATCCGACCGTTGGATGGAAACCGAAGCTGATATGGCGTGCGAACAAAGTAAGTACTACTACCTAGGTCCACACACATTTATCATACTTGATTATTATTTGATTGAATTATATTATTCTACAGAAATGCGCAAAACAACCTGAGGGGACTAATCTATGTGGATACTATGTTTGCGAGAACATCCATAAGATTGTCAGCGAGAGAACGAATAATCAAAGGAATAGAGAGGTACGAAAACAATATTGACAAATTTATTTTGTTACCATAACTTGTGCTAAGTTTCAGTCATAATTGTTTGATTGTGATTTGATATATATATATATATATATATATATATACATAGCTCATGTATTCATTTGAATCTCATTCTTTTACAGTTGGCAAGAAAGCGTGACAGGCTCCCAATCGAGCACCGCTTCAAAGCAATTGGCGAGGAATTGGCGGGATTTTTCCTTCGGGACGTCATACCTAACTTCGCAGAGTACCACTATGAATGAAGATCTACATGTAATATATAGTTTGACTCGGAGAGTACCACTATGCTACATGTAATAGATAGTATGCCTCGGAGAGTACCACTATGCATGAAGATCGATCTTCATGCATGTACTACTTAATTTGCGATCTTATGCAATTACATGTGTTATATTATATGCACCAAGTTGATATGCATTACCTTGATCTTCATGTACTCCTAAATCGAAACACGTTTCTGGCGCATCGACGCGATCCTCGTACGATGAAATGGTCCGATACCCCTAAACCCCTTCTAATTAAAACCCTAAACCCTGAATTCCTTTGGTACCGGTTCGTGTTACAAACCGGTACCAAAGGTCCCTAGCGCCTGCACTCTCCTGGAGCCAACGTGGAGGCCCCTTTAATACCGGTTTGTAAGGAACCGGTACCAAAGAGGGGGGGCCTTTTGTCCCGAATCTTTTGTACCGGTTTGTTTTCTGGTACAAATGCCCCTATGGAACCGGTACTAAAGCCCTTTTCCCTACCAGTGAATCTTGTAATCTTGTCGCAGCAGCCAAAATCAAGTGTTGGTGACCGGCTGAACTGTAAAATTTGTGAACTCGTTTGAATACGAATTCATTCTGAATGCACGTGACTTCAAGTCTCCAACAATGTCCACCGGTGCGCATCAGATTCCACTGCATGTGAGTATCGGATTCCTGAGCATCTTTTTGCTGAAAAGAACACTATGCTTCGCTGGTTCACCACGGTTGAAGTAACTTAGCAAACTTTTTTTAAACAGTAGGCTGTAGCGCTTTTTTCGAAATGGAAGCATAGCCCAGCCTCTATATCAAGTGATGCATATTTTATTTATAACTTATTTTAGAGTATTTGAAGCATTACAATCAGGGATCAGTGAAGGATTGAGACATGTATCAACCATTAAAAAAGAGAAGAAACAAAAAATGTCAATTTTCAATTTTGATCAACCGTCAACAGCCGGTTGCAGCCAATAGCCATATGCTCCCGCCGATCCATCAGGAAAATGTACGACCATAGATGTATCCAGCGCACAACCAGTCGAATAACCTGCAAAAAAAAATTGTATCCTTTTGTTTGCTAAAGATAATTTTATATTGTAGACTTAATATCCTTGTCGATCCCATTAAATCAATTACCAAACATATTAGTAATATTTGAAGGTGGCGGTGTATTATATGCAAAGTAGATTATACGCCATCCATTCCATGTTTGTTTCATTAGGTTATCTTTTGTTAACCATATAAAAAAATCTTAAAGAGGGATTTTCAGTTTCCAAAGATATTTGTGTCAAAATCATGCATCCTTGTTCATTAAATCGAGATACATAGACATGACAGTAGGCCGTAGCCCTGTGTTAAACTAATAACACCGACAATGGAAAAAGGTACAAAGCGATGAAACTAGCTTACAAGCATAAATAGGGTCACTGATTGTGAGTGATTTAGGCTGGAACGAGTGGGTTCGTCTCCCCTCGGTTACGTGTTAATATGGGGCCAAACATTGGCCGAAGTTGTACACAAGGTGGACTCCAATACACAACCGTATTGGGTACCAAAACAGAAATAATAGCCCTATTACATATTCTAACACCCTCCCTTAATCTAAACCTTTTGAAAGGTTGAGGTTACATTTGGATTCATCAAGTTTTTTGACTGGAAGTGCCTCTGTAAAACCATCTGCAACTTGATCTTTGTTTAAGACAAAACGAATAGCCAGACTATTGTTAACAACTCTTTCTCTGACAAAGTGAAAATCAATCTCAATGTATTTAGTACGAGCATGAAATACTAGATTGGCAGACAAGTAGGTGGCACCTAGATTGTGACACCAAAGACTTGGTTTTTCTTGTAACTTAACTCCAAGTTCAATGAAAAGAGCTTCAACCCAAATTAATTCAGCTGTAGCATTTGTAAAGGCTTTATACTCAGCCTCAGTACTAGACTGAGACACTGTAGCTTGTTTTCTGGCACTCCAAGAAACCAGATTTGGTCCAACAAATATAGCAAAGCCACCTGTGGAGCGTCTATCATCCAGACAGCCAGCCCAATCTGCATCTGAAAAAGCACTCAAAAATGTAGACGAAGATTTTGTGAAAGTGATTCCAAGTTTGAATGTATCTATCACATATCCGAGAATAAGTTTTGCAGCTGTCTAGTGTTCTGTAGTTGGAGCATGAAGGTACTGACAAACCTTGTTTACTGAGAAGGCTAGATCAGGACGTGTCAAGGTCAAGTACTGAAGAGCTCCAACAATACTCTTGTATTGGGTACTATCCCTAGGACCAAGAGGTGTACCATCTGTCAGAGACAACTGTTCTGAGGAAGACAGAGGTGTAGGAGCAGACTTGCAGTTGCGCATCCCAACTCTGTCAAGTATATCTATAGCATATTTTTCCTGTATGAGGAGCAAGCCATTGTGTACCTTCTTTACCTCAATACCAAGGACGTAATGCAAATCACCTAGATCTTTGATGGAAAAATTCTCATTAAAATCTCGAAGAAGACCAGTAATGACATGATCAGAAGAACCAGTAACTATGATATCATCAACATAAATAAGAACAAACATAGTGATACCTGACTTGTTGAAGAGAAATAATGAAGTATCAGCCTTTGATGGTGTGAACCCAAGCTCACACAGCTTGGAACTCAGCCTAGAATAGCAGGCTCGAGGTGCTTGTTTTAATCCATATGGAGCTTTGTCAAGTTTGCAAATATAATGCGGAGTGTGAGGATTTTCAAAACCTAGGGGTTGTTTCATATAAACCTCCTCTTCCAGAACACCATGAAGAAACACGTTCTTGACATCTAGCTGTCGTAGGCTCCATCCACGAGAGACGGAGAGAGATAAATCAATTCTGATAGTAGAAATTTTCACCATATGGTTGAAAGTGTCCTCATAATCAATGCCATACCTTTGCTTGAAATCTTTTGGAACCAATCGTTCTCTGTATCTATCAATGGAACCATCTGCCTTCTTCTTTATACAATAAACCCATTGCAATCAATCAAGTTTTTGTTACTGTTTGGGGGAACAAGGTGCCAAGTCTTGTTTTCAATGAGTGCATTATATTCCTCCTCCATAGCTTGACGCCAATTTGGATCATTCAGAGCTTCTGTAAGTGTATATGGTTCACCTGTAGAGGAGGGCATGCCATATCTAACAGTGCCATCAGTGTACTGTTTTGGATGACGTATACCTTTCTGTAGCCAAGTACGGACACCGGATGGTGATGGCGATGGAGAAACATCAGCATCAGAATTTTCCAAACTTGAATTTGAATTTTTATAAGAGCTTGAGACAGGTTCACCCCCACCAGCGCTGGCCGCAGAAGATCCTCTATGGGATTCCTGTGCGGTAGAGGACAACAACGGCAAGGTGTCAACCGTGGTCATGGGCGAGCTCTCCGCGCGCCCGTGAGTGCCAGGTGGAGACGTCGGAGCAAAAGCATGTGCGCGAGCCTCAGCAGGCGCGTGGCTGGCACACGCGGTCGGAGCAGGCAATACGCTGCAGTGGTGCTGACGCGAGGGGGACTGGCTGCGCGCCCCACGCGGCGACGTGACATCGGGAGAGGTAGGGGAATCTACCTTGGATCGCTGCGCCTCGGGATCTACTGGATTAGAGCAATGTTCTGCTGAATCAACATCGCTTTTGTGTTGTTTTCGTCATCTTGTGACTGAACTTGAACTTCCATTTCTGAGCTGGTTTCCTCACCATTTTGGCTGGGATTTTCTTCTGGGGCTGCATCTTCCTGTTCCACATTAGTAATAGACACAATAGGCACAACATGGTCTTTGCAATTATGTGCACTCTCATGGGAATTGGATGTGGATGATGGAAGAAGCAAGATTTCATTCTTAAGAAGGACACTGACATTAGGATGAAGTGATGCAAAGGGGAATACATTCTCATCAAAGACAGCATCACGAGAGATATACACACTTCCTGTAGATATATCTAGGAATTTAACACCTTTGTGAAGTGGGCTATAACAAATGAACACACACCATGTAGACCAAAAACCAAGTTTCATTTATTGTAGGGACAAAGGTTAGGCCAACAAGCACAACCAAAAGTCCTGAGTGCATCATAATTTGGTGTTACGTGAAGGAGACATTCAGTGGGTGTTTCAAAATTAAGAACTTTGATAGGAAGCAGATTAATGAAGAAGGTGGCAGTGATAAAGGCTTCATCCCAACTTCAACTATATGACGGTGTTTTCTTTCAGCTGAACCATTTTGTTGATGGGCTTGAGGGCAAGAGACAAGATTTGTGATGCCAACCTTTCGGAAGAATCCATTTAGTTTTTCATACTCACCCCCCAATCAGTTTGCATAGTAACAATTTTCCTATCAAACTAACGTTCAACATACTGCTGATAATTGAGAAAAGCTTGATAAACATCAGAATGCTTTTTAAGCACATAAATCCATATGAATTTGCTAAAATCATCAATAAAGCTTACATAATGAAAGGACACGGATGTCGCCTAGAGGGGGGGTGAATAGGCGATTTAAAACTTTTACGAACGGCTTGACAAATACGGAATAAAGATAATTTTTAATTTGCCAAGCATACAAAACCTAAATAAACTAGGTTCACCTATGTGCACCAACAACTTATGCTAAACAAGATGAGCAACTATGTGATAGCAAGATATATATAACTTCAAGCATGAAGGCTATCACAAAGTAAATTGCATAAGTAAAGGAGCTCGGGTATAGAAATAACTGAGGCACGCGGAGACAACGATGTATCCCGAAGTTCACACCCTTGCGGGTGCTAATCTCCATTGGAGCGGTGTGGAGGCACAAGGCTCCCCAAACGCCACGGAGGCTCACAGTAATCTCCTTGAGACCTCCCACCAAGATGGAAGACCCGATCCACTATGGGACCCTTGAGGGCGGTCACCGATCCCGCACAAAGCTTGGGGTTACTCCACAACTTAATTGGAGGCTCCCAAATCCACTAAGATTGGGGCACACTCCACAACTCAATTGGAGGCTCCCAAGAATCGCCACGGAGGCACCACAAAGCTTGGGAAGTGATATGTCTCCAACGTATCTATAATTTTTGATGCTCCATGCTTGTTTTTACACCATTTGCCTATTGTTTCGTTACACTTAGTGGCACTTTTATGCATTTTCCGGACCTAACCTATTAACAAGATGCCACAGTGCCAGTTCCCTGTTTTCTGCTGTTTTTGTGTTTCAGAGTGATACACAGGAAATATTCTCGGAATTGGATGAAACCATATCCTGAAGTCTTATTTTACCCGGAAGCTTCCAGAGATCCGAAGAAGAGCCAGAGGGGGGCCACCAGGGCCCCACATGCATGGGTGGCACGGCCAGGCCCCTGGCCGCACCAGCCATGTGTGAGGGCGCCTAGTCCACCCCCTGACATCGCCCCTTCGCCTATAAGAAGCCTCGGGACAGAAAACCCTAAAAGAGATTCGGCAATTTTCCAGAAAGAGTTCCGCAGTTCCGCCGCCGCCACCGACGAATTTCGGGGGACAGAAGTCTCTGTTCCGGCACCCTGCCGGGACGGGGAAGTGCCCCCGGAGCCATCTCCATCGGTCTCCATCGCCGTCTCCGCCGTCTCCATCGACCTCACCGCCATCTCCATTGATGACCCACAAGTATAGGGGATCGCAACAGTCTTCGAGGGAAGTATTACCCAAATTTATTGATTCGACACAAGGGGAGCCAAAGAATATATGTAAGCCTTAACAGATGAGTTGTCAATTCACCTGCACCTGGAAACAGTCTCACTCGCAGCGGTTTATCAGTAGCAACAGTTTTATAGCAGTGACAGTAGGAAAACAGTAACAGCAGTAGTAAAATAGCAGCAGTAGAAGTAACGGTTGTAAACAATAGGAACAAATACTGTAGGCATAGGGATGGATAACGGGCGTTGCATGGATAAGATAGTTCATGAAATCAATGAGATACGGGCATTGCAGATAAATAATGATAAAGCATCCTAGTACAAACAATCATAGGCATGTGTTCCGTATATAGTTGTGCGTGCTCACAAGGAGAAACTTGCACGACATCTTTTGTCCTACCAGCCTGTTGCAGCAGGGCCTCAAGGGAAACTACTGGTAATTAAGGTACTCCTTTTAATAAAGTACCAGAGCAAAGCATTAACACTCGGTGAACACATGTGATCCTCACATCATAGCCATCCCCTCCGGTTATCCCAATTTCTGTCACTTTGGGGCATCGGGTTCCGGACAACAATATGTGTATACAACTTGTAGGTAAGACCATAAACAACAAGTATCATCATAGAAATAATAACATGTTCAGATCTGAAATCATGGCACTCGGGCCCAAAGTGACAAGCATTAAGCACAACAAGTTGCAACAATGTCATAGGCACTAAATAAAGATACTAGGCACTCTGCCCTATCAATCTCATATCAAATTACATGAACAATCTCATCCAATCCCTACCATCCCCTCACCTACAGCGGGGGAATTACTCACACATGGATGGGGGAGTCATGGATGGTCGATGGAGGAGCGTCGGTGGTGAAGGTGATGAAGATCTCCTCCGAATCCCTGTCCCGGCAGGGTGCCAGAACGGAGTTCCTGGTTCCGAATCGCGGTTTCTGATGGCTGCGGCGCAGCGGAAGTCTATCTGGGAAAAACGCCGTCCCCTTGATAATAACTCGTCAGGGGGTATATGTACGCGAGAGGGGAGGTCGAGAGGAGGCCTGAGGCCACCTCACACAGGGGTGGCGCGGCCAGGGGCTGGGCCGCGCCACCTACGTGTGACGGCCCCTCGAGCCTCTTCTCCCTCCTGTCTTCTGGCTCCGTGGGTCTTTCGGTGAAATAGAATTTTCCATGATTTTTCCCGAATTTTTACTGGAAGTTGAATTTCTGCACAAAAACGAGACACCAGAGCAATTCCGCTGAAAACAGCGTCAGTCCGTGTTAGTTGCATTCAAAACACACAAATTAGAGGAGAAACAATAGCAAAAGTGTTCGAGAAAGTAGATACGTTTTGGACGTATCAACTCCCCCCAAGCTTAGCTATTTGCTTGTCCTCAAGCAATTCAGTTAACAACTGAGAGCGATAAAAGAAACTTTCACGAACACATTTGCTCATATGATGTATATATACTAACTATGTGATCAAGTACTCAGGCAATCCATAATAAGAAATATGCAACTAATGTCACTTCATAGTCAAGCAAGCTATGAAAGAGTGCCAATGCACTAATAACAAGTAACATGTGCATGAGAAACTACAAGATTGTAATATTCATAAATGATATGAGAGAATGGTATCCCACTTGCCTTTATTTGTAGAGCAAAACATAAATGCTGAGGCACCTCTGAAGTCCAAGGGAAGACTAGAAGTAGAAATATCAAAGATACAAGCATCAAAGTTATACCACAATTAACCGTGTTCTGGGACAAGCACATTACACTAAGAATAACAGCTATGCTCTCAAGAAGTGCTTAAAAGTTAGAAGATGGTGACTCAACATAAAAGTAAACGAATGGCCCTTCGCAGAGGGAAGCAGTGATTTAACATGTGCTAGAGCTTTTCATTTGTAAAACAGAGATAAAAATTTATTTTGAGAGGTGGTTGTTCTATGTCAACGACTAGCAATGGGGACTTACTATCTTCCATAATAAACAAGTGAGAGCGGTTCCGAGTTCTTTGAAATTTGGCACATTGGTGCTATTTTTATAAAGCTTTGGCACTCCTCCCCACCTTTTTCCTTTCTCAAACCATGGCTAACCGATTCCATCGGGTGCCGACCAACTTTCACATTCCATTGGAGGAGTGCCTTTTTCTTTCTTTTAGAATTAAAATTATAATGGTCTGACCAGCTCCCTTGCAAAATTAATGACGAGCAGATGAAGCTGCCTAGTCGAGGGGTACTCAATTTAATATGGAAGATAGCAATTCCGACCACTACGTCCCCATGAGCTAAAAACAGTGGCACAAAATGAAAAGTAGTTGAAAGTTTTGAAAGGTAGCACATGAAAATTTACTTGGAATGGCTTACAAACACCATGCATAGGAATTTATAGTGGACTCTTTGGAGGACTTGGTTTTGGTAATTGGATGCACGAGTAGAGCTCATACTCAATACAAGTGAAGGCTAGCAAAAGACTGGGAAGCGACAATCGAGAGAGCAATAACTATCATAATCATGCTTGCGACAAAACAAAATTAATATAGGCATAAAAATGATACAAGAACTCTGAGGCAAATTAGATCATCGAGGCTTAATTGACTTTTTGTTCAGTCATATGCATGCATGAGCATGTGCCAAGTCGATTCAAATGGAGCTTTCAGAGGTGGATACCACAATATCATACCATACTGTGAATAAAACAATGCATGCAAGCGTCTACATGACATGCTACAGGCTAATAGTAGATTGAAACTAATCATATGAAAGCAAGAACTACAAAGCATCCATTAGATGACATATACCTTACATGAACTGACTAAGCATGTCCACATAGATGAGTATATGTACAAAAATGAAAACAAATAGAGTTCATACCAGCCTCTTACCACATCTCGGATTGTCATGTGTCGTCATTATTGCTCTTCACTTGTGTGGCTTGAATAATATAAAGTGAATACCAAGCTCCAATGGAGCAACGGGAGACTGAACTCTGCAACAAACTTTACAAAACCAAGGAAGAACAACAAATATTTTTGGAGTTTTCGATTTTTGAAGGCAAAAGCGGAAGAAAGTAGCAAACAAAGCAAAATATTTTTGGGTTTTTCAAGTAGCACACTGAAAATAGCAAGTAAAGCAAACCAAAGGTGGAAAACTAAAGAACCAAATAGAGAGAAATAACAGAAATATTTTTGGTCTTTTTGTGTTTTGGAAGCAATGAAAACTAAAACAAGAACAGTAAAGGAAGCGAAACATGAATATACAAAGATCCGACAAAATATGATATGTAGATGAGTGAATCGTCGGCATACCTCCCCCCAAGCTTAGGCTTTTGGCCTAAGTGGAGATCAATGCCGGCTTTGGTAGCTGCTCCAAGCCGGTGGGTCATTATAGGAGTAATCATAATCCGGTTCTCGCGAAGATGAAGCTGATGGCGCATAATCATAATAAGGCTGTGCATATGGAAAATTCGTAGTGTTGGAGGGCTGCCCCGACTCTTCGGCGCCCTCCTCATCGTGCACAGGCGGCGGGTGCTCCTCTACGTATGCATCGAGCTCATCTTCAGTGAGTGACCATCCATTCCTGCGATCAAGGTTAAACAAAAGAGGTGCAGGCAAACGGATTGATCATTCAGTCTTTACTACCCTCCAGGTAGTCTTCTTGAAAAAGGTTAGCTCAAAAGTTAAATTAATCAAACTAGCAGGAGGAGAAATAAACTTATGTTGAACCATAGCATCAAGACCAAGCTTCTCAACGGGGAACTGTATATCTCGAAAATGGGGCAAAACGCCATGAAAAGCTAGCAGGCGAGAAGCTATAAGCCCCCCACAAATTCCCCCTTTCTCACGGTTAATATCAAGACGGAAAGCTATTAAGGCACCCAAATTGTAAGTTCTATCGCGCCTTAAAGCAGCAGCAACAAAAGCTAAATCATGGAGAGACAACTTACTTGCAGACTTCCTAGCAAGAACACATTTGGTAATGAAGAAGGCAAAATATCGGATGGATGGAAAATGAATGTTTCGAATTTTACCACCATCTCCAGTGAAGCTTCTTCCTTGACAAATCTCCTCGTATAATTCTAACAATTGTCTTGGTTGTCCCTTTATCTTCTCAAGCGATCCCCACTGTGGTACTCTGATAACTGTGCAGAAAACATTGAGGGGCAAGTTCACAGATTTGTTATAAATTTTATAATGAACCATGGGGTTAGAAGTGGACCAACTAAATCTGAAATCCTGCACCACAGACATTGTTAGTTTAACATATTGGGGAGGTTCACCCTGAACAAAATATTCTAATCCCGCATTGGAAAGCAAGGTTTGAAAATCATGAAGAATTCCAGCAGCACTCAAAAATGCCGAGCATGGATAGAGTGAAGGAAAAACCTTCTCTTCACGGTGAACTTTCATAACATCATGCACTTCTAGATCATGCTGAGAGAGTTGATACACATTCTCCTCCATTTCTGAAATTTTTCAACAAGCTCATAGAAAGTGATTTAAAGATAAGCAAATGTAGGAAACTACTATAGTGAGTCACTAGAAAGCTATCATGCATCAACATAATCTTTCTAAACAATAGAACAAGCATGCATACTCATTTATACTGTCACCTACAGTGCTAAAATACTCAAGAAATACTTTACCAAAAGAAAATCTACTTGGACAAGTGGAGGAGTCACATACCGGAGAGCAAATAATCCAAGTTTCAGCAAAAATGTTGGGCTGAACAAGGAGATCAAAAATCTGGGCGAAGAACAGCAAGAACTCGAGCTTGAGCAAATGGGGCGGTGTTTTTCGGGAGAGAGAAAGAGAAGGGGAAGAAGAGATGAGTGAGTGGCCTGGTGAGGCCCCCTCACACATGGGTGGCGCGGCCAGGGGCTGGGCCGCGCCACCTGTGTGTGTGGTGGCGTGGCTGCCCCACCTGGTGCCACCCAGGTGTCTCTCTGCCCCATTTTTGACATAAAAATTTATAAAGAATTTTCTGGAATTTTTCGAGAAACTTTATTTTCGAGGATTTTTTAGAAATTGGCGTATCGATAAAACTCCGGAAAAACGAGGATGAAAAGATTTCAAGCAAATCAAAATTAAGCATGCAGCAGCTCTGAGATACTCTTAATCATGCAACTGAACTGAAAGAATAAAATTTGATGAAGGTAAATACAAGTGAGATGGAGTGAAAGCGGTGAAAACGAAGTTTCGTTCATATAAATTCACTTTGCTAACAAGGTTGATCAAGTCTTGTTACCAAACTAACTTTTTATGAGGAGAAACTTTGCATATCACTTAGTGCTTATGTTACCTCAACTTTGATAGGTATAGTCCCAACCATAACAATTTGACATTCTTCCTTGGGCTTTTGCTCTGAACAAATAATTTGACCAACTTTGATGGTCTCAACATGCTTGATTGAATTTAGAGCATTCCTCCTATCAATCTTCTTGGGAAAATAAACAGTGTATTCTTTGTCATTAACATTAAAAGTAACCTTTCCTTGATTGCAATTAATAACAGCACCTGCAGTGTTCAGAAAAGGTCTCCCAAGAATAATAGACATATTATCATCTTCAGGCATTTCCAACACAACAAAATCAGTTAGTATTAAACAGCTGTTAGCAACTTGAACAGGAACATTCTCACATATACCAATAGGAATAGTAGTAGACTTATCAGCCATCTGCAAAGATATATCAGTTGAAACCAATTTTTCTAAATCAAGTCTCTTATAAAGAGAAAAAGGCATGACACTAACTCCAGCTCCCAAATCACATAAAGCAGTTCTAACATAGTTATTTTTAATGGAGCACGGAATAGTTGGTATACCTGGATCTCCAAGCTTCTCTGGAACTTTACCATCAAAAGAATAATTAGCAAGTAAAGTGGAAATTTCCTCACTAGGAATTTTCCTTTTGTTAGTAACAATATCTTTCATATACTTTGCATAAGGAGGCATTCTAATAGCGTCAGTCAAAGGAATTTGCAAGAATAAAGGTCTCATCCATTCACAAAACCTGTTGTAGTGTTCTTCTTCCTTGGACTTGTGTTTCTTACTAGGAAAAGGCATTGGCTTCTGTACCCAAGGTTCCCTCTCCTTACCATGCTTGTTGGCAATGAAGTCTTCTTTGGTGTACTTTACATTTTTATCACTCTTTTCCGGTTCTTCTTCAGCTTCTTCTTTATCTTCTTCTTTATCTTCTTCTTTATCATCTCCTGGTTCAGTTTCAGCATCAGAAATAGAAACACTGTTAGGATCTTTACCTGCATCAGAGGATTCTGTAGTTATTTTATGCTTCTTCTTCTTCTTGGGAGGAATATCATCACTTGAAGTGCGTTGAGAGTCTTGCTCAACCCTCTTAGGATGTCCTTCTGGATATAATGGGTCCTGAGTAGCAGCGCCACTTCTTGTGCGTATTTCACATGCTTGCTTCTCTCTTGCAGCATTAGCTAGAAGGTCTTGCTGCACCTTGGTAAGCTGATCAATTTGTGTTTGAATCATTTGAAAATGTTTACCAAGTATCTTCACATCATTGGCGGTTCTTTCCACAATATCCTGCATCTTGTTAATAACTCTAGAATTCTCCAACAGATGATTATGCACCATTCTATTAAAATTTTCTTGCTTAACAATAAAATTATCAAATTCATCTAAGCATTGTTCAGGAGGTTTAGTATAAGGAATATCTCTTTCATCAAAGCGTTGGAGAGAGTGTACCTCGATAGTAGATGAGCGAGGGATTGGCTTACATAATTCTTCAATAGGAGGTAAATTCTTCACATCTTCGGCCTTAATACCTTTCTCCTTAAGAGATTTCTTAGCCTCCTTCATAATTTCATCATTTAATTCAATCATCCCTCTCTTCTTCGGCGTAGGCTCTGTAGATGGCGCAGGTGTTGGTGCTGGTGTTGGCTCAACTAAAGCCCAATCATCATGATTTCGGCTTATTTTAGCCATTAACTCCTCTGCTTCAGCCGGAGTTCTTTCCCTGAAAACACAACCAGCACAACTATCCAAATATGACTTAGATTCATCCGTTAGTCCATTATAAAATATATCAAGGAGTTCATTTTTAGGCAATGGTTCTTTAGGCAAAGCTCTAATTAAAGAACAAAACCTTGTCCAAGATTCAGGCAATTTCTCTCCTTTTCCCTGTTCAAAATCAAAGATTTTCTGCACAGCAGCATGTTGAGCACTAGCGGGAAAATATTTCTGAAAGAAAGCATTAACCAAAGCAATAGGACTAGTAAGAGATCCAGGAGACAAGCTATTAAACCAAATTTTAGCAGCATCTTTCAACGAGAAAGGAAAAATCTTAGCAACAAAATAAGTGCGGAGCTTAATATCATCAGAAAACAAATTACTCAAAGTAGAAAGCTCATTCATATGCTCCATAGCACTCTCATCTTTAGTACCACAAAAGGGAGTTTTCTCAACAATAGATATGTAAGATAAATCTAAAGAGAAATCATAATCTTTGTCTTTAATATTGATAGGAGAAGCAGCAAACTTAGGATCAGGAGACAAATTATATCTAACAGAACGTTTAGCAAGAAGCTCTTTAATATTACCTGCATCACGAGCAGCACGTGCTTCTGCAATAAAATCATCATTAAGCTCAATATAAGCATCATCATCATAATCATCACTAGCACATTCCCTAGACTCAGGTGAACTAACAGGTGTAACAGTGGTGTTTCCCAACTTAGCTCTAGCAATAGTAGCTTCTAAAAAGGAACCTAGTGAACCTCTCTCATCAAGCACAGTAGAAGCATCATCTAAATTATCAGTGGCACTTTCAATCTCAGCAGAAGTAGTAGCAGTAACGTGTGGGTGTGGTGGTGTAAGCAACTTACTCATAACGGAAGGTGAATCAAGAGCAACAGAGGTGTTGAGAGTCGTACCTCTTCTTGTAGTGGACGGCAATATAGGAACTTTTCCATCACGAGGTTTACCCATGATGAGAGGATTGCAGCGAACAATATGAATACCAAGTGAACTTACAAATAAAGCTATGGTCCCCGGCAACGGCGCCAGAAAATAGTCTTGATGACCCACAAGTATAGGGGATCGCAACAGTCTTCGAGGGAAGTATTACCCAAATTTATTGATTCGACACAAGGGGAGCCAAAGAATATATGTAAGCCTTAACAGATGAGTTGTCAATTCACCTGCACCTGGAAACAGTCTCACTCGCAGCGGTTTATCAGTAGCAACAGTTTTATAGCAGTGACAGTAGGAAAACAGTAACAGCAGTAGTAAAATAGCAGCAGTAGAAGTAACGGTTGTAAACAATAGGAACAAATACTGTAGGCATAGGGATGGATAACGGGCGTTGCATGGATAAGATAGTTCATGAAATCAATGAGATACGGGCATTGCAGATAAATAATGATAAAGCATCCTAGTACAAACAATCATAGGCATGTGTTCCGTATATAGTTGTGCGTGCTCACAAGGAGAAACTTGCATGACATCTTTTGTCCTACTAGCCTGTTGCAGCAGGGCCTCAAGGGAAACTACTGGTAATTAAGGTACTCCTTTTAATAAAGTACCGGAGCAAAGCATTAACACTCGGTGAACACATGTGATCCTCACATCATAGCCATCCCCTCCGGTTATCCCAATTTCTGTCACTTTGGGGCCTCGGGTTCCGGACAACAATATGTGTATACAACTTGTAGGTAAGACCATAAACAACAAGTATCATCATAGAAATAATAACATGTTCAGATCTGAAATCATGGCACTCGGGCCCAAAGTGACAAGCATTAAGCACAACAAGTTGCAACAATGTCATAGGCACTAAATAAAGATACTAGGCACTCTGCCCTATCAATCTCATATCAAATTACATGAACAATCTCATCCAATCCCTACCATCCCCTCACCTACAGCGGGGGAATTACTCACACATGGATGGGGGAGTCATGGATGGTCGATGGAGGAGCGTCGGTGGTGATGGTGATGAAGATCTCCTCCGAATCCCCGTCCCGGCAGGGTGCCAGAACGGAGTTCCTGGTTCCGAATCGCGGTTTCTGATGGCGGCGGCGCAGCAGAAGTCTATCTGGGAAAAACGCTGTCCCCTTGATAATAACTCGTCAGGGGGTATATGTACGCGAGAGGGGAGGTCGAGAGGAGGCCTGAGGCCACCTCACACAGGGGTGGCGCGGCCAGGGGCTGGGCCGCGCCACCTACGTGTGACGGCCCCTCGAGCCTCTTCTCCCTCCTGTCTTCTGGCTCCGTGGGTCTTTCGGTGAAATAGAATTTTCCATGATTTTTCCCGAATTTTTACTGGAAGTTGAATTTCTGCACAAAAACGAGACACCAGAGCAATTCTGCTGAAAACAGCGTCAGTCCGTGTTAGTTGCATTCAAAACACACAAATTAGAGGAGAAACAATAGCAAAAGTGTTCGAGAAAGTAGATACGTTTTGGACGTATCACCATCAACCTTGCTGTCTCCTATGATGAGGAGGGAGTAGTTCATCCCCGGGGCTGAGGGCTCTACCGGTAGCTATGTGGTTCACCTCTCTCTCCCATGATGTGATCTTTATGTGATCGTGAGCTTTGTATCATGTTGAACAAGTAGATGTTATTATTCAGATATTATGCTACTCCTATGCTTAATTATTATAGTGTACTCTAGTGATGTTATTAAAGTAATCTATTCCTCCTGCCATGGTGTAACGGTGATAGTGCGTGCATCATGGTGGTACTTGGTTTAGGCTATGATTGTGATCTCTTGTGGATTATGAGAATAATTATTACTATGATAGTATTGAAGTGATCTATTCCTCCTTCCATGGTGTAATGTTGACAGTGTGTGCACCGTGTTAGTACTTGGTTTAAGTTGCAATAATATCTATCTTGAGTTGTGCTTTGATTTGGATATCTCTATGAGTGGTGTTTGTCAAGTACTTGATGAACTTTAAGGGGTGCTTCTGTAGCCACTACGCAATGATTAGTGTTATTCAATAGGAGAGTAATTCAGAGTACCATAGTGGAGAGAAGTTGTTTATTTGTTCAATCATGTTATATTTGTTGGGAGTGTGTCCACTAGTGAAAGTATGATCCCTAGGCCTTGTTTCCAAGTATTGCACACCGTTTACTTGCTATTTTGTTACTTGTTTGCTCGCAGCGATATTTATTTCACATCACGTTTGCTACTTATAATCATCTATACCACTTGTATTTCACTATCTCTTCGCCGAACTAGTGCACCTATACATCTGACAAGTGTATTGGGTGTGTTGGGGACACAAGAGACTTTCTGTATTGTAATTGCAGGGTTGCTTGAGAGGGATAGCTTTGACCTCTAATCTCCCTGAGTTCGATAAACCTTGGGTGATCCACTTAAGGGAAACTTGCTGCTGTTCTACAAACCTCTGCACTTGGAGGCCCAACAAGTGTCTACAAGAATAGAAGTGCGTAGACATCAAGCTCTTTTCTGGCGCCGTTGCCGGGGAGGTAAGGTAAAAGGTACTCGCATCCTCCTGTGTGAGTGCTCGGAGTTATTTCCTTTAGATTCTGCAATTACATCTTTTTGTTTCTTGTTTTTATTTTCACTAGTTAGGCTTAATGGAAAACTAAGAGTTCTGTAGTCTTTTTCCTGAGTTTAGATATGAAGTGTTTGAAGAGAAAATTGAAAAACCTTTGGAGCTTAATTTGCATGCTAATAGTGTTGTTAGTATGAATGCTTTGAACACTGTTATTACTAATGCTATAGAAAAGTCTAAGCTTGGGGAAGCTGGTTTTGTTAAGCAAGATATTTTTAGTTCCCCGGTTTTAGTGGAGAAAATTTGCTCTGATGATATTTTATCTCCCATATGTGATGTTCCTTCTTATGATGATATGTTTGATGAGTATGCTTTGCGAAATAACTGTTCTCTAGCTTGTGATGATACTAAACCTCTAGTTTATGATGGCTATGATGATGAGTATAATATTTTCAGTTCACCTACTATTGAGGATAAAATTAGTTATGATTACAGTATGCCTCCTATTTATGATGATTATGGTGATGAGAATAATTATTCTGTTGAATCTGCTCCTACTACTGTTGTTCCTGTGGTGAGTATTAATTCTTTTATGCATGTGGCTCATGATAGGGATGTTTTATGTGATAGTTATATTGTTAGCTCTATTCATGATGCTACTGAAAGTTATTATGAGAGAGGGAAACATGGTTTGATGGATCTCAATAATATTAAGTTTCCCCTCTTTATGTTGCAAATCTTGAAGTGGCACTTGTTTTATCTATCCATGCTTGCTACTATGTGCCTCATTGATTTATTTTCTTACAAGATTCCTATGCATAGGAAGTGGTTTAGATATAAATGTGTTTCATATATGCTTTTTGATGCTCTCCATTGCTTCAAGTTCCTATATGGCGCCTTTGCCTCAAGCTCTTATATGGCGCCCACATGAGCATCTTTGCAAATTACTGCGCCTAGCTCAAAGGCGTTAAAGAAAAGCACTCTTGGGAGATAACCCATTGTTTTATTTTCAGTACTTTTTCTTTTATTTGAGTCTTGGAAGTTATTACTACTGTAATAACCGCTCCTTATCCTTTTTATTTCGTTTTTGTGCCAAGAGAAGCCTCTGATTTGAGTGAGGTAAGATTTGGGGATGTTGCTGTCCTGAAACAGTTTTCGGTGCTGCACCGTAAAAATTCGTGACAATTCTCTGTATATCTTTTGGACCTGCGATTTCTTGTGCATATGCCCCAGGTTATATACAAACTTTTGTTAGTTGAACACTTTTTGATTTGAGCAACATAAAACCCCTCAAAAATTCGACCTTTTTCAGCTGTTCAGTTTTGACAGATTTCTGTCAATATTTGTGTTTGCCACTTTATCGCTTTCTTTTGAGTTCTTTTGATCACGGAACTTTTAGAGAGGTTGCTACAGTAGTATATACTTTATATGTGGTGGTTTGGAGTTGAAACCTGAAGCAAAAAGAGGATTGATTATATGTTATGCTACACTAATGTTGCTAATAGATTTGTGTTTAGTTTTGTATGATGGAAGTTTTCAAATGTAGGGATTGGAGAATGATGAGATGAGTTGAAGAATGGACACAAGCTCAAGCTTGGGGATGCCCATGCATCACCCCAAGAAATATCCAAGAAGTACAAGCGTCAAAGCTTGGGGATGCCCCCGAGGCACCCCTTCTTCATCGGCAAAAATCAGGTCACCTTTCAAAACACTATATTTTTATTGCTTCATGCACTATGCATTTTTCTTGGAGCGTCAGTTGTTTTAGTTTTCAGTATTAGTTTAGTTTAGTTTGCTGCAATAAATGGTTAGATCACATCATGTTTCTTTTGGAGGGAGATGAACTCCGTTTTTCATTTGTCAAGAACACTCTGTTTTTCAATCTTATCGTTTCAATGAGTGTTCTCTTTTTTTTTTGCTACTGCTTTTGGTTTTCGTTTTCGCCTTGATTTGCATTCAGATCTTGTTATATCTTTTCATCAAGGTGTATTTTTGCCTCTGGTCTTTATTGGTTTTTATCAAAAGAGGTGTTTATGAAAATTTCAAATGGTGTTGGAAAAGAGAAAAAGCTTTATGCAAAAAAGTGGTACAAGAAGGAACTTGTGTAGACTGCGGCTTAGGCTTTTTCATGTCATGCTTGATGTCTTTTTGATAGTATGCTTAGTGGTTTTGCTGTAGCATGACTTGTCTCAAATGACTGAGATTGCTTAATGAGCCTTTGAAAAAATCATGCGTTATTTTTATTATATGGAAGCATTTATTTGGTTTTCTCCTTTGATGCTTTATTTGGGTTGACTTGGCACATGCTTACACCATGTTGACTACAAAATAAGTCGCCAATAGCCTCTATGATCATTTAGTTTTTGACTTTTGATGCCATCTTATGCTTCTTTTAATGTCGCTTTGTCGCTTTGCATGATTATGGCCGTTATTGCTCTCTTAGTTGGTCGCTCCCAGTCTTTTGCTAGCCCTCGCCTTGTACTGAGTATGAGCTCTACTCGTGCATCCAACTCCCAAAAACCAAGTTTGCCATTGTGTCCACTATAAATTCCTATGCATGGTATTTGTAAGCCATTCCAAGTAAATTTTCATGTGCTACCTTTCAAAAAAAAAACCTTCAAAACACTTCTCGTTTTGTGACACTATTTTCAGCTCATGGGGGCGTAGTGGTCGGATTTGCTATCTTCCATATTTCTTATTCCAAAAAAAAAGAGAAAAAAGAAAGAAAAAAGGCACTCCTCCATGGAATGTGAATGTTGGTGGGCACCCGATGGAATCGGTTAGCCATGGTTTGAGAAAGGAAAAAAGGTGGGGAGGAGTGCCAAGCTTTATAAAAGAGCACAAAAGTGCCAATCTCTCTCTCTCTCAAAAACTTGCTTCATTTTTTATGGAAGATAGTAAGAACCCCATTGCTAGTCGTTGACAAAAGCAACCACCTCTCAAAACTCAAGTTTTATCTCTCTATTTTACAAATGAAAAGCTCTAGCACATGTTTAATCACTGCTTCCCTCTGCGAAGGGCCTTTCTTTTACTTTTCTGTTGAGTCACCACCTTCTATCTTTATGCACCATTAAGAGAGCATAGTTGTCATTCTTAGTGTGATATGCATTGTCCCAAAGTTCATTGATTGATTCATATTCATGGTTTCACTTGTTCTTAAATTATTTGTATCTAGTCGCCCTCTTAAACTTGAAGGTGTCCTATGCATTTATGTTTTGCTCTCTTTGAAGGACCAGCTGAAAACCATTTGTATGTTTTTCCTTATGATTTGAACACATGTTTGACTTTCATAGTTTCATTATTCATGATCTTTTGTTTGTGTTCATTTGCATGTTTATAACATGGTTGCTAAGTTTATATTGCCAAGATTATGTCTTTCATGCCCATGTTTTAAGTTCTTATGATCCCAGCTCACAAATGCTTACATATATGATCAAGATTGTGTAGGTGCATGTCACCTCAAAAATTATTTCTTTTGTTATCACTTACCTACTCGAGGACGAGCAGGAGTTAAGCTTGGGGATGCTGATACGTCTCCAACGTATCTATAATTTTTGATGCTCCATGCTTGTTTTTACACCATTTTCCTATTGTTTCGTTACACTTAGTGGCACTTTTATGCATTTTCCGGAACTAACCTATTAACAAGATGCCACAGTGCCAGTTCCCTGTTTTCTGCTGTTTTTGTGTTTCAGAGTGATACACAGGAAATATTCTCGGAATTGGACGAAACCACATCCTGAAGTCTTATTTTACCCAGAAGCTTCCAGAGATCCGAAGAAGAGCCAGAGGGGGGCCACCAGGGCCCCACATGCATGGGTGGCGCGGCCAGGCCCCTGGCCGCGCCAGCCATGTGTGAGGGCGCCTGGTCCACGCCCTGACATCGCCCCTTCGCCTATAAGAAGCCTCGGGACGGAAAACCCTAAAAGAGATTCGGCAATTTTCCAGAAAGAGTTCCGCAGTTCCGCCGCCGCCACCGACGAATTTCGGGGGACAGAAGGCTCTGTTCTGGCACCCTGCCGGGACGGGGAAGTGATCCCGGAGCCATCTCCATCGGTCTCCATCGCCGTCTCCGCCGTCTCCATCGACCTCACCGCCATCTCCATCAACCTTGCTGTCTCCTATGATGAGGAGGGAGTAGTTCATCCCCGGGGCTGAGGGCTCTACCGGTAGCTATGTGGTTCACCTCTCTCTCCCATGATGTGATCTTTATGTGATCATGAGCTTTGTATCATGTTGAACAAGTAGATGTTATTATTCAGATATTATGCTACTCCTATGCTTAATTATTATAGTGTACTCTAGTGATGTTATTAAAGCAATCTATTCCTCCTGCCATGGTGTAACGGTGACAGTGTGCATCATGGTGGTACTTGGTTTAGGCTATGATTGTGATCTCTTGTGGATTATGAGAATAATTATTACTATGATAGTATTGAAGTGATCTATTCCTCCTTCCATGGTGTAATGTTGACAGTGTGTGCACCGTGTTAGTACTTGGTTTAAGTTGCAATAATATCTATCTTGAGTTGTGCTTTGATTTGGATATCTCTATGAGTGGTGTTTGTCAAGTACGTGATGAACTTTAAGGGGTGCTTCTGTAGCCACTACGCAATGATTAGTGTTATTCAATAGGAGAGTAATTCAGAGTACCATAGTGGAGAGAAGTTGTTTATTTGTTCAATCATGTTATATTTGTTGGGAGTGTGTCCACTAGTGAAAGTATGATCCCTAGGCCTTGTTTCCAAGTATTGCACACCGTTTACTTGCTATTTTGTTACTTGTTTGCTCACAGCGATATTTATTTCACATCACGTTTGCTACTTATAATCATCTATACCACTTGTATTTCACTATCTCTTCGCCGAACTAGTGCACCTATACATCTGACAAGTGTATTGGGTGTGTTGGGGACACAAGAGACTTTCTGTATCGTAATTGCAGGGTTGCTTGAGAGGGATAGCTTTGACCTCTAATCTCCCTGAGTTCGATAAACCTTGGGTGATCCACTTAAGGGAAACTTGCTGCTGTTCTACAAACCTCTGCACTTGGAGGCCCAACAAGTGTCTACAAGAATAGAAGTGCGTAGACATCAGGAAGATCTCCACAACTTAATTGGAGGTCCCCAAGAAATCCACTGAGCCGTCTAGGGTTCCAAGAACCCAAGAGGAAATAAGCTTCTTGCTTTCACCACCGAATCTCCGAGGAAATCTCAAACCGATGCACCAAATGCAATTGCAAGAACACACGAAGTGCTCAAATCCTTCTCTCCCAAATCCTACCAAAGCAACAAATGCTATGGAGGATATGAGAGGAAGAACAAAGAGGAAATCCACAAAGAACTCCAAGATCTAGATCCAATAGGTTCCCCTCACTTAGAGGAGAAAGTGATTGGTGGAAATGTAGATCTAGATCTCCTCTCTCTTTTCCCTTAGAAAGATGCAAGAAACATGGAGGGAAGTGAGGAGGGAGGGCAAGCTTTGAAGGTCAACAATGGAGGAGAGAGAAGCCCAAAAACGTGGTTGGTTCAAGGAAGAAGAAGGGTATTTATAGGTGGGGAAAATCTGGCCGTTGAAAGCAAATCCCGCCAAAGTTCGGCGGAAAGTCCGGCGGCCGCCAAAATGCCCCCCAGCAGTGCGGTTCGGCGGGCCGCCGGATTTTTCCGGTCTTGGGCCGGATTTCCCGGCCTATAGTCCGGCCCGGCCGGACCTGGCGCCGAACTTTCCGCCAAGAAAAAACATCAACACGAAAACGGCCATAACTTTTGCATCCGGACTCCGTTTTCGATGAACTTGGGCTCGTTGGAATCACCACAACGAGCTCTACACCTTCATCCATAGAAACATCATAGTCCAACAAAGGAGTATGAAACCAAATGATAAAAGGTTTGACTTAGCTATAAAGAAGAACCGGTAAAACCTCCAAACACCAAAAACGCAATAAGAGTTCTATACGAAATCCGTTTTTGATGAGCTAGAGCTTGTCATGAAAATAACCACAAGCTCTAGAACCTCACATGGATAAAATCCAAATAAGAACCAAGAAAGATAATACCAAGTATGCAAAGGTTTGAGCTCTCTCCGAACGATACGAATAAGTTACTCACTCGAGAGCCCCTCTTGATAGTACGGCTATCGATCCTAAACCCGGTCTCCCACACTATGAGACCGGTAAGAAAGAAACCCTATCAAGAACATACCTTTGCCTTGCGCATTCCACTTGAGCTAGATGGTGACGATCTTGATCTCCTCAAGTTGGACAACCTTTCTTGATTGCGCTTGCTCGGTGAAGTCTTGCGGATTGCTCCCCCATACTTCACTATGGGAGAGACACTAGAGAAATATCTTCACATGTCCATTACCACCAAATGGACACTGAGCTTCAAGCAAATGATATCTTCTATAAGCCTATCTTGAACTTGCGCTTTGACTTGATCAACATTGCACTTCATCTTCTTCTTTCATAATGATGATGTCTTGAGAATGCACATGAGAGTTCACTCCATCTTATTCCTCAAGACACACTCTATAGGCTTAACTCCCTTATGACCAATCTTCGGATCACTCATTGAATAACACCTTGGTCATCATATAATCTTCTTTATATGCATCTTCTTACAACCTTGAAACCAACATATGGCTCAAGAGTTGTCTACGGACAAGTCCTACAAATATAACTCGATGCAAACATTAGTCCATAGGGATTGTCATTAATTACCAAAACCACACATGGGGGCACATGCTCTTTCAATCTCCCCCATTTTGGTAATTGATGACAATCTCTTTGAGAGGGTTTATATAATGAATTTAAAGGACTAAGATGATTACACTAACATCAAATACTACAAAAGTATGTGATGTTAGTAGAACCATCATATATAGAGCAAACTCCCCCATAATCTATGCACGTGTGAATGAACTTGAATTTCATTGCATATATTACCAACCAATGTTGTTGGTGGAGTTTTCACTATATATACTCAACCATGCAAAGCATGCAAGGTAAATGCTTAAGAACAAAACAAAAGCATAAAACCCAATTCCCTTCAAACCCTCGAAACTTCTCCCCCATTGGCATCCATTGCCAAAATGGGCGGAAAGGCTTAGAAGGCCAATATAGTGAGAGTTCCTCCTCAAGGTGTGCATGGCACAAAAAAAATGAAAACACATGCACAAATTCAAGGACAAAAATTTGGAGGAAATCAAACTATATTGAGGATCAAAGATTGCAAACAAATGAAGATAGCAATCAAAAGATCCAAATAGCGAATCAAATAAAGATATTATGAGAAGACCAAAACAATGCTCTAAATAATATCAAGAAGCTCCCCGAGGTTTGTGCACAACATATTCCATTTGAATTAAAGTATAAGGTGCACAAACATGGAATCATCACTCCCTCGATATTATTCAAAACATCATGATACCAAGTGACATCAAATACTATGATAACCACAAAATGGTGCTTTAAAATGGAATGAGGAAGCTCCCCAAGGTACATGCACAAGATAGAATGTTTGCATTTGAATACAATTTGCACAACATGGAATCCTCATTCCCTCAAAACCATTTAAAAGGAACCATTAGCAAGAGACCATAGAGAAGAAATCAAGCTTAACACTTGCATCACGGAAATGGTTGAGCAACAAATAAGGAACCGACATATTAAATGGCTCAACCAAAGGAATGTGTGATAGGAATGACAAAGCATATTATAAGACTAGTACAAAGATGTACATAGAGCATCCACATAGTCCTCAATGAATGATATTGCTTAGCATTCCATCCCAACACACAAGGTTTGAAAAGATATCAGATAAGGAGATATCATCTCTCATGTGTATACGTTTCTAAGTAGACAACATCACAAAGATAATTATTACAAAGAAACATGTACACATAAAATAGATACAAAGAATAGAACATGATATCCAAACAAGTTCATGCAATATACCAATGAGATTTTTACCTTTTAAAGTATGGCCAAAGGCTCAATTTATCTTATTGCATATTGAAGAACTTCAACCACAAACAAGTCAAAGACATCACAAATATCAACAAGGGAAAGAAGATAGTTGGGATGTTTTGAGAAAAGCAACAAGTATCACAAATAAGTATACCAAAAGAAAGAACTAAATTTGCACTTTCATCAATATTGCACATGTGAGGAACTTGAGGAATTGATATGCAATAAAATTGCTAGATAGACATATTTGGGAAAGGTGAATCATGAGCATGATTTTATATATTCCCCAAAAATATGCACTCATCTCAAATTACACACATTTACAATAGAGAGGTTCCATTAAGATCCTTGCAAATAACGATTTTCATGCCATGAAATGACCCACACAAGGTTAGATGCTATAAAAGTATGCATGAATAAGATACTTGTTACCGAGATATCATTGGAAGGATGTAGTAGATAGGAGTTCTTCAATAATCCTAGCTTGCCACAAATTATCAACTAGTCACCGCTTCAAACTAATTATTGAGACAAGAACCAATATATCTCCCATGTACCTAAAACAAATTCAAGTACAAATGGTCCCCAAACTCATTGGGTCCGAAGTAGTTAGAGACACTACAATATATAGGACAAGCTCCACATAAATATGTGCATATAGTTATGAACTTGAATTTCATGCACATCTTAGCCGATTTAGGATTTATTGGAGTTTACCCTATATATTGGATCAAAGAAAGCAAAGCATGTCATAGAGTATACATTTAGTAAATATGCATGCACAAGACTTTCAAGAGCCAAAAGAGATACAATTTGGACAAAACACCAAGAAGACCAAGAATTCACACAAAGGTGTGAAGAACTAAAGGTTGTCCAAATTATACCAAAGAATCAACTCAACATAAGATTGACTCCAAGGTCCACCAAGTGAACAAAGCAAACGCCAATGAGCATAAAGGATCACTAAAACACACAAGCCCAGAGACTTATCTCATTTTAAGAATATGAAGCAAAAACAAGAAAAGAGATAGCCATTCTCCCAAAGAGAGCAAGGTTCAAACAAACAAACCAAACTCTCCACTCTTTTTATGATGGCACACTAAGTACCAAAAAGAAAAGATTTATCTTCCAACAATAACCAAAACCAATTGAAATAAGCCATAAGAGTATGTTATAGCAAATATAGGAGAGCTCCCCCAAGATTAGTGCATTATTTATGATTTTGCATTTGAATACAAAATGCACACAAAATGGGATCATTATCTCTACCTACATTAATAACACAAAACAAGTTCAACAAAATCAAATGGAAACACAAAAGTCAAGGAAGACAATGGGAATTTAAAACAAATACAATTCTTGGCAAGAGGTAAGGAAATTAAAACAATAGCCAATAAAAAAATGATCAATATATATATACCACATGATAAAGTACCAATTGTCCAAGGACAAGAGGTATTTGGAGTTAATAATTTCTTGGTGGCATTTTACACATAAATCCAAGATCATCTTCACAACAAAGAAGCATATGACAATGATAAGAATTAAACACCATGCTAAAGAAGATATTCTTGATAGACTCAAATAGTTAAACAATCACGCAAAGCAATGATTAGGATAACTTGAAGCAAATGGTTTTCCAACTTTGATGTAGAATTCCACATTTTAGGAAAACCCTACCAAGAAAGTATCTCACAAACAAGATCCAAAGCAAGAGAAATAAAACAATTTGGAAAATTGAAACTTGTTTGAGCAAACATGTCACATAGAAACATGATAATTTGCAATATCAACACTATGTGACACAACCTCAAATATACACATTTTATTGGTTTGTAGTATGCACAAAGCATATCACTCCCCCATAATGTGATAAAGCAATTAATTCCGCAAGAGGCAAATAAAATCCAACATGAGATGATTAATGGACATTATAGAATTTGAATTTCTCATGAGCATGACATACCACATAGAGACTAGATAATTTAAAATTATAAACACTAAGTGGTATTCCTCATGTACACACATTTTTAGGGTTGTGAAATGCCAAAGCATATCACTCCCCCAAGATGGGATGATCCATTAATCTCTCACAAGAGCCAACAAGATACAAACAATATGCAAAAAGGCTCAACAAGAACACCCGTACAAGGTGTGCAACCAACAAGCACATACTTGATTAATCAAAATAAAACAAGTAGGTAGCACAACATATACCACCACATGTAATGGAACAAAAACCAACACATGCAAAGGGGCGAGTAACTTTCAATGTAGATAAGTTGAGTACATGTTACCGCAAAGAGGAACATTGGATATATGATATGAAAAGATAATCCAATTGACTTGACTTGAGACAATATATTGATGAAGATCCCTCAATTCTTCATGATATAGACAAGTCTCCAATGCCCTCCAACAAACACCTATTGATCAAGTTTTGGTGTGATGGTCCCCAACCAAGTTGGGTCCTAAGAGGTTAGTCACAATAGGCTTGGCCACCCAAATGGTTCTTTTCTTGACACCACATTGAGTGCCAACAAATTTGGCAAACACATTGCCAACCTTATCCTTGCAAAGGGAATATGCATCATCAATTATGATAGGGTTGGATGAGTTACCCATAGTGCATGAAGAAGAAAGGTGGCCCTTCTCACGGCAAGTGTAGCATGTTCTTTTCTTCTCCTTCTTCTCACTTGATTTCTCCACAATGGGAGCATTAGCTTGATTCTTCTTGGGAAGAGACCTTTCTTCAACTTGAGGTTGAGCATGGCCTTGAACTTGAGGTCGCTTCCCTTGTTGCTTCTCATCTAGTGCCTTTTTCTTCAAAGGGCAAGATCTAACATGGTGCCCTTCAATTTTGCACTTGAA
Source organism: Dactylis glomerata (assembly GCA_007115705.1). Lineage (NCBI taxonomy): Eukaryota > Viridiplantae > Streptophyta > Magnoliopsida > Poales > Poaceae > Dactylis > Dactylis glomerata. Next base: position 96,712 of record QXEO01001110.1, read on the forward strand.
GCAAACAATCTTGGCCGGATCTTTGACTTGTCCTTGGCCCTTCTTCTTGTTAATCTTGGACTTGTTCTTGAAGTTGGAGATGAACCCAAGTCCACTCTTGTCATTGGGGGATTTTTGCACACTCAACATATTGTCGAGTTTGGATTTCCCTTTATGACACTTTACCAAGTCTTTCTTCAAAGAAGTGACTTGGGCCTTGAGCTCTTCGATTTTCTCTACATGGTTAGTAACAACACAAGTACTAGAGGAAGTAGAAGCTTCATTGTTAGAGCAACAAGGAAAGGAAAGTAATTCATCACAAGATGTAGCAATGTTATGAGTGGATGAATTACTAGGACTAGCACAAGGCAATATGACATTTTGAGAAGTAGTGCAAATGTCCACATGAGGCTCACTAGATGTTACCTTTGACATAATAGCCTCATGAGCTAATTTTAGCCTATCATGGAAAGCTAGAAGGTCCTCATGGGAGCTAGAGAGCTTTCCATGATTTTCTTCCAATTTCCCATAATTGCTAGTTAGCAAATCAAGTTGAGCCCTTAGCTCAACATTCTCCTTCAAGATGGATGCTTCACAAGAAGTAGAGTTAGTAGCACAGGCATCATCACTATTGGAAAGCGGAGAAGGCAATTTAGTAAGCTCATTTGAATTTGAAGCTTTAAGTTGCTCATGCGACTCGGTGAGAATGATGGGCTCACACGAAATGACCCTAGAGTCATTTTTAAGAAGCACAACATTCTCAAGGAGTTTAGCATAAGTAAGTACAAGCTCTTCATATTTAGTTTCAAAATCATTTGCCACCACAAGAGTCTTATCATAGGATTTCTTTATTTTAGATAACTCTAAAGTAAAGGTATCCTCAAGAGATTCCTTGGTGGTTTGTTCTTCTTCTAGAGCTTCTTTTAGATCCGCAATCTCATCCGCGTAATCACGAGCATGACCTTGTATTTTAGAAATGGTATTCTCATACTCCTCAATAATTTTATTGCTCTCGGTGGCAATAGCCAAAATCTTATAGAAGTAAGAGCAAGCAATTTTATTCTTACGAATAGCATGAAAAAACATTTCACTCTTCTCAATTAAAGAGGCAAAGTCATCATCCTCTTCTTCATTATCCTCATCATCACTAGATATATTGGGTTCCAAAGAAGGAGTTACCTTTGAAGACCTAGCCATAAGGCACATGTGGGAAGCAATAGATGATGATGAATAAATATTTGAAGCTCCAAGAGAGACCATGTCTTGGCCAATAGAATTTCTGGTTTCCTCTACATTGTTAGACACACAACAACTAGAGGAACTAGAGGCATTTATATCATGGCAACAAGACGAAGTAAGCATATCATCATGAGATGTGTTCAAGGAGCATACACATGATATGCAAGGACTATCAACGCAAGCATGTAAAGTATTTATGGTGCTAGAAGTGTTTAAGTCCAAAGATGAAGCATGGCAATGAGATAGATATGAATGATCATCACAAATAAGCTCACTATCAACATTGCAATTTCCATCACCACTCACCATAGAGTTACCTTGTGTCTTGCTACACTTTGGTGAAGTGGATGAGAGTTCATCACGGCCGGAAGTGGAGGGAATACAATCATCCTCAATAGTGTTGGACACATCATATTTTTCTTGAATCTTTGTCCAAAACTCATGAGCGTTACGGAAAGGCATGATTGCAAGAATAACTGCATTGCTTACAAAATCAACAAGCACATTAGAAGCTCGAGAATTAAGATAAGAGTTTCTCTTCTCCTCTAAAGATAGACTTTGGGAATCCTTAGGAGGAGAGAAACCCATATTTAAAATTCTCTCTATATTTGGGTCCATATCATGAAAATGATTAAGCATGCAAATTTTCCATATATCATAATTAGTGCCATCAAATATAAAGGTGTCATTGTGCACTAATCACCTAGCCGACATCTTTGCTCTCAAGGCGGTGAAGCCTAAAAATGAGAGACCTTGCTCTAATACCAATTGAAAGGACACGGATGTCGCCTAGAGGGGGGGGGTGAATAGGCGATTTAAAACTTTTACGAACGGCTTGACAAATGCGGAATAAAACTAACGTTTAATTTGCCAAGCATACAAAACCTAAATAAACTAGGTTCACCTATGTGCACCAACAACTTATGCTAAACAAGATGAGCAACTATGTGATAGCAAGATATATATAACTTCAAGCACGAAGGCTATCACAAAGTAAATTGCATAAGTAAAGGAGCTCGGGTATAGAAATAACCGAGGCACGCGGAGACAACGATGTATCCCGAAGTTCACACCCTTGCGGGTGCTAATCTCCGTTGGAGCGGTGTGGAGGCACAAGGCTCCCCAAACGCCACGGAGGCTCACCGTAATCTCCTCGAGCCCTCCCACCAAGATGGAAGACCCGATCCACTATGGGACCCTTGAGGGCGGTCACCGATCCCGCACAAAGCTTGGGGCTACTCCACAACTTAATTGGAGGCTCCCAAATCCACAAAGCCACTAAGATTGGGGCACACTCCACAACTCAATTGGAGGCTCCCAAGAATCGCCACGGAGGCACCACAAAGCTTGGGAAGATCTCCACAACTTAATTGGAGGTCCCCAAGAAATCCACTGAGCCGTCTAGGGTTCCAAGAACCCAAGAGGAAATAAGCTTCTTACTTTCACCACCGAATCTCCGAGGAGAACTCAAACCGATGCACCAAATGCAATGGCAAGAACACACGAAGTGCTCAAATCCTTCTCTCCCAAATCCTACCAAAGCAACAAATGCTATGGAGGATATGAGAGGAAGAACAAAGAGGAAATCCACAAAGAACTCCAAGATCTAGATCCAATAGGTTCCCCTCACTTAGAGGAGAAAGTGATTGGTGGAAATGTAGATCTAGATCTCCTCTCTCTTTTCCCTTAGAAAGATGCAAGAAACATGGAGGGAAGTGAGGAGGGAGGGCAAGCTTTGAAGGTCAACAATGGAGGAGAGAGAAGCCCAAAAACGTGGTTGGTTCAAGGAAGAAGAAGGGTATTTATAGGTGGGGAAAATCTGGCCGTTGGAAGCAAATCCCGCCAAAGTTCGGCGGAAAGTCCGGCGCCGCCGGACTTTTCGCCGGACGGTCCGGCGGACAGTCCGGCGGCCGCCAAAAAGCCCCCCAGCAGTGCGGTTCGGCGGGCCACCAGATTTTTCCGGTCTTGGGCCGGATTTCCCGGCCTAGAGTCCGGCCCGGCCGGACTTGGCGCCGAACTTCCCGCCAAGAAAAAACATCAACACGAAAACGACCATAACTTTTTGTATCCGGACTCCGTTTTCGATGAACTTGGGCTCGTTGGAATCACCACAACAAGCTCTACACCTTCATCCATAGAAACATCATAGTCCAACAAAGGAGGATGAAACCAAATGATAAAAGGTTTGACTTAGCTATAAAGAAGAACCGGTAAAACCTCCAAACACCAAAAACGCAATAAGAGTTCTATACGAAATCCGTTTTTGATGAGCTAGAGCTTGTCATGAAAATAACCACAAGCTCTAGAACCTCACATGGATAAAATCCAAATAAGAACCAAGAAAGATAATACCAAGTATGCAAAGGTTTGAGCTCTCTCCGAACGATACGAATAAGTTACTCACTCGAGAGCCCCTCTTGATAGTACGGCTATCGATCCTAAACTCGGTCTCCCACACTATGAGACCGGTAAGAAAGAAACCCTATTAAGAACATACCTTTGCCTTGCGCATTCCACTTGAGCTAGATGGTGACGATCTTGATCTCCTCAAGTTGGACAACCTTTCTTGATTGCGCTTGCTCGGTAAAGTCTTGCGGATTGCTCCCCCATACTTCACTATGGGAGAGACACTAGAGAAATATGTTCACATGTCCATTACCACCAAATGGACACCGAGCTTCAAGCAAATGATATCTTCTAGAAGCCTATCTTGAACTTGCGCTTCGACTTGATCAACATTGCACTTCATCTTCTTCTTTCATAATGATGATGTCTTGAGAATGCACATGAGAGTTCACTCCATCTTATTCCTCAAGACACACTCTATAGGCTCAACTCCCTTATGACCAATCTTCGGATCACTCCTTGAATAACACCTTGGTCATCACATAATCTTCTTTATATGCATCTTCTTACAACCTTGAAACCAACATATGGCTCAAGAGTTGTCTACGGACAAGTCCTACAAATATAACTCGATGCAAACATTAGTCCATAGGGATTGTCATTAATTACCAAAACCACACATGGGGGCACATGCTCTTTCACATAATATGCATGTTTTCCCACAGAGATAGGGGCAAGACCCTATACATCAGAGAATACTTGCTCCAAAGAAGCAGTGGATACACTAGCGGATATGGGGTATGGCAACTGGTGGCTCTTGGCCAACTGACAAGAGTCACAAACATATGGAGTACTCTATGGGGTGTAAGCTATTTTATTTCTTCTAAGAACTTGTTGAACCACAAATGAAGATGAATGTCCTAAACGGCAATGCCATGTGGAGGATGATGGCTTTATTGTGAAGAAGGCATGCTTGGCAGTCTCATGGAACATGGGTACCAAGGGATACAGACCGTACCCCAACAAGGGCCTCTAAACAGAACTTTCATGTTGCTTGTCCTTGATTAAAAATAAGAAAAGATGAAACTCAATAAAGACATGATTATCAAGTGTAAAATGATGAACAGATAATAGATTTTTGGACGCACTAGGAACATGAAGTATATTTTTAAGATCAAATGACCCATGAGGAGTGCGCAAAATTGAATTACCAATGTGACTAATGTTCATATACCTGTGCCTTCAACAGTGCGGACCCTATCTTTCCCATGATACTTGTTGGCGATGAGGAGCTTGCTCAGCTTGCTGGTGATGTGGTCGGTTGCCCCTGTGTCAGTGTACCAGTTCGTATCAACACCATATGAGGCAAGATGTGCACCCTTATCACAATCATCTTTGTCCTTCTTGTCATCTGAGTAGCGCCACCAACACTCGCGGGCAGGATTGCCCTGCTTCTTGCATATCTGGCAGTCAGTGTTCACATATGGAGTAGGGGTGCGATCGGGGTGATGCCCACCACCATCAAAGCGATGGTAACGGTCACCCCCACTATCATCTTGGCGTCTGTCATGACGATCATCACAGCGGTCACCATGGCGCTCATCACAGCGCCAATTTCCACGGTCATCATCTCTGTCACGATAACCACCACTTCCACCTCCACGGTAGGGACCACGATCAGGGCTGCGGCCACGAGGAGGCGTGTGACTATGGGGCAGTGGGGTACGGCCACATGGATGCTAATCACGCTTGGTGCCACATCGAGCAAGGTTGGCTGAGGACACAAACTCTCTGTTTTCTTCAACTCCATTGCACACATCATAAGAACACAACTGCTCATAAAATTTATCAAGGGTAGTACCAGGGTTCCCATGAATAGAAGTGATTAGAGCATTGTATTCACCCTTATCTAGACCATGCAACAAATATCCAAGCATCTCATCCTCTTCAACTGGTTTACCAATGGCTGAGAGTTCCGAGGCAAAACCTTTCATCTTGGTGTAGTAGGTGCCGGATGTCATGGAGAGCTTCTTGGTTTCATTGAGTTGACCACGATGATGCCGGGCTTTGGTGCGTGAAGCCGTCTTGAACATGGCGTTGATGGATGACCATGCCTCGGCAATGGAGCTCACGTCGAGGAGGTGTGACAGGATATCTGGTGACAGCGTGTTGAGGAGGAACCAAAGAACCAACTAGTCACGGGCAATCCAAGCGACATATGCAGGATTCTCCACCTGAACCTTTTCCTTCTATGAATCTTCGGCTTCAACAGTCTTGGCAGGGGCGATGTTGGTGCCTTCAAGCAGTGCCATGACATTGGCACTGCGAAAAGTGCTTGATTCGGCGATGCTAGCCACCCAGTTGGGAACCCCAAGAGGAAGGTATGATGAGCACAGCAGCAAGTTTCCCTCAGTATGAAACCAAGGTTTAATCGAACCAGTAGGAGAAATAACCAACTTCCGAAGGTTGATGCTAGCTGGCTTGGCGATGGCTCTAGACAATTTATATATGGCGCCTTATCTAGGGCTTAGCTTGGCACCAGCAGCAACGTGGAACCTGCACACAACACAACCAAAGTACTTTGCCCCAACTAACAGTGAGGTTGTCAATCTCACCGGTTTACTGTAAACAAAGGATTAAACGTATCATGTGGTAAAAGATATTTGTTTGCGATAAAGTAAATAATGCTTGTAAAAAGTAAATGGTAATATGAATGTAAAAGAATAGACTGGGGTCCACAATTCACTAGAGGTGTCTCTCCATAAAGATAAACAACATACAGGGTAAACAAATTATAGTTGGGCAATTGACAGAATAAAGAATGCAAACAATGCATGTACATATCATGAGGATCACTATGAGATTCACTTGGGCACTACAACATAATACATAAACCGTAATCCAACTGCATCTATAACTAATAATCCACCCGCCGGATATCATCCGAACAACCGTTGGGTATTAAGTTGCAAGCAACATATTATCACCTTAAGCAAGTGTGTAATGTAAATAATACAAATATCCTTGAACACAAGATTGTTGTTTTCTCCCTAGTAGCAATAGTACATCTACAACCTTAGAAGTTATTGTCACTCCCCCAGGTTACCGGAGGCATGAACCCACTATCGAGCATAAATACCCCCTCTTGGAGTCACTAGCATCTACTCGGCCAAGATATCTACTAGCAATGGAGAGCGTGCAAGATCATAATAACATAAAGATGATAAATCACAAATCAACTTGACATAATACTCAATATTCATCGGATCCCAGCAAACACAACATGTAGAATTACATAACGATGATCCTGATCATGATAGGCAGCTCACAAGATCTAAACATGAAGCACATGGAGTAGAAGACATCCATCTAGCTACTGATATGGACCGATAATCCAAGATAGACTACTCACACATCACTCTGAAGGCAGGCATGGTGATGAAGAAGGCCTCCGGTGGTGATTCCTCTCTCCGGCAGGGTGCCGGAAGAGCTTCTAGACCCTCCCGATCTCGCATCGAAGATGGCGGCGGCTTACAGTATGTTTTCTGGAAAAGAGTTTGGGCCCTTAGGGTTTTCTCGTCGAGGAGAATATATAGGCGGAAGGGCGATGTCAGGGGGTGGACCAGGGGTCCACACCACCTAGTAGCGCGGCCAGGGGGTGTCCCGCACCACCCTATGGTGAGGCTGCCCTCTAGCCCTCCTCCATCTCTGCTTTGGACTCCGTCTCGTGTCGGAAAAAATAGGAACTTTGGCTATTGTTTCGTCCAATTCCGAGAATAATTCCTGTGTAACCTTTCTGAAACACAAAAACAGCAGAAAACAGAGAACTGGCACTATGGCATCTCGTTAATAGGTTAGTTCTGAAATATGCATAAAAACGCCACAAAGTGTAAACAAAATACAAAGCAAATGGTGCATAAACAATCATGGAGCATCAAAAATTATACATACGTTTGAGACGTATCAACAGGTAGGGAACACGAGGGCTTTCCATAATAGAAAATTACTGCGGGTCAGCTGCTGCGCGGGGGGAGCTCCGAGGGCGGCGGCCAACGCCGAGCTCCTGAACCAGAAGAACTCATGGCGGCGGAAGGTGAGATCGATCTAGGATTGTGATCTTGAGGTGGTGGTAGGTGTGGCTAAGGCAGGGATGTGTATGGCTAGGGTTTTGGGGTTGTTCCTTGAGGTTGTCTGCAGCGGCAACAGGAGAACTGTGGTGGTGGCAGGATCTGGTTGTATGGCGGCGGTGGCGGCCGAATAAAACAGCGACGACGGCGGCCGATTTTTGTGTTTGGTTTTTGGGTTGTAGGTGTGTGACGCGACGGCGACAGACAGACTGCGGCGGTGGTGTGGTTGTAGGGGTTGTAGCGGCGGCGGCGACTGGAGAACAGCGGCGGCAGCTAGGTCGAGGAAGAGCGATGCTCTGATACCATGTCAGCGATTTAGGATGGAACGAGTGGGTTCGTCTCCCCTTGGTTACATGTTAATATGGGGCCAAACATGGGCCAAAGTTGTACACAAGGTGGACTCCAATATACAACCGTATTGGGTACCAAAACAGAAATAATAGCCCTATTACATATTCTAACACTCATGACTTTAATTAGCTAGATGGCAAGGATAAGAAACATATAATTCTATTTCACGCAAATTAGGAATTTTTTATTTGAAGAATTTATTGCACCACAAACAAAGAAGAATTCCTTAAACGATAATGCCACGTAGAAGACGCCGACTTAATTTTAATGAAAGCTTGCTTGAAAGACTTTGTGGAGACATGCACTAGAGACAATTAATTAGTATTCTCCTCACGGGTTGATACAAAAGTAGAAGAGATGAAACTCAATAAAGTCATTGTTATCAAGCGCAAGCTTAAGAACAAATAAGATATATTTCTACGCACTCGGGACATGCAGGATATTATGAAGTTGTAAAGAGCTACACTGGGTGAGAAAATTGAGTAACCAATCTAAAAGTATAATTCGTGTCCCCACCGCTCGCCTCATGGTAAATCCAATTTTACCAGCCGTCAATCTCTGCTCTCAGTAAATCCTAGCCGTTCTTTCATCTTTCACCTAGCATATAAAAGCCTCCCGCGGTAGAAACCCTAGCCCCAATCCCTACGCACCACCGATCCCCGCACGGCGGCTGGCTCTCCGGCGAGCCGCCGCCATGCACGTCCTCCCTTTCGCTCGCCTCACGCCCTCTTTCTCGCGCACGTCCTCTCTCCTCTCGCCCCGATCGATCCTGCAGCAGGGGAGGATGGAGCGGATGGCGCGGCCGAGGCCATCGCCTGGAGGAGCACCGGCCGGCCTGCTACCACCGCGCGTCTTCTCGCCTTCCATCTCTTCTCTCTCCCCAAGCTCACGCCACCATGCCAGGCATGGAGAAGCTCGCGGGGAAGTGACTGACCGATGCGGGGATGGGTGGCTCTTCAGCCCGCTGTTTATCTGGTCCACAGCTACATCCACAAACAGCCAGGTTCCCCTCCACTCACAAGACTCATCAGTATCTCTTCTCATGCTTTGTATCAGAACAGATCTTGGTTGCTTTGAGCGTCTTAGCTTCCTTCCAATGAATTTCTTGCCCTTGAGTCACGACTCGGCTCACCATCTGACCTTTTAGTGCACCTCTCTATGTATTTTCTTGCAGATTGCATTTAGGTCTCTTAATTTTCTTCTTATATTTTCGTACAGGTTGACAGGTTTTGTAGTCAGCTTCAGATCGACCAGATTGTGGCAATCGATGAGATATGGCAATACTTTTCTTATAAATTTTCCTCCATTCTACTACCGATTAGATAGGACAAAGTTGAGCCATAAAAGGTCTTGCTCATATTCATTTCTCATTTTGATATTCAGGCATAACATCTTCGACTCTCCGACATATGAGGGTATGTAAATTGGTGCTTGCTTATTTTATTTGTTTTTTTCCTTTTAGAAATATTATATTTTCATTTTCCAAGATTTGTGGGTAAAAGTTTTCAATTGTGGCAATGTCTGGTGGTCTATAAATAAGATGTATTCATGCCACAGTTATCTTCTTTATAACGATAAAGACCAAAGAGATTTTCTTCAGGCCTTACTAAATTTGTATTGTAGGTACCACTACAATATTGCTGGTGATGGATTAGCTCATTGTATACTTACAGGTTCAGTTTCTCCTCAAATATTTTGGACTTCAACAATGGATGCATCCACCGGTTTGACTTTTGAAGTATACAATCTCTGATTACTTTGCAAGGTGAGCAATTAGGCGAGGGCATACTTCCCAGATATACCTTTTTATCTCTGTTTATAGTTACTTGGAAGTGCATTACCAATTAGGCGTTCTCGGTCATACCCCCAACTTTAATTTGCATTGTAATGTTTTCTGTTGTTATTCGTGTGACATCCTTGGACAGTAGCTGCAAGGAAGAGCACAAGCCACTGGTCAGAGTTGAGGACGATGAGTGCAGACCTTCGTGTTTGGTGTCGCCTCCAGCTGCCTTGACAACAAGCATAACCAGTCCTTGCCAGGATTTTATTGCCCATACCTGCAATTATCCCTGTGGTATCTACTGTTCGAGATTTAGTCTTTTATTTTGTGATGCAGGCTGGACAGGGGATTGTATAAACCGTGGTCCCTCGAGACTGTCCTTTTTCCCCTGCTCAGCGAGCTCAAGATCGTAATGTCTGCATTACTTACAGGTTAAGCTATGTAATCTGTACATAATGTAGGGTAGAGACTATATAATGTAGAGTAGAGACAAACTACTTATTTGATTTGTTCCTATGATGGCCTCTATGAAGTAGCTGGATGTTGTGTACCAAGGATTTATGATATTCTTCCAATTTGGTTCAAATATTCTCCACTTCATATTGAGTATGTTGGATGCTTGTTGCCCTTTGTAGTCTCCAAATTAGTTGGCATAGATAAATTACATGGTATGCAGTGCATAGTGCAATTTTTAATGTTTGTTTGAAACATATTTACTCTGTACATGATTTTAGAAGAATGCAAACTCAAGATTTATGCTACAGAATGGCCCTAAGTGTAGAATGATTGCATTTTTTGTTAGATGCAGCAAAAATAATTTGTCTCCTATATTAACGTCTCAGCTCAGCTGCGTGTAGCATTTCATTGTAATATTTTTCAGTGCCAATGTTGATAAACTAAATATTGAGGAATCTTTTTCAGTACTAATGTTCAGTGAGATTAACATAATTATCTTCTAAGTTGATCTGGAGTTTGCTCTTCTTATTGGCATGTTTGTTGCTACAAGCTTGAATTTTTTTGTCATGTTTCTCTTCAGAGAAGAGATCTTACATGCTAGCTGTGGCTCCATTCTGCACATCAGTAGACTACATATGTGTCTGTTTGAGATTGATCTCTAAACTGCTTTACTTCATTTTGATGTACGAAGGATCCTGTTAGCATCATGTAGAGAGAAATTAATGCTTGCGCACTGGCTTTTGAATACAGCTCATATGTTACATGTTAATCCTGCGAGCTTGAGAAGCACCGCAAAGAGAGATTAGAGAAGAAAATGGTACCAGTCAGTGGGTCTGTGCGTTGTCTCCCCTTGCCACATTAGCTCCCTTTGTGGGTCCTGCTATTCGATGTTTGATTCAGAAATGTTGCTGTTGATTAGGAGCTACCAATTTTCGTTTAAAAAAAAAGAGCAAATTAGGACTTGGTTCATATTGTCAGTACATATCTTTTCTCATGCATAGGAGTATAGGACACCTATTTTTTTTATTTTCTTATGTTATGTACATGGATATGACTCTGGAAACTGCCGCACTGGATTTACTGTACACATTTTCAACTTCTGCACTTCCAGTTTAGTGGTGTAATTCAGCTGATCAGTTTGAGCAATCACTAATATCTTCTGGAATATATGACAAGCTTGACTTAAAATACATTGGGTCAGGCTACAATATGTTTTCTCTCATATTATCATTTCCTAAATTTAATTGTCGATTTATTATAGATTGATCAAGTAAATATAATTGTCGGATGATCTTTTTTAGTTTTCTCATTTTCTTTTCATCATTGGAATATATGGATGATACCTCATAAACCTATTATCCATTAAAATGTTGGTATTTGATGGTTATACCTGCAGTTGTTGTTATGGTATCATCTACTTACATGTAGCTTTGGTCACAAAGGTCCCGCTCCAATAATACATTTTATTGTATAATATTGCCATTTATCCCATAGCATATTAAGTCTGATGTGTTCCTTCATATTGCATTTTAGCCATAGGTGGGCGAGAGTCCTTGGTACCTGAATGTGAGCTAAGTATGCAATAAGGAACGCTTGCATGAGAATCCATGCTTCAATGAGAATCTGAGGTAAATAGAAACATAGGTAAGGTATGCTTTGAATATTTGTATTAATTTAACAATATTCCATAATAATTATATATTTCCAATACGTTTTTCCTTTATCTTTGGTTATTTGATTAGGTCTCATTTTCTATATTGGTTCCAATCTGTTTTTACAATCCAGCTAGCCAATATTCGTTGTTTATAAGAAAAGAAAATAAGCCAGGCTTGCTTCTGTACTTCGCACTGACTGCATACCTCTTCATTTTTCTAGCAGGTTCTAAATATTGTGTACAAGGTTTGGAATACCCTGTTGGTGAACTTTCAGGATATGGGATTTCAGCCATAGTTACTATGCATCTTCTCATGGACAACACCAAAAAGGCCATAGTTGACACACATAGTTGTGAACTTAAGAGATCTTCACTCTCGGCCTTTCTTTTATTTGTGACTGTTCAGTCAACCATATAGTATTTTAATTCAATTGCTTACATCTCATGTGAAGAATAAATGAAGGAAACAATTAAATTCACTTTAGGTTATATCAAGGGTAACTTTTATGGTTAAGTGTGTGGTCTAGAGGTTTAAAGATTTTTCGTATCTTCAGTCCAACCTTGATGTGCTTTGTTTCAAAGATGTTATTCCTATTTTTGCTTATAACTGTTATTCCTATTTTTATCACGTTATGCAAAATGTCAAACAGTGCGAATTCCACGGGATCATGCATGAATTCCATGATTTGAGCCTTCCATTTTTAGGTATTTATCTTTTGCGCATTTATTATTGTTACAATGATTTAAATTCAATGGGATCGTGCGCCAATGCGCACCCCTATATCTAGTATGAATAATTTGCTTACCAACCATCACCATTAGTTGTGTGGACACGATCATGCCCTTTTACTTGTCGTGAGTAGACAGCATGTTCAACTTTCATATGATACTAGCTGAATGCCCGCGCTTTGCTGCGGAACCATGAAAAATAATTAAAATAAAATTTATCAAATGAGTATAATTTATTTAAATGGATTGCTGAACTTAGGTGTTCCATCACTCCGTAACACACAATTTTCTTTTTGCTACGGGTTTATTTTAATTAATAATTTTGGCCCATTTCAGCTAAATTAGACCTTGGAAACACACTCTGGTTAACCAAAGCTCCTCCTCCAAGTCTCAGACACTTCTAGACCTCTTCCTGCCTCAAACCCCACTGATGGCTGCAGTGGCGGACCTAGCGTCCCTGCTACCTGGGCAGCAGCCCGGGCTTCCGGCCAGCCGCGTAGTGTATTTAGATGCGTATTTTGATGAAAAATAGCAATTTTAATCTTTAAATTTACTGTTTGCCAAGCCTTTAAAATTTTCTTGGGTCCGCTAATGGATGGCTGGACCCACAAAGCCATTGAGCACCATGGCGTCAGAGCAGAGCGCGGAGCAGTTTAAGTGACAAAGCTCGGTTATCAGGCTTCGTGGCGCTACGATCCACACTGAACTTCAGCACGTGCAACTTCGCCGATCTCTTATGTTTCCATTTTGATGGTCAATTTCAAAGCTCTTTTAAGCAAGCGCACAACTAAAGACATACATCTAATTCTGGGTCGCGCTCAATTCAAGCATGAACTTATTCAGCTTCCATCCTCTCTTTCTAACTAGGTGCAAGATGAGTGCCTAATGTAAATAGAGTGAGTAGAAATTTTTCCCGAAGTTTGACATCCGGGCGACCTGCGCATATGCCAGTTGGTACCGTGATCCATCAACATTGATCTCAAATGACTCTTGCTCAATATCAAAGCACCCATATATTACACGAGCTGCTTGCTAGTCAGAGCGGCCTTGACGTTGTACACCCCGTACTTCTTCTCAAGATGATGCACCCGCATGGTGACGGAGTCAAGCAAAGCATTGGCTTTGGTGACCTTGATGTTGATGCACAGGACAAGCGGGCCAACTCCACCGAGATTACGGGGAACCTTGGGGCTGAGGGCAATCAGGTCCTCATGTTATGCGAGAAAAGCTGCTAGGCTGTGTTGGCCTGGATGGGGGCGACAGTGCCGAGGAATTCGACCAGGCGGGCAGCCTGCAAGCGCAAGCCAAAAAGAAGCGGAGGTCACCGGGTGGCGGCCTAGCCGTGCTTAAGAGGAGCTTCTCAAAGTGGAGGACGATGCAGGGGTGGGGAACGTGCTGCGGAGCTGGACGACGGTGATCCATTCGTCGAGGCTGTCCTAGGGCGGGAGAAGGAGTCGCAGAGCCTCAACTGCGCTGCTGTGCACTGCAACGTTCCCTTCTCCTGGTCTGCTGCTCCCTCCCCTTGTTTTCCCCTCGTCCCAGCGCTCTCTGCCTCGCGCGCAGCCTGACGGCAGTCGGCCGCACCTTGCTAGCACCGACGCGAGGCCCTAGAGGCCTAGACCCGACAGCCTCCTCCCCAACTCTACCGCCCACCGTTTCGCCTCCTCCCCGTAAAGGCTGCCGTGACCTTCCCTTCTGCTGCCGCCTGCTTGTGCCTCTGGCCGGCCCTGAGCTTCCTCCACCGCCGGCTGGCCACGGCGCCGGCGACCATGTACGCCTCCCGTCGGCCTACCCGTAGCTCGAGCTATCCCCAACTACCTGGTCCCCTGCAGCGCCCCGGCCGCCCATCGTTTGCGTCCGCGTCAAGGTCTCGCCTAAAGGGGAGACAATTGGGGATTTGTTTTCTACGAGGAAGGCCAGGAGAGGGGAACAGGGAAGACCATCGGGGCGGAGGTTTGGGCCACCAGTCCCTCTCCTCCAACGCCGCCGCCTCACTGGACTTGCCTCCAGTCGCCACCCTAGACCATCGGAGCGGGGGTTTGGGCCACCAGTCCCTCTCCTCCAACGCCGCCACCTCGCTGAACTTGCCTCCGGTCACCACCGTAGACATCCGACGAGGTAAAGGTAAGGGTCTCGCTGAGAAATCGCCACCCTAGACCATCGGGGCGGGGGTTTGGGCCACCAGTCCCTCTCCTCCAACGCCGCCACCTCGCTGGACTTGCCTCCGGTCACCACCGTAGACATCCGACGAGGTAAAGGTAAGGGTCTCGTTGAGAAAAGGAGCACGATAAAGAAAACGTTTTGGGTCATTGAGGTGTGGCAAAGAAAACGTATTTTGGGTGGATTGAAAGCGTACTTGCGAGCCACGGACCATACCTCTAGCAGCTTTTCTCGCATAACATGAGGACCTGAGGCACAATGGTGTTCAGATTCATAAGTAATCACCTGAAACCTGGAACATCTGCTTGTCTTTGCGCCATATATAAGCCATGGACAACCAGGCCATCCACATTTAGCTCTAACTCTGTCTCCTTCCGACTTCATGAATGAAATGCTTCTATGCGTGACTAACCCATATTTTGTCAGTGCCTTTCTCATGTCATTCTTACTTCTGAAAACCATTCCAAGACGAAAGTGTGGAACCTCTGACATAGGATTATATCGTACGAACTTGCTCTTCCTCCTCACGATATGACCTTCTTCATCAGTGGCATCATCATATGAAAAATCTTCCGACCCTGAATCAAACTCATGCTCAATGTTTTGCTGCTCCACTACTTCCTCCACATTTGCCACTAGGTCAATTGGCACTGTACCAGATGCATCTCTCTCAACAAACATCTCAGAATCTCTGAGTTTCTTCTTATATTCCTTTGCAAACTTCCTTAGTTCCACTGCTTCATCATCTTCTCCGTTGTCATCTGAGTGTGGCACATAATCATCATCTTCACTATCTGAATCATCAAGTTCTTGTGCTCTAACTAGTTTCGGGTCAGACTCTCGAATCCTTGTGCTGCAGACAAGTACCTGAGTATCACTCTGTGAATTAGGATTGAGAATTTGTGAGCCCCCTGTCATGGCATCTTGAAATGATCTGTTTTCACGGGCTGCTGATAATTTATTTTCTGATGCGCTATTCATAACTTCATCATTATTTATTAGGCCTTCATCGTCTGCATGTATAACACCATTTGGTGCTGATGCTTCACTCTCTTCCTCCTCACCACTGCCAATTTCATCTTCAAAATTACTCTGACTTTCTTCTTCACTACCATGCCCTTCTTCCTCCTCTCCATGGTACTCCACATACACATTAGCAACTGTACCATCATTGGTGTGTTCTGACATTTTCAAGCAGCCACTGTTATCAACTAGAAACATCAGTCCATTCATGAGTTCTTTGCCAGGAATATGATAATACAACTTCATTGAGTCCCGGTAAGTCATATGATCTCCAAGATGGCCTTTGATCTCTGACATAGTTATCTTGTCACGTGGTATGGCTGTAATTGCCTCATCCCCGCCAATGTACTCCAACTGATGACCAATGTGGATGAACTCTCCACCAAAATGGAAGCACACATTCAACGAATCTGTCGGAGCCATGCTTACCCAAAAATCACCTATACAGCAAGCACGAATTCAGTACTCTATGCAAAATTCAAAAAATAGTACTATAAACCACACAAACTGTGCCCAAATATACTACTACGTTACTACAAGTATGTTAAGTTAGATCAAAAGCGCCATTTGTTTATTTCACAAAAAGATCATACACTCCACTGTGAACATACAGGCAAACGCTCTATTTTCTCTTTTCTCTGATACATAGATCAAACTTTCCACTTTTTTTTAGAATAAAATCAAACACTCCACTCACTTTTTACTGCTGGATGCCCTTTTAGAAAAAAAAAGATCTAGCATCAACTATCTCTCTCTTTTCTGGGCTGCATGCGTGCATCCTATGCTCTCTGTCTGCCATCGCTAGAGGAGCAAACAGAGCACGGTGAGGCCAGTACAAATTAGCGACCTAATTCATGTATGCAATTCTCTAATTTTTTTACCACAACAATGTATAGGATACATGCGAGCAATGAGAGCCACATGGAATCGGTTACCTGTTGTGCAGATCGTCTACAGCATCGCGATCAGCCGATCACCATGACGGCCACAACGAGCAGATGAGGGAGGGCTACAGATTCAAACAGGGGACTCAGCAAATTCGTATCGTCCACAACAAAAACAACCGCCGATCGCGGACTTTGCAACAACCAAGATCGGCTGTGGAAGGAATTGGAGGAGGGAAAGGAAAGATTAGGACGAGGTGCTCGGGCGGCTCCGAACGGGAAGGTTTGTGTTTCGTGCGGGATGAATGGGGAGGGAAAAAATCTCGCAAATCCTGCCCAAATCCTGATTTCCTAGTGGCAGGTCAGCATCCCAGGGATCAAACGATTGTATTGCGAAAAGCAGCCGGGATTGGCCGGGATCAAATAGTTGAGGGTTCAGTTTTCAGGGATTAGGAGTTTGGGGTTAGTTTCAGACTTGCTCAATGAATTCAAGGTTTAAAACAGACTTTTTTCCAAAATACCAGTTTGTGTCCACACCGTATGATGCAACATGACCACCCTTGTCATTGATGTCACAATCCTCCTTGTTGCGCCACAAGCACTGACTCGTCAGCTGACCGCACAAGTAGATTTGGCACTAATGTCTTAGTGAGGAGAGGGGGTATAGCCACGTCCATGACCGTGACCTTGAACACCACGATCATTGCGATGGCGTACTTGACCCCCACCATCGTTAAGGCAAACGAACCTATCTGCCACTGCCCTTGCGGCCAATAGCATGTTATCAGTTACAAATTTCACATCTATATGCAATTACATGTGTGAAATAAAATGAGTTCATTTCGAAAATAAAATAAAATGAGTTTTCAAATTATACACATATAAACCATTGCACGTCCATATGCAATTTCATGTAAAAAATGGCACCATGTCCCAATTGCACATCTCTTAGCAATTGTGCATCATTGTGCAATTGCACGCGAAAGATAGCTTGAGTTTTCAAAGACGTACATATATGATTGCACGTCTATATACAATTGCACGGATAGAGATCATAAAAATGGCTAAGAAAAATCTCCTAAATAAGTGAAAACAAAAGCCTAATAACGCATCCACAACGGGATAAAAAGATGGAAGAAATGCGCAACTGAAAATAAAAAGCAGATCCCTCCTAAAATTAGTAAACAATAAAACTCACCTAGCTAGGAGCCACCACAGTGATTAGAAGTCGTGGTCCGTCTGATACAGACATCTAACGTTCAATATTTACCGTGAGGTACTGAATAGTCGGTCAAAAAAAATTGGCCTCATGGATCGCGTCTAAGTTAGCTAACGATCGTTACCGGGCTGCTATTCCAAGAAATGATTTAGTAGTCTGCTGGTTTATTTGGTCATGGAAAAGTAACATGGGCTCCGCGTGTAGGCCTTTGGCCATTTATCATCAAAACGAATAGGGACGCAGAGTTGGGGGTTTGTGGATTTTGGCAGTGAGGCGATGAGCCATCTTTTTTTTTTTGATACTAGGCGTGATCAAAATGAATATCACATCGGCCAAGTAATATAACAGAAACATCGCAGATCTAAGATCTCACAATAGCATTATCACTGAGATATTTACAGTAAATCTAGGGAACTTCCTTAACGCAATGGATCATCAGATAAGTTCCTCACCAAACCAAAATCTAGAAAGAGCAACTCATCAACTACTTGTCTTGTGATTGATGCTAAAGCAATTATGGGAAACAGTAAATTCTATGATTTGGGGATTGATCCCCTTCTATGCTTCATCTCAATGTTCTACATCTTCAATTCCATTGTTAACTACTCTCCTCTTGTGAACTGGCATTGTCTTCCTGAAGTGTTCCTACCGGTTGTCCTCCTCTGGAAGATCATCTTTAACATCTCCTAAACTCTAGTAAGGGTGAAGAAGATAGATTGAGTACGATCATAATTAGCAAGTTCTACTATGCGGGTGTTTGATGCGCTATCTACATCCATGGATAATTAATCCTAGATTTATGCAAGTTTTTGAAAATGTTTTTCTTGAAAAGCTAAGTTTTATTTTAGAAAACTATGCCCGTTAGCCTTGAGGGGTTGTGAGATCTTCACGGAGATCCTTTCCTCGCTACAATCATAATTCCTTCCCGAAACTAGGAGTATCACTATATTTTTGTACACTGTCCAAAGGTGCACTACTTTAACCACATGCGCCTTTAGCTATGTTGCACAACCGGGGAGCTTAATCTCATTCATACTTTTTGATGTATGGGCCCGGTAGTAACGACTCGCCAATTATTACTCTTCTCTACGACTCCACAGCTATCCCTTTGTAACGAGTTTATATACATGACCTACACTCAATTACCATCCCCTCAAAAATACTTAAGTCGTCACCCTGGAGCACAAGATGAGACGTTACGGGCTCCCACCCTAATCTATGTGGATCACAACCCAACTTAGCATTTGATCGATTACATATGGAAGGAAGAAAGATCCAATTGACTTAACCATTCTATTCCAGGATCTGTGATCAGCACAATCTATGTGGTGCTTAGAATCGCTGACTACATTTATTGTAGGTGTACTTTCCCCTCTCCGCTTGCTCTTCGCTTGCTGCTGGTCGGTGCTGGCTGGTTGCAAGACCTCTAGCTACTTTCATGGTTCCTAGCTCCAGCTCTGCCTCTTTTGTCGGCGCTGCTCCTCGCATCATGCTGCTAGCCATGTGCCGCCACCAACCTCCACAACAGGTATTTTCCAATCGGTGTTCCAACCATAGTTTCATTGCCCACCACAATAGATTATCCGACCACCTAAGCCGGTAATCCATATTCTTATTCATTATGAAAATAATATTTTGCATTTGAATGCAAGTGATAATTTAATATTTTTGAAAAATAGTTTTTATAAAGTAATCAAAAGCATGCAAGAATGAACTTGCGTCCTAATTGCAAGATTATGCAATCGGCATTCTTCTAGTATTATTTATTACTACAGCAGCCTAATAAAAGGACAAAAACCTACAACACAGAAAATATCCTAGCTAAGAACAAGCCCATGTAAACCCCACAAGACAAAAAGGCCTAACAAGTAGAACACAAAAACCCACTGGGAGTACAAAATCCAGGTCTAAGGCAGTGCACCGAGCGCTATGGCTAGTTCTCGATCAGCGAAGAACTAGCAAAATTGCAAATCTGAACTACATCGGCTGGAGTATACCAGATTTTCTTAATATATATACGTGTGCGTTTTTAGTATCGGCTAGATCTTTTATCCCTCCCATAATAAAACTTGAGTTTTATTAAGTAAATGCCCCTATCATCGCTGTCCACTGGCATAAATCTCAAGTCCCCAACTGAAGGTTGTTCTCCTTCTCCAATAGCGCTGCTTATGAAATCTCTCATGATTGACCTTGATTTCTGTAGTGATTAGTTTGCTTAGTCCTACCTACAGAATTATTTGGTGTTCAGGAATTAGGAGGGATTCGTTTTGGACTTGGTAATACAGGTAGCCTGCCATGTTTTCCGGCTGAGCATGTGCTCGAACCTAACTGCGAAACATAGGCATAGCGTGTGGTGCATAAAGAATTGCGTACGAACCGCGACAGTTTCGATCGGATGGTACCAACAGGTGCGTACGGCCCTTAAATCATGCATAGCAACGTATTCTAATGTCTGAACACAAAAAATGTCAACCGTGAGTGTCAACCTGCTTGCAGGAGACTTGTTTTTCTTCTTTCTAGAGCACTCTTGCGCTGCACTACTACTAGCTATTACTTTCTTGCAGTACGCAAGAATTTGACATACTACTTACCGGCCATCTCCAGGCTGCAGGCTAGCCAATGCGCTTTGACTTGAGGTGCTATATAGCTAGCCGTGCGATTGGGTAAACCGGAGCGGATTAATCGCATATGTAGAAAGTCACCTAGAGTAAAATATGCCATTTTGATATTTATCGATTTAGAATTAACTTGGGGCTCGATCGACCCTAGACGGTTAATTAGGTTTATTATAAATGTTGGACTCATTTTCTAAGTAAGACAAAAGACTTGTCTTTTTATTGGTTAAGAAGTTTTAGAGTTCTTCACGATGATTGCATAAGACACTTTCTAGGACTTTAACCAATATCCATTTGTATTACATTACTCAAAAGTTCACCATGGCTATGCTCCAAATTCCCGCCTCGTCATTGATCTTGCCGATAATGATGTATATATGAGGGGGCAGCATGGTATCGAAAGATAGTATTGCTCTCCTTGCAATTTTCGCACGAGACTAGCATGATTATGGAAGCTAAGGGTTTCCTCTCTCTCCCTTTCTCTAAAGCTATTTTTCACAACCAATCTTTAACCAAGACTCCCCTAAGTATAGGGCTCAGCACCGCCTATCTCAAACTCTCCGTGGTGGTCGCCGCGGCGTCGCCGATACTTTGATGAGCCGTGGTGAAGCCGTGGAGGGGTTAGTGGAGGGAGTCGGGTCAAACGATTGCAGGAGAGCCCGCTCTACTATCTTTCCTCCTTTATCTCTCTTCCACTTGGAATTTCCATTACATGTCAAATGCTATTAGCTTGCGGACTAGACCTACTTATTATACCTGATCTAATAGGATACCGTATTGTCGCAGGTAGAACTAGAAAGTTTAATTGAAAATACATCTTTTACACAAATTCACATTGAGATTTTAAAAATAGTTTCTGTAATACTATTAGATGATATTATGCATCATAGGGGTATATGTATAATATCATGGACTACTAGTACCAGTGTTAGACTCACCACTATGACCAACCCTGCTGACTTCATCCTGACGACTAGAGGCCGGAGAACGCACATGGCACATGAACGCTCGGGATCAGGAATTTGCATGCACCCACGGAACGGGAAGCTCTGACTATGGGCATAAATCAGTACAGAAAATTTGTCCCGCGAGACATTAGCGTTGGACCCAATCATGAACTCAACGTGCAAATGCGCGCAAAAGTCAAGAGATCAGCCTACCATTTACGTAGCCGAGATATTCGCTTCTGAATGAAAACACCGACGCGTTAAGCGCACTTGATTTCCGGCAGTAAATTAAGGGAGTTGCCAATCAATCGGACCATCCATATATATTGATCCTTCTGAGAAGACACAAGACGTACATTCCCAGCAGAGTACGATCTTTGGTACTAGCGCTACATCGATCTCGGCAGGATCGAGCACCGACATGGCGGTCATCAAGATGCTCGTGCTCCTGGCGCTGTGCGCCTTCCTGCTCAGTCCAGCGTTGGCCGTCAAATGGACGCCCGCGTTCGCGACCTTCTATGGCGGCGGCGACGCGGCCGGCACCATGGGTTAGTCAATCATCCGTCTTTTCCAGATCCTTTCTCCCAAATTTCCGTTAGTGCATATGCAATTGCTGATGCGGACATGCACGGCGTGTTGATCTCATCAGGCGGGGCCTGCGGGTACGGCAACCTCTACGGCGCCGGCTATGGCACGCAGACGACGGCGCTGAGCACGGCGCTCTTCAACAACGGCGCGTCCTGCGGGGCGTGCTTCACCATCGCCTGCGACACGCGCAAGTCGCGCTGGTGCAAGCCGGGCACCTCCATCACCGTCACCGCCACCAACTTCTGCCCGCCAAACTACGCGCTGCCCAGCAACAACGGCGGCTGGTGCAACCCGCCGCGGCAGCACTTCGACATGTCCCAGCCAGCCTGGGAGACCATCGCCGTCTACCGGGGCGGGATCGTCCCCGTCAACTACAGGAGGGTGCGCTGCCAGCGCACCGGCGGCATCAGGTTCACCATCAACGGCCACAGCTACTTCCAGCTCGTCCTCGTCACCAACGTCGGCGGCAGCGGCGGCGTGGCCCAGATGTGGATCAAGGGGTCCAGCACGGACTGGTTGGCCATGAGCCAGAACTGGGGCGCCAACTGGCAGAGCGGCGCATACCTCAACGGCCAGAGCCTCTCCTTCCGCATCAAGTCCGACGACGGCCGCCTCGTCACCGCCGAAAACGTCGCGCCGTCTGGGTGGTGGTTCGGCGGCACGTACACGTCCGCCGGCGCTCAGTTCTACTGATCGACGCGTGCATCCGATCGATCGGCCGCCCGCGTGTTGTCTTTTATCGACTGATGATTTAAGCCCGTTCTCTCCCTCTTGTGTACCGTGTTTTTCTGCATTCTAGCATGCGAACATACACGGATTCGTAGGATCGCATATGTTTGTTATTTCAGATCCATATAATCTTTCGTCATTGAGAAGTACTCCATCTGTTCCATAATTCTAGGTGATTGTACTAATGTTCCGTGGATCGTAGGTAGACGGAGCATTGTGCCAGAGCTCTCTCGCCATCTGCTCTACCGCCCCCCTACCCGAGGGTGAACCAAACCTCCACCAACAACCTCTCATAGTGCCTAGAAACGACTATCTCCCCCCGCAATTTCTCTCCCTTCCCTTTCTAAAATCTCACATTCCACTCTTACACACTAAACCCCCCATGATATTGCCGCCCATCTAATTTGTCGTCGGCGGCAACCGATGACATCCAAAAGTCAACCCATCCGCCACCACAGTACTTAGGACTCGCCGTCCCCTGCACCGATGAACCGGCGACTAAAGTCATTCAGTACGACGACACCGTACTTCACCAACCTCGCCGAGGTAAATTCAATTCTTGCATTAGTACTCTGCTCTGATACCATCGTCTCGCATCTTTATTAATTTTTGAAATTATGTCATGGAGGCAATAATAAATAAAGTTATTATCTAAACATTTCTGTGAAACAAAGTCAGTTTTGATGGAAATCAGAAGACAAAAAAGAAATCTGCATGATATGTCAATCCAAGCAAAATGTTTGGCAAAGGTGAAAAAACATGGATAATTTTTTTTGCAAGTAGAAAAGTGTTGAAACTCCATCCTCATTTGGCTCTTCTGGATTATGTGACCAAACATAACATCATCTTTCTAATAATTAAGGAGTCAAGAAGCAAACTAGTTCTAAGAAATATTTCAGAGGAAAGACGTGCTAGAATAGTCATCATTATTCCAAATGTCTTCACAAGATTACTGCATCGCTTAATCCTCAGAAAACAAATTAAAAAGGGGTTCAAGTCGATGAAAATAGTTCCTCCGGAGTTTGTGTGTCGTCTTTATTCGATGCTCTTTGTTAGGCGCCATAGGCTGATTTGCTAATCAGCTTCTGGAATCCTGCAGAAAAACTAGGCATATCTTATCCGACGAACATTTCCAAACATAAGAACACAATTGAGCTTGAGCATCAAATATGAAAAGTTCTATTTAGTTGAAGCTAATATAATGGAATAGATAGGTAAATTGGGACCCTACTATAGTCAATGGAAAATCTTGTTACCATCGGCTCCACTATGTAGATAATAATTTAGTTCTATTCTGTCTAAACCATACCAAATTACTTAACTAAGAATGTTTTAGGAGTAATTAGGAAGCAACGTGAACATCTTCAAAGGAGTACGTAAATGAATATTCATTAAGAGAATTAAAGGTTTGAGGACATGATGATCATTTGTTTATTCATTTTTTTTAAAAAAGTTCAAGCCGTTTTTAGAAGGATAGAAACAATACTTGATTAATCTGTTTGTAGCCATGATCTAATTGAAGAGGAGCATAGTGACCATATGACGATTGATCTATCAGTGTGCGGATTGCGGTTTAGTTTGGTTGGCTCGCAGCTCCTCTAGATCTAGATAAACAAATAGGTTACTAAAAGACATAGGAATCAATATACTCAGATTTATTTTATCTAATTATTTATCAAAGTACAATCAATTATTCATATATAAGATAAGGGTCAAAGTAAAACTGGACTGATATATTTATGTCCAAGACCTCCTATAAATTACAACAAAATGAGGTAAAAAGAAGGAAAAAATATCTACAAAAATAAAAAACTTAATAATTCGGAGCCAGGCTATTATTTTGATATACTAATATGACGCCCTCGCAAATATTTTAGATAAACAACAATATCGCTAAGAGCATTGTCCCTCAACCCCCATAGGTTTATTTATTTTGTTTACATAACACCCCTTCTAAGTATGCACAATACTAACCAAAGCAGTAAATATCTCCACATTGCTCACGTTGTTTAGTCACTCTGTGGCCTTTCATAAGATCTAATAAATGCAGAAAGAGATGTGAGAAATCGATGCAGTAGCCTAAGGTCATGTTCAGAGCAACATTATAGGTTGAGCTAATATATATAGAATACCATCATGTTTGACCATATCAAGAAAAGCCTGAAGCTCCAAATCTTATTGATAGTACATCATCCCTCTAACAAGCAGCAACACTTCTACAAGTTGATAACTTAGCATGTCACAAAGAGCAGGAACAAAAGAATGGGATGTAACAAAATACTAGTTCTTATCAATGTTTGTCCTCTATATGAATCCAAAGATGAAGAAAATCTTCCAACATAGCATCTTCACGGACAAATTAGAAAGTGTGAAAGGTTGGAGGACAAATGACTACCTTTTCCACATTCTAGTTGCAATATTACAGTGACCTGCAAAGTTTCAAACCCATATGTTACACTGTTTGAGGAATGCAAAAAAGACAAGCTCATAAAAGTATGGGGGTGTAGGTGACACCCTACTTAATCAAAGTTTTTCCTTTTTTCCTATTTAAGCCTTAAAATTTCCTTCACTATATTCTCCAAGTATAAGGGGGCCACCCCCCCCCCCCCCGTGACATACACATAGCTCCGCCAATGCTCACGGACCTTCTCAGCGTTCAACCTTTCGCAAATAAAGAATCCACTCATCTTCAGGGTTCAAACATTTTCGTGAAGCAAAGTCAGTTTTGATGGAATCATAAGACAAAAAAATCTGCATGATATATATGTCAATTCAAGCAAAATGTTTGGCAATGGAGAAAAAACATGGGTATTTTTTTTTGCAAGCTAGCATAAAAGTGTGGGAACTCCAATCCTCATTTGGCTCTTCTGGATTATGTGACGAAACATAACATCCTCTTTCTAGTGAGGTGTCAAGAAGCAAATTAGTTTCTAAAAAATATTTCAGAGAAGACATATGCTACAACAGTCTTTATTCAAAAAGTAGTCATCACGAGATTACTGTATCGCTTAATCCTCGCAATTTTTTTTGAGGGGGTTCAAGATGATTGACATAGTTCCTCCACAGTTTGCATGCATGTCTTTTTATTCCGTGCTCTTTGGTAGGCGCCGTAGGCTGATTTGTTAATCAGCTTCCAGAATCCTGCAGAAAAACTAGGCATATTTTATCCGACGAACATCTCCAAAACTAAGGACACAATTGAATGCATATGGCATGCTCAAACGAACAAAGTTCACCATGTCGAGAAAACTAGCTAGACAGCAGAAACTACCAGTAACGGACGGGGAGATATATCTATATTTGTGTAACATCCCTCTTTTAGCTAAACATAATTAGGAGTTGATTTGTGCATCATGAGCATCATTTATTTTACTAACAAAAAAATGCACAAAGGAAATATATTCGAAAACCATAATATGTGCAAATCTTTCTTGTTTTTAAAATGCTCTCAAAATGTTTCCAAAAGTTTGCAAACAAAACTTTATGGAGCTTCTACTAGTATCTAGAGGTTCCATAAACATTCAAATATTTTTAGCAAGTTTGAATTCTCAAACAATTTCAAAACAGCAACTAAGTTTGCAAAAGGTTTTGAAAATACAAAATTAGAAAAGGTTCCATAGAAAAAAAGGGTTTCTAGACCGAACTGGGCTGTTTCTGGCCCAACTCTTTCCCCCCCCTCCCAGCCGAAGCCCAACAGAGGCCTAGCCCGTTTCCTGGTCGTCTTCCTCCTCTCGTCAACAACCAGCTCGGTGGCTCCTCCCCCGTTCGACCGATCTCCCGAGGAGATGCTCGCCGCCGCCCGACGCCCGACGAGGGGATAAGATTCCCTGCCGCCCCGCCTCTCCCCTATCTTCTTCTCTCCCTGGCGTGCTCTTCCCTCTCTATGTTTCTCTCTATGCGCCCGTAACCGCCGCCATGGCCGCCGCATAGCGCCACTGTTCGAGGCCTCCCCGAGCTCCGCCGGCGTGCCCAGCAGGTCCGCCTCGCCGCCCCCTTCCTCCTCGTTGAAGGAATCGCCCCGAGAAGCCCCGAATCGACGCCGACGTCGCCGTGTTCCCCGGTCTCTGGCGCCACCCCTCGTCGATGTTGCGGACACCTCCGGTCGCCCCCGCCTCGTTCGAGTCCTTCTTTGTGCCCAGGTGAGCTCGCGGTCCCTCTGGGACTCTCCCCATGCCTCTCCGTGCGCCGGAGCGCCACCCCGGTTTGGTCACCGGCGGCTGGCCGCCGTTGACCCGCGACCGTTCGCAGGCTAAGGCCAGGCCAGGCCTTGACCGGTTGACCGGCCAGCTTGGCCCTGACGTGGACCCTGGGTCCACTGCTCAGTGACCTTGGGTCAAAAGACCCTCGGTGTAAAAAGTTCCTGCAGCCTATTTCAATTCTAGAAAATAATAGAAACTTGCAAAATTCATAGAATATTCTCTGTTTGTCAGAAAAATGCAAATGACCTATCAAAATGTTCAGAAAAATGAGATCTACATTTTGGTATCAAAATCATGCATGCTTAAACTACTTGAACCCTGCCTAATTAGAAGAACATAATCGAACCTTTCATAATGTGTGGGGTTTATGGAATTGTAATGTTCTATGCATTCCAACCCCATTTAAATTGATGATCCCTTCATAGGGCTTAATTTCAATCTCTTTAATATGCCATGCCATCATCCTTGTTTGCGCATCGATGCCATGTGTTGATTATTGTTCTTTGTTTCCGGTGTTTGCTTCTTCGCGATAGAACACGAGTCTGAGATCGAGTGGACAACATCGAGGACCAATACTTGTCCATCGATGTATTATTCAAGAGGAAGAATCCCGAAGATCTATTTCTATTTTGAGTATCAACGAGCAAGGCAAGCAATCATATGTAATCCTATATTTTCAAAGTACTTCAATTCTTGCTAAGTATCGCATACGATTCAAATGTCTTTTATCGGTAGTTAGAGTTATCCTATCTTATGCATGTTCTTGTCGCCTAAATTCCCTGATCCACAGCTCCTAGCATAACTAGGTCTCGCTTGTATGCATTGCTAGAGCCTTTATATCTTCTATGCTTAGCCATGCTTAGTTGGTAAACTCTGATCCGTCCGGTTGATGAATCCGAGCTGTGAATGAACCTAGTATGATAGGTTGACGTGGTATGATCAGTGAGTTGTGTGATTAAACATGCTAAAGACTTGGATGAGCCGCCACAGGGGATGTGGTCATTTGACTCATTCTTGCCGACCCTAGGACCCGAGTTCTCGCCTCTTGAACCAAGACCGAGCGTACAACCACACGAGGCCCTATAATGGCACCCTCTCGACTAACTAACTTGCCTAGTCTGTTCCATGAGTCACATAGTTCGGGCATTCCATTTGGCATAAGCATAGAAAATATTTGTGAAACGGTGCATAGCATATAGGGCGTGGCCGGGTTCAAGTGGAGTGCGGCTTCGATCTTGATCCCTGCGCACAACCTTAGGGACCGACTTCGGGACTCGACCCGTTACGGCGGGCTGCTCTAAGGCGTGACTCATGGTCTAGGCGAAAGTAAGGTAAAGGTCGTGATCGACCACCCTCTGCCGGCTTTCCATGGAAGAGAGCTAATGATTCTGGCACTAAGAGTCAGTTGGCACGTGTGGGTAAAGTTGTGCACCCCTGCAGGGTTAAATATTTTCGAAAAGCCGTGCCCACGGTTATGGACGACTTGGGAACGGATTCTATGATCATAGAGAACTTTAACCTAATCGTAAAACTTGGCAAATAAAGCGTGCTTAGGATGCTTCCTCTAGGTTGAAAGAGGGGGTGATCCTAGTGGATAGGTTCAGCTGAAGTTTATCGGTGGTTACGAAAGATCAAGATATTTGGTGGATTCCAAAGATTACACAATTTCTCGGTGGATCTAAATAGTAGTTGTTGCTCGGTGGATATAAGATGATGGTTTGGTGGATGTCTCAATCATGATCAAAGATATTGCTCTCTTATCCCCTTTTAAATGTTCTAAATAGATGAGCTTCTCTCCTTCCTTGTTTATGCAAATAAAACTTGCTTTATGCAAAGAATATCCAAAGACGGCCTTTCTAGCCAACATGTAGCTACTAGATTAGTAAGTCTTGCTGAGTACCTTTTGTACTCAACCTTGCCTCATTGATATTTTTGCAGCAGTGTAAGTTTACCATCGAAGGTTCTGGACGACATCGACATCGACGAGTAGCTTGGGATTCCCAGGCGGCAGCCTGGAATCTATGGATTGGGACGTCGCCGTTATGCTTCAGGCCTCTTAGGCCATTTGGTCTTGCTATGTGATGTCTACGCACGCGTCTGTTCTTGTAGACAGTGTTGGGCCTCCAAGTGCAGAGGTTTGTAGAGCAGCAACAAGTTTCCCTTAAGTGGATCACCCAAGGTTTATCGAACTCAGGGAGGAAGAGGTCAAAGCTATCCCTCTCAAGCAACCCTGCAATTACGATACAGAAAGTCTCTTGTGTCCCCAACACACCCAATACACTTGTCAGATGTATAGGTGCACTAGTTCGGCGAAGAGATAGTGAAATACAAGTGGTATAGATGATTATAAGTAGTAAATGCAATCTGGAATAAAAATGGCAGCAAGCAAACAAGTAACAAAACAGCGAGTAAATGGTGTGCAAAGCTTGGAAACAAGGCCTATGAATCATACTTTCACTAGTGGACACACTCCCAACAAATATAACATAATTGAACAAATAAATAACTTCTCTTCACTATGCTACTCTGAATTACTCTCCTATTGAATAACACTAATCATTGCCTAGTGGCTACAGAAGCACCCCTTAAAGTTCATCAAGTACTTGACAAATACCGCTCATAGAGATATCCAAATCAAATCACAACTCAAGATAAATATTATTGCAACTTAGAACAAGTACTAACATGGTGCACACTGTCAACATTACACCATGAAAGGAGGAATAGATCACTTCAATACTATCATAGTGATAATTATTCTCATAATCCATAAGAGATCACAATCGTAGCCTAGACCAAGTACCGCCATGATGCACACACTGTCACCGTTACACCATGGCAGGAGGAATAGATTACTTTAATAACACCACTGGAGTACACATAATGATGAAGAGTAGCATCGACTTATTCAACATGATACAAAGCTCACGATCACATAAAGATCACATCATGGGAGAGAGAGGTGAACCACATAGCTACCGGTAGAGCCCTCAGCCCCGGGGATGAACTACTCCCTCCTCATCATAGGAGACAGCAAGGTTGATGGAGATGGCGGTGAGGTCGATGGAGACGACGGAGACGGCGATGGAGACCGATGGAGATGGCTCTGGGGGCACTTCCCCGTCCCGGCAGGGTGCCAGAATAGAGACTTCTGTCCCCCAAAATTCGTCGGTGGCGGCGGCGGAGCTGCGGAACTGTTCTGAAAATTTCGCCCACTCCCCTAGGGTTTTCCGTCCCGAGGCTTTATATAGGCGAAGGGGCGTCATCAGGGGGCTGCCAGGGGCTCCTCACACATAGGGGGCGCGGCCAGGGCCTGGGCCGCGCTGCCCTGGTGTGTGGGGCCCTCGTGGCCCCACTCCGCCTCCTCTTCGGCTCTCTAGAAGCTTCCGGAAAAAATAAGACTTCTGAAACTTGTTTCGTCCAATTCCGAGAATATTTCCTGTGTAGCTTTTCTGAAACACAAAAACAGCAAAAAACAGGGAACTGGCACTGTGGCATCTTGTCAATAGGTTAGTTCCGGAAATCGCATAAAAACGCCACAAAGTGTAACAAAACACAAGGCAAATGGTGTAAAAACAAGCATGGAGCATCAAAAATTATAGATACGTTTGAGACGTATCAGCATCCCCAAGCTTAACTCCTGCTCGTCCTCGAGTAGGTAAGTGATAACAAAAGAAATAATTTTTGAGGTGACATGCACCAACACAATCTTGATCATATAGGTAAAGCATTGAGTGCTGAGATCAAAGAACTTAAAACATGGGCATGAAAGACATAATCTTGACAATAAGAAACTTAGCAATCATGTTATAACATGAAAAAGAACACAAACAAAAGATCATGAATAATGAAACAATGAAAGTCAAATGTGTGTTAAAATCATATGGAAAAACATAGTAAATGGTTTTCAGCTTGTCCCTCATTGAATAGCAAAACATAAATGCATAGGACACCTTCAAGTTTAAGAGGGTGACTAGATACAAGTAATTTAAGAACAAGTGAAACCAACAATATGAATCAATCAATGATAAACTTTGGGACAATGCACATTATACTTAGAATGACAACTATGCTCTCTTAGACGGTGCATAAAGATAGAAGGTGGTGACTCAACAGAAAAGTAAAAGAAAGGCCCTTCGCAGAGGGAAGCAGTGATTAAACATGTGCTAGAGCTTTTCATTTGTAAAACAGAGAGATAAAAATTGGGTTTTGAGAGGTGGTTGTCTTTGTCAATGATTGCCAATGGGGTTCTTACTATCTTCCATACAAAAATGAAGCAGGTTTTTGAGAGAGAGATTGGCACTTTTGTGCTCTTTTATAAAGCTTGGCACTCCTCCCCACCTTTTTTTCCTTTCTCAAACCATGGCTAACCGATTCCATCGGGTGCCCACCAACATTCACATACCATGGAGGAGTGCCTTTTTCTTTCTTTTTTTTCTTTTTGGAATAAACAATACGGAAGATAGCAAATCCGACCACTACGTCCCCATGAGCTGAAAACAGTGTCACAAAATGAGAAGTATTTTGAAGGTTTTTTGAAAGGTAGCACATGAAAATTTACTTGGAATGGCTTACAAATACCATGCATAGGAATTTATAGTGGACACAATGGCAAACTTGGTTTCTAGGAGTTGGATGCACGAGTAGAGCTCATACTCAGTACAAAGTGAGAGCTAGCAAAAGACTGGGAGCGACCAACTAAGAGAGCAATAACGGTCATAATCATGCAAAGCGACATTAAAAGAAGCATAAGATGGCATCAAAAGTCAAAAACTAAATGATCATAGAGGCTATAGGCGACTTATTTTGTAGTCAACATGGTGTAAGCATGTGCCAAGTCAACCCAAATAAAGCATCAAAGGAGAAAACCAAATAAATGCTTCCATATAATAGAAACAACGCATGATTTTTTCAAAGGCTCATTAAGCAATCTCAGTCATTTGAGACAAGTCATGCTACAGCAAAAATAACTAAGCATACTATCAAAACGACATCAAACATGACATGCAAAAGTCTAAGCCGCAGTCTAAACAAGCTCCTACTTGTACCACTTTTTTGCATAAAGCTTTTTCTCTTTTCCAACACCATTCAAACTTTTTATAAACACCTCTTTTGATGAAAACCAACATAGACCAGAGGCAAAAATACACCTTGATGAAAAGATATAACAAGATCTGAACAAAAATCAAGGCGAAAAATGCAAGCTAAATGCAGTAGCAAAAAAAAAAGAGAACACTCATTGAACGATAAGAGTGAAAACTAGAGTGTTCTTGGCAAATGAAAAACGAGTTCATCTCCTCCAAAAGAAACATGATGTGATCTAACCATTTATTGCAGCAAACAAAACAAAAGAAAACTGAAAACTAAAACAACTGACGCTCCAAGAAAAACGCATAGTGCATGAAGCAATAAAAATATAGTGTTTTGAAAGGTGACCTGATTTTTGCCGATGAAGAAGGGGTGCCTCGGGGGCATCCCCAAGCTTTGATGCTTGTACTTCTTGGATATTTCTTGGGGTGATGCATGGGCATCCCCAAGCTTGAGCTTTTGTCCATTCTTCAACTCATCTCATCACTCTCCGATCCCTACACTTGAAAACTTCCTTCATACAAAACTAAACACAATTCTATTAGCAACATTAGTGTAAGCATAACATTGAATCAACCCTTTTTGCTTCAGGTTTCAACCTAAAACCACCACATATTAAGCATATACTACTATAGCAACTTCCCCAAAAGTTCCGTGATCAAAAGAACTCAAAAAGAAAGCGATAAAGCGGCAAACACAAATATTGGCAGAAATCTGTCAAAACAGAACAGCTGACAAAGGTCGAATTTTTAAGGGGTTTTCTGTTGCTCAAATAAAAAAATGTTCTACTAATGAAAGTTTGGATATAACCTGGGGCATATGCACAAGAAATCTTAGGTCCAAAATATATACAGAGAATTTTCACAAATTTTTACGGTGCAGCACCGAAAACTGTTTCAGGACAGCAACATCCCCAAATCTTACCTCACTCAAATTAGAGGCTTCTCTTGGCACAACAACGAAATAAAAAGGATAAGGAGCAGTTATTACAGTAGTAATAACTTCCAGGACTCAAATAAAAGAAAAAGTACTGAAAATGAAACAATGGGTTATCTCCCAAGAGTGCTTTTCTTTAACGCCTTTGAGCTAGGTGCAGTAATTTGCAAAGATGCTCATGTTGGCGCCATATAAGAGCTTGAGGCAAAGGCGCCATATAGGAAATTAAAGCAATAGAGAGCATAAAAAAGGAAATTTGAAAGACATTTAAATCTAAACCACTTCCTATGAAAAATAGTCTTGTAAAGAGACAAGTCATGAAAGCGCAAAGCAAAAAGCATAGGAAGGCAAAACAAGTACAACTTCAAGAATTGCAACATAAAGAGGGGAAACTCAATATTGTTGAGATCCATCAAACCATGTTTCCCTCTCTCATAGTAACTTTCAGTAGCATCATGAATAGAACTAACAATATAACTATCACATAAAGTATCCCTATCATGAGCCACATGCACAAAAGAATTAATACTCCCCACATGAACAATCGTAGTAGGAGCAGATTCAACAGAATAATTATTCTCATCACCATAATCATCAAAAACAGGAGGCATATTGTAATCATAACTAATTTTCTCCTCAAAAGTAGGTAAACTGAAAACATTATACTCATCATTGTAACCATCATAAACTAGAGGTTTAGTATCATCACAAGCTAGAGAACTACTATGTCGCAAAGCATACTCATCAAACATATCATCATAAGAAGGAACAGGGATAGCACTAATGGTACAACAATTATTAACCTTAGAATTGGTACCAAAAAGATTTTCAATATCAAAAGTAGAGTGCTTTCCCAATCATGATCACTAACATAGGTAACAGGCATGGGAACATCATCCCAATCAGAATTATCATAATCTATAGCAGGATCATAATGCTTAGGGGAAGATACCGTGTCCTCTCGCCTTTTACTCTTCTTCTTCTTCTTCATACTCTTCTTAATTACTTTCTCCTTTAGGAGGGAGAGACTTGAAGGGCATCTTCTCCACATAATCTAGTTTGCTGATAGAAACAACAGAAGAAACTTTGGAGGATTCCTCCTCTCTATTAATAAGATAAAAACATCTATCAGTCCTGTCATAGCTTGGCAAAATATCAAGTTTTATAAGATTTTGTATGTAAGTATTTGCAAGGCAATCTTTAGCACAATAGAGACGACAACCATGAAGGGTGCTATTAATATCGACATCATTCATATCTATCAAAGCAATCTTTCTAGATATCTCGTCACACGCCAAGAACAAAGCGAGCTCATCATGCTGATTGAGAGTAATCTTGTCATCACAATACAAACTTAAGGTACTAGAAGAGTAACTATTAGGGCTTGAGCATTGGAAATCAAAATGACCTTTGTCATCGCAATGTTTACAAAGAAAAGGATAAAGCTTGCAAACCTTTTTACCGATCTCGCCTATATCCTTGTACCACATTTGGGTTTCTTCATTTGCATGGTGGACACAATAATCTTCCTTGTTGTAACTCTATTCACAAGGTCTATGTACTCCACAAAAATTAACATGCTTATAAGAAATAGGACTTTTAGAAGTTTGAGCATGTTTATTGGAATCATCAGTAACAATATCACTTTCTATGCAAGTGTCCTTAAAAGGTTCATGATACACGTCCCCATTTCCTTTAGGAACATTCATATGGGAAGCAAAGGCTTTAAAGCAATCAACCATAATTTGAGGATCAAGACCATATTTAGCACTAAGCTCTTGAAAATTAGCAGTTTCAGCGAAAGACTTAATGCAATCAAACTCGTAATTCATACCTGATCCTTTACCTTTATCGCTATGCCAACCTTCAATATTGTTTTGAATTGTTTCAAGCAGATCCCACTTGGTGTCAACATCCTTGCTTGTGAAAGACCCATCAAAGCATGCATCTAGATAGTCCTTGTAATATCCTGAAAGCCTTGCATAAAAATTATTAATAACAATATTACGGGGAAGATTATGAATAGGACATTTGTGCATTAGTAACTTCAATCTTCCCCACGCTTGGGCAATGCTTTCTCCCTCATGCAGATGAAAGTTATAAATATAATTCCTATCTTTATAAACCTGACTAGAAGGATATAATTTAGAATAAAAGAGAGATACAATTTCCTCCCAATCAAAAGATCGACCATCCTTCAGTGTTTTATACCATTCCTCAGCTCTACCTTTCAGTGATAAAGGGAATAGCTTCTTCTTAACTTGGTTCATTGAAATACCTGCACACTGGAACAACTCCCATAATTCATGTATAAAAAGCAAATAATCACCAGGATGGACAGTTCCATCTCCTAAATAGCAGTTATCCATAACACGTTCAACAATCTTCATAGGTATTTCAAAAGCATGAGGAGCACAAGCATCATTAGAAACATCACATATGGGAGATAAAATATCATCAGAGCAACCTTTCTCCACTAAAGCTGGGGAACTAAAAATATCATGCTTAACAAAACCAGCTTCCCCAAGCTTAGACTTTTCCATAGCATTAGCAATAACGGGATTCAAAGCATTCGTACTAATAACATTGCTATGCGAAATAAACTCCAAAGGTTTTTCAATTTTCTCTTCAAATCTAAACTCAGAAAAAGACTAAAGAACTCTTTATTTTCCATTAAGCCTACTAGTGAAAATAAAAATAAGAAACAAAAAGATATAATTCCAGAATCTAAAGGAAATAACTTTGAGCACTCACACAGGAGGATGCGAGTACCTTTTACCTTACCTCCCCGGCAACGGTGCCAGAAAAAGAGCTTGATGTCTACGCACGCGTCTGTTCTTGTAGACAGTGTTGGGCCTCCAAGTGCAGAGGTTTGTAGAGCAGCAGCAAGTTTCCCTTAAGTGGATCACCCAAGGTTTATCGAACTCAGGGAGGAAGAGGTCAAAGCTATCCCTCTCAAGCAACCCTGCAATTACGATACAGAAAGTCTCTTGTGTCCCCAACACACCCAATACACTTGTCAGATGTATAGGTGCACTAGTTCGGCGAAGAGATAGTGAAATACAAGTGGTATAGATGATTATAAGTAGTAAATGCAATCTGGAATAAAAATGGCAACAAGCAAACAAGTAACAAAACAGCGAGTAAACGGTGTGCAAAGCTTGGAAACAAGGCCTAGGGATCATACTTTCACTAGTGGACAGACTCCCAACAAATATAACATAATTGAACAAATAAATAACTTCTCTTCACTATGCTACTCTGAATTACTCTCCTATTGAATAACCCTAATCATTGCGTAGTGGCTACAGAAGCACCCCTTAAAGTTCATCAAGTACTTGGCAAACACCGCTCATAGAGATATCCAAATCAAATCACAACTCAAGATAACTATTATTGCAACTTAGATCAAGTACTAACACGGTGCACACACTGTCAACATTACACCATGAAAGGAGGAATAGATCACTTCAATACTATCGTAGTGATAATTATTCTCATAATCCATAAGAGATCACAATCGTAGCCTAGACCAAGTACCACCATGATGCACACACTGTCACCGTTACACCATGGCAGGAGGAATAGATTACTTTAATAACACCACTAGAGTACACATAATGATGAAGAGTAGCATCTACTTATTCAACATGATACAAAGCTCACGATCACATAAAGATCACATCATGGGAGAGAGAGGTGAACCACATAGCTACCGGTAGAGCCCTCAGCCCCGGGGATGAACTACTCCCTCCTCATCATAGGAGACAGCAAGTTTGATGGAGATGGCGGTGAGGTCGATGGAGACGGCGGAGACGGCGATGGAGACCGATGGAGATGGCTCCGGGGGCACTTCCCCGTCCCGGCAGGGTGCCGGAACAGAGACTTCTGTCCCCCAAAAGTCGTCGGTGGTGGCGGCGGAGCTGCGGAACTATTCTGGAAATTTCGCCCACTCCCCTAGGGTTTTCCGTCCCGAGGCTTTATATAGGCGAAGGGGCATCGTCAGGGGGCTGCCAGGGGCTCCTCACACATAGGGGGCACGGCCAGGGCCTGGCCCACGCCGCCCTGGTGTGTGGGGCCCTCGTGGCCCCACTCCGCCTCCTCTTCGGCTCTCTAGAAGCTTCCGGGAAAAATAAGACTTCTGAAACTTGTTTCGTCCAATTCTGAGAATATTTCCTGTGTAGCTTTTCTGAAACACAAAAACAGCAAAAAACAGGGAACTGGCTCTGTGGCATCTTGTCAATAGGTTAGTTCCGGAAATCGCATAAAAATGCCACGAAGTGTAACGAAACACAAGGCAAATGGTGTAAAAACAAGCATGGAGCATCAAAAATTATAGATACGTTTGAGACGTATCACTATGTCTAATAGCATAACTTCGCTTTCGTTGATTGATGATTGACAGGTCAGTGACCTCTGCTTGTAATTTGCTTCTTGCTCTTTTAAGAGCTTGCTATTTTACTTTTGAGTTGTAGAGTCACTGTTGTGTTACCGATTCCATCACTGTAAGACTCTCGAGCTCTCGGTTAGGCTTATGTCAGATGAAGGTCTAGATTTGTCTAGCCTTGATCTCGGGGGTCCCCACAGGCTTTGGTATCAGAGCAGGACCGTCTGTAGGAAAACCTTGCTATTGGTCGATGTTGAGTCTAGTGTTTGTGACAAATATTTTAAAGCTAAAAAGTATCAGTGAAAACTCTAAGTATGCTTCTTTTTACTCCTTATCTGGTATCTCTCTAATTCTGAGTCACCGTACCTCGAGTTGATTTGAAAAGTTTGGCTATCTTCTCTCGTCTTTCAAAATCTAGGTGCCTTTTTGGTAGGCCGTTTAACCATTTGACCTAGGGTTGAGTTCTCTAGAGTTTGTTGTGTGTTCTTTGCTATGTCTTTCTCTTGTTTTTGTTGAGAGATTTCTTTCCATGATGATCTCTCTACTTTGTGGATTCCACCTCATTCTGTTCTATGCTTCGAGGCTTCCTTTTGCCTTGTATGCCTCCTTCCTATTTGCTTCTGTACTTCAAAAGCCATACCTTATTCTGGAAGCAACTTTGTGAGTACTAACTTATGGTGTCCTTTGAGATACTTAGTAGTTACTCATTCCTCTAGTTTTTAACCCTTGGACTTGAACCAAAGGTCCCGGATTGTGCTGGATTCCAGTACATGAAGCTGGCCTTTAACCCAAGATCCATTCCGTTGAACCTTTTGTGTTAATGATACTACATTAACTCAGAATGTCTAATTCCAAGCTTGTGGTTGTCGTCGTGATTGAATCACGGCAACAAGGGACTTCCCCTACCACTAGCTATGGCAGAGGTTCTATCATGGAACCAAATGGATCACGACCAGAGTTCTCTTAGTGAGTCTCACATCTATGTTTGTGACTCTGCCACACCCTCCCTTACAGCATTGGCTTACATGAGATGTTAACCTATGCATATATATTCAAGGATCCTCCTGAAGGTGTTCCTCCTCTTTAGTTTCTTTCCAACCTTTGTCTGGTAGTTAGCAGCCAAGTTGTAATTGTGCATTGGATTTTTCCGATGTATTATACTCTTGTGGTTCGTCAAGATATTTCTCTTTGAAATGTCTGGAAAAACAAACTCCCATACCTCATCCATTTCGATTACCAGGTCAAAGTGTTGTACTCTGTAAAATGTGAGGTTTGCACTTTATGTTCTATTCTACCTTAGAGTATCACACTCTTTTACACAAAATGGTCGTGCTGAGTCTCATGGCCTTATTGATGAAGTGATGCTCTTACACATCTTTACTCACCCTTCCTCTGAGCTGTTTGTGCTTGGAATGTTGGGTATGCATCTTGATGTGGCCATCTCAGATTCTTAGCAATTCTTATTGCTTTGAAATCCAAGGACATTTATGTCATTCCTAGCTTGATTGGTTAACCGATCACCAAGCAAAGTTTGATTGTGTTCCCAAGTCCGTAATTCAGGCATACCTTCTTCGGTCAAAGAGTTAGGTTCGTACCAAAGCTCTTAAAGGCCAAATCGTTCTGCCTTAAAATTTAAATTCCCTCTCGAACTAAGTGACATATCGGTGGTTCGTGATATTCTAGATGTCTTTCTAGAAGTATCGCCATGTTGCCACATGACCATGTTGTCAAGTTCATGAGTAAGCTGGTTCTCTGAAATCGGTTCTTTCTCCAAGAATCTATGTTGGATACCATGGACTAGTTGGTTGAGCTTAATCAACAACTTGGAGAGTTGAAAGACAAAAGATTTATCTGACTTTGTTCCTTCTTAAAGGATGTCTAGCTTATCTGTGTTGAAGCAAGATAGTATCTCGTCTTTGGATATGTTATCTTCCCACATTTGATTTGAGATTGTTCTATCGTCAAATCAAACTCAGTCCCAAGGACTATCTTGATGATGTTTCTACTTGTGGTGTTTCATTGTTGTACATCTTCACGCCTTTGGTCTGACCAATACTTTTGCCTCGTTCATGACATATGAGTCATCTTCTTGGAGTATTTTGAGAAGCTTGTTGTTGAGCCCATCAATGACATTCTTATCTTCTCCATGTTTGGGTAAATTCATATTGACCATTGGGCACTAGTATTGGAAATTTCTGAGAACCAACTTTGTGTCACCGCGAAGCATGTGTTCTGTAGGCTGGAAGAGTCTTTCCCTAGTTCACGTGCACTTGCTGAAAGATGTTGCTGTGGATGATCCTTGATACTTTGCTAGTCAGCGTTGTTTCCTTCCCTTTGTTTATACCCAAAGTTCTAATCATCTCACACATTGTGTGAATTCGTCAGCCACATGAGGACCCCAAACTTTTAAATCATGGTTGTAAGCGGTCTCTTCATGCCAAGGACTTGTATCCCAAGAAAGAAGTTATCCTCCGGTGTTTCCCTTAATCTCCTTGTCTATTCATCCTGGTGGTGTGAAGTGAATCATGATCTTTGGCAAAGATTTTGATAGACCTGGATGAATAAAGAGGTTCCTCCGTATCTGCAACTATGTCGAAGAGCTACTATGAATCTGAAATCAAAACTATTCTTGTTGTAATATTCAAGTATGCTTCTGCGAGTCAACCATCTTTAAAGAGTGCTTGTCATGGTATAAAGGGTAATTCAATTCCTCGCTATGTTGTCCCTTTGTATTTTTGTCAAGTGTGGAACCATTGCCTACCAAAATTGAAACTTCTTCAATTTCCTCCGTCTCCCTTGACGTGTTTCATGCTCGTCATCTCAATAGATGTTTACGAACATTCCTTCCATGAGTTGACCATGAGATACTCGATTTTCGAGAAGATCCATCCTTTAAGAGTTATTCCCTCTTTCCTTTAGTGCAGCTGAGCAACAATGTCAAATGAAGAAAATGAAGCTTTGTGACGTCGTGGATCAACCTCTTCAAGAAAGAAAATCATCATCGGATCAACAAGATTGTTGAAGACTTGTGTGACCCTTGTCCCTTCTCTCTTGTACTACCCGAATCTCGGGACGAGATTCTTGTAAGGGGGATAGATCTGTAACATCCCTCTTTTAGCTAAACATAATTAGGAGTTGATTTGTGCATCATGAGCATCATTTATTTTACTAACAAAAAAATGCACAAAGGAAATATATTCGAAAACCATAATATGTGCAAATCTTTCTTGTTTTTAAAATGCTCTCAAAATGTTTCCAAAAGTTTGCAAACAAAACTTTATGGAGCTTCTACTAGTATCTAGAGGTTCCATAAACATTCAAATATTTTTAGCAAGTTTGAATTCTCAAACAATTTCAAAACAGCAACTAAGTTTGCAAAAGGTTTTGAAAATACAAAATTAGAAAAGGTTCCATAGAAAAAAGGGTTTCTAGACCGAACTGGGCCGTTTCTGGCCCAACTCTTTCCCTCCCCCTCCCAGCCGAAGCCCAACAGAGACCCAGCCTGTTTCCTGGTGGTCTTCCTCCTCTCGTCAACAACCAGCTCGGTGGCTCCTCCCCCGTCGACCAATCTCCCGAGGAGATGCTCACCGCCGCCCGATGCCCGACGAGGGGATAAGATCCCCTGCCGACCCGCCTCTCCCCTATCTTCTTCTCTCCCTGGCGTGCTCTTCCCTCTCTCTGTTTCTCTCTATGCGCCCG
Organism: Dactylis glomerata; assembly: GCA_007115705.1. Classification (NCBI taxonomy): domain Eukaryota; kingdom Viridiplantae; phylum Streptophyta; class Magnoliopsida; order Poales; family Poaceae; genus Dactylis; species Dactylis glomerata. Next base: position 137,847 of record QXEO01001110.1, read on the forward strand.
TAACCGCCGCCATGGCCGCCGCATAGCACCGCTGTTTGAGGCCTCCTCGAGCTCCGCCGGCGTGCCCTACAGGTCCGCCTCGCCGCCCCCTTCCTCCCCGTTAAAGGAATCGCCCCGAGAAGCCCCGAATCGACGCCGACGTCGCCATGTTCCCCGGTCTCTGGCGCCGCCCCTCGTCGACATTGCAGACGCCTCCGGTCGCCCCCGCCTCATTCGAGTCCTTCTTTGTGCCCAGGTGAGCTCGTGGTCCCTCTGGGAATCTCCCCATGCCTCTCCGCGCGCCGGAGCGCCGCCCCGGTTTTGTCACCGGCGGCTGGCCGCCGTTGACCCGCGGCCGTTCGCAGGCTAAGGCCAGGCCAGGCCTTGACTGGTTGACCGGCCAGCTTGGCCCTGACATGGACCCTGGGTCCACTGCTCAGTGACCTTGGGTCAAAAGACCCTTGGTGCAAAAAGTTCCTGCAGCCTATTTCAATTCCAGAAAATAATAGAAACTTGCAAAATTCATAGAATATTCTCTGTTTGTCAGAAAAATGCAAATGACCTATCAAAATGTTTAGAAAAATGTGATCTACATTTTGGTATCAAAATCATGCATGATTAAACTACTCGAACCCTGCCTAATTAGAAGAACATAATCGAACCTTTCATAATGTGTGGGGTTTATGGAATTGTAATGTTCTATGCATTCCAACCCTATTTAAATTGATGATCCCTTCATAGGGCTTAATTTCAATCTCTTTAATATGCCATGCCATCATCCTTGTTTGCGCATCGATGCCATGTGTTGATTGTTGTTCTTCGTTTCCGGTGTTTGCTTCTTCGCGATAGAACACGAGTCTGAGATCGAGTGGACAACATCGAGGACCAATACTTGTCCATCGATGTATTATTCAAGAGGAAGAATCCCGAAGATCTATTTCTATTTTGAGTATCAATGAGCAAGGCAAGCAATCATATCTAATCCTATGTTTTCAAAGTACTTCAATTCTTGCTAAGTATCGCATACGATTCAAATGTCTTTTATCGGTAGTTAGAGTTATCCTATCTTATGCATGTTCTTGTCGCCTAAATTCCCTGATCCACAGCTCCTAGCATAACTAGGTCTCGCTTGTATGCATTGCTAGAGCCTTTATATCTTCTATGCTTAGCCATGCTTAGTTGGTAAACTCTGATCCGTCTGGTTGATGAATCCGAGCTATGAATGAACCTAGTATGATAGGTTGACATGGTATGATCAGTGAGTTGTGTGATTAAACATGCTAAAGACTTGGATGAGCCGCCACAGGGGATGTGGTTATTTGACTCATTCTTGCCGACCCTAGGACCCGAGTTCTCGCCTCTTGAACCAGGACCGAGCGTACAACCACATGAGGCCCTATAATGGCACCCTCTCGACTAACTAACTTGCCTAGTCTGTTCCATGAGTCACATAGTTTGGGCTTTCCATTTGGCATAAGCATAGAAAATGGCTGTGAAAAGGTGCATAGCATATAGGGCGTGGCCGGGTTCAAGCGGAGTGCGGCTTCGATCTTGATCCCTGCGCATAACCTTAGGGACCGACTTCAGGACTTGACCCATTACGGCAGGCTGCTCTAAGGCGTGACTCATGGTCTAGGCGAAAGTACGGTAAAGGTCGTGGTCGACCACCCTCTGCCGGCTTTCCATGGAAGAGAGCTAATGATTCTGGTACTAAGAGTCGGTTGGCACATGTGGGTAAAGTTGTGCACCCCTGCAGGCTTAAATCTTTTCGAAAAGCCGTATCCACGGTTATGGACGACTTGGGAACGGATTCTATGATCATAGAGAACTTTAACCTAATCGTAAAACTTGGCAAATAAAGCGTGCTTAGGATGCTTCCTCTAGGTTGAAAGAGGGGGTGATCCTAGTGGATAGGTTCAGCTGAAGTTTATCGGTGGTTATGAAAGATCAAGATATTTGGTGGATTCCAAAGATTACACAATTGCTTGGTGGATCTAAATAGTAGTTGTTGCTCGGTGGATATAAGATGATGGTTTGGTGGATGTCTCAATGATGATCAAAGATACCGCTCTCTTATCCCCTTTTAAATGTTCTAAATAGATGAGCTTCTCTCCTTCCTTGTTTATGCAAATAAAACTTGCTTTATGCAAAGAAAATCCAAAGACGGCCTTTCTAGCTAACATGTAGCTACTAGGTTAGTAAGTCTTGCTGAGTACCTTTTGTACTCAACCTTGCCTCATTGATATTTTTGCAGCAGTGTAAGTTTACCATCGAAGGTTCTGGACGACATCGATATCGACGAGTAGCTTGGGGTTCCCAGGCGGCAGCCTGGAATCTATGGATTGGGACGTCGCCGTTATGCTTCAGGCCTCTTAGGCCATTTGGTATTGCTATGTCTAATAGCATAACTTCGCTTTCGTTGATTGATGATTGACAGGTCAGTGACCTCTGCTTGTAATTTGCTTCTTGCTCTTTTAAGAGCTTGCTATTTTACTTTTGAGTTGTAGAGTCACTGTTGTGTTACCGATTCCCTCACTGTAAGGCTCTCGAGCTCTCGATTAGGCTTATGTCAGATGAAGGTCTGGATTTGTCTAGCCTCGATCCCAGGGGTCCCCACAATTTGCCTTCAAGACCTGGCACACAGCTGATCTTCTTACATTTCATCTTCAGTTGAATTTAGGAATCAACTCATACAGAAAAGTACTGTACCAAGTAACATTCCAGATTTTCATTGAGCAACAGTTGTAACAAGTGCAACACCTCAACGTTATAGTATCCTTCCCAGTGAGTAAAAAATGTTTTGACATAAGCGAGAAGGTAGAAGCTATCAAAAAGTGCCATTTTGTCTTGGAACTATTTGATTCTGCTGTGAAACCCAATTAGAAGATGAAACATCTAGCATTGTTGCATTGTGGGGCAGAGCCTGATAATAGTCGCAATTGAATCAATCAGGGGACTGAATTAAGCTTCTACGATCAGTTCTACCATAATGGGCTATCCAGTTGCATATTTCTAGTCTAGTTGCAGAAGATACGCATGCACATGGAGAAGGAATCACATTAGCTTCAGTCAACAAACTCGTAATAAATTCGCATTAGCTATTTACTATAGCTACCAATTGCTAATTTAGTTCAGCAATACATATGCACAAAAGATGAAGCCGCGAATACTAACCTCGGAGCAACGATGGTCACCTAATCCTTTCGAACAGTCCCATCCACGTCAGTCGAACTGTAACATTCCTTATGTGGCTAATCTTCATTACATCTCCGTTGTATTCATCTGAATCTCTCTATCCCAGGAGTTTTTGTATAAGCACTTCTGATGTGTCTATTAGATGTAATTGTTCAAGGGCTCTAAGATGTTCGATACAATCAGGAAGAAACTTTAGCTGAGGACTGATACGTCTCAAACGTATCTATAATTTTTGATGCTCCATGCTTGTTTATGCACCATTTGCTTTGTGTTTTGTTACACTTCGTGGCGTTTTTACGCATTTTCCGGAACTAACCTATTAACGACATGCCACAGTGTCAGTTCCCTGTTTTCTGCTGTTTTTGTGTTTCAGAAAAGCTACACAGGAAATATTCTCGGAATTGGTCGAAACAAAAGCCGAAGTTCCTATTTTTCCCGACGCGGGACGGAGTCCAAAGTAGAGACGGAGGGGAGCCAGGGGCCAGCCACACCATAGGGTGGCGCAGCCAGCCCCTGGCCCGTGCCACCAGGTGGTGGGGCCACCTGGCCCACCTCCTGACGCCGCCCTTCCGCCTATATATTCCCCTTGACAGGAAAACCCTAACCCCCAATCAATTTTCCACGAAACATACTGTAAGCCGCCGCCATCATCGACGCGAGATCAGGAGGGTCCAGAAGCTCTTCCCAGCACCCTGCCGGAGAGGGGAATCACCACCGGAGGCCTTCTTCATTACCATGCCTGCCTCCGGAGTGATGTGTGAGTAGTCTACCTTGGACTACGGGTCCATAGCAGTAGCTAGATGGTTGTCATCTCCTCCATGTGCTTCATGTTTAGATCTTGCGAGCTGCCTATCATGATCAAGATCATTGTTGTGTAATTCTACATGTTGTGTTTATTGGGATGCGATGAATATTGATACTTTGTCAAGTTGATTTATTGATTTATCATCTCTATGTTGTTTATGATCTTGCATGCTCTCCATTGCTAGTAGATATCTTGGCCGAGTAGATGCTAGTGACTCCAAGAGGCAATATTTATGCTCGATAGTGGGTTCATGCCTATAGTAATCTGGGGGAGTGACAGAAACCTCTAAGGTTGTAGATATACTGTTGCTACTAGGGAGAAAACAACGATCTTGTGTTCAAGGACATTTGTATTGTTTACATTACACAGTTTGCTTAAGGCGATAATCTGTTGCTTGCAACTTAATACCCAACGGTTGCTCGGACGACATTTGGTGGATGAATTATTAGTCATAGATGCAGTTGGATTACGGTCTATGTATTATGTTGTAATTCCCAACGGAATCTCATAGTGATCCTCATGACATTTGTATGCTTGCTTTATTCTATCAATTGCCCAACTATAATTTGTTTACCCAGCATGTTATTTATCTTATGGAGAGACACCACTAGTGAACTGTGGACCCCGGTCCATTCTCTTACATTCTTATTACCGTTTACCATTTACTCGCTTTATTTACATTCTCGCAAACTACTATCTTTTACCACTCGATACGCTTAATCCTTTGTTTATAGCAAACCGGTGAGATTGACAACCTCACTGAAAGTTGGGGCAAAGTACTTTGGTTGTATTGTGTGCAGGTTCCATGTTGCTGTTGGTGCAAAGCTACGCCCCAGATAAGGCGCCATATATTATTTGTCTGGAGCTGTCGCGAAGCTAGCAAGCATCAACCTTCGGAAGTTGGTTCTTTCTCCTACTGGTTCAATAAACCTTGGTTTCATACTAAGGGAAGACTTGCTACTGTGCTCATCATACCTTTCTCTTGGGGTTCCCAACTGGCGGTCATCTACACGCCATCAAGCAATTTTTCTGGCACCGTTGCTGAGGAGAAAGAGGATTTCTATAAGGGGAGTCTCTCGCTTCCAATCTTTTACTTTGTCATTGTTTTGCTTTATTTTATTTTTGTTTGCATCTTTTTTATCAAAAATACAAAAAAAATAGTTCCTTTGATAGTTAGTATTCTGTTACTTTTAGTTCATTATGTTTTTCCCTAAGTATGCTCTGGAGGACCTTGATTGCGGTGCGGTGTTGATGTAGATGACCGACCAGTTGGGAACCCCAAGAGAAGGTATGATGAGCACAACAGCAAGTTTTCCCTCAGTAAGAAACCGAGGTTTATCGAACCAGTAGGAAAAAGCCAAACTTCAGAAGGTGATGCCTGCTAGCATCGCGACAGCTCCAGACAATTTACAAGGCGCCTCGTCCAGGGCTTTGCTTTGCACCAGCAGCAACGTGGAACCTGCACACAACACAACCAAGTAGTTTGCTCCCAATTTACGATGAGGTTGTCAATCTCACCGGTTTGCTGTAAACAAAGGATTGAGCATATCGAGTGGAAAGCAATAGTAGTATGCGAGAAAGTAAACAGTGCGAGTAAAAGTAAACGGTGTAACAATGTAAAGGAAATTGGACCGGGGTCCACAGTTCACTAGTGGTGTCTGTCCATAAGATAAATAACAACATGCTGGATAAACAAATTACAGTTGGGCAATTGATAGAATAAAGATAACGTGCATATGTCACGAGGATCACTATAAGATTTACTCTGGGCACTACAACAAAATACATAGACCGCCATCCAACTGCATCTATGACTAATAATCCACTCGCGGGGATATCGTCCGAACACCCCTCGAGTATTAAGTTGCGAACAACAGATAACTGTATTAAGCAAAGTGTGTACTCTAAACAAAACAAATATCCTTGGACACAAGAATGTTGTTTTCTCCCTAGTGGCAACAGCACATCTACAACCTTAGAGGTTTCGGGCACTCCCCCAGATTAAATAGAGGCATGAACCCAACTATCGAGCATAAATACCCCCTCTTGGAGTCACTAGTATCTACTTGGCCAAGATAGCTACTAACAACGGAGAGCATGCAAGATATAAATAACATAGAGATAATATTAAGCACATCAACTTAACATAACATCAATATTCATCGGATCCCAACAAACACAACATGTAGAATTACATAAAGGTGATCTCGATCATGTAAGACAGCTCACGAGATCTAAACATGAAACACATGGTGGAGAAGACAACCATCTAGCTACTGCTATGGACCCATAGTCCAAGGTAGACTACTCACTCATCGCGCTGGAGGCAAGCATGGCGATGAAGAAGACCTCTGGTGGTGATTCCCCTCTCCGGCAGGGTGCCGGGAAGAGCTTCTGGACCCTCCCGATCTCAGGTCGACGACGGCCGCGGATCGTAATATGTTTCTGGAAAATTGATTGGGGATTTAGGTTTTTCCCGTCGGGGGGTCTTTATAGGTGAAGGGGCAGCATCAGAGGTGGGCCAGGGTGGCCTCACCCATAGGGGGTGCGGGCCAGGGACTGGCTGCGCCGCTCTATGGTGTGGCCAGCCTATGGCTCCCCTCCGTCTCCTCTTCGGACTTCTGGAAGCTTCGGTAAATATTAGGAGGTTCGGCTTTTGTTTCGTCCAATTCCGAGAATATTTCCTGTGTAACTTTTCTAAAACACCAAAACAGCAGAAAACAGGGAACTGGCACTGTGGCATCTTGTTAATAGGTTAGTTCCGGAAAATGCATAAAAACGCCACGAAGTGTAACAAAACACTAAGCAAATGGTGAAAGAACAAGCATGGAGCATAAAAAATTATAGATACGTTTGAGACGTATCAAGCATCCCCAAGCTTAACTCCTGCTCGTGCTCGAGTAGGTAAGTGATAACAAAAGAATAATTTTTGAGGTGACATGTACCAACACAATCTTGATCATCTATGTAAGCATTGAGTGCTGGGATCAAAAGAACTTAAAACATGGGCATGAAAGACATAATCTTGATAGAAGAAACTTAGCAACCATGTTATAACATGAAAAAGAACACAAACGAAAGCTCATGAAAATGAAACAATGAAAGTCAAATGTGTGTTCAAATCATATGGAAAAACATAGCAAATGGTTTTCAGCTTGTCCTTCATGGAATAGCAAAACATAAATGCATAGGACACCTTCAAGTTTAAGAGGGCGACTAGATACAAATAATTTAAGAACAAGTGAAACCAAAATTATGTATAAATCAATGATAAACTTTGGGACTATGCATATTAACCTCAAAATGACAACTATGCTCTCTTAGACGGTGCATAAAGGTAGAAGGTGGTGACTCAACATAAAAGTAAAAGAAAGGCCCTTCGTAGAGGGAAGCAGTGATTGCAAGTTTTATAAACCTTCGAAAATTATGGTACTTACTACCTTTGAGCTCTCATTGCCCTCATCATAGGCATCTTGAATGGTTAAAGTTAATGCGAGTACAATTATGAAGCATATGCTTGACAAATCATAAGTTGAAAACATCGTGTCCCGTGAAGTACGAATACCCAAACCTCATGCTACTCGACTTAGAGTCCCAAGCAAGCTCTTGTCATTGTAAGTATACACGTATCATCGAGAACCGCCAACAGGGTACCTCCATGCCCGATGATATAGAACAAGCCCACATCAAAATGATAGGACAAACAGACAATAAATACCTCGGCATCTCTTTTATTTACCATTGGTATAACTTTTTATTTTGAGATGCGTCGTCGAATGTTCACTATGGCCATGCCGTAAATTTCTACCATGAATTATGCATGGCTTAGATTAGCGGCCTAGGCATTTTTCTAACACATATACAAACTCCATGATCCCACAAGATTCCTAACTTATTTCACATCGCGAGTATCCATAAACAAAAGATCACGATATCAACTCAAATAAGAAGTGCAATATTAAAAGCTTACCCCATGACAGCATGGTTTCGCTAATTTCCAACTTACAACTTGCAAGCATAACAACTCAACATAAGATAGCCACAATGTCAAAATTTTAAGAACGAGAAAAGTAAAGTGTGCCATCATGTTCGTGAGAGCTTTACTGACCAATTTTCGCATAACACCAAAAAAGAGTTTAATTTGAAGGATAGATAAAAGCAAGTCAAATATACTTTGGAATAGCAAATTGCTAATAGGTATGTATGGTGGACACATTGAAATAACTTGGTTTTTGCGAGTTGGATGCACGAGTAGAGCTCATACTTAGTACAAAATGAGGGCTAGCAAAAGACTGGGAGCGACCAACTAAGAGAGCAATAACGGCCATAATCATGCATAGCGACAAAACATCATTAAGAGAAGCATAAAATGGCATCAAAAGTCAAAAACTAAATGATCATAGAGGCTTATGGCGACTTTGTATGAGTCAAACATGTGTAAGCATGCGCCAAGTCAACCCAAATAAAACATCAAGGAGAAAACCAAATTAATGCTTCCATATAATAAAAACAACGCATGATTTTTTCAAAGGCTCATTAAGCAATCTCAGTCATTTGAGACAAGTCATGCTACAGAAAAACCACTAAGCATACTTTCAAAACGACATCAAGCTCGACATGAAAAAGTCTAAGCCGCAGTCTAAACAAGCTCCTTGTTGTACCACTTTTTGCATGAAACTTTTTTTCTTTTCCAACACCATTCAAACTTTTTTGAAACAACTCTTTTGATGAAAACCAACATGGACCAGAGGTCAAAATACACCTTGATATAAAGATAAAACAAGATCTGAACAAAAATCAAGACGAAAAATCAAAGCTAAACGCAGTTCTAGAAAAAGAGAACACTCGTTGAACGATAAGAGTAAAAAACGGAGTGTTCTTGGCAAATGAAAAGCAAGGCAACTTCTCTAAAAGAAATTTGTTGGGGTCCAACCATTTATTGCAGCAAACAAAACAAAACAAAACTAAAAACTAAAGTAAAGACGCTCCAAGAAAAACGCATAGTGCATGAAGCAATAAAAATATAGTGTGTTGAAAGGTGACCTGATTTTTACCGATGAAGAAGGGGTGCCTCGAGGGCATCCCCAAGCTTTGACGCTTGTATCTCTTGGATATTTCTTGGGGGTGCATGGGCATCCCCAAGCTTGAGCTTTTGTCTATTCTTCAACTCATCTCATCATTCTCCAATCCCTACACTTAAAAACTTCCTTCATACGCCGACGGCCAGGTTTGTGGGCTGCCAGGCCCGTGGCCAACGCCGACGGCACCGACATTTGGTCGTCGGCGTCTTGCGCCATTCCCATAGTGACCCTTAGTATTTATAGATAGGAGGCTAAAGGTATTAATTTGTTTCATTTTACCTCTTTTTTATTTCTGACGTCCTTTATTAGTGGGACATAATATTGATTACCCATGGAGAAATAGACGCCAGTTCCCTAAAACCAGGAACAGACGCACCACATTACGCGGCTACATCTGTGAACATTACGGTAGCTAGCTATTTATGGATTGGTGGAACATCTGTGAACTCCAGTGTTTTTCTGCATTCTAGCATGTGAACATACACGGCTTCGTAGGATCGCATATGTTTGTTATTTCAGATCCATATAATCTTTCTTGATTGAGAAGTACTCCATCTGTTCCATAATTCTAAAGGTGATTATAGTTTAAATTTAGATAAATTTAAACTACAGTCATATCAAGAATTATGGAATGAAGGGAGTAGTAATGTTCTTGGATCGTAGGTAGACACGACATTGTGCCGGACCTCTCTCGCCACTTCTCTATCGTCCTCCTACTTGAGGGCAAACCATAACCTCTGCCAACAATCTCTCATTAGTCTACTACAACCCCTTTGACTTTATTATCTTGTGATTCAAATTCATCTATAAGTAAAGGCTAATTTTTGACGGAGCGGAGAGAGGCCCGTTACCGGGAGGCTTGGCCGAGAGTAGCGGAGCGGGGTTGGTTCACTCTCACGTTGCCCACAGGAGGCGATGCAGGAGTGGGGTTGGTTCATTTCCTCTATGCTCCTCACAAGGTCGCCCTCCCCCACCGCTTCTTTCTTCCCCCTCTAAGATTAGCTTGCTAGTTGCAACAATGCCTGTGCTTGTTGTGCGGATCGCGAAGAAGGCCTATCTCCAGGTCATCGAGCTGTTGATGATGGAGATAGGAATTTTCTTCTTTCCACTGGCCTTACCGTCCCACCTTCCCAGGGCTCTCTCAGCCCTGATCCAAGAACAAGAGTTGTAAACCTTGATAACTTAGCATGGCACAAAGAGCGGGAACAAAAGAATGGGATGTAACAAAATACCAGTTCTTGTTAATGTTTGTCCTTTATATGACGCCAAAGATGAAGCTAATCTTCCAACATTTTATCCTCACGCGACAGTGACGGAGCTAGGTGAAAATATCAGGGAGGACAAATGAGAAACTGTGAAAGGTTGGAGCTAGGACAAATGACACTCTACTTTTAAATTTTCCTTCACTAAATTTTCCAAGTATAGGGGCAAGCCCCCCCCCCCCCCCCCTCCCCGACATTCATATAGCTCGCGGACCTTCTTCTCGGTGTTCTCCAACCTTTCACAAAAACAATTCCACTCGTCTTCAGGGTTTAAACATTCTCGTGAAACGAAGTCAGTTTTGATGGAAATGAGAAGACAAAACGAAATCTGCATGATATGTAAATTCAAGCAAAATGTTTGGCAAAGGAGAAAAAACATAGGCAACTTTTTTGCAAGTAGAAAAGTGTGGAAACTCCATCCTTTATGTTGGCTCTTCTGGATTATGTGACGAAACATAACATATTCTTTCTAATAAAGAGTCAAGAAGCAAATTAGTTCTTACAAATAATTCAGAGGATACACATGCTACAGGAGTCATTATTCCAAAAGTAGTCATCACAAGATTACTGTGTCGATTCCTCCACGGGAAAAAAATTAAAAAGGGGTTCAAGACGATGAAAATAGTTCCTCCGCAGTTTGCGCGTTTTCTTATTCGATGCTCTTTGTTAGGGCGTTGTAGACTGATTAATTAATCAGCTTCTGGAATCCTGCAGAAAAATATACAATTTTACGAACATCTCCAAAACTAAGAACGCAGTTGAACTTGAGCATCAAACATGAACACGAGGGTATGTAGGTTCGTACCGTGAGCATTTGAAGTAGTAGCTGGTGGGAAGGAAGGCGATACGGACGCGGCACTTGGCGGGGAGACCGGCGGCCCGCTCGGGGATCACCTGGCCGCCGGCGACGAGCTCAGAGTGAATGCACGCGCAGAGGGCACGCCGCTGGTTTGCCGTGCGCCCCAAGTCCTTGATGTCGGCGAGACCCCTGCAGCAGCGCGGCGAGAACTTCTCCTGGAAGCCGGCGACGTAGCCGAGGCAGTCGCTGAACGCCGTCTGCGCAACGGCGCAGTCGTTGTTCTCCGGCCCTGCCTGGACGACATGACGGCCGCCGGTGAGCAAGAGGAGAGCGGCGGCAGCGGCGGCCAGTGCCGGGAGGTAGTGGGTAGGCGCCATGGTGGCTGCGTTGCACTTGCACCTGACGGCGTGCAGATGAGGAGGATGCGTGGCTACGTGCGTACAGGATTTATTGTGAGGGAGCGTCAAGTTTGAGCGGAGATGGAATCGTTTCTATGCGGTAGTGATTTAAGTCTAGTAATTTCCGTCTTCGTTTGTAACGCGAAGATGAACATCTGATCAACCATGCATGCTTAACGTTTCATCCCATTCACTGCGTTTCAATACGGTCTGAATTAATACGTGCTGAAACATGTTCACTTTATGTGCCACGGTCCTTCAATAACTCGATTTTTGGCTCTTCTAGCATCTTCGTCGGCGATACCAATAGAGCTATTAGGTGTCAACCCAATAGGAGGCCACGCTGCCTGTGGCCATGCAGCCATCGGCCATGCTGGCAACGGCCATGCAGCCAGCGACCATGCAGGTTACGGCCATGCAGCCGGTCGTGTCGCTGCTGCTAGACCAGGATCGGACCGGGGGATCTCCAAGTCCAACGTGGGCTGTGCGTGCGACCACGACGGGTGATACTGACTTTCCGGTCGTGCCTCCATGCGAGGTCGGGCCGTCGGAGGTCCCGGCCAGAGAGATCGAGGTGCGGGCATCGTCGATGGTGGTATCTTCTCCGATGGTCGCTAAGGGTACGGAGAGGTCGACTTCGACCACTTCCCTCTCCGTACCTTTGGCGCCGGCTTCATCTCAGCAGCTTCCTGTGGTTAGGCGGAGTGGAAGACATGCCATGGCGGAGGATGGTTCTGGTGACACGGACGAGGACATGATGCAGAAGGCCATGCGCCGTAAGGCGGAAATGAACCTCGACGTTGCTGGTAATAAAAAATCTGCTTCTTTCATTAAGTTTTCAGATTCTTATATTTCTTCTAATTTGAATAGCGTAGGCATTTCTTTAGGTAGTCATTCTAGAGATATTGCTGTTTCGGCTAATGTCTTGAGACATTTGGAATATGAACGTTTAACCGTCATACCAAAAGTTTCGACTGGGGCTGAGACTACTCCCTTTGAGGATGAAGAGGATGAGACTGATGGTCATCTCCTTTCCTCTCTCGTTGGGAGTATTTCGGAGGTTGATTTAGAACAGCCGGGACTTAGTTCATTTTATGATCTAAAAGCATCCCGACGTAATTCTAAATCTTCCGCTGAAAAGAAATCCCGTAAAGGTGGTAAGGCTCAAAAATCAAGAAAGGTTTCACAATGAATTGCATGTTCAGGAATAGCAGAGGTCTTGGTGACTTGGCTAAACATTCTTACTGTGCCGATTGTTGTAAAGATTACAATCTTGATTTTTTAGCTTTGTCTGAAACGGGGCGGCGGAATTATTCACAAAGTCTTCTTGACCGTTTATCCGGCGGAATTGACTTTCAGTGGTTCTCTCGCCCCCCCCCCCCCCCCCCCCCCCCGTGGTCAGTCTGGTGGCATGCTCGTCGGCGTCAGATCAGATACAATGGATGTTTTGACCAGTTCGGATGGTGAATATCATATTAAGCTCACTATCCGTAACAAGGTTGATAACTTCATTTGGGATTTGGTTGCGGTTTATGGAGCGGCTCAAGACGCGTTTAAGGCTGACTTTTTATGTGAGCTGGTTAATCTGGCAAAGGATAATCCACACCCGATTATTATCGGTGGGGATTTTAATTTGCTTAGATTCCGTCACGAGAAAAGTAAAGGCCATTTTAGCGAGCACTGGCCTTTCTTGTTTAATGCGGTCATTGACAGCTTAGACTTGAGAGAGGTGGCTATGACGGGTCGACAGTTTACGTGGGCCAACTCCCTTCCGGAGCCTACATACGAAAAACTAGACCGCGTGTTAATGGATTCCGAGTGGGAAGATAAATTCCCCATGGTATCTGTACGCGCACTAGAACGTATTGAGAAACTGTCTGATCATGCTTCCATTCTTCTTACCACTGGGACACCCAGTCCGTTGCTTAAACGCCCATTCAAGTTCGAACTCGGATGGTTGCAGCGGGACGGCTTCCATGATATGGTTAAGAGAGTTTGGGAACGACCAGTGTCGGGCAACAATCCGATTTTAAGGTGGAATAACAAGATTCGCGCTATGCGCAAACACCTCTCGGGTTGGGCTAGACATGTTGCTGGTATTCTCAAAAAGGAGAAGCTACGTTTATCGTCTACTATTGATAGCCTTGAGGCCTTGGCTGAAGTGAGACCACTGTCTGCACAGGAGATTGAGCTGAAAAGCCAATCAAATGCGCAAATTGCTTGTCTCCTTTGCGAGGAGGAACTCAAATGGTACCAAAGATCCAAAGCTCAGTTTATCCTTGAGGGAGATTCCAATACAAGATACTTCCACGGTATTGCCAATGGCAGACATCGGAAGAAACGTATTCACTCTTTGGTTCAGGATGATGGGCGGATTGAAGGACATGAGAATCTTAAGGCCTATATTACAAATTATTACAAGAATCTGTTTGGGGAGCCGGAAGAAAGTTTCTTTTCTCTTGATGAAACCCAAACAGATGATATCCCCCAGGTGTCTATGGAGGAAAATGGTTTTCTTACTGAACCTTATTCTGAGGAAGAGGTCATGAAAGCTATTTTTCTAATGGAACATAATAAAGCACCGGGTCCGGATGGTTTTCCTGCAGAGTTTTATCAAACTTTTTGGGATACCATTAAATCGGATCTTCTAGATCTGTTCAACGTGCTTCACGATGGACAGCTAGAGTTATTTCGTCTTAATTTTGGTGAGGTTATCTTGTTACCCAAAGTTAATCAGGCAGAAAGGATTCAACAATTTAGACCTATCTGTCTTTTAAACGTAAGTTTCAAGATATTCACGAAGGTGGCCACCATTAGACTTAATACGGTGGCTGATCATGTGGTTCGACCTTCGCAAACCGCTTTTATGCAAGGAAGGAACATCCTCGATGGAGTTGTCATCTTGCACGAAGCGGTTCACGAACTCCATACCAAAAAGTTGAATGGGGTAATTTTAAAATTAGATTTCGAAAAGGCCTATGATAAGGTCAAGTGGTCTTTCCTTCAACAAACTCTAAGGATGAAAGGTTTTTCTCCTGAGTGGCGCGCTCTAATTAATAATTTCGTGTCCGGAGGTAGTGTGGCCATCAGAGTCAATGATGACACTGGCCGCTATTTTCAGACTAGAAAGGGGCTCCGGCAAGGTGATCCTTTATCACCTATGTTATTCAATATTGTAGCCGATATGCTCGCTATATTGATTGAACGTGCTAAGGCGGACGGTCAAATTGAAGGAGTGATTCCTCATCTTGTTGATGGTGGTTTATCAATCCTTCAATATGCCGATGATACAATTCTTTTTATGGAACATGACTTGGAGAAAGCTCGGAACCTCAAATTAATTTTGGCGGCTTTTGAGCAGCTCTCTGGTCTAAAGATAAACTTCCATAAGAGTGAATTGTTTTGTTTTGGAGATGCTCAGGACGCAGCTAGCAGCTATGCCGAGTTGTTTGGCTGTGGGCAAGGGCAATTTCCTATTCGGTACTTAGGCATTCCGATTCATTATCGGAGATTGACTATTGCCGAATGGAAAGCTGTCGAGGAGAGACTCCAAAAACGTCTAAGTAGTTGGAAAGGCAAATTATTATCTCTGGGAGGAAGATTGGTCCTCATTAACTCAGTACTTTCTAATATGGTACTGTATATGATATCCTTCTTTCTTCTGCCTAAAGGAGTCTTGCAAAAACTCGATTATTATCGATCTAGATTCTTTTGGCAAGGGGATAGTGAGAAAAAGAAGTATCGACTGGTTAAATGGAGTGTGGTCTGCAAACCAAAGGACCAAGGTGGGCTAGGAATTCATGACCTTCAAGTCAAAAATTCCGCCTTACTAGGTAAGTGGCTCTTCAAGCTGCTTACCGAAGATGGTGTGTGGCAGACCCTTCTTAAGAGAAAGTATATTGGCTCGAAACCGCTGTCCCAAGTTGTCTGGAAACCTGGGGACTCGCATTTTTGGGCTGGCCTTATGGCATCGAAGAAATTTTTCTTCCCTTATGGTACTTTCTCTATTAATGACGGATCGCAGATACGGTTTTGGGAGGACACCTGGTTGGATAATGTCCCGTTACGAGACCGGTATCCTGCTTTGTATAGTATAGTTCGGTTTAAAAGTGATACCATTGCTATGGTAATGGCAACCTCACCGCCGGCTGTATCGTTTAGACGAGTCCTATTGGGTAATAGGTTAACTGATTGGAATACCTTACAACAGCGTTTGGAGTCCATTCAGTTGTCCCCAGGTCCAGATGAATTCCGGTGGAATCTCCACTCAAATGGGACCTTCTCGGTAGACTCTCTCTACAAAGCAATTATGCAATCCGATATTCCAGTTGATAATAACAAGAAGATTTGGAAGATGAAGATACCGCTAAAAAATAAAATTTTTGCCTGGTATCTACGTCGGGGAGTGATCCTAACCAAAGACAACCTTGCTAGGCGTAATTGGCATGGAAGCAAAATGTGCGTGTTCTGTCAGCAAGACGAGACTATAAAACACCTTTTCTTCCAATGCCGCTTTGCCAGATCTATATGGTCAATCATCCAAGCTGCTTCCAGCCTGTACCCTCCGACTAGTGTTGCCAATGTTTTCGGGAATTGGCTTCATGGTATCGATCTCAGGTTTAGAACGCTACTTAGGGTGGGAGCGATAGCCGTTATCTGGTCGCTTTGGCTATGTAGAAATGACAAAGTTTTTGATGATAAAAATTGTTCTATTCTGCAGGTTATTTACAGATGTACCGCTACGCTCCGTTTGTGGTCACCTCTTCAGCGGCTGGAGAACAGAGACCTGTTTACGGAGGTCTGTACACGACTGGAGGCTACGGCGAGGGATATTTTTTCCCCACATGGGTGGCCGCATAATCTGAGGATTGGTCCTGCTCCAGTTATTTAGGCGATTTACAATTGCTCGCAACGATATGTATTTTGCCTTTATTTTTGAACCATGAACTGATGGACGGCTGTGTGCATCTTGTTATGCAGAGGCCGGGTTGTAATTGCTGAACTCAGTAATAAAAGCCCTTTATCTAAAAAAAAGGGGGCCGATAGATTTTCACTCGGGCTAATAAAAAACAGATCCCTACTTATGAAAAGCTTAATAAGGTTCTGGCAGGATTTTCAGACTCTTGAGCTTAGCAGGCCCCCGCGTCGCTCTCCCTCGAGGGCATCACGGGAGGCGTCCAACCCTAGCCGCCGCTAGGTTCCTCCTCTCTCCTCCCAATTCCACCTCAACGTCGCTGGGGGATGTCGCCGATCTGTGGGGTTGACGGCGGCGGCGGGGTGCCTCCTCGCGTGCGTGGGTGTGTGTGTCGCGTGGTGTGCGTGCATCCCCGGCCATGGAGGGTCGGACTGACCATGGGCGCCGGCGCCGGCGCGGGTTGTGACGGCGGCGGATCTGGAGGCGGGGGACGCGGTGGTTGCTATGCACCCCTGCGGCGGCGCGATGGTGTCTGTTGGTCTCGGCCATGCCCTGCTGGTCGAGTACCTTGCACACCGTGTGCCGATGAATGTCCTCGTCTTGGAAGATCTGCACCAACACGGCTCGACCACTGCTGGAGATGCCACATTGGGCTTGCGCAGATCTAGATCTGGGCACCGATGGGAGGTTGGTTGACCTAGGGTTCCTCTTGTGTGAAGATGAAGACTTTCCGAAACCGGGCCCTCTTGATCTGGTCGGAGTGGGGAGTTCCGGAAGGCTCCATCGACGAATGTAACAGTCATATGTCTGAGTTTGCTGGATCGGGTGGTATTCGGTCGTGCGCACCCATGCTTTTATTCCAACCGTTTGGTTTTGGAGGGAGTGGCGCGAAGCTCTGTTCTTTGTTGCCATTAGGTGACTTTTGGTCTATGGTGAAGTCAGAGACGGAGAATATCATGAAGGCCAGATTGGAGGACTAGCAATGGAGGTTCGAGTCTCTGCACTGTTGAGGGACTTGCTTGGTGTTCTGGGTTTCGCAGCATGCAGCGGTATGAAAGTGGGGGCGGCAGCACAGGTGAAGTTCAGAGTCTTGCCTTTCAGGGTGAAAATCCAAGGTCTGACCTTAATTGGTTGTGCCTGGCAATGTCCTTGTTGAAGGCATTGTTTTGCAAGCGGAGACTATCTTCAGGGTGAAAACCCAAGATCTTTAATCGGGGACGACGTCGCTTATGCACTGTTCCCTTCTTGAAGACGTCGCTTTTCGAGAGCCTGGAGTTCAGGTGTTGTCTTTAAAACAGGGATAAATGGAGTACTAAATTATGCTATGGTCCAAATGATGCTATGGTCAGGGATTTAAAGGCATAATATATAAATGTAGCTAATTTAGTACTCCATTTATCTCTGTTGAAGGCGTCGCCATAGCACAACTTCTTGAGTAGCCTTAAGTGATCTATAATTGATGCTTAGATTTGGCTCTTTATCCTCATTTAAAAACTCATTAATTAATATCAAAGCGCATGTATTGGTTGTTTAGTCTTGAAAATGCAAAAACTGCTTATGCAAAGATGCTAATTAAACACTTTAAATGCTAATATGTCTAAGAGGTGGGGGTATTTTGGGATTGCATGATTTGCAAATTATACCCTTAAAACCAGAATAGAGGGAGTACAAGTTTTCTTCGAGTCAGAATAGGTTCACGACGTTCATTAAGAAAACTCGATCTAGTTTCTTGCGTGGGTAGCCCATCAGTTTGAATGGATCTAGTCAACCCATTCGGCCCTGGCAATCTCACAATCTCGTCTAATGGGCCATGCTCGATCTCTAGTAGAAGTTGACATTGGCCACGAAGGTGTCGCCGTACTTCCACCAGGCCGGCGCCACGTTGTCTGCCTGGACGGACCTCCCATCATCCGTCTGCACCTGGAACGAGAGGCTCTGGCCGGTGAGGTACGCGCCGCTCTGCCAGTTAGCACCCCAGTTGCGGCTCATGGACATCCAGCCGGTGGCGGAGCCCTTGATGGACACCGCCGACACGGCGCCGCTGCCGCCGACGTTGCTGATCATAACGTTGTCGAAGTAGTCGTGGCCGCTGATGGTGAACCGGATGCCCCCGCTCCTCTTGCACGTCGTCCTGGCGTAGTTGACGGGGACGATGCCGGCCTTGTACTGTGCGATGGTCTCCCAGGCGGGCTCCGACATGTCGAAGTGCTGCCGCGGCGAGTTGCACCAGCCGCCGTTGTCGTTGGGCTTGTTGTAGTCCTGCGGGCAGAAGTTGGTGGCGGTGACGGCGATGTACGTCCCGGGCTTGCACGACGGCGTGCGCGAGGCGTCGCAGGTGATCACGTAGCAGGCGCCGCAGGACCTGCCGTCGCCCCACAGCGTCGTGCTCAGCGCCGTCGAGTTCGTCCCGTACCCGGCGTTGTACAGGTTGCCGTACCCGCACGCCCCGCCTGCAAATATGCAGGAAAGATGGAAATGTTGTGAGGAAACCATTCGTTCGGGGGAAAGTTTTGTTTTTGCCATATTAGTTCTTGACCATTTTGCTTTTGCCACTCTAAATTCTGACATTTTGCTTTAGCCCTGCCAATTCCTGGTAATGTATCATTTTTGCTTCATGGGGGGCAAAACCAAAATGAAAATGATGAGTTTTTGTTTTGCTTTTGCCCTTTTTGTTCATGTTTTGATTTTGCTTTTGCCCCTCAACAGGAGATAATACTGGTGTAAAATATCAAAATTTATAGTGGCAAAAGCAACATAGGCAACAACTAGTGTGGCAAAAACATAATTTCCCTTCATTCGGCAAAACAAGAACGAAATCTGGAAAGTGTTTACCCATTGTGCCGGACGCGTCGTTACCGCCATAGAAGGTCGCGTTGGCGGGGGTCCAGTACTGCTGAGCCATGGAGCCCC
Organism: Dactylis glomerata; assembly: GCA_007115705.1. NCBI lineage: Eukaryota > Viridiplantae > Streptophyta > Magnoliopsida > Poales > Poaceae > Dactylis > Dactylis glomerata. The sequence continues at coordinate 157,191 of QXEO01001110.1, forward strand.
CCAGCTGGGACACGCACACGCCGAGAATCAACGCCAGGATCGCGACCTTCTCCATCTTCGTCGAAAACCAGCTCTGCTTCAGCTCCTGCTTAATTATGTGATCAAACTTCAACTCTGTTGCATACTGAAGCCTCATGTGTTCTCTGGTACTTATATAAGCAACGGCCAGCGACTAGCTGATAGAAATTCTGTTTCTGTGCATCCCACCCAACGGCGATGGTTTGACGAGGATCATGCATGTACGTACTGTGCATGTGGCTTCCTTGTTCATGGGACTAATCATGGTCATAAGTGGCAGATCACGCATATGCATTATGCATAGACCTAGCAGCTGGCGGTGGCGAATAATCTCATAGGAATTCCATAATATTAAAAGAAGGATAACCTTCATCCTCTGAAGGCTGATGCACGGTTATTGTGATGAGCTTGTGATCAGGATCAGAGCGGTTATGCAATCTCCATATTGTAGAATTCCATCAGTCCGTGACAATTGTCATTTCTGTCCTAGCAGATCTTGCACTTACATCTCTGGCTCGAACTATTGGAGAAGATACATGGCAAATTTTTGAAAAGGGGAACGGAGCTCCGGCCTCTTGATCGAGAGATGCACACAGCACCTTTATTCATAACACTGTGCCCTGACTCTTGGCAATGATGGGGTGTTTGGGAAGGAACATTTCAAAGTTTTCGGATTTTCTGCTGAAGCATTGTTTTTTGTACATAAGGATCTCCCTATATGGCAACTGTTTTTTTTTTTTGCCAGTAAGCAATGACGCTAAACTTGGGCACATATAGTTCATATGATTGATACATCGTAATGATTAGCAATGAGTGCATATTCACTTAACAATCTAGTAGTTTTTTTTCCCGAGGAAATCAATCTAGTAGTTCAGACACGACCCAACTGCAAATGAGAACTTCTCGTTGGCTCATCATTTATTCTGAGATCTTTTCGATAACCCAACAAGGGACCAGCGGACTGGGAGACGTTTACCCTAATCATTCGATGAAGATGAGGATTCTGATATGATCCCTGGACATTCTGGCTCTAACTTGTTGACTCAACTGCCACCCGGTGTAAAAATTATCTAATATAATGATTAGAACTGATTGGAACTGCAACTGCCCGTGTGATTATGTGATATATGGTTTACAAGTAGAATCTTCATCATCTTCCACCGAGATCACCAACCTAATAAAACATTATGTTTTCCAAGTCAACATACTCCAAAGAACGCCTAATGGGTTCTGGTGGTTACCCACACACAAAGATCACCAAGAAGATACGATCACGTGCTTCGTTGGAAATGCACACTAATCAACAAATGCAGCTTAGAATCCAGAAGACCCCAATACTTTGCTTATTCCTTTGTTTGTACAGGAACTCCATGGAAAGTTTGCACCACAACAGTTCTATAAAAAAACAATAACTAGTTGGATGGTTGCCTCAGCTTGTAGTTAATTTTATTTTATTTTTGATTTTTGGTCAATTTTCAAAAATTAACTTAAATTTGAATTGTAGGTGTGCTAATTATTAGTCATGATAATTGCGAAAAATCATTTTTAAGGTTCCCTAGAAGGACTCTATGCACCATACGTGAAGAAACTTCAAAATTTTAACCAGTTGTATGAAAGCTCATGCCGATAGTTTTTTGATTGAATTATATATTGTACCAGGGTTTTTCTTAAGAGAAATGGACTTTGTTTTTGTGACCTAGTCCCCCCAACCCCAACCCCCCCAAAAAAAACCAAATGTGCAATAGGATAATTTTATAAAATATAATATAAAAAAATGATAGCATGTATGACTTAACTTGTCTTTCTAGAGATGGCTATGGTGATGGCAAAAATCCACGTTATACTTTTTTATAATTTAACCAAAATGGCCACATATAGAGTTTGATATTGCAATGACAAAAAATATTGTCAACTAGAGTTTCCAAATTTTTGTCACAAAAACTTGATTGTCATTTTATTAGGATCAAAATGGATTTTTTTGTGAACGAATGTACTAATTTTAATTGCAAATCTGCACCAAGAAAATTTCTAGAAATAGTATAACTAGTGAGATGACAAATTCCTATAGATGACCATTTGTTTCGACTTGTAGCTCAAATTTGACCTCATTTTTATAAAAAATACAGAAAGTCGTTTAAATGGGGAAGAGTAGCTAGAAAACTTGGAAAATAATAATAGTTGAGAATTGTCCATCAAATATGGGCTAGGAGTGAAAATTGCAGTGGTGCCATTTTGCACTAATTCTTGGTATTGTTCGCAAAAAATCCTTTTTTGCCCAATTTTAGAACTTAGAAAATGGAAAATATTTTTTGCAAAAAATGAAATGTCCCTTTGGAAACATTGTTTTTATGCCAGTATAAAATTACCAAATGCTTAACTTTACATTGTGTTGATTTTTCTAAATTTCTTATTTACTTTTCAAAATGTGATCAAAATAGTTGACATGATCATTCATACCAAGGGGTTGAATCTTGTAAAGCTCTCACTTGATCTCCAATGTAATGAAGACTTGTGTATCTTTTTTTTAAAAAATTATTAGAGAAGATTATGGCACGCCTCTTGGTCAAATATTTCCTAATTCTATAAAATTGACGAAAGTAAAGAAATTCTCCGCCGTCGCGTCCTCCTTGCAAATGGGTTACATGAGCTGTGAGCATCGTAGGTGTGCTGTCGATACTCGATACATTAGCGACACACGCACGGTTTGTGTTATAAAAGCGATAGGTAATAACAAAAAACAAAAAAGAAATCATAGCAGCGAACATAAGATTTTAACGTGGAAAACCCTCTCCAACAAAGAGAGGTAAAAATCGCGGGCGCCAGCCAGCAAGACTTTACTACATCGGGAGTGTTTACAAACGTTGTGGGTTATCTTATGATAAGATTAACCCCAGCCGGCGGCTTACAAGGAGTATATATAGGCGGCAGCAACAATCCATACCACTCGGCCCAAGCCTCCGGCGACGGATCTCGCTCCGCTCGTCAGAAGTTGGCCTTTACTTTGTAGAATTTGGATCAATATATAACAGTTTAGGTCAGTCACATAGGATGGATCGAAGACGACTGTTATTTGATGGTTGGAATTTGGAAAAGAACTTGTAGCTGTAGGTGTAAACTAGTAGTAGCACGTGTACAACAGTAGTTGATGAATGCTCGGAGAGATGTATTTTTATCTTTCGGATTACATTAGGGCAACTCCAGCGGGTTGATGCAAACCGTTCGTGCATGTTTGAACTGGTCTGACTGGACCGACGGACCGTTGTGTCATGATCCAACATTGCGACTCATTCGGAGTGACTCGCACAGACCGATCCATCCTTGGTCCAAATTTGGGCTAAGTTTGCATCGGCTCGGATAGCATGTGCGCTCTCCCTTATCCTTCCTTGGCCATCCCGAACCCTCCCGCCAGACGCAAACTACCCAACCCATTCCCTTCTCCAAACCCTCGCCCCCCCATCTCCGTCGCCATGCCAGACTTGCTCGCTATTTTGATCGAACGTGCTAAGTATGGTGGCCAAATTGAAGGAGTGATCCCACATCTAGTTGATGGTGGTTTATCAATTCTTTAATACGCCGATGATACAATTATTTTTATGGAACATGACTTAGAAAAAGCTCGGAACCTCAAATTGATTTTGGCGGCGTTTGAGCAATTATCAGGTCTGAAGATAAATTTCCATAAGAGTGAATTGTTCTGTTTTGGCGAAGCCCAGAATGATACTCCCCTTTATGTGGAGTTGTTTGGTTGTGGGCAAGGTCAATTTCCTAGTCGATATTTGGGGATTCTGATTAATTATCAGAGACTTACAATTGCCGAATGGAAGGTTGTGGAGGAAAGACTCCAGAAGCGTCTGTTAGCGGTGCTAGCCGCCCAGTTGGGAACCCCAAGAGGAAGGTGTGATGAGAACAGCGGCAGGTTTCCCTCGATTATGAAACCAAGGTTTAATTGACCAGTAAGAGAAAGAAACCACTTCTGAAGGTTGATGCTAGCTGGCTTTGGCGACGGCTCAAGAGAATTTGTTTATGGCGCCTGTCTGGGGCATAGCTTCGGCACCAGCAGCAACGTGGAACCTGCACACAACACAACCAAAGTATTTTGCCCCAACTTGCAGTGAGGTTGTCAATCTCACTGGTTTGCTGTAAATAAATGATTAAACATATCGTGTGGTAATAGATGTTTGTGTGCAAGAAAATAAATAATGCTTGCAGAAAGTAAACGATAATATATATGTAAAACAATGGACCGGGGTCCATCAGTTTAGTAGAGGTGTCTCTCCACAAGGATAAATAACATGCTGGGTAAATAAATTACAATTGGGCAATTGATAGAATAAAGAATGCAAAGCAATGCATGTACATGTCATAAAGATCACTATGAGATTCACTTGGGCATTACAATATAATACATAGACCGTAATCCAACTGCATCTATGACTAATAATCCAACCGCCGGATATCATTCGAGCAACCGTTGGGTATTAAGTTGCAAGCAACAAATTATCGCCTTAAGCAAAGTGTGTAATGTAAACAATACAAATGTCCTTGAGCACAAGATTATTATTTTCTCCCTAGTAGCAACAGCACATCTACAACCTTAGAAGTTATTGCCACTCTCCCAGATTACTAGAGGCATGAACCCACTATCGAGCATAAATACTCCCTCTTGGAGTTACTAGCATCTACTCGGCCAAGATATCTACTAGCAACGGAGAGCATGCAAGATCATAAACAACATAGAGATGATAAATCATAAATCAACCTAACATAGTAATCAATATTCATTGGATGCCAACAAACACAATATTTAGAATTACATAACGATGATCTTGATCATGATAGGCAGCTCACAAGATCTAAACATGAAGCACATGGAGGGGAAGATATCCATCTAGCTACTGCTATGGACCCATAGTCCAAGGTAGACTACTCACACATCACTCCGAAGACAGGCATGGTGATGAAGAAGGCCTTCGGTGGTGATTCCCCTCTCCGGCAGGTTGCCGGGAAGAGCTTCTAGACCCTTCCGATCTCGCGCCGATGATGGAGGTGGCTTACAGTATGTTTTCTGGAAAAGAGTTTGGGCCTTTAGAGTTTTCCCGTCGAGGGGATTAATTATGCAGAAGGGCGACGTCAGGAGGTGGACCAGGCAGTCACACCCCCTGGTGGCGCAGCCTAGGGGTGGCCCGCGCCACCACCAGGTGTGGCTGCCCCTTGGTCCGCCTCCGACTCTCCTTTGGACTCCGTCTTCATGTCAGGTAATTAGGAACTTCAGCTTTTGTTTCGTCCAATTCCGATAATATTTCCTGTGTAACTTTTCTGAAACACAAAAATAGCAGAAAATAGGAAACTGGCACCGACGAGGTTCTACCCCGGCAATGCCCATGTTCGAGGGCTTTCGATCTAAGGAACGCATGGTGGGACCTGGCGAACTCGACGGCGATCAGACAAAAAAGGAAAACACTAGGTTTTACCCAGGTTCGGCCCCCTTGGTAGGGTAATGACCTACGTCCTGCTTGTCTGACTTTTATTGATGGGGTGGCTACAATGGCGATGTTATAGTGGGGGCATAGATTAGATCTAGCTGAAGTAGAGCTCTCAAAGTTGAGTGCTCCGGTGTGTGGTGGTGAAAAAGTATCTAGGGTTTCGGGGCCTCCCTCCCAGCCTTTTATATGCGAAGGCTGGGTCTCAGGATTGTCCCTCAAGGAAAGTATAGATCAGATCCATCTCGAACAAACCCTAACCGAAGACTAATACAAATTGGACTCCTCGAATCCTTGCTTGCTCGCCAAGTACGGCTCCGGGGCCGCATCTAATCATCGTCTTCACGGGCCTCGCAGCTCCTCTGACAACAACCTACCCTGGGCCGAAAACTAGGTAGGCGAATATCGAGGGTCTGTTTGTCATTCCTTCGTCAGTAGCCCCTGAGTGCCTGGGATAGTCGAAGACTATGGCAGGGACTCTAACCAGAATCTCCTTTTAAGCGCACGAGATCATATTCGCCCTTCCTGGAAAAGGCACAATGACATATCGAATACACAAATAACGCATTTAACAGATGCAGCTGATTCAAGTAATACTCATGCTGAGCCTCGAAAAATGTATAGCTTGGTTTGCAGGGGGATACGCATAACCGTCCTGAGACTCACGCCGGGTCTCAATTAATTGCATAGCCGCAAAGACATTCGGTTAGCTTACTCAGATTCGAGTCCCCCGACTCGAACCCACGTGGGCTGGCGCTACCCCAACCCGAGCCGCGTTGGACTCACCGGGTCGAAGCCCAGTTCAATGAGAGGCACCCGATGCGTCCATCGGTGCAGACTTCATACCGAAGGTATGGAAAGTTACTCAGCAGAGCGCGCTTGATACGAATACCGGGCCATCTGGTGTTGCGAACCGTGGACTTACCTTCGTATTTGACATACGGCATCTGAACTGGTATATTGCCACCAAGGTTCAGGTATTTTGAGTGAAGAGCATTGAAAGCCCCGAATAGAAATTCGAAAGACAGCGAACTGCACCCGAATAAAACAAAATGTTGATGGCCGAAAGATGTGATTCGAGGGATCGGACACCTACCCTCGAATAATGTAGAGGCGCTGCTGGCCCGAAGAAAATAATTCGAGGGGCCGAAGACTGCAGTCAAATAATATGAAGGCGTTGCTAGCCCGAAGAGAGAGATTCGAGGGACTAGAGCCCAAAGAAGATAATTCGAGGGGCCAAAGCCTGCAGTCGAATAATATGAAGGCATTGCTAGCCCGAAGAGAGAGATTCGAGGGACCGGGGCCCGAACTCAAATAATTTGAAGGCACTGCTGGCCCGAAGATAGAGATTCGAGGGACCGGAGCCCGAACTCAAATAATTCGGAGGCTCTGCAGGCCCATGATAACAATCCACAGTGCGAACACCCATGAAGAAAATATCAAAACAATATCGGTTGAGAACTAGAAACTTTTCTCGAACGAGCAGGTATCCCTTGCTCAAAGAGCTCAAACGAAACGCCAAACAAAGGACGAAGTCGCCCAGAAGGGCATTGCGTGCACTCAAGCGGCACAAAGAGAACACAGAGACTTTGAGGAAAACTCAATACCAAAAGGGCTCTAATTGCGAAAAGCACGTACCTTTGAATTTCGAAAAACCCTCATCAACCTTGCCCTTTGGGTCGAAAAGGATCAACCTTTCCTGGAAACGACGTCATTGCTGACGCCAGATTCCCTCGAGTTGTCACGCCACCCTCTGCTGGTATAGCCTGACTCTGATAAGACTAGATGCACGGTGGGCCCAGCGGCCGCGCGTCCCGGCTGTTGACCGCGTTTGACCGCACGTCCCGCGTGTGGGTGAGAAAAGTCCGCACGGTTTCCTTGTTTGCCGTGCATAGTGGAAGCCGCGGCTCCCATGGCGCTGACACGTGGATGGTTAGATCTGCCCTGCCGTTTCCACTTCGCAGTGAACGGCTAAGATTTGCCGTGATTTTCCAGAGATGAAATAAAATGACAGCGGAGGGGTAAACAGTCCACCCCACTCCGTCGCCATCGTCTTCCTCTTTGCGCACTGCACCTGCTACTCCTCTCATCCACCTCCATTCTCCGAGCTCTTGCCGCGCGCCGACCTCATGCCGAAGAGGGGTTCCACCGTGACCGGCGCCACCGCCGGCGCCGCTGCCAAGAAGACCAAGATCGCAAATGCCGACGCCCCTGTCGTGGGCAATTGGGTGCAGACCAAAGTTGGAGACAAGGAGCTGTCTCAGGCTGAGAAGATGGGTCTTCTCAAGAACACACCGGCGGAATCGCTCACCGCCGGTCCCGAGATTGTTCCTCGGCCTCCTCCTGGATTCCGGGTAATTTTCATGGCTTTCCTGTTGCGGGGACTCTCTCTTCCCCTGCACCCCTTCCTTCGTGGGCTTCTCTTCGCATATGGGATTCAGCTCCACAATCTGAATCCCAACACGATTCTTCACATTGCGTGCTTCATCACGCTGTGTGAATGCTTCCTGGGGATCGAACCCCACTGGGCGCTCTGGCGCCGAATCTTCATCGTCTGGCACCCCCTACAGTACCAGACCGGCGGCTTCAGCTGCCAAGTACATCCGGACGTGCCCTACTTCAACCTCCAAACGCCCGAGAACAACCCCGGCTGGAGGACGAAATGGTTCTATGCCAAGGACAAGTTCTCCGCTGGCGAAAACTTTGGACTCGAAGAGTTTCGAGCCACCACCGCCCTTCGACCATGAGTGTCTTGGAGACACGAATTCTCTGAAGAGGAGATGAAGATCACGGAGCCACTGATGGAGAAAATCCAACAACTCCGTGCCACCCCGAATAAAGAGCTTTCGGGCATTCAACTCATCCAGACCTTCATCGAGTGCCAGATCCAGCCTCTCGCTGCTCGAGCCCACTGTATGTGGGACTACAGTGATCGCCGGGATTCGACCCGAATTTCCCAAGATGAGTTACACAAGGCCGAGATCGATGAGTGCATGCGCGCCGTCACCAATATCAAGAAGAAGTTAGCTGTGCCGAAAGCTTTCGGCGCGGTGGCCTTCAGCAAGGCCTTTCCCCGCACTGAGGTATGCTTCTCATCTTAACCGAATATTTCTTCCGCACTGTAATTTTGCTGATTAGGATCGAATCTGATCGAAACTCTTGCTTAGTCCGTCGAGGTAGTTCGATGCTATCCGCCCCAACCCGAAGTGGGTGAATATCTAGGGCATGACTTCATTGAGGTCCCGGAGGAATCAACCTCTGCTGCTCCATCGCCCTCGGGAGTATCGAAGAAGAAGAAACAAGTTGCTGATGTCATCGAGGATTCGGAAGATCTTGACGATACTCACTTTTCTTCTGGTGATGACGATGACAGCGTGATCCCTGCTGCGCCTTTGAGCAGCCACCCTCCTCTTCGACTTGGGAAGAAGATTCTTCCAAAGTTTGGTCTCGATGCATCGTTAGTTTCCTTGTCCAACTCGCTTTTCATGTAACCTCGCCCTGATCTGATTATACTATGTTGACTTCGACATCCGTTTCAGATTCTCCACCGAGGAGACCTCGGCGAGCCTGGGGGACCACGACCGATACCAAGTTTGGCCCCATGACGACGCCCTCGAGCAGACCGCGGACTCGCAAGAGAAAGCAGCTGGAGATGCCGCTCCTGAGGCTGACCTCCCGAAGCCGCCGTCTCCTTCAAGGAAAAAGATGACTGAGCCTAAATTCGTCCTGGTTTCTTCCTCCGGCGAGCCTTCCAGCTCTAAAAGCCATGTGATGAGGGGTTAACTCGACAAATGTCCTAGATGAAGGACTTAGGATCGGGGAGACAGGGCGTCGGATGAACTCGAAGGTAAAGTTAGTCGAAATAGGTGTGTGTCGAAAGTAAACTTGGGTGTTCAACCTGGCTTGCTTTCAATCTGCCCCACACCGTCCCCTCCTGGCCCCTATATATAGGTGGCCAGGTCTCGAGGATCGGGTAGGGTCCGATACAGATTACAATATCGACATACGGTAAAGACTCGTATTCGACTATCATTACAATTGGGCCTAGCTTAACGGGCCTCAGGGGTACTCAACTAACGGGCTCTATTAACTATACCCTTGTCAGTAGCCCCTGAGATTCTACCAGAATTATAGATTCAGGTTGAATCTCTAATCTTCAAATCTTCGACTTGATCAATCCTTCGACTTCTTCTTATCTTCAAATCTTCGACTTAGTCTTTTCGACTTATTTTCATGATATTCTTTCGCAAGGGGTTTTGATGAGCAAGCCTGACAACTCTGACGGATCAAGAGGTCAGTTAACTGCCGGAACAGATACTTGTCACCTACTTCAAATTCAATCCCCTTGGACTTGAATTCGGGATACCGGTCAAATCCATCCTTTTGCCGTATTTAGGACTTATAAAGAATGAATCCCAGTGATTCTCAGGGTACCCAGTGCGTCCACCAGAATTTTCTTCGCGTCGTAGACACGGATACATACCAGCAGAGCGCATCCATGTGCGTATACCAGGCCACACAGGATGGATCCCGGGGTCTTACCTTCGTGACAAGTCACGGCATTCGAGTCATGTTGCGATAACACAATTCGAGAATCTTATGTCGTAGTCAAATTTTGACTGAAAATATTCGGGTTTCTACAACCATAAAACTCGCTCCCGATGGGAGTAACACTCCTACACTTCTCCAATCTCTAATGCTTTACCAATAAATATCGTCGGGTGCGCGCTCAGCGCTCCCGATGGGAGTAGCCCCCGAGGCTATAGTCGAAAAAAGAGTTTTTCGAGTATAGGCTCAAGAGATAATGTAGCTCTTCATACTTCAACTCGAAACACTTCAACTTCGAGGTTCTTCAACTTGAGATACTTTAACTTCGAAAGTAACAGCCCCCAAGGCTATAATCAAAAAATTCTGCACATATGATCCTTTTTATCAATTCTGCATTTGTCGGCGCTATCCTGTTTCCTTTATGACGTCAATGAATACGTAGTTCTTCATCAGTGCGAACCGTTTTATGGGTATCACTGTAACTTTCACAATTTTTTGACCGTTTAGTGGGCTGCACGATTTTTGACCGTTGGTGGGCTGCCGTTTCCGATCTTTGCGCCACGTCTCAGCCCACGATCCTTCTCCCAGAAGATATATAAATGGCATAGTGGGGAATCGTACTGTTTACCAGCTCGTTCCATCCGCCACCTCCATTGCTAATCTCCTCTGTCTCTTCCTCTCTTGCGGAGCCCCCAAGCGCGCTTTGTGCTGGATGCGCGTGAAACATCTGGCCACTAAGAGCAACATGGCCAAAACCTCGGCCACCAACTGGGTGCGCTCCACCATCACCAAGAAGGAGGTGGAGAAGGCCACGGCGGACGGCCTCATCACCGCCCAGGATTCCATCCAATTCCCCAGTACTGAGCGGATCCCGAAGCCCTCGAGCGGTTACCGGGTAATGTTCCTTGCTTTCCTTCTCCGCGGCTTGTCCCTTCCTGCCCACGAGTTTCTCCATGGGCTGCTATTTGTCTACGGTGTGCAGCTCCATCAGCTCACACCAAATTCTCTTCTTCATATTGCTTGCTTCGTGACTCTCTGCGAGTCATTCTTGGGCATTGAGCCCCACTTCCTTCTCTGGAGATCAATCTTTCGACTCCACCCCAATGTTTCTTTGGCTACGAAACCCGAACTGGGCGGAGCCGTCGTTTCTGTGCGCCCTGAGGCCCAATACTTTGAATTTTCCATGGCCGCGTCTGTCCAGGGATGGAGGACAAAGTGGTTCTATATCAAGGACCGCAAATCCTCTCCTGAATATGAATTCGGCCTGCCTCCTTTTGATGCTTCCCAGGAGGTTAAGAAATTGGCATCATGGGATACACTCCCCTCAGATGCAGAAGCACAAGAAATTCTTTCTCTTCTTTCCCGCATCAAGGCTTTGAAAGGAGGTCAAGGAGGTGCTCTGTCGGGTATGCAACTCATGGCGTTTTTCATTCAACGTCGAGTTCAACCCCTACAACATCGCCATACCAGACTTTGGAATTACTCCGGTTTGGAAGATCCTACTCGCATATCTGAAGATCTGATATCGAAAGAAGATATCGACAAGCGAGTCAGGAATCTTACCAAACTCACCAAGGAACACGCAGTTGCGGATTTAACCGCTGACTTTTTCGACTCCGTGCACCCTCTGCCTGAGGTATGTATCTTCGTGTTTACTTATTGTCGAACTTTGCTTGGTTCGATTTGTATTTACTCTGTGCCATTGCACTCTGCTAATTTATTCATATGCAGGGTCATCAATTCCTTGTCTCTCGTCCTCCTCTTCCAGAGGCAGGGCCCCTACCTGCTGATCTTGCCTCTACTGCATCTGAAGCCCCCGAGGCTGACGAAAGTCAGGATGGAGATGATGTCGAAGAATCAGAAGAGGAAACTAGCTCGTCGACATCGCCTCCTCCTGCGCTTGCTGAAGATGTCGGTGTCGACAAAAAACGGAAGCGTGTCGACGAAATCACTTCATCGAGTTCTGCAGCGGCTGGCAAAGCCCCCGTTCTTGCAGAAGATATGGAGTACTTCGACATGCTAGCATCGTAAGTATTGTAGTTGAATTTCTTCAATTGCATTGTTCTTGCCTTGTTCTCATGACTTATATTTTTCATGCAGTGATGATGAAGAACCACCAACATATGCGACGGCTGCTCCACCACCTTCTCCTGTGGTGGTTGATGAGCCTATCGAACCAGATGTTGCACCGAGGGCTACCAGGTCCGGTGTGAAGAAGGTTCCTCAAGCCCGATACCCTAAACGCTCAAAGAGGGCCAAAGAAGTCGAAGTTTCTCTGGAAGCCCATGTACCTACGGTTTCTTCTGATGACGTGAGCAATTCTTCTTTACTTTCTTTCTTTTAATGCACTTCTACTCTTACACACTTCTTTTCTCAGGCTTTAGTGAAGAGATTTATTGCCTTGGGCACAGAGTGTGCAGGGTACCTAAAGGTTGCGAAAGCTTCCGAAGGTACAATCTTTATGTCCAGTCATTACTTTTCTTCCGTGCTTTTTCTTTTCCCACTTATCTGACTCCCTTTCGTCTTCTTTGGTAGCTGCCTTAGCAACAGCCAATGCTCGAATCGCGTCGCTGGAAGCGGAGCTCAATGCTTCGCGAAAAGCTTATGATGTGGCAGCTGCTGCTAAAGCGGATGCTGAGAAGTCGCAGAAGGCTGCGCTTGGCAAGGCGAAGAAAGCTGAAAAAGCTTTAGCTGAAGCCAACAAGGAGCATGCTCAACGAGAGCAAGCCGTGGCGGAGCGTCTTCACACCCTGTCTACTGCCGCTGAAAGTAAGTGCTTCGCCTTGTCTTCTGTTTTCGTCTTCTGTTGCACTGGTGTATTTGTTGATACTTGTCTCTTCTTTTCTTTTCTATTGCTTAGAATTCACCGGGGTATCTCCATTGTCCTTGCAAACGGACGATGATCCTCTTATGGATGCAGTTAACCTTCTCGAAGAAAACTGGATATCTATCCAGGAGACTTTTGAGTTGGTTAGCCGCGTTCTATCTCGTCTATTTGCCGGGTTGTGGCCGAAGAAAAGGGCGGTACCCACGAAGGACAACCTGACTGAACTTGCCAAGTCCTTCGATACCACTGAAGACCCCACTCTCCAGCTGAAAGGGCTGTCCATTAAGCGCGGCGCCGAGGGTGCTATTGCACTTTCTCTTGCGCACGGTACAGACTTCGACTGGGAGAGGGTTAGCTGCCCCCATGGCCACACCCGTGATGAGATGAAGGTGTTTTTCGAGAGGGCGAAGAAGTTGGCACCTGCATTGCTGACAACGATTTCTCCTTCGGCAGCCTCTGCGGTGCCTGCTGCACCACCTCCAGCGGCGAAAGATCCAGTGCCACCGTCGACTTCTAGCGAGGAACTGGCCGCGCCCCCTTCTTCCACAGAGCACAATGCTGAGGTGGCGTAGACTCAGCTTCTTTGTAGCTTTTTTAGTTTTCTCCTTTTGAATGTAAAGAGTTCAATTAAGTGCAACCCGAGAACCTTAGCCATAGGGTTGTGCTCTTATGTAAATATGTCCTCTTCGTATGAAGTTTTATGCTGCCTCTCTGAAATTGTTTCTCCTGTCTTTTCCTTTTGGCTTGCAGTCGACGCGCGTCAATGATCCTTTGACTCATGCTACTGCTCCTTCCTCTGCGCGTGGATTCGATCCTCAGATTTCGTCGACTCCTAGTCGATGCTGTCAATGTGCAGAGTACTTTTCCAGGATATCCGACCTTGAGGCTCGCCTGACCTTGGCCAAATGTCAAGCACAGATGGCTATTAAAAAGGCTAGCCAAGCCGGTAGCTATATGAAGAAAATCTCTTCCCTTGATGAAAAGGTCTCCAGTCTGATGGTGAAGGTTATTCATAATGAAGAATGCGAATCTTTCATCCTTGGCATTGTCGAGTCTGCCTGCGAGATGTTGCGATGTGAGTTTTCTTTCAACTCTTCCCTTCCTTGCTTGTGCACTGCTGTTTTTGTGACATCTTTTGCCATTTGTAGGTACTTGTTTAGATTTTGCTGCTGAAGAACGTCGAGTTGCTGAGCGAAATGCGGCTTTGGAGAAAATGTCGACTGGCTGTGAGACTTTGTGGTCTGATCCTCGACGCCGAAACGCCATAGTATTGCTTCAAGACCGTGCCCAACATATTGGCGAGTCAGTTGATGGTTGCCGGCGAGCTCTCACAACTATGCACTCCATTATGCTTCCCCGTAATCCTTTGCCTGCAACTTTCCCACTTCTTCTTGATACTTTCAGATCCAGCCATCATATTCATAGGTTAATAGAACTGAACTTAGTGGCTGGTGCCAATTTTGCTCTCGGGTGGATACGCTAGTGGCACCCCAGATTGACTTATAGCACGATGTCCCTGAGTTTGGCTCCGGGTGGAGCTAGCCTTCGGGTTCATATGGAGAACACGCTGCAACCTGCTCGAAGGCTTGTAGCTAGGCTTCTAGAGGCGGATGCTGCGTTTTTCCGCGAGTATCATTATCTAGATCCTTTAGGCGTAGATGATTCAGACAACCCGATGTTGTAAGATGTATGTGGAATGCGAGAGTTTATTTATTTCGCGACTATATGTCTGAAATTTATTCTCAAGGCGTATTTGTGTGGTTCGTGCGTTTGCCGCATCTTCTCTTTGAAAGACTCGTAAACTCGAATATGAGGAACGCTTTGTCTTTATTTATACTTGTAATGTAAGATACATGGGGTGACCCAAGAGATCCGGCCTATGACCTGTGTTCTGGATCTAGAGGGCATTGCCCCTGGTATAACTCGTGGCTTTTGCAGCCTTTATTGTTCTACTCTATTGTCTTAGGATGCTTATGTCGTCGTGGCTTTCCCTTTTTCCTCTGCGCCTGTGTCTTCTCCTGATGCTCCTACTCGTGGTTTCTTCGTTTCGGGCTCCGCGACGCATCCTTCGAGCAGCTTGACGCCTTCTGTAGTCGCGCTTTTTGCCTTTTCTGCATGGTTGGCTATTACGCCAAAATTTTGCGCCATCTTGTGGAATTCCCTGTCGCAGAGATCTGAAACTTCAAAACTTCCTTTCACTGTAATTATTCCTCTTGGTCCTGGCATTTTAAGTACCAAATATGTGTAATGAGGCACTGCCATGAATCGCGAAAACGCGGGTCGTCCGAGGATCGCGTGATATTGCGATGGCCAGTCCATGACTTCGAAGTCTAGCTTTTCTCTTCTATAATTTTGCCGGTTGCCGAAGCAAACATTGAGTGCTATTTGACCCAACGGGTAATTGGCACTTCCTGGTACGATTCCATGGAAGGAACAATCTGTTGGCTTCAGGAACTCTAGTGATATATGCATTGCTCGGAGTGTTTTCGCGTATATCAAGTTAATTCCACTCCCTGCATCCATGAATATTCTGTCGACATCATACGCGCCGATTTGAGCGTTGAGTACCAAAGGCGTGTTTCCCGGCCGAGGTACTGTTATAGGGTGATCTTCTCTGTTGAACTCTATTGGTTGCTCTGACCAGTGCAGATACTCCGTTGCAGCTGGAGGTGATATGACTGCTAAGTTGACTTGTCGAGTTATGCTCTTCTCTTCTTTGTTCGACTTGGGTACAGGTTGTATCATTGATATGATGTGTCCTTTTGATGGTACATACCCTTCGTCGTCGTCCTGTCCCTGGTTTTGCTGGTCTTGTCCTTGAGGCGCTCCATTGTTTCCTTGCTGCTTTGTCGGAGGATTGTTACTTCCTTCGAATCCTTGTCACCTTGCTTCGGTTTGCTTATTTATTGCTGCTTCTTGCAGTTTTAAGAATGTTGTGCAGTCTTTCATTGCATGCCTTGATACTCGTTTCCCGTCGACGAACGCTGAGTGTATATGATAAGGCCCGTTGAGCATATCTTCTGGTGATGGGTTGTACTCTCTGGATTCCCTTATAGGGAACTTCTTATAGTCCTCCTTTCCGTAGCTTCTATATCCCGAACTTCTGCGATCATTTCCTTGATAGCTGTTGTCTTTATATCCTGCGGCGACTTGGCTATGCGAGCCGTAGGTGTCGTAGTTTCGGGGTCGTCTCCTTTGACTGTCGATGGATTTCGTGTCGCAAGAACATGGGGTACCACGCGACGGACCCAAGGATGCGAACGCAAAGGGCTGAACGTGTGAGATCTTGGATCGCGACGAAACACGGTGACGGAAGCCTCGATTGTCGAACGCACAACGCACTGCAGAGAGGGAGACCGAACTTTACCCAGGTTCAGGGCCCTCGTGGTGAGGTAAAACCCCTACTTCCTGCCTTCTTGTATTGCAACGCGACACCTCGCGAGGAGTACAAGGCCTTGGTTACAAAGCTCTAGCTGGCCAGAGGTTGAAGAACCTGCGTGCCCAGCTAGCAGCCTGAAGAAGATGAAGATTCGATCCCATCTAAGGGATGGCCTCTCCCTCCTTTTATAGCGCCAAGGTCCTCCTTCCCCTTATCTTCTTGGGGAAGGGGTTGCCACACACGGCCAAGGAGGGAGGACAGCTGTAGACTACACTCTTCTGTAGACTTGGTCTTCGTAGGGTAGTGGCGCCGGTCCACAGGAGTGGGTGGAGGAAGCTGACGTCCTCCTCTGGCGCCCTGCACCGTCCACGCTATTTTTAGGGGGGTGGCCAACTACCACTGTGCCGCTTTGGGCAGGCACAGAGAAAGCTGGTCTCCTCCCTGTCGGAGGTAGCGTGGGCGGTACGCGGTCTTCTGCCCGTTATCTTCTTGCTCTGCACGCAAACGTGCCGAGCTGACGTGGGCGTACTTCCTCTCCTCACCAGCGGGGGCTCGTGAGGAGGTCTTCTGGTCCTTAGCAGTTTTGGTTGTCGTTCTCCTCACGAGGCGCCTCCTCGTGAGGGTCTTCTCCGTCGCTTGGGTCCTTGATTCCAAAGATGGGCCGATGACGTGGCCCAGGAGCAGGTGGACCGGGATACCCCGGTATCCATAACACCGACAGTAGCCCCCGGGAGCCCGGCCCGCAAATGCGCCCTCTCGAGGGAGCGAAGGGACGGGGGCCCCAGAAGCTGCTGGGCCCTCCACAGCACGCGTCAACCGTGCGGTCAGAGGTCCATGTGAAGAAGCGGAGGTCGTGGGCACGTGGCGCCCTTGCAGTTGACGAACCGAGGCGGCGGCGTGGTGATCGTGCGAAGTGGGTGGGGTAACGGGCGTTTTTCGAACCGTCGCATCAAGGCCGACGCTTCGGAAACCGCGCCCGGGCCTCTCCCCTTAAAAGCTTGGTAGAGAAGGCTTCTTCCTCTTTCCCACAGCACACCGCCGCCGCCGCCTCCTTCCCGAAGATCTTGCTCATCCAAATCTCTCTTGCCTCCAGGCTTCTCACCGCACCTCGCCCCCGCCCAGATCCATGGCACCCCGCCGGGCTGTAGGAGCGGCGAGACCTTCCTCTGCTGCGCCGCGACCGGCGGCGCCCCTGCTCGACTCTCGAATCAAGAGCAGCCGCGAGCTCCAGACCGTCCGAGAGATGGTCGGGAGCAGGAACAATGAGTGGGGCGCCACCCGCATCTGGCACGGCCGCGCGCCGCGGGACACTCTGCCCCCGACAGCGCAGCCGTTCTTCCTCTTCTCCGTCTTCGCCGGCCTGCTGCCGCCATTCTCCCCCTTCTTCCTGGCGATCCTGGAGACCTACGGGATCCAGGCCATCCATCTGCATCCCAAGTCCGTCACCTTGCTGGCGGTCTTCGCCTACGCCTGCGAGGCCTGGATCGGCATCAAGCCGTCGGTGGCGTACTTCCGCCACCTCTTCTCCCTCCGGTCCTCTGGGCTGAACCAGAGTTCCGGATGCGTCTCCTTCATCGCCACCACCGGAACGGAGGGTGACTTCATCGACTTGAAGTGGATGAAGAAAGTTGAAGACTTTCGGAGCGGCTGGTTCTTCGTCGACATCCTCAAAGAATCGGAGCTCTTCCTTGTCACCGGGATCCCTCCCGTCAAGCTCACCACCTAGGCCAGCGAGGCCCTTCCTGAGGAAGCACTGAGGACGCTCCGCCCGCGAATCCGAGATCTCCGGGTGGCCGGCGTCACAGGGACCATGGTCGGGGTGGAGTTCGTCACCCGACGCATCGCCCCTCTGCAGGACCACCGCCGGGAGATCTGGAGGCACAGGGCCGGGGACGACCTCAGGCTGCACGGCAGCGAGCTCAACGCCGACGCCCGGGAGGAGGTAATAAGAGCCTTCTTCTCTTCAGTCGCCATCCCCGCCATTCCACGCAATGCCCTGCCACTCTACAATTTGGGCGCTCGGGAGACCGGCCGAGTTACGGCGGGGATCTTGAAGTTCAACGCCTGGGGCCCAATCCTTGCCGACGGCGTCGTTCCTGGTCCCCTCCCGAGCGCACCTGCGGCCAGCTCGGAGTAGGACTCGGCAGCGAGGTGAACGGGGCCCACGGCCTCTGGAGATGATGATGACGATGATGCGGAGTCTGGCGATCAGCTGGTTCGCCGGAGGCGTCCGAGGGGCACTGTGGTGCTCTCGGATTCCTCCGACGACGACTCTTCCTTGCCGGACCAGCCCTCCGGAGGAGACGCCGGCGCGTCCTCCTCGCGAGGCCTGGAGGAGGAGGAGCGCCAAGCCCGCCTGGAGGCAGAGCGCCGCTCCAAGTTAAACGACGAGCGCGCCAGCCGGCGTCCTGAGGCCGGAGCCTCCCAAGGGAAGAAAACGGCGGGCGAGTCATCTGCGCCCCCGCCACCTCCTTCCTCGCTCCCGAGCAAAAGAGGATGGATGGAGCGGGATGCCTCGTGAGTGTTCCTGCACAAAAGACCTTTACCTTTAACTTACCTTTCCCCTAACCTCACTTCCCCTTCCCATCTCCAGAGACGCCGAGGAGAAGAAGGAAGAGAAGAAGAGGAGGAAGAAGAGGAAGACCGGTCAGGCCACGCCGGGCCCTGACCCGGCCGCCACAGCCACACCGGCGACGCCGCCGCGCGCCGCCAGAGAAGAAGAGGACCGCGCGTCCGTGGACGCGCAGCCCGCCTCGGGAGCCACCATGGCTCCCAACGCGGCCGAGCCCCCTAGCGCGGGGGGCACACCAGAGACGATGGGGGCAGCTCCTGCTGCCCCCTCTGTAGCCAGCACCGCCACTACCCCGGAGGCTCCTCCGGCAAGAGCTGCTGCACCGCCCAGCCCAGGGACAGCCCCCGAGCCCAGCGGCGCGAGGGGAGCGACCTCCACTGAGCCGGGCCCTTCCAGGGCCACATCGCCTCCCCTGCCGGAGATACTGGGGAGACCTGCGAGGATCGCCGCCGAGCCCCACGCCACTGACCCATGGGAAAGGGTGCTCGCGACCGTGACCGGCGCACTCCGCGACGAGGTCACCAGGGCGCACACTGCCGAGGAGGCGCGCATCAACGAGGGCTGGGCCCTCCTGCACCAAGCCACGGAGAGATGCCGTCTCCTCGACCAGCGTGCCGCCGAGCGCCGCGAGCAGGCGAGGAAGGAGGCGGAGGAGATCCGTGCCAGCGCAGCCGAGGAGGCCGAAGAAGCTCTGGCGAATGCCAGGGAGTCGGCGAGGGGAGTCCTGGCCAGGGCGCACCAGGAGGCGATGAAGATCGTCTCCGAGGCGCGCCAGAAGATTCCTCCCACCGTCGGGCCTCCCAACCCAGCCTTGGCTGGGGAGGAGGCTAAGCGGGCAGCCCAGCACCTCCTGGACGAAGCCAGGACCAATGCCGATGGTCTTCTCGCCAATGCCCAGCAGAGGCTGGACGAGGTCGAAGACCGGGAGGCCCTCCTCCACGCTCGTGAGGAGAGCGCAGATTCCCGGGCGGAGAGCCTGAGCCTGCAAGAGGCTGGGCTCGCCGTCCGAGAAGCGGAGGCTCGCGAGCGCCAGCGGGGACTTCGTCTCCGAGAGGAGCAGCTCCATGCCCTCGAGGATCGGCTCAACAGGGAGCGAGAGGCCCTCGAGAGCCGGGAGGTAATGGCCAGCCAGTCCAACGACGAGCTGATCCGACGCCAGGAAGCAATGAACCAGCGTGAGGCCTCCCTCCAGGCGAAGATGGACCACATGTTGAACCAGCGACGGGTCAACATGGAGCAGGAGTTCGAGCGGAGGCGCGCCGAGTTCACCGAAGCGTGCCGCGCAGACTTCCGCGCCAAGACCGACGATGCCCTGGCGATGTACAAGCAGAAGCGCGAGATCCTGGAGCGCCAGGTCCGCGACCTGGAGACCGAGCTGAGGGGGGCTCACGAGGCGCGCCGTGGCGCCGAACGCGCCCTTGCTGAAGCGGACGCCACCGTCGCCTCGCTCCGACGCGATGTGCAGAGGCTCAAAGAGGAGAACGTGGCGTCGGCCCTGCAGGGCGTGGAGACCTCCAGGGAACTCCAGGAGGCTAGGGATTCCGCGGAGGAGGTGCGCGTGCTGCGAAGGCAGCGGGTGCAGATGTTCCGCGGGTTCTCGGCCCGCGTCATGGCGGCGGCGCACCGCCTGGGCATCCACGGGCTGACGCTGCCCACCGTCCCTGAGGACGACGGGTCGATCTTGCTTTTCTTCAGCCAGTTGGCTGAAGAACTAGACGGCGCGTCGGCGAGGGTCTTGGAGCTCATTGACGCCGAGTGCCGAGAGCTGCTGGAGCTTGCGGGGACGCGAATCTTCACCAACCTCCAACGCCTTCGCCCCGACCTCAACCTGGAAGAAGTGCTGCAGAGGCCGCCGCCTCCTCCACCAGGAAATCCTGATCGCGCAGCGGTGTACAGGGCGGCGCGCCGGGACATAGCCCTGCGACGGTTGCAGGCCATCTATGCCCGTCCCGGAGCGCCCGCACCGGAGAGCTCCTCCAGCGGCGACACCTCTGGCTCCGGGGAAGAGGAGGAGGGAGGCGACGGGTCGTCGGAATCCAGCGGAGACACGTCCTCAGGCTCCAGCCAAAGCACCGGCGATGGCGAGGGCGACATAGCGGTCGCCCAGTAAGTCCCTCCTAGACCTCCTCCAGAAGAATTAAGTTAGCTGCACACTTGGCAGCCGTCAGACATTGCCCTACTGGGCCAGTTTAAGTTGTAATCGCACTTAAGGCGTCATGCGCCAAATTGTCCTTATTTGCACCCTTGTACATTTTCCTCATCTCGTCTTTGTCTGGGGAATGCTCTACGCCATTTAGGGGCCAGCCTCCGAGCGGGACAGCAGCCTGACGCTTAGTATGCAGCTCGTGGTGCAAGGCTAGCGGGCACTGGCGCTCAAGAGGTGACTGTGATGGCATACAGGACTATCTCCCTGCAGCCCCCCAGGCGTCCAAACACAACAAAGGCGATTCCAGGAGAAGAAGCACAAGGCCGCAGACAAGGATAGCAGAAGACTTGGAGAGATCTACATGAATTGTGCGACTCTCGCGCGCTCATGCGCCTTCATTCGAGTGTCGCTCGAGAGGAGAGAGCACCATGGATCGTATGAGGTGACTGTAGCGGGTCCCTTCCTGAGTCAGAGCTCGATCCGTTCTGGGTTTTGCGGGCCTGCTGTTTTCCGGCCGAAGGCCCCAGCGCGGACACCGTGCTCCGGCTCTTTCTCGAAAGGCAGTCGAGCGAAAACTCACGTTCGCGTTAAGCCGCAATTAGCCGACCTCGCGAGGCTGGCGAGACCAAGACTCGCGATTCCAAGCAGTTTCCATAGATTAGGGAGGATTAATGGCGAGTGAGGTTGCCGTTACACTTTGCTCCTTGCGCAGATGAAGTACTCCGTTTCCTCAGGCGGAGGCAAGGGGTGAGCTCCTCAAGCCCCCCTGCCCTATCTTCATGCTCCTGGGGACGGGGCCATCGAGGACAGCGTAGGCCTACGCACCCTCTGGCACAGGTCCCAGGGGTGCGAATCTGTCGAGGAAGCGCTCGCAGAGGTCCCTCCAGGACGAGATGGACTTCGGCGGTAGCCCACAGAGCCACCGGCGAGGCTCTCCCCTTGCGGCCATCATGAACCAATTGGTCATGACACGCCCATCGCCTCCCGCCGACCGAACGGCGGCCGCGTAGTGCTGTAGGAACTCCACGGGATCGGAAGACCCATCGTAATGCGCACCGGTATCCGGCCTGAAGCGAGGCGGCCATGTCGCACGACGAAGGGGCCCGGCGAGCGCTGCGAAGCCCCCAAAGCCGAGGTCGCCGACCTCGGGCTCACCTTCTCCAATGGCCTCCAAGCCATCGAGGACTTCGAGACGTTCTCGGCAACAACTTGCGTAGACAGTACGAAGGCGGAGACGGTGATGACGATCGTCACCCATGTCGAAGCAGATCTTGAAGGAAACACACCACAGCCCCCTACCTGGCGCGCCAAATGTCGATGGATTTCGTGTCGCAAGAACACGGGGTACCACGCGACGGACCCAAGGATTCGAACGCAGGGGGCTGAACGTGTGAGATCTTGGATCGCGACGAAACACGGTGATGGAAGCCTCGATTGTCGAACGCACAACGCACTGCAGAGAGGGAGACCGAGCTTTACCCAGGTTCAGGGCCCTCGTGGTGAGGTAAAACCCCTACTTCCTGCCTTCTTGTATTGCAACGCGACACCTCGCGAGGAGTACAAGGCCTTGGTTACAAAGCTCTAGCTGGCCAGAGGTTGAAGAACCTGCGTGCCCAGCTAGCAGCCTGAAGAAGATGAAGATTCGATCCCCTCTAAGGGATGGCCTCTCCCTCCTTTTATAGCGCCAAGGTCCTCCTTCCCCTTATCTTCTTGGGGAAGGGGTTGCCACACACGGCCAAGGAGGGAGGACAGCTGTAGACTACACTCTTCTGTAGACTTAGTCTTCGTAGGGTAGTGGCGCCGGTCCACAGGAGTGGGTGGAGGAAGCTGACGTCCTCCTCTGGCGCCCTGCACCGTCCACGCTATTTTTAGGGGGGTGGCCAACTACCACTGTGCCGCTTTGGGCAGGCACAGAGAAAGCTGGTCTCCTCCCTGTCGGAGGTAGCGTGGGCGGTACGCGGTCTTCTGCCCGTTATCTTCTTGCTCTGCACGCAAACGTGCCGAGCTGACGTGGGCGTACTTCCTCTCCTCACCAGCGGGGGCTCGTGAGGAGGTCTTCTGGTCCTTAGCAGTTTTGGTTGTCATTCTCCTCACGAGGCGCCTCCTCGTGAGGGTCTTCTCCGTCGCTTGGGTCCTTGATTCCGAAGATGGGCCGATGACGTGGCCCAGGAGCAGGTGGACCGGGATACCCCGGTATCCATAACACCGACATTGACTTCCATATCTGTTTCTTCTGTCGTCCTCTGGAGATCGCGTCCGCTTGTTGTTGCACGCATCTTCTCCATCTGCGAACCTGTTTGCTGTGTCCATGAGGTCTGACACTGTTTTCGGCTTGATTCTGCCCATCTCTTTGACTAGGTCTCTTCGCCTTAATCCGATGATGAACACGTCTATTGCTCTTTCGTCTGAAACTTCGACTGCTAAGTTTTTGATGAGGCTCCATCTTTGGATGTATGCCCGTAGTGTTTCGTCGCATTGCTGTACGCACGCTTTAACTTCTTCTATTGATGCTGGTCGTTTGTATGTCGACCTGAAGTTGCTTGTAAATTGCTTTGTGAGGTCTTCCCAGCTTCCAACAGATTCTTTCTCTAGTTTGCTCAACCATGACCTTGCTGCACCGGTGAGGTGTAGTTGCAAACTTTGCATTGCTGTTTCTTTGGTTCCTCCTAATATTTGAACTGCTTGCAAGTAATCTGCAAGCCATGATTGTGGTTCCTGTGATCCATCGTATTTTTGCTGATCATGAGGTAGCTTGAATCCCTTGGGAACTGGAGTGGTGCGAACCCTGCGGGTAAAGCATGATGCCCCCATCTCTTTTTCGTCGTCTTCATAGTCGCGCTTTTCATTTGGGGATCGTGATCTTCGGGTTCCACCGTGCTGCTTTGGTGATGGCGATCGAGATCGGTGTTTGCTGCTTCTGCGCCGAGGACTATTGTGACGGCGAGGTGACCTTGCTTTGTGCACTTCCTTGTGGTGATATACTTCTTCTCCTTTTGCTGATAGCTTGTGGCCCACCATATTGAGTCCGTTCAGTGCTGCTCTATGCATATGTTCTCTAGGATCTCCTGGACTTGGTCGAGTTGTAAGTAGATATGCTTGTGCTGCCACTAGTGCTGCTTCAGGAGTTTTTGGTAGGATGTTTCCCTGCTCGTCGATCGATAGGAAGGACGAGTCGAGGTTTTTGGAAATACTTTGCCTGTCAGAATACTCGAGGTTATCGTACCTTGAACCGTGTCGACGATTTTTCCTTGCGTTGATGTATGATGCGTCGCTTCGTGCTTTTCGAGCAGCCTCGCTAGCTGCAATGGCTGAATCTTTTCTTCTTTGTATCTCTGTTTTCTCCTTTGCTAATTGCTTGGCCTGCTGCCTTAGGGCGTAGTGATACCCCAAAAGTATGTCTTTGCTAGAATTTGATGGTATTGGCGTGCCGTGTTCTACGGCTTCTCTTATTATCCTCCATTCGTCGACTGATAGTCGAATTTTTTCCCTGCTTGCGAGGGATTCTGGTGTTTACCCTTCTGCTAGGTGATTTGCTCCTCTGTTGATATTTGCTGGGTTTAATACTGGATTGTCGTTTTCGTTGGATTCTTCTGAATTATCTCCTATAATGGCGAGCACCTGGCATTGTTTGCCGATGTTACCCTTAAAGCTTGAGAAGATCGAGTTACTATCCTCAGAAAGCTCTAATCCTGTCTTCCATGTATTTGTTGACTTGTCTGCGGTATTGTCGAGGCAGATCGTGAGATCTTCGAGTTGGACTTCCACGTCAAAATTTTCCTTTTCTTCGTTGTCTTCTACGATCTTTTATTTTTGCACTTCCTCTGAGCTGACCGGCGAGTTTACTTCGCTGGAAGAGCCTTCAGAATATTCCATCATTGCTGTTGTTTCGGGCTCTTTTGCAGACGGATCTTGATCTTGTTTCGTCGGATCCAAAAGGCGAGACGAACCCGATGGCCCGATGAGGATGCTCAAACTTCCAATGGTTAGTTCCGTCTCTTGACTTCCGTCGACTTCTGAACTGTTGTTGGCTAAAAGTGAAAAAGCCGTCGAATTCATGATTCCAACGCCCAAGTTCCCCACGGTCGGCGCCAATTGACGATGGGTTAACTCGACAAATGTCCTAGATGAAGGACTTAGGATCGGGGAGACAGGGCGTCGGATGAACTTGAAGGTAAAGTTAGTCGAAATAGGTGTGTGTCGAAAGTAAACTTGGGTGTTCAACCTGGCTTGCTTTCAATCTGCCCCACACCGTCCCCTCCTGGCCCCTATATATAGGTGGCCAGGTCTCGAGGATCGGGTAGGGTCCGATACAGATTACAATATCGACATACGGTAAAGACTCGTATTCGACTATCATTACAATTGGGCCTAGCTTAACGGGCCTCAGGGGTACTCAACTAACGGGCTCTATTAACTATACCCTTGTCACCATGTAAGTCCAAAAATTCTAGCTTTTACGATTCGTATGTTTGCCTGTCAGTAGCCCCCGAGGGTGAGTCTAAGTGTTTACACTTGGGCTCGCCCTCTTAACAATAGTTCGGAGATTTATCTTTGCTTCTTCTTGCTCAACCCGTTGTTAGGGATTTATCGAAGGTATGCAAGAATTTTCTTGCGCTAGAGGAAGAGAACAGGCGATTATCCGCGCAGCTCGAGGATGTGCGACGTGAGCACTACTTCCTTTCTTTTAATGTCTTGTTCTGATGGTGGTTTTGCTGCACTCCTTTGTAATATGGCATTCTTCGAATGATCAGGGATCGTAGCGCAGGCTGCTGCCGATAAGATGTCCTTGAAGGCCCAGCTAGATGATCTTGCGGCGTAGAATTCGGGACTGAAGGATAAAGCCAACGGGCTAATCGACGAGGTCGCCCGATTAAAGTCTGAATCGTCCGAGGCCTAAGAGCTTGCTAAGACGTGTCGCCTGAAAGCTGAATCAAGAGAGAAGGACCTGCACCAGCATCTGCAGACCTCTCTCGACGCCTTACGCGGTGAGTCTGCGATATCCCTCAATTGAAGTTTTTCATGCCGATTAAGTGCTTTGCTAACTAGGGAACTTGTCCTTTCTTAAAGCTGTTGCTGAATTGGACGCCGGGGCTATGAAGGAGCCTGCTGGACTCGAGTCCAGTGTTGGTATCGCCGAGCACCTGTGTCACGAGGTCCGTGACCTCCTGGCAAAGGTGCGGCCGATGCTTGACCGCATTCGTGACGTGTCCATCCCGGACTCGACCAGCAACACCATGGCCGGCATCCTCGAAGCCCTGGCGGTGAAAGCGGATGGTGAGGACCCATTAGTTGCTGCGGTTCGCCGACAAGTAACTATCGGCTCCGAGTCTGTCTTCTCTATGCTGATGATGCACGGGGTTGAATTTGACGCCGACAAGGTCACGAGCACGTATCCGAAAGACAAGGACGGACATGATAAGTCCCCGAAGGGCTACCTTGAGCTTGCCCGCGACTTGTCTGCTCGGATGACGAGCTTCTTGGCCGAAAGGAATGAGAGGCGAGCGGTGGCGCGGGCTCGAAAGCGTGGTGCCTCCGGTGCACCGTCTAGCAAGGCCGCCGGTAGTTCAGCGTAGTGCAGTTGATGCCTCTGACGTGCATCTGTAATTAACTTTGTGATGCCATGTTGAATACTGTTGTTTTAATGCGGGTGCACTGCTTGCTGTAACTTTGCTGCTCTTGTTTTGCCATCATATTCTGCATCTGTTTTCTATTTGATTGCCGATGACTATGCGTGACTGGAGGCCTCTTGTGCAGGATTCGTCTGTGCTTTCGAATGCCTGGCTAGTTTCATATGAGACAGTCGCTAGTTCTTCCAGTGTCATTGAGAGGAGAGCACCTTCTACGAGCGAATTGACCTTGATTCGATCCTTGCGCGACCAGCTCAAGAACACGCAGCATTAACTGAAAGCAGTTACTGCTAAGGTTGACGTTGCTCTATCCAAGGCATCATGGGCTGCGGATGCTGAAAAATTCCTTCTCGAAGAAATTGAGAGCCTTGGGAAATCCCTGAAGTGTGAGTCTTTCGAACTTCCTGGTCTTCTTTGCGGTTTGAACCTATAGAATTTGACATCCTTCTCCCCTCTACAGTTGTATGCCTTAACAGTGAAGCTGAAGCCCGACGTGTGAACGTGCACCTTCGTGCTGCTCAAACGCACGCTAATTCGATCGCTGACAATTTCTGGGCGGATCGATCGAAGGCGCTAAAGTTGACACTTCTCCAGGACAGGATCGCCCAAGCTAGAGTGTTGGCCGAAACGAGCCATAGTGCCCTTGCTCTAGTGCACGAGGTGATGTTTCCTCTGAACAACCAACCCGAAGGCCTACCTGCGCTGCTTGATCGATTCGAGAATGGCAGTGCTGTCTACTCCTTTGTTCGAAAGCACTTGCGCTGCGGAGCTGTGGTCGCCCTTTCCTTCGTGCGTGCTCATTACCCTGAGGTTGACTTGGAGCTGTTGAATACGCTCCCTCCATCTCCCAGTGGTCGTGTTGATATGGATCATCATTATGCTGCTTGCAGAGACACAGCTGATTGTATCGCTCGACAGATTATCACCGAAAGTGATTGTCAGAGGGCAAGTTAGGGCGTCGCAGCGCACTGACCTGGCCGAGTTTCTGAACCTTGTTTATATATTGTATATGTGTGTGTCTTTTGTAATTCGTCTGGATGCTTTGTGCGGGTTATGTGGGCCGAAAGGCAGAGCCCCCGATCGTAGGTCTGAGGGTGGAGCCCCCGAGCGTAGGTCGAAGGGCAGAGCCCCCGAGCATAGGTCAAAAGGGCGAAGCCCCCGAGCGCGGTCAAAAAGGGCGAAGCCCCTGGGCGTGGGTCGGAAGGGCAAAGCCCCCGAGTGCGGTCGAGAAGACGAAGC
This sequence comes from Dactylis glomerata, assembly GCA_007115705.1. Lineage (NCBI taxonomy): Eukaryota > Viridiplantae > Streptophyta > Magnoliopsida > Poales > Poaceae > Dactylis > Dactylis glomerata. The sequence goes on from QXEO01001110.1 coordinate 185,027, forward strand.
CCCCGAGCGTGGGTCGAAAGGGCGAAGTCCCCAAGCGTGGTTCGAAAGGGCAAAGCCCCCGAGTGTGGGTTAAACAATGATATGGAGAAGTATACTTTATTGCTTGGCGCCGATGGCGCTATAGTTGAGCGTGGTCTGCTGCCGACACGTGATTACATAAAGATGGGGGGTAGAGGAAGCATGCTGCTTCTAAGGGTAGAACCGACGCAACTGCTGTGCGTTCCATGGGTTATCGATGTCCTTCCCTGTCTTGGGGTCACGCAGTCGATATGCGCCTCCTGGGATTGCTTCGTGGATGAGGTATGGCCCTTCCCATGGTGGCTCCAGCTTTGACGTGCTTGTTTGCTTGAGTCGAAGGACGAGGTTGCCTGGCTCGAAGGACCGTACGCGTACTCATCTGCTGTGGTAATTGCGGAGGCTTTGCTGGTAGACTGCCGAGCGGGCGAGGGCGACGTCCCGGGCTTCATCCAGCAGGTCTTGGGCATCTGCCAATGCCTTTTCCGTGTCTTCCTCGATGTAGGCCACCACGCGAGGCACGTAGTAGCGTACGCCAGTAGGTAGTACCACCTCTGCTCCGAAAAGCAGGAAGAACGGCGTGTATCCAGTCGAGGAGTTCAGAGTCATCCGTAGGCTCCATAGGACCGATGGTAGTTCTTCGACCCAAGTGCCTGCCGCGCGTTTGAGGGAACGAAGGAGTCGCTTCTTCAGTCCTACGCAGACGAGCCCGTTGGCCTTTTCGACTTGGCCGTTGGACTTGGGGTGCGCCACCGAGGCATACTTGATCTTGATGCCGAGCTTTTTGGCGAACTCTTGAAACTCGCCTGATGTGAAGTTAGTGCCGTTGTCGGTGATGATGCTATTCGGTATGCCATACCGGTAGATGATTGACTCGAAGAACTTGACCACCGTAGTTGCTTCTTGGTTCGTGACAGGGACAGCTTCGATCCACTTGGAGAATTTGTCCACGGCGACGAGCAAGTACGTGTGGTTACCTCGAGATGACTTGGGCAGGGGTCCGACCTGATCGAGACCCCATTGCGCGAAAGGCCAGGCGACGGGGATGGTGTGTAGCTCCGATGCGGGTGCATGTGGCTTGGTGGCGAATAACTGGCATGCTTTGCACTGCTGGACGATGTTCCTGGCGTCGTAGAGGGCCGAGAGCCAGTAAAACCCTGATCGAAAGGCTTTAGCGACGAGAGTTCGACTGCTGGCGTGATGCCCATAGGTCCCTTCATGGATTTCTCGAAGGAGAGCGATTCCATCCTCTTGCGCTATGCACCGCTGGAGAACTCCTATAGTGCTGCGCTTGTAGAGCTCTCCGTTTATTATCGTGAAGGCCTTGGAGCGTCGCATGACCTGTCGATGATGGATGGGATCTTCTGGTAGTTCGCCTCGCACCAAGTAAGCCAGGTACGGCTTCGTCCAAACCGCTTCGACGAGCATGATTGCAGCTGCGTCTTTGGATGAATTTTCTGTTCCCGCTGCTGGGGTTGAACTTGATTGCTTAGCCCCCGAGCGTGTTGCTAACGCCGGGTTGACAGCAGACTTGATCTTGACGGAGCGCTCGAATATCTCCTCGAAGAAGACTCCTGGTGGTATCGGCAGGCACCTGGAGCTAACGTTGGCCAGGTTGTCTGCTTCTTCGTTACTTTCTCTGCTAATGTGCGTTACCTCACACCCTTCAAAGTCACCTTCGAGTTTGTCATACATGGCGCGTTATGCGATCATGTTTGCACAGGCCACATCGCACTCCTTCATGACCTGCTGAGCGATGAGGTTCGAGTCTCCATGAATCTTGATGCGGGTGGCCCCGAACGCTTTCGCCATGCGCATGCCGTGCAGGACAGCTTCATACTCTGCTTCATTGTTGGAGGGGTTCGAAAAGCCCATGCGGAGGACGTAGCGCATCTTGTCCCCCTGTGGTGACACAAGGACCACTCCTGCTCCTGCCCCAGAAACCCGTTTAGACCCGTCGACGTATATGGTCCAACAATTCGACATGTCCGGAAGTTCGGGCATTTGTGCTTCTGTCCATTTAGCTATAAAATCTGGCAGGACTTGTGACTTAATCGCCGATTGTCGCTGGTACGTGATCTCCCAGGGTCCCATAGTGATTCCCCATAGTGATACGCATCCTGTGGCATCTGGATTGTTGAGGATGCTGGACACTGGGTTCAAGGCTACCACTATAATGGAGTGGCACTCGAAGTAGTGCGGCAATTTTTTCCCAGTCATGTAGATGGCGTATGCTAGCTTCTGGTAATGGGGATATCGCTGCTTGGTTGGAGATAAGACTTCGCTCAGGTAGTATACAGGCCTCTGCACTCCGTGCTCTTTGCCTTCCTCCGCGCGCTCGACCACGAGGACCGAGCTGACGACTTGATTTGTAGCCGCTATGTATAGCAACATCGGCTCTTTCTCTCGGGGGGTGACGAGAACTGGGGAGGTCGACAGATGACGCTTGAGATCGTCGAACGCAGCTTGTGCCTCTTCTGTCCACGTGAAGTTGTCTGTCTTCCGAAGCAGCCGATAGAAGGGGAGAGCTTTTTTGCCGAGCTTGCTTATGAAGCGGCTGAGCGCTGCGAGTCGACCTGTCAACTGCTGGACGTGTCGAAGCGTCTTTGGCGGTTGCATGTTGATAATAGCCTGTATCTTCTCTGGGTTGCCTTCGATCCCTCTCTCAGAGATGAGGTAGCCCAGCAGTTGGCCTGTGGGTACCCCGAAGGAGCATTTCTTCGGGTTAAGCTTGATGCTGTAGCGGTCGAGGTTGGCGAAGGTTTCTCGCAGGTCGTCAAGCAAGCTGTCTACTTTTGCCGTTTTGATGACGATATCGTCGACATAGACCTCGATGTTGCGACCGATCTGTTCCTTCAAACAAGCCTGCATGCACCGTTGATAGGTGGCTCCGGCGTTCTTGAGCTCGAAGGGCATTGTCATGTAGCAGTACACCCCATGTGGGGTGATGAACGCTTTCTTGTCTTCGTCTTCGACCTTCAACCGTATCTGGTTGTACCCGGAGTAGGCGTCAAGGAACGAAAGGCGCTCGCACCCCGCGGTAGAATCGATGATCTAGTCGATTCGGGGCAGTGGGAAGTAGTGTTTCGAACAATGTTTGTTCCGTGCCGTGAAGTTGATGTACATCCTGTAGATCTTGGTGTCCTCCTTTTCCACCATGACCGGTGGCAAAAGCCACGTGGCTTCCTTGATCTCTCTGATGAACTTGGCCTCGAGGAGGCAATTGATCTCTTTGCCCATTGACTTGGCTTTTTCTGGATTGTAGCGGCGCATGGACTGCTTGACTGGCTTCGCGTTCGGAAAGATTTTGAGCTTGTGCTCGGCGAGTTCCCTGGGGATGCCTGGCATATCTGCTGGACACCAGGCGAACATCCTCCAGTGCTCACGGAGGAACCCGACGAGCACGCTTTCCTGTGCGGGGGAAAGAGAATTTGACACCCACGCCGTCTTGGTTGGATCTGTCGGGTGGATCTGGTGCTCTCGGGTGTCTTTGCTGGCGTCGAATGAGAGTTCTAGGGTGTTCTGCTGCACCGGCGAATAGATGTCCATGTTGATGGCCTCCCTGATGTGATGGAGCTCCTCGTGCACCCTGAAGGTCTGGGACATGCTGTTGAAGTCCTTGTCGCAGTTCTCAGAGTGGGCAAAGCTACCGCTGATCGTTAGTGGTCCTCGATTAGCGGGCATCCACAGCTTGAGGTAAGCATAGTGCGGAACTGCCATGAATCGGGCGAACGCTGGTTGTCCGAGAATGGCGTGGTACTGCGAAGGCCAATCGACGACCTCGAACTCAATCTTCTCCTTCCTGAAGTTCGAGGGGGTGCCGAAAATGACATCCAAGTGTGTTGCTCCTAATGGATACGTCGGCTTTCCGAGGACTATTCCATGGAAAGATGTCTCCGTCGGCAAGAGATTGTTCATCGGGATCTTGATTTTGCGCAAAGTGTCTGCATAGATCAGGTTCAGACTACTCCCTCCATCCATGAACAGCTTCTTCGAGGTGAATCCCCCTATTTGTGCCTCGAGGACCAAGGCGTGGTGTCCAGGGCGCGGGATCTTCGGTGGGTGATCTGACCGGTCGAAACCAATTGGATGTTCAGACCAGTTCAGGTATTCAGGCGTGGCGGGTGGTGCGTGCTCAGTGTGGAAGACCTCCCTTGCACGCTTCCGCTAGACTTTGTTCGTCGGGCGCCCTCTCTGAATCATGGGCATGAATCCTCGTGGTGGCGGGAACGCCTCCTCTTCATCGGCTGGCTGCCGTGGTTCGCCATGCTGGATTGTAGCGGCTTGGTGGCCCTGCTGGACCACGTTCGTGGTGGATTGGGTGGCGGCGGTGGAGCGTTGTAAGCTATCGCACCGGCCACCGGTTGCTCGGTCTGCATTCTCTCTTGAAGCGCTCGACTGAGATGAAGAAACTCTCTGCACTCGATGAGGAGGTGAGCGGGTCTTCGAATTCCATCTTTATCGAGGTACGTGTGCCTTGTACACCCTCCATCGAGCATCTCTTCTGCTGACGGCTATGGTTGATCGCGTCGTCGGCGCCACTCCGTTCTTGGTTTCGAATCACGGCTAGCGCTTCTGCTACTACTGCCATAGTAGTTGTTTCCTCGTCGCGGACCGTCGCGATTATCATCACGGTCTTCATTTACGTAGCCTGCTGCTACCATATCAGTGGCGTCTGCGTCGTCATAGCGGTTCCGATGACCTTTTTTGCGGGAGCTGTTGTGAAACTGATCATTCGCATCGCCGTCACGCTCCGCCGATCGGCGGCGGCTTCTAGGTGCCGAAATGGAGTCTTCACCATCAGCCCACTCGTTCGCCAAGCTCATGAGATGGTCGACGGTATTCGGCTTGCAGCGCCCTAACTCTTCCTTGAAGTCCCGTCGAATGAGACCGTCCCGAAAGGCATCGATGGCCCTTTCGGGCGAAATATTCTCCGCCGTGTTGCGGAGACTGATCCATCGTGAGATGTATGACCTGAGGTTTTCTCCGGTCCTTTGCACGCACAAGCATAACTCTTCGAATGATGTGGGCCGTCGCGAGGTACCTCGAAAGTTGGCAATAAAGGCTTGCCGAAACTCTTCCCAGGAGCGTATGCTGTCCGGAGCAAGATTGTTTAGCCACGCCCTAGCATTGTCCTTCAGGTGCAATGATAGTAACTAGAGAGCATTGTCTCTGGATCCACTGCCGATTGTGATGGCGGTCATGAAATCGTCGAGCCAAATTCGAGGGTCCTGCTGCCCATTGAACTTGACGACACCATCGTTGAGCTTGATTCCTTTCAGCAATGGTGTGGAATGGATCAGGAGGCTAAAGCACTCCGATCCGCACAGCCCATCATGATTGCCAGTGAACGCCTCGAGATCGCGTTCCTCCTCGAAGCGATGGGCCTCGTGTCACGCGTGCCCAATGTCGACTCTATTTTGAGCCAGGCCATGTCGAAGTTCTCCGTTGATGGATTCCACCACCTAAGTCCTGGGCGCGACTGCTGGCGCTGCTGCTGGGTGTCTGGGTTGTTCGACCGGCGGTATGGCCCTTCTTGGCGCCGTTTCATGTTCTTGGTTGGCTGTGCCCTGAAGCACCCTACTCCTTCGAGCGCCAGGTTCCGCAAGTGCCTCATATGCTCGTCGTCGTTTGCTGTGTTCATGGCGATGTATGCCGCGGTTGCCATGATCGCAGCTTCCTTGGTTTTGGGCAGCAGATCTGCTTCATTGAAATCCGCCTCCAGGTTTTGGGCGACATTGTGTATGTTGGCCCTAGGCAAAATACGCGACCGTGTCCTGTGTTGGACACTTGACAATTAGTGGGATGATAGTGCGGTCTGCCTTCTGCTAGACGCGTCGGCCTCGTCCCTGCGTCTCTCCAAGATGCGCCTATCAGCGCTGATCTGATCCTTCTATTCCTGGATGACAAACCGAAGCGCTGCTAGCTCCTGCGGGCTCGAGTTGGGGCCCATGTCTGTTTCACCCACGTACACCCTCCTTGTGTACCGGATCTGGTCTTGTGTGATGAACTGTCGATCGGTATTTGACCGGTTTCAACCGTCGTTGGCTCTGTTCTCATTGCCGTCTCCGTGCGATGCCATCATGCAGTGCCCTCCGAACGATGGGGTCGAATCGTCCCTGATTTCTCCCAGAACTGGAGGGTAGATGTCATCGTCTCTGAGGTAGGATTCGACCTCGACCAAAAGGTCAGAGTCATAGTCGACCATGTACTCATTGCTTGACGTCACAGATCCGCTCGAGCACGAGCTGTCTGAGTTGCCTATTTTCCCTTTAGCTTTGGGGTAGACGTCGTCGTCGTCTGAGCATGTGTAGTCTGAGTACAGCCCTTCGACGTAATAAGGGCCGTAGGGCGCAGTACGGAGCGTGAGGGCATTGAGAACCCGCTCGCACTCGGATATCGTCGGGTAGACAGCTGCAGTGCCTCCCCGAGGATCTTCATAGCTGGCTATCTCGTGAGACGAGAAATCTCTGGCGCCCACGAAGTGGTACGCGTCGCAATCGACGCAGTAGGTGGTGGTTGGGGATGGAGGTGGATCTTCGAAGTCATTGGACCCTACTAATGGGGTTGAATCTTCCGGCCTTGGTTCCTCCTCCAGCGATGCCGACGGCGCCAGCGGTGCGGTTGCTGAGGGATTGCCCTCGGTAACTGGTGGTGTGCTTGGGGTTGTCGCGGGTGGCGCGGAATCAGCGACGGATATTAGTTTGGCGACTCTGTTGTTGTCCACGTGGAAGCTGAACAGCCCGAAGGCCATGTCGAAGCCTCCGGTGATCGCCAAAACTGCTCCCGTTGTGCCCGAGGTTGGGCCGACGGTAGTCGCGGCCGGAATGAGTTCGGTGGCGTTTGACGGGGCGATGTCGATGACGATTGATTCCATGCTGTCGACCTCTGGTTCCAGAGGGTTGGCGTCGATGATGGCCAGCACAGCGATGCCGGTGACGGTGTCGATGGTGGTGTCGATGATGGTGTCGATGCTGATCTCGGCATTGGCGTCAGTGTCGGTCGACACAGCGATGCCGACGGCAGTGTCGATGGTGTTGGCATTGTTGATCTTGGCATTGGTGTCGGCGTCGATCGACACAACGATGCCGACGGTGGTGTCGAGGGTGTTGTCGATGTCGATCTTGGCGTTGGTGTCAGCGTCGATCGGCATAGCGATGCCAACGGCGGTGTCGAGGGTGTTATCGATGTCAATCTTGGCGTTGATTGGTGAAGGAGCCGGCGAATCCGTGGATCCAGATCCCATCGTCCCCACGGTCGACGCCAATTGACGAGGTTCTACCCTGGCAATGCCCATGTTCGAGGGCTTTCGATCTAAGGAACGCATGGTGGGACCTAGCGAACTCGACGGCGATCAGACGAAAATAGGGAAACACTAGGTTTTACCCAGGTTCGGCCCGCTTGGTAGGGTAATGACCTACGTCCTGCTTGTCTGACTTTTATTGATGGGGTGGCTACAATGGCGATGTTATAGTGGGGGCGTAGATTGGATCTAGCCGAAGTAGAGCTCTCAAAGTTGAGCGCTCCAACGTGTGGTGGTGAAAAAGTATCTAGGGTTTCGGGGCCCCTCCCAGCCTTTTATATGCGAACGCTGGGTCTTAGGATTGTCCCTCAAGGAAAGTACAGATCGGATCCATCTCGAACAAACCCTAACCGAAGACTAATACAAATTGGACTCCTCGAATCCTTGCTTGCTCGCCAAGTACGGCTCCTGGGCCGCATCTAATCATCGTCTTCACGGGCCTCGCAGCTCCTCTGACAACAACCTACCCTGGGCCAAAAACCAGGTAGGCGAATATCGAGGGCCTGTGTGTCATTCCTTCGTCAGGCACTGTGGCATCTCGTTAATAGGTTAGTTTCGGAAAATGCATAAATATTCCATGAAGTGTAAACAAAACACAAAGCAATTGGTGTAAAACAAGCATGGAGCATCTAAAATTATAGATACGTTTGAGACGTATCAAGCATCCCCAAGCTTATCTCCTGCTTGTCCTCGAGTAGGTAAGTGACGAGGGTTAACTCGACAAATGTCCAAGATGAAGGACTTAGGATCGGGAAAATAGGGCGTCGGATGAACTCGAAGGTAAAATCAGTCAAACAATGCGTGTATCGAGAGTAAACGCGGTGGTCAACTTGGCTTACTTTCAATCTGTCCCTGACCGGCCTCTCCTGGCCCCTATATATAGGTGGCCAGGTCTCAAGGAATCGGTCGGGTTTGATACATACTACAATATCGGTATACGACATGAACTCATACTTTGACTATGATTACACTTGGGCCTAGCTTAATGGGCCTCAGGGGTACACAAGTAACGGGCTCTATTATCTATACCCTTGTCAGTAGCCCCCGAGATTCTACCAGAATTGTAGATTCGGGTTGAATCTTAAATCTTTATATCTTTGAATTGATCAATCTTTGACTACTTCTTCTCCCTGTACTTAATTAAACAATTTTTATTATATTATCTCGCAAGGGGTTTTGGTTAACAAGCCTGGCAGCTCTGGCGGATCAAGAGGCCAGTTAACTGTCGGAGCAGATACTTGTCACCTACTTCAAACTTAATCCCCTTGGACTTGAGTCTGGGACCTAGTCTAACCCCTTCTTTTGCCGCATTTAGGACTTACAAAGAAAGAGTTCCAGTAGTTCTTAGGGTACCCAGTGCGTCCACCAGGATTTTCTTTGTGTCGTAGACACGGAAAGTTACTAGCAGAGCGCATTCAGGTGCGTATACTAGGCCACACAGGACGGATACTGGGGTCTTACCTTCGTGACCTTTTAGGACCACGGCATTCAAGCTTTGTCGCGATGACTTAGCCCAAGAATTACTATCTTTCTTCAACAAGCCTTATTTGACTATTAGAATATGCGAAATCGTTGAGTTGTTCTTACTAGTAGAAAAAGGGTCGTTGGTCCAGCACCCAAAAGCCATCTGTCCTGGTTCGGCTCGCAAATCGGGACCAATGACAGGCCTCGGTCCCGGTTCGTGCCGCCTGGACATCGGTCCTGGTTCATTTTGGAGCATCCGTCCCAGTTCATGGCATCAACCGAAACCAATTCCCCCCGCGCGTGGCACGTGGCGCTCTGCGGAGCATTGGTCCCAGTTCATGCCACGAACTGGGACCAAAGACCCTCCCCTGGCTATAAATAAGCCCAGCCCTTTGCCACCAAATTTTGCTGGATTGTGTGTGAGGTGTGGGTGCTAGCTTTTTTTCCTTTGATTGCACACAAGGTGTTCGACAAAATGTCTGAGCCACACTTAAGTTCGCACAACACGGTATCCTCGGCCGAGGTTAGCAACCTTATCTTCATCTGTAGCTAATAGCATGTGTCCATGTAGGGTGGTCATTTCACTATTCACGATGTTATTGTAATGGTTAATTATTATGACGCAGATCGATGCGCGGATGCGATGGATGTATGGCGACCGACACGATTCCGATTTTATTGTAGGCCTGCATAAATTTATCGATGTGCCTAAGGCAAACAAAGTGGATAATTTTATGCCTTGTCCCTGCGTCGACTGTCGGAACGTGGTGGAGCACTCTGCCCCGAGAATCCTTCAAAGCCATCTACTTCGGAGAGATTTCATACCCGAATATTATTGTTGGGCCATGGACGGAGAAAGAGGGGTTAGGCTGGAAGACAATGAAGAAGAGGAGGATGATGACAGCTATCCTATGTCCCCTGAAGAATATGGTGATAATGCAATGGAAGACAATGAAGAAGAGAGAGGCGGCAATGAAGAAGAACAACGGGCATCAGATGAGCCCACTGATGGTCTTGGTCGGGTCATTTCTGATGCAAAGCAACAATGCGATACAGAAAGGGAGAAGCTGAAGTTGGAGGCCATGCAAAAGGATCACAAAAAATTGTTGTACCCAAATTGGGAAGATGGCAGCACAAAGCTCGGTACGACACTTGAACTGCTGAAATGGAAGGCAGAGGCTGGTTTATCTGACAAGGGATTTGAGAAGTTACTGAAAATAATGAAGCCGAAGCTTCCAAAGGATAACGAGCTGCCCGAGACAACATACGGAGCAAAGAAGACTATCTGCCCTCTAGGATTAGATGTGGAGAAGATACATGCATGCATTAATGACTGCATCCTGTACCACGGTGAGAAGTACGAGAATATGGATAAATGCCCGGTATGCACTGCATGTCGGTACAAGATCAGACAAGATGACCCTGGTGATGTTGAGGTCGATGACAAGCCCCCTAGGAAGAGGGTTCCTGCTAAGGTTATGTGGTATGCTCCTATAATACCATGGTTGAAACGTCTGTTCAGAAACAAAGAGCGTGCCAGGTTGTTGCGATGGCACAAAGAAGATCGTAAGAAAGACAGGAAACCGAGACACCCTACCGATGGGTCACAGTGGAGAAACATCGAGAGAAAGTACTCGAACTTTGTAGGTGACGCGAGGAACTTATGGTTTGGTCTAAGTACAGATGGCATGAATCCTTTTGGGGAGCAGAGCTGCAGTCACAACACCTGGCCCGTGACTCTATATATCTACAACCTTCCTCCTTGGTTGTGCATGAAGCGGAAGTTCATTATGATGCTAGTGCTCATCCAAGGACCGAAGCAATCTGGCAATGACATTGATGTGTACCTAAGGCCATTAGTCAATGAACTTTTGCAGTTGTGGGCAGAACCAGGTGTAAAGGTGTGGGATGAGCACAAACAGGAGCCATTTGACATACGAGTGTTGCTGTTCGTAACCATCAATGATTGGCCTGCTCTTAGTAACATTTCAGGACAGTCAAACAAGGGATATAATGCAAGCACACAGTGTTTAGATAAGACTAAAGGTACATATTTGGATAAATGTAAGAAGGTTGTGTACCTGGGGTGTCATAAATTTCTTCCGACCAATCATCAAGTAAGAAAGAAAGGCAAGCATTTCAACGGTGAGGCAGATCACCGGAAGAAGCCTAAGCTCCCTAAAGGTGCTGATGTATTTGGTATGGTGAAGGACCTAGAAGTAATCTTTGGAAAGGGTCCTGGCGGTCAATCTGTTCCGAAAGACCCCATTACCGAACACGCGGCCATGTGGAAGAATAAATCTTTATTTTGGGAGCTTGAGTATTGGAAAGACCTAGAGGGTCCGTTCTTCAATCAACGTGATGCACATGACGAAGAATCTTTGCGTGAACCTGCTTGGCTTCCTGGGCGTGTATGGGAAGTCAAAAGATACACCAAAAGCACGGGAGGACTAGCAATGTATCAAAGACCCATACAACAAGCATACAGATAAAGGTTGTCAATACTTAAGCAGCTACGCTCTTACCAAAGCAGAGAAGGAAATCTTTTTTGAATGCCTAAGCAGTATCAAGGTCCCGACTGGCTTCTCGTCAAATATAAAGGGAATAATAAATATGGCAGAGAAAAAATTCCAGAACCTGAAGTCTCATGATTGCCACGTGATTATGACACAGTTGCTTCCGGTTGCATTGAAGGGGTTCTACCGAAAAATGTTCGAGTACCCATTGTGAAGCTATGTGCATTCCTCAATGCAATATCTCAGAAGGTAATCGATCGGGAAAGTTTGGAAAGGCTACAGAAGGATGTGGTCCAATGTCTTGTCAGTTTCGAGTTGGTGTTCCCCCCCGTCCTTCTTCAATATTATGATGCATCTCTTAGTTCACCTAGTCGAAGAGATTTCCATTCTCGGTCATGTATTTCTGCACAATATGTTCCCTGATGACCCACAAGTATAGGGGATCGCAACAGTCTTCGAGGGAAGTATTACCCAAATTTATTGATTCGACACAAGAGGAGCCAAAGAATATATGTAAGCCTTAACAGATGAGTTGTCAATTCAGCTGCACCTGGAAACAGTCTTGCTCGCAGTGGTTTATCAGTAGCAACAGTTTTATAGTGGTGACAGTAGTGAAACAGTAACAGCTGTAGTAAAATAGCAACGGTAATAGTAGCAGTTGTAAACAGTAGGAACAAATACTGTAGGCATAGGGTTGGATTACGGGCGTTGCATGGATAAGATAATTCATGAAATCAATGAGACATGGGCATTGCAGATAAATAATGATAAAGCATCCTAGTACAAACAATCATAGGCATGTGTTCCGTATATAGTCGTACGTGCTCATAAGGAGAAACTTGCACGACATCTTTTGTCCTACCAGCCTGTTGCAGCAGGGCCTCAAGGGAAACTACTGGTAATTAAGGTACTCCTTTTAATAGAGTACCGGAGCAAAGCATTAGCACTCGGTGAACACATGTGATCCTCACATCATAGCCATCCGCTCCGGTTATCCCAATTTCTGTCACTTTGGGGCCTTGGGTTCCGGACAACAATATGTGTATACAACTTGTAGGTAAGACCATAAACAACAAGTATCATCATAGAAATAATAACATGTTCAGATCTGAAATCATGGCACTCGGGCCCAAAGTGACAAGCATTAAGTTCAACAAGTTGCAACAATGTCGTAGGCACTAAATAAAGATACTAGGCACTATGCCCTAACAATCTCATATCAAATTACATGAACAATCTCATCCGATCCCTACCATCCCCTCACCTACAGCGGGGGAATTACTCACACATGGATGGGGGAGTCATAGATGGTCGATGGAGGAGCGTCGGTGATGATGGTGATGAAGATCTTCTCCGAATCCCCGTCCCAGCATGGTGCCAGAACAGAGTTTCTGGTTCCGAATCGCGGTTTCTGATGGCGGCAGCGCAGCGGAAGTCTATCTGGGAAAAACGTCGTCTCCCCAATATTATGTCGTCAGAGGGTATATGTAGGCGAGAGGGGAGGCCGAGAGGATGGCTGGGGCCTCCTCACGCCAGGGTGCCGCGGCCAGGGCTGGGCCGCGCCACCAGTGTGTGAGGGGCCCTCAGGCCTCCTCTCCCTCCTAGGCCTGGAATTCGAGCCGAGCCGAGCCAGCTCGGCTCGACTCGGTAAGACTCGGTCAACTAGCGAGCTAGCTTGACTCGACTCGTTTAACAGTCGAGTCCAAGACTGAAGCTCGACTCGGCTCGCTGAACTCGCGAGCTACTCGCGAGCGGCTCGCTAAAAACCATCAGCAACAACATGTATATGAATAAATAATGCAGTTTTAAAAGTCTAGACACGTTCACATTCACAGGATAAGCCATAGCTCATGTCCACTCCAGAAAAAAGCAAAGCAGACGTTTAGCAACCTACAGGACTACAATTCATCCACTCCAGCAAAGAGCAAAGTAGACGTTTAGCAACCTACAGGACTACAATTCATTCATAGAATAGTAGCTACAGAAACTTCAAAAGGTCTTGAAACTCCATCCAGCCTCCATCAACGATTCAACGTACACGCTCCAGCAAAGTACATGTCTCTAGGTTCCTGTACAGTGTAAATCACTCCAGTTATTTGTGCATAAATACATTTTAATATTTAGAATTTTCTTGAGCTCAAAACTGCTCTGGTTTTGCTTGTTCTAATATATGAAGGATTGATTTTACATTAACTAAATATCAAAAAGTATCAACAGTATAGTACAAGAAGCAGCAACATACTTGTGATTTAGCTACTTTCCACCACACATTCAGGAAATGCAACCAATTCAACATCATCATCATCTTTAACCTGTACAAAGACGCAATAAAGAGCATGCAAGTTAGAACTTAGAAATAGTATTTGTATGCAAAGTAATTGAGAAACTAGATGAGATATACCACTAATATTGGTGATTTGTTGTCTTTCCATGAACCTCGTATCCAGCTAGAAGTGCATACTAATTTTTCAACCATTGTTGGAAGTAGAGAACTCCGATAATCATCAAGCACTCTACCTCCTGTTGAGAAGGTTGACTCGGAGGAAACACTAGTGGCTGGTATAGTCAAGAATCTCCTTGCCATCCTTGATATAACAGGGAACCTATGAGTGTTCACCTTCCACCAATCAAGTAACACAAATTTTGTGTCATCGGGATCTACATTTGCTTCATCAAGATAGCGACTTAGTTCAGATTTGGAAGCCTCTGTAGTTGTCTCTTGTAGATGCCTACGAAACGAACTTGGCCTAGCTGTGCTTGTTGTTGCCGCTGTTTGCGTACTCGAAGACCTCCCATTAGTAGCATCAGCCCCATTCTTGCTGCTTTGGTATTCATCATTGTAAGTGTCATATATGCTGTACAACTCTTTCCTAATATCCTCTACTTCCTCAGATCCCTTCACTTCACCATAGATTTCTCGAAAACAGAATGCAACAAACCTCATCTTCCACCTAGGATCAAGAATAGTAGCAAGAGCCATAACATTGTTCTTCTCCTCCCAATACTTAGCAAATTTATCTAGCATTGCCTGAGCCATAGCTGCAAGAAACTTATCACTAGACTTACTTGCTTTCACCACCTCCATTTTCACAGTCACTATATAGGGATAAAAGATATTGGCAGTAGGGTATAAAGATCCCGATAGCACTTTAGTTATCTCAGCAAATTCTGCCAAGATGGGTTGTACCTTAGCATACATGTTCCAATCAGCATGTGAAGGCTCCCACTTGTAGTTCAGATCATTATCTCCATATTCATGGAAGGCAGCCCTATATGGAGTACACACATCAAACATCTTGTATGTTGAGCTCCACCTTGTGGATACATCTAGACATAAACCAGCCCCTATTTTCATATTCAATGTTTTGCAAACTTCAACAAATTTGTGCAAGCGGGATGTGGACTTTTTCAAGTACTTCACAGTTTCTCTTAGCTGGTGTATAAATGGCTGCAATGGTTGAAGGCCATCTTGCACTACCAAATTGACTATATGAGCACAACAACGAATATGAAAATGATGAGGCATGAAGCCTGGTACTTTCCTTGCAACAAACTTGGACATCAAATTCTTTGCAGCAACATCATTTGAAGATGCATTATCAAGGGTGAGCGAAATGACCTTGTCCTCTATTTTCCATTCAGCTAGGCATTCCATTACTGCTTGAGCTATAATAACTCCTGAATGTGGTGGATCTAACTCAATAAAGTTCAGGACACGACATTGCATAACCCAATCAGCATCTATGTAGCGAGCAACCAAAGCCATGTACGAAAGTGTTTGGTTTGAAGTCCATAAGTCACATGTTAAACTAACATGCTCAACATCTCTAAGACTCTTTTTAAGAAGTTCCTTCTCAGATTCATAAACCTTTATGCACTCCTTTCTTATGGTTTTCCTACCAATGAACTTGTATTTTCCATTCATATGCCTCATCAAGATATTAAACCACTTGTGTTCTACCATTCTAAAAGGATAATCATGCACAATTAGCATCTTAGCAATGATCTTGCGGGTTTCCTCATGATTATATTCAGTACAAACAGAAGCAAGTGATGAACCTCCTGGCTGAAAGCTTAGTGTACCTTGACCTTGAATCTGTCCCTTCAAGTAATCTTTGTAATCTTGACATAATCCAGTATGCCTCTTCAAGCTAGATGTTTGTCCACCATCACGGTAAACAAATAAATTCCCACAATAGTTGCACTTGGCCTTCGGCAAAGGTTCCCCTTCAACTTCGGTCATAGTGAAATGCTTCCAACATTCAGAAGTTTTACCTCTGCCCCTCTTTGCCTTCGGCTTGGTAGAGTCCTTTTTTTGCTTGCATCTCTTCGCCTTCGGAGGACCACCGCCACCATCAACTGACCCATCTTCATCCTTACTTTCAGAATCAACCGATACATGTGAAGGCATGCTACCCGACATTTCATCATCCATATCGTACTCATCTTCCTCATACTCGTACTCAGGATTCTGCCCCTACACAGAAACATAAAAATGACACAATTAACATGATGACTCCCTGTTTTGAACAAGTATCTTCTTTGAACAAGAATACACCTATCAATATGAACTAGAACTCTAAAAGGTGGAGTATGTACCAATGGGGGAGCGGGAGGTGCTGCAGGAGTACGCACGACCGTAAGTTCACCGGAGCATGGAGGCCTTGCTGACTTGGTGCACGGCGGTGCTGTGACGGACACGGATGCCTGCGATGCCGACCCGGATGGACGCCGCCTCTTCTTCCCAGCAGCCTTTGACTCCAGGCTGGGCTGCTTGTCCATGGCGTGATGTACAGGTGGTGGCGGTGGCGCGGTGGTCCGGTGAGGATGGGGGTGGCTTGGGGCGGCGGCGGGGCTGGCTTGGGGCGGCGGCGGGGCTGGCTTGGGGCGGCGGCGGGGCTGGCTTGGGGCGGCGGCGGAGACGGGGCTGGCTTGGGTCGCGGCGGGGACGGGGGTTGCTTGGGCGGCGGCGGTCGACGAGACTCACTGGAGCCAGCGCCGCCTCTCGTCAGGGACGGAACAAGGAACAGGATCGAGCCAAATTGACAACGAATTATAATACTAACCCTACTTGAGCGTGCCTAGCCTGGGTGGGCTTGGGCCTTAGAAATTACAGGCTTACAGCATGCAGTAATTTTGAAAATGGGCTTGATCTATTAATTTACCGAGCTAAACGAGTTAACCGAGTGCTCGGTGAACTCGGCTCGTATAACTCGAACTCGTTTATAGTCAAAAGTTAAAACTTGGCTCGACTTGTTTAATTTCGAGCTCGAGTCGAGTCGAGCCGATTTGCGAGTTACTCATTTAACTCGCGAGTTTCGAGTTTAAATTCCAGGCCTACTCCCTCCTGTCTTCTTGCTCCGTGGGTCTT
This sequence comes from Dactylis glomerata, assembly GCA_007115705.1. Taxonomy (NCBI): domain Eukaryota; kingdom Viridiplantae; phylum Streptophyta; class Magnoliopsida; order Poales; family Poaceae; genus Dactylis; species Dactylis glomerata. Next base: position 201,696 of record QXEO01001110.1, read on the forward strand.
CTGGTGAAATAGGATTTTTCATGATTTTTCCCGATTTTTAACTGAAAGTTGGATTTCTGCACAAAAACGAGACACCAGAGCAATTCTGCTGAAAACAGCGTCAGTCCGTGTTAGTTGTATTCAAAACACACAAATTAGGGGAGAAACAATAGCAAAAGTGTTCGGGAAAGTAGATACATTTTGGACGTATCAACTCCCCCCAAGCTTAGCTATTTGCTTGTCCTCAAGCAATTCAGTTAACAACTGAGAGCGATAAAAGAAACTTTCACGAACACATTTGCTCATATGATGTATATATACTAACTATGTGATCAAGTACTCAGGCAATTCATAATAAGAAATATGCAACTAATGTCACCTCATAGTCAAGCAAGCTATGAAAGAGTGCCAATGCACTAATAACAAGTAACATGTACATAAGAAGCTACAAGATTGTAATATGCATAAATGATATGAAAGAGTGGTATCCCGCTTGCCTTTATTTGTAGAGCAAAACATAAATGCTGAGGCACCTCTGAAGTTCAAGAGAAGACTAGAAGTAGAAATATCAAAGATACAAGCATCAAAGTTATACCACAATTAATCGTGTTCTGGGACAAGCACATTACACTAAGAATAACAGCTATGCTCTCAAGAAGTGCTTAAAGTTAGAAGATGGTGACTCAACATAAAAGTAAACGAATGGCCCTTCGCAGAGGGAAGCAGGGATTTAACATGTGCTAGAGCTTTTCATTTGTAAAACAGAGATAAAAATTTATTTTGAGAGGTGGTTGTTCTATGTCAACGACTAGCAATGGGGACTTGCTATCTTCCATAATAAACAAGTGAGAGCGGTTCCAAGTTCTTTGAAATTTGGCACATTGGTGCTCTTTTATAAAGCTTTGGCACTCCTCCCCACCTTTTTTCCTGTCTCAAACCATGGCTAACCGATTCCATCGGGTGCCCACCAACTTTCACATTCCTTGGAGGAGTGCCTTTTTTCTTTCTTTTAGAATTAAGATTATAATGGTCTGACCAGCTCCCTTGCAAAATTAATGACGAGCAGATGAAGCTGCCTAGTCGAGGGGTACTTAATTTAATATGGAAGATAGCAATTCCGACCACTACGTCCCCATGAGCTAAAAACAGTGGCACAAAATGAGAAGTAGTTGAAAGTTTTGAAAGGTAGCACATGAAAATTTACTTGGAATGGCTTACAAATACCATGCATAGGAATTTATAGTGGACTCTTTGGAAGACTTGGTTTTTGGTAATTGGATGCACAAGTAGAGCTCATACTCAGTACAAGTGAAGGCTAGCAGAAGACTGGGAAGCGACAATCGAGAGAGCAATAACTATCATAATCATGCTTGCGACAAAACAAAATTAATATAGGCACAAAAATGATACAAAAACTCTGAGGCAATTTAGATCATCGAGGCTTAATTGACTTTTTGTTTAGTCATGTGCATGCTTGAGCATGTGCCAAGTCGATTCAAATGAAACTTTTCAGAGGTGGATACCACAATAACATACCATATTATGAATAAAACAAAGCATGCAAGCGTCTACATGACATGCTACAGGCTAATAGTAAATTGAAACTGATCATAAGAAAGCAAGAACTACAAAGCATCCATTTGATAACATATACCTTACATGAACCGACTAAGCATGTCCACATAGATGAGTATATGTACAAAAATGAAAACAAATAGAGTTCATACCAGCCTCTTACCACATCTCGGATTGTCGTATGTCGTCATCATTGCTCTTCACTTGTGTGGCTTGAATAATATAAAGTGAATACCAAGCTCCAATGGAGTAACGGGAGACTGAACTCTGCAACAAACTTTACAAAACCGAAGAAGAACAACAAATATTTTTGGGGTTTTCGATTTTTGAAACAAAAGCAGAAGGAAATAGCAAACAAAGCAAAATATTTTTGGATTTTTCAAATAGCAAACCGAAAATAGCAAGTAAAGCAAACCAAAGGTAGAAAACTAAAGAACCAAACAAAGGGAAACAATGGAAATATTTTTGGTCTTTTTGTGTTTTGGAAAAGTGGAAATAAGAACGAGAACAATAAAGAAGGAGAAACATGGATATACAAAGGACCGACAAAATATGATATGTAGATGAGTGAATCGTCGGCGTACCTCCCCCCAAGCTTAGGCTTTTGGCCTAAGTGGAGATCAATCCCAACTCGGCCATGAAGTGGCGCCTCCGTAGTGTGACGAAGAAGCACCATCGTCCTAATATGAGCTCGAGGATGCCCTGGAGTGGTACGTGGTGAAGTGATAGGCCGGCTCCTCCTCTTCCTCCTAGACCACTGCACCGTGTTGGACATTGAAACCAAGCAACCTAAGCTGATCGTCCAACTCCACCTTCGTGCGCGACCATGGCCTCATGTGAATGCTAAACAAGTTAGGCTGAGGCAAGGGAATTTCCCTTTCCTATCCATCAATAAATAACATCCTGTAAACTAATTTCCTTGCACAAGAGTTAGCAGTATCAAAATGATGAAGTTTCATAGCAGCAAGATCAAGCCTTTGTGGAGCCAACAATACATCACTAGGAGCAATAGAAAGTCCTAGCTCAGCAACAATGCGCGCGGCAATAATACCTCCATAAATAGGTCCCCTAGCGGCTAGGCGACGAGCAATAATAGCACCAAGGTTATACTTCTTACTAACATCAAGAGCGGTAGCTAGAAAAGCTAAATGATAGTTGGAGATATTGCTAGTGTTTTCTCTACCAAGTACACTAGTTGCAAGATAGTAAGTGAAATATCTAATAGCTGGGAGCTGAATGTTTCTTATCTTGCCACACTGTGCGGTGCGGTCATCATCATTGGTCACTCCTCGGTAAAGCTCCACCAAATCAGTGGGATGATTTTGTATCCTCTTGGCCGTTCCAAACATGGGAATACCTAAATTAGAACAAAACCTCCCCAAAGACATGGTGATAGACTTATCATAAATCTTTAATGCAATGGCAGGATTGAAATGAGCGTTAATAAATTTAAAACTTTCAACGAAAGTCTTTGTAAGCAAAGCATATTGGTCTCTTTCATCTGTCATGTAATCAGTCAACCCAACCCTGTTAATAAGGAGCAAGAAATCATCAAGAATCCCTGCATCACTCAAAAAGTTAAAACAAGGGAAGGTGGATGGATGTGCATCTCCATCGTCCCCTTCAAGGTTTGGTGACATGAGATCCTCATTATAAGACATCCTATATTGAGCCGTGGATCTTGAGGGCCTTGATGACCTTGGTGCATCACTTTCAAACACTTCTCCATATGTGAAGTTGTCCATCTCCCTTCTCTGAAATTTTTCAACAAACTCATAAAAAGTGATTTAAAGACAAGCAAGTGTAGGAGAGTACTATAGTGGGTTACTAGAGAGCTAACATGCATCAAAATAGCAATTCTAAGCAATAGAACAAGCATGCATACTCATTTATACTGTCACCTACAATGATAAAATACTCAAGAAATACTCCACCAAAAGAAATTCTACTTGGACAAGTGGAGGAGTCACATACCGGAGAATAAATGCTCCAAATTTCAGCAGAAATGTTGGGCTGAACAAGGAGATCGAAAAATCCAGGTGAAGAACAGCAAGAACTCGGGTTTGAGCTGGGTGTTTCGTTGTTTTCGGGAGAGAGAAAGAGCAGGGGAGGAAGAGATAAGTGAGGGGCCAGGCGGGGCCCTCTCACACCTGGGTGGCGCGGCCAGGGCTGGGTTGCGCCACCTACGTGTGAGGTGGCGTGGCAGCCCCTCCTGGTGCCTCCCAGGTGTCTCTCTGCCCCATTTTTTACATAAAAATTGATAAAGAATTTTCTGGAATTTTTCGGTAAACTTTATTTTCGAGGATTTTTCCGAAATTGACATATCGATAAAAACTCAGAAAAACGTGGATAAAATGATTTCAGGCAAATCAAAACTAAGCATGCAGCAGCTCTGAGATACTCTTAATCATGCAACTAAACTGAAGGAATAAAAATTGATAAAAGTAAATACAAGTGAGGTGGAGTGGATGCGGTGAAAATGAAATTTCGTTCATATAAAATCACTTTGTTAACAAGGTTGATCAAGTCTTGTTCCCAAACTAACTTTATATGAGGCAAAACTTTGCACTTCACTTAATGCTTATGTTACCTCAACTTTGATAGGTATAGTCCCAACCATAACAATTTTATATTCTTCCTTGGGCTTTCGCTCTGAACAAATAATTTGACCAACTTTGATGGTCTCAACATGCTTGATTGAATTTAGAGCACTCTTCCTATCAATTTTCTTGGGAAAATAAACCGTATACTCTTTGTCATTAACATTAAAAGTGATTTTTCCTTGATTGCAATTAATAATAGCACCTGCAGTGTTTAGAAAAGGTCTCCCAAGAATAATAGACATATTATCATCTTTAGGCATTTCCAACACAACAAAATCAGTTAATATTAAACAACTGTTAGCAACTTGAACAGGAACATTTTCTCATATACCAATAGGAATAGTAGTAGACTTATCAGCCATCTACAAGGATATATCAGTTGATACTAATTTTTCTAGATCAAGTCTCTTATAAAGAGAAAAAGGCATGACACTAACTCCAGCTCCCAAATCACATAAAGCAGTTCTATCATAGTTATTTTTAATGGAGCAAGGAATAGTAGGTATACCTGGATCTCCAAGCTTCTCTGGAACTTTACCATCAAAAGAATAATTAGCAAGTAAAGTGGAAATTTCCTCATTAGGAATTTTCCTTTTGTTAGTGACAATATCTTTCATATACTTTGCATAAGGAGGCATTCTAATAGCATCAGTCAAAGGAATTTGCAAAAATAAAGGTCTCATCCATTCACAAAACCTGTTGTAGTGTTCTTCTTCCTTGGACTTGTGTTTCTTACCAGAAAAAGGCATTGGTTTCTGTACCCAAGGTTCTCTCTCTTTACCATGCTTGTTGGCAATGAAGTCTTCTTTGGTGTACTTTGCATTTTTATCAATATTTTCTGGTTCCACTTCAACCTCTTCTTTATCGGAAGCATCTCCTGGTTCAGTTTCAGCATCAGAAATAGAAACACTGTTAGGATCTTTACCTGCATCAGATGATTCTGTGGTTGTTTTATGCTTCTTCTTCTTCTTCTCCTTAGAAGGAATATCATCACTTGAAGTACGTTGAGAATCTTGCTCGACCCTCTTAGGATGTCCTTCAGGATATAATGGATCTTGAGTAGCAGCGCCACTTCTTGTGCGTATTTCACATGCTTTCTTCTCTCTTGCGGCATTAACTAGCAAGTCTTTTTGCACCTTGGTAAGCTGATCAATTTGTGTTTGAACCATTTGAAAATGTTTAACAAGTATCTTCACATCATTGGCGGTTCTCTCCACAATATCCTGCAACTTATTAATAGCTCTAGAATTTTCCAATAAATGATTATGCACCATTCTATTAAAATTTCCTTGCTTAACAATAAAATTATCAAATTCATCTAAGCATTGATCAGGAGGTTTAGTATAAGGAATATCTCTTTCATCAAAGCGTTGGAGAGAGTGTACCTCAATAGTGGATGAGTGAGGGATTGGCTTACATAATTCTTCTATGGGAGGTAAATTCTTCACGTCTTCGGCCTTAATACCTTTCTCCTTAAGAGATTTCATAGCTTCTCTCATAACTTCATCATTTAATTCAATCATTCCTCTCTTCTTCGGCGTAGGCTCTGTAAATGGCGCAGGGGTTGGTGCTGTGTTGGCTCAACTAAAGTCCAATCATCATGATTCCGGCTTATTTTAGCCATTAATTCTTCAGCATCAGCCGGAGTTCTTTCCCTGAAAACACAACCAGCACAACTATCCAAATATGACTTAGATTCATCCGTTAGTCCATTATAAAATATATCAAGGAGTTCGTTTTTAGGCAATGGTTCTTTAGGCAAAACTCTAATTAAAGAACAAAACCTTGTCCAAGATTCAGGCAATATCTCTCATTTTCCCTGTTCAAAATCAAAGATTTTCTACACAGCAGCATGTTGAGCACTAGCAGGAAAATATTTCTGAAAGAAAGCATTAACCAAAGCAATAGGACTAGTAAGAGATCCAGGAGACAGGTTATTAAACCAAGTTTTAGCTGCATCTTTCAACGAGAAAGGAAAAATCTTAGCAACAAAGTAAGTGCGGAGCTTAATATCATCAGAAAACAAATTACTCAAAGTAGAAAGCTCATTCATGTGCCCCATAGCACTCTCATCTTTAGTACCACAAAAAGGAGTTTTCTCAACAATAGATATGTAAGATAAATCCAAAGAGAAATCATAATCCTTGTCTCTAATATTTATGGGAGAAGCAGCAAACTTAGGATCAGGAGACAAATTATATCTAACAGAACGTCTTGCAAGAAGTTCTTTAACATTACCAGCATTACGAGCAGCACGTGCTTCAGCAATAAAATCATTATTAAGCTCAATATAAGCATCATCATCATAATCATCACTAGAACATTCCCTAGACTCAGGTGAACTAACAGGTGTAACAGTGGTGTTTCCCAACTTAGCTCTAGCAATAGTAGCATCTAAAAAGGAACCTAGTGAACCACTCTCATCAAGCACAGTAGAAGCATCATCTAAATTATCAGTGGCATTTTCAATCTCAGCAGAAGTAGTAGCAGTAGCGTGTGGGTGTGGTGGTGTAAGCAACTTACTCATAACAGATGGTGAATCAAGAGCAACATAGGTGTTGAGAGTCGTACCTCTTCTTGTAGTGGATGGCAATATAGGAACTTTTCCATCATGAGGTTTACCCATGATGAAAAGGATTGCAGCGAATAATATGAATACCAAGTGAACTTACAAATAAAGCTATGGTCCCCGGCAACGGCGCCAGAAAATAGTCTTGATGACCCACAAGTATAGGGGATCGCAACAGTCTTCGAGGGAAGTATTACCCAAATTTATTGATTCGACACAAGGGGAGCCAAAGAATATATGTAAGCCTTAACAGATGAGTTGTCAACTCAGCTGCACCTGGAAACAATCTTGCTCACAGTGGTTTATCAGTAGCAACAGTTTTATAGTGGTGACAGTAGTGAAACAGTAACAGCAGTAGTAAAATAGCAGCGGTAATAGTAGCAGTTGTAAACAGTATGAACAAATACTGTAGGCATAGGGTTGGATTACGGGCGTTGCATGGATAAGATAATTCATGAAATCAATGAGACATGGGCATTGCAGATAAATAATGATAAAGCATCCTAGTACAAACAATCATAGGCATGTGTTCCGTATATAGTCGTACGTGCTCACAAGGAGAAACTTGCACGACATCTTTTGTCCTACCAGCCTATTGCAGCAGGGCCTCAAGGGAAACTACTGGTAATTAAGGTACTCCTTTTAATAGAGTACCGGAGCAAAGCATTAGCACTCGGTGAACACATGTGATCCTCACATCATAGCCATCCCCTCCGGTTATCCCAATTTCTGTCACTTTGGGGCCTCGGGTTCCGGACAACAATATATGTATACAACTTGTAGGTAAGACCATAAACAACAAGTATCATCATAGAAATAATAACATGTTCAGATCTGAAATCATGGCACTCGGGCCCAAAGTGACAAGCATTAAGTTCAACAAGTTGCAACAATGTCGTAGGCACTAAATAAAGATACTAGGCACTATGCACTAACAATCTCATATCAAATTACATGAACAATCTTATCCAATCCCTACCATCCCCTCACCTACAGCGGGGGAATTACTCACACATGGATGGGGGAGTCATGGATGGTCGATGGAGGAGCGTCGGTGATGATGGTGATGAAGATCTCCTCCAAATCCCCATCCCGGCAAGGTGCCAGAACAGAGTTTCTGGTTCCGAATCGTGGTTTCTGTTGGCGGCGGCGCAGCGGAAGTCTATCTGGGAAAAACGCCGTCTCCCCGATATTATGTCATCAGAGGGTATATGTAGGCGAGAGGAGAGGCCGAGAGGATGGCTGGGGCCTCCTCACGCCATGGTGGCGCGGCCAGGGCTAGGCCGCGCCACCAGTGTGTGAGGGGCCCTCAGGCCTCCTCTCCCTCCTGTCTTCTGGCTTCATGGGTCTTCTGGTGAAATAGGATTTTTCATGATTTTTCCCGATTTTTTACTGAAAGTTGGATTTCTGCACAAAAATGAGACACCGGAGCAATTCTGCTGAAAACAGCGTCAGACTGTGTTAGTTGTATTCAAAACACACAAATTAGAGGAGAAACAATAGCAAACGTGTTCGGGAAAGTAGATACGTTTTGGACGTATCATTCCCCTTCGAGAGGTTCATGGGAGTCTTAAAGAAATATGTTCGTAACCGTGCTTAGCCAGAAGGAAGCATCTCCAAGGGCTATGGAACAGAGGAGGTCATTGGGTTCTGTGTTGACTTTCTTCCTGACATTAAGCCGATTGGTGTTCCTGAATCATGGTATGAGGGGAGACTGAGTGGAAAAGGTGATACGTCTCAAACGTATCTATAATTTTTGATGCTCCATGCTTGTTCTTACACCATTTGCTTAGTGTTTTGTTACACTTCGTGGTGTTTTTATGCATTTTCCAGAACTAACCTATTAACAAGATGCCACAGTGCCAGTTCCCTGTTTTCTGCTGTTTTTGAGTTTTAGAAAAGTTACACAGGAAATATTCTCAGAATTGGATGAAACAAAAGCCAAACCTCCTAATTTTTACCGAAGCTTCCAGAAGTCCAAAGAGGAGACGGGGGGCCACAGGCTGGCCACACCATAGGGCGGCGTGGCCAGCCCCTGGCCCGCGTCCCCTATGTGTGAGGCCACCATGGCCCACCTCTGACACTGCCCCTTCGCCTATAAAGACCCCCCGATGGGAAAAACCTAAACACCCGATCAATTTTCTAGAAACACATCGTGATCCACCGCCGTCGTCGACCCGAGATCGGGAGGGTCCAGAAGCTCTTCCCGGTACCCTGCCGAAGAGGGGAATCGCCACCGGAGGTCTTCTTCATCGCCATGCTTGCCTCCGAAGCGATGAGTGAGTAGTCTACCTTGGACTATGGGTCCATAGCAGCAGCTAGATGGTTGTCTTCTCCACCATCTACTTCATGTTTAGATCTCGTGAGCTGCCTTACATGATCGAGATCATCTTTATGTAATTCTACATGTTGTGTTTGTTGGGATCCGATGAATATTGGTGTTATGTTAAGTTGATGTGCTGAATATTATCTTATGTTATCTCTATGTTGTTTATGATCTTGCATGCTCTCCGTTGTTAGTAGCTATCTTGGCCAAGTAGATACTAGTGACTCCAAGAGGGGGTATTTATGCTCGATAGTTGGGTTTATGCCTCTATTTAATCTGGGGGAGTGACAGAAACCTCTAAGGTTGTAGATGTGATGTTGCCACTAGGGAGAAAACAACATTCTTGTGTCCAAGGACATTCGTTTTGTTTACATTACACACTTTGCTTAATGCAGTTATCTGTTGTTCGCAACTTAATACTCGAGGGGTGTTCGGATGATATCCTCGCGAGTGGATTATTAGTCATAGATGCAGTTGGATGGCGGTCTATGTATTTTGTTGTAATGCCCAGAGTAAATCTCATAGTGATCCTCGTGACATATGCACGTTTATCTTTATTCTATCAATTGCCCAACTGTAATTTGTTTACCCAGCATGTTGTTATTTATCTTATGGAGAGACACCACTAGTGAACTGTGGACCCCGGTCCAATTTCCTTTACATTGCTATTACTGTTTACTTTTACTCGCACTGTTTACTTTCTCGCATACTACTATTGCTTTCCACTCGATACACTCAATCCTTTGTTTACAGCAAACTGGTGAGATTGACAACCTCATCGTAAGTTGGGAGCAAAGTTCTTGGTTGTGTTGTGTGCAGGTTCCACGTTGCTGCTGGTGCAATGCAAAGCCCTGGACGAGGCGCCTTATAAATTGTCCGGAGCTGTCGTGAAGCTAGCAGGCATCACCTTCTAAAGTTTGGCTTTTTTCTACTGGTTCGATAAACCTCGTTTCTTACCGAGGGAAAACTTGCTGATGTGCTCATCATGCCTTCCTCTTGGGGTTCCCAACTGGTCGGTGATCTACATCAACACCGCACCGCAATCAAAAGTCACGTTAAGAAAGAAAGCAATGATATTTTGGGACAAGCATTCTTTGAATCAAGCACACTACACATGGATACTTTCAGCACTTGGTTGCAATTACATCTCATGAATGACACCACTAGTGGAGATCAGCTCTACTTGTTGGCCGCGACACCATCTGTGACTGTATTGACTTTCCAAGGGTACGAGATAAATGGGAATACATTTTACACGATTGCCCAAGATAAAAAGAGCACCAACCAAAACAGTGGTGTCCGCTTTGATGCAACATGCGAGAATGGGAAAAAGAACACATACTATGGTTACATAGAGGATATATGGGAACTTGACTATGGACCTACTTTTAAGGTCCCTTTGTTTCGGTGTAGTTGGTTCAACATGAATGAAGAAGGGGTAAAGATAGACCAGCTGTACAGAATGACAATAGTGGATCTCAAGAATCTTGGTTACAGAGACGAACCATTCGTCCTAGCCAATGATATGGCTCAGGTTTTCTATGTGAAGGACATGTCCTCCAGACCAAAAAAATAAAAAATAAGGAAACAAAGAAGGGAGGGCAATATATAACCAGAAACACAAAGATCATCCCCTACTGCCCATCGATGATATTAGAAGTGCAGTACATGATGTTGCAGCGGGACGGTTCGTTCCTGATAGAGAGAACGATGAGCTCACACGCGCCCTTAAAAATGATGAACACATCGGACGAGTACGAGGCACACCAGGCTCCAAGCCGTGGAATGTTGCCTTCCCCGCGGAAATGAAGAGATATCATGATAAAGCCATCAGAGGAGAAAGGAAAGGGAGGCAGCTGAGAAAGCGGCAGCTGTAGATTGGCTGCGTAATGTAGAAGAAGCATTAAAGCGGTAGCGAGATCAACTCAACAGACTTAGCCAGCAAGGTAGCGGCCAATCTCAGTGGCACATGGTAGAAGCTGCATTCGATGGTACCGGCGCCCTATCGAATAAGAAAAGCAGCGTCACTTCCACACAACTCCAGGATGGTAATGATGATGCACCGACGACGGCTCCTCCTAAACGCTACCCAGTAGATGATATCACAGAGAGCACAGCTTGTGAGCTAAAGGTGCAAGTTATGAACTTAAGGCTGATGGCGGCGGTCGGCATGGCCATACCAATTGCGCCTAACCCAACTTGGCATTGCAGACCGGTTCCAAAAGGGTACGCTATCGTCACGGTGGATGATGTGAAGCAAGATTTTGAGGAGCTAAAGCTGGACCACCCTGCAGGGGAAGATAGGTAGCTGACTGAACTAGGAGAAGCCAAAGGGGGGACTGTTGTATGGCCAAAGAAGCACATCGTGCTTCCAAATTATGTGCCGCCAAGGCCACCCACTCCTCAGAGCAGCAATCCATGTTCGCCGCCACCTGACCATTCTCCAGCGCAACCGTCGCCTTCACCGCCTCACCACTCAGCGCAGCCGTCTCCACCACCGCATCAGCCGTCTCCGTCCCCTGAGCCTCAGACACAAAAGCAGAAGTATACTAAGAGGGGCAGCACCAGCAGCAGCAGCAAGAGCACATTCCGATCACCGAAATGTAAGCTATCGTCCCTCCCAAGAGTACCTCATAAGAATATGAAGAAGCTACCTTGCGAGAAGACAGATGAGGAAATTGTTGCGGCCACAGATGCCCATTATGAAAAGTGGAAGATTGACATGGCTAACAAGAAAAAGTTGATAGAGCCATTCTTCCCGGTCACCGTAGAAAATAAAGCCAAAGCAGCCGCGCTTAAGATTTAGCTTCACCAACCCATAGCGCTCACACCAGACTATAATAGCTCTATTACCAAGTCGGCTGAGGCAAAAGAGCGGAGAGTCGGAAAAGAAGTTGCCCAGCTTGGACAACAGAAAAATCAATCGATCGAACCGCTCAAAGTGTATGATACCAATGAGTGGAGAGCCCAGGAGCGGCATGATCCGAACATTGATCCAGAGTTTATTCAACTGTACGAAGAAAAGGCCAAATTGTATGGACTGTCTATTACTCAGTACATGAGCCGTATGGATGAGTTCAAGGGGTACCAACAAATAGCATACATATAGCGGCACGGGGCTCCTCTCGTCAAACTCGAGTTAGTCAAAGATCTACCAACAAAAATGCGAAGATTGCATAAGTGGTACTTGCAAGCCTCTGCTGAATCAAAAAACTGGATCTATGCTGGATATAAACACCACCATTACGGTCATGGAGATGGCTTCATACTGATTGAATTTCAAGAATTATTTCAGTTTTACCAACGAGACACCCTCGACAAAACTATCATCAGTGCCTATTGTCTGTAAGTATTATTAATTTCTATAATTAAGTCTTTCTAGCTCAGCTCATTCGTTGCTTGTATAATCTTACTCATCACTATACTAATTATATATGCAGAATGAAGATTCTCGAATGCAACAAAGGACAAATCTATGACCTTGGGTTCGTTGACTGCAATTTCGTTCATGAAGATACTCTAAAAAAAATCCAAAGAGACAGAGGATAACTTGGTACAAGCGTTGATGTATTTCGGCAACATAAGGGAAATACTATTTCCTTACAACTTCTAGTGAGTGTTACTGTCTTGTACACATTCTATTTTCGCTTACTCGATGTTAAGCGTATAATTGACTCATTATGTGTGTGCAGCTTCCACTTTATGCTGTTAATCATTGTTGTTGACCAAGGAGTAGTAAAAGTCATGGACTCGAAACACACAGCTTTAGAAAAGTGGGCGAACATGCAGGAATGCCTCCAGAAGGCTTAGAAACGGTTCACCGCCAACACTAGGGGTGTTTGGAAGCCAGAGCTTACATTTCAACCATTGACTGTAAGTACTACTTGCTAGATCCATGCATCTCTTTGATTCTAGTTTCAATACCAGTATCATGCTTGATTATTATTTTGATTGAACTCCATTCTCATAAAGTGCTTGGGGCAGGAAGCCGGGAATAACTTATGTGGATACTATATCTGCGAGTTCATTCGCCAGACGACCAAAGAGAAGGACGCAGACCGGAACTTCAAAAAAATTGAAGTACGATAAACAATAATCACAACTTTATTTTATTACCATCGATTGTGTTTAGTTTCATTCATATATATTGATCCCCTTCTTTAATTTAGATCGAACGGATGCGGGACGGTCTTCTACCACAAGAACACGTGCAAACAATTCAAGAGGAAATTGCCGGATTCTTATTAGAACATGTCATAGATCCGAAAGGAGAATACTATTACCCGGTTCATTTGGAAGGGTGAAGTGTAAAAAAGAAGATGTAAATTAGATCCAACTCGTGTGAGTACCGTTTGTAATATGTTTCGATCAAGCACGACGGATGAGACGGTGTATAATATATTCCTGACCATGATGTATAATATATATATAGTGGTTCCTTCATTATTGCTGTATATATTTAGTACCATTAAATTGAATACAAAACACAAAATAAATAAATGGAAAATAAACACAAAACCCTGCCGCGGCACAAAAATAGCGAGAAATGCTGTCGCGGTAGAGAACAACGATCCCGGTTTGTGCCACGAACCGGGACCAATGATCCACCACCCACTCGCTGTGCACGCACCCACGTGGAGATCCATCGGTCCCTGTTCGTGCTAGAACCGGGGCTGGCATTGGTCCCGGTTCGGGAACCAGGACCGATGGCACGCAAGAACCGGGATGAACGCGGTATTTTCCACTAGTGTCTCCCTTCAAATAATCGCGAATAGCTCCCGATGGGAGTAATCAATATTTATTTTGTCGACAATATAGTCGATGATTAATTTGTAACCAATTTTCAACGTTATCTGTTATCATCGGGTGCACGACCAGTGCTCCCGATGGGAGTAGCCCCCGAGGCTATAGCTGAAATTCTTTGGGTATAGGCTCAAAATATATATTGTCTTCTTATCTTCCAGCTGCGGTATTCTTGGGGTGATTTTGTTGGCTGCTCGTCCAGCTCTTCCAATTGTAGTAGCCCCCGAGCCCATAAGGAGGGGTTGCGTTGTGATCTTTTATATACTCCAATACTGTTTTGCTGCATCGCTTTTTATCATTGTAATTTTACACATATCTTTTTTCCTTCCCTTTATATATGCTGCCACTGCTCTTTTCTCTGCTCGGGGCAAAATCTCAAAGCCCGTAAATTTATTTGGACCTGTAATTCACTGAGGCCCACAAAAGGTTACTTATAAATAAAGTACGCCAGCTAGCCAGGGAAAACCATAACCCCTTCATTACCAGCTTCCTCCGCCGCATCGTCTTCTTGCTCCACATCTCATCTAGGGTTTTTCTTCCCACCAACCGCCACTTTCCGATGGCGGATGCTGGTGGTTCCAATCTGGACACCGGTGTGCTGGTGGAGAAGCGGGGACGAGACCGTCCCCGCGGCAGTAAAAAAACCGAAGGATGCCTCCCTGATGGCTTCTTCGTCTGCATCTGCAAAGCAGCGCCCTGGCCGCCCTTTGGGGAGTAAAAACAAGCCCAAGGTATCTGCTGCTTCCGCTCCAGTCTCTAGCGCTGCTCCTTGCAATGCTTCTCCTCCTCCTCCTCCCAAGATCTATTCTTTCTTCTGCATCGCTGGTGCTCAATGCCGTGAGTAGCAGCGCGTTCCGCTAAAGTTCACCAAGTTCATGGATGGACGCGAGCTTCATGAAGCGATCCTCTGTGAATAGTCTGGAAGCGGAATGGTGGAGGTGTACTATGTTGGGTGCGGTGAGATGTACTTCAGGGGCGGTTTGCCCCAGTTTGCAGAGGACCACGAGCTGCATCAAGGGTTCTTCATGCTCTTCGACTACCATTTTGGTACGTCGAAGTTTCACATGAAGATCTATGATGGCACACAGTGCCAGAGGAAGTATGAAGCTGAAGTTCACTTCCAGTAGATTCTTCCTTGATGTAATCTTCTGTTTGATTCTCTCTTGGCCTGTTTTATGTAATAACAATGTATGATGAACTTTATTCTATGTTATCGTGCTTAGTAATAGACCAGAGAAACTGTTATCGTTCCGAGGTGTTTTGATTTTCTTGCACATTTCTTTTAGCCATATTTGCTTTCCGTTAAATATAGGGTTGTGAACAACCTTGCAGTAACTCTTGAAGACATGTGGGTATAGGATCTCGATAATTTTCATATTTTTTCATACGACCCGAGGGTCGGAGCCCCGAGTGGAAAATAGTGATATATTAGACATATTGTCGAGTTGACCCAAGGAACCCGATCAGTGGCCTCATGTTCTGGGGTTAGAGGGTCATAACTCGTAATTTTCTGTCGTTGTGCTTCTTTTATGCATAGAAACGCCATAGTTGTTCTGCATTCCACAGTTTGCTCTCATCTTTTCCTGTCTTTTTGTCTTGTAGTCGATAAGCTCCTCCTGGGATGACTTCTGTAACGATGTAAGGTCCCACCCATGGGGACTCTAATTTGCCATGACCGTCCTGCTTGAGTCGTAAGACTAGGTCTCCTACCACGAAAGATCGGGGGCGAACTTGACTACTATGGTAGTTTTGTAGACTTTGCTGGTACTGCGTAGCTCTGGCTATTGCTACGTCTCTTGCTTCGTCGAGCGCATCTGCGTCATCTTGGAGTGCTTCTGTGGAAGTCATTTCGTCGTAAGCCGCAATTCTTGGAGCTTCATGAGTGATTTCGACTGGAAGCATGGCTTCTGCGCCATGGACCAGGAAGAAAGGTGTTTCTTGGTTAGCCGCGTTGGGCATAGTTTTCAGGCTCCAGAGCACGGAGGGTAGCTCATCTACCCAGGCGTGTTTGGCTTACTCCAGGGGCGCTAATAGCCTCTTTTTTAATCCATTGCATATTAAGCCTTTGGCTTTCTCGACTTGTCCATTTGTTTTTGGATGCGCTACAGATGCGAATTTTAGTTTGATTCTCATATTCTCGCAGTAGCTTTTGAACTCTTTTGATGTGAAGTTTTTCCCGTTGTCTGTGATGATGCTATGCGGTACTCTGAAGCGAAATACTATGAACTTGATGAAGTTAATTGCTACTGTGGAATCTTGAGTTGTTACCGGGGCTGCTTCTACCCACTTGGTGAATTTGTCCACTGCCACCAATATGTAGACGTGCCCTCCTGGCCAAGATTTGTGCAATTTCCCTACCATGTCCAGACCCCATTGTGCGAAGGGCCAAGACAGTGGTATTGGCTGTAGTTCTGCTACTGGTGCATGTGGTTGAGATGCAAATCGTTGACAGCCTCACACCTTCGAACTATATCTTTTGTGTCTTTGATGGCCGTTAACCAGTAGAATCCTGTGCAAAAAGCTTTGGCTGCAATAGCTCTGCTGCTAGCATGATGCCCGCACACTCCTGCGTGGATATCTTTTAGTATATTTTGTCCTTCTTGAGGGGTGACGCACCGCTGTAAGATGCCGGTTATGCTTTTCTTGTACAACTTCCCTTATAATATGACATAAGCCTTGGATCGTCGTATTATCCTTCTTGCTTCGACTGTATCTTCGGGTAGTGTCTTGTTTATCATGTACGCCAAGTATGGCTGCATCCAGGTTTCTTCGACCATCATAACTTCCTCTGGTTCTGCTGTTCTTCCTGTTCCAGGCTTACCAGCCCCTGAGCCTGCTGTCGGATGCTGGCTTGGTTCTCCTATAATCGAACTCTTGCTATTTTTTATTGACCTTTCGATGATTTCTTCCCAGAAGACTCCTAGTGGTATAGGCAGGCATTGGGACCTGATGTTTGCTAGATTGTCGGCTTCCTCGTTGCTGGCCCTGCTGACGTGTGAAACTTTGCATCCATCGAATATTCCTTCTAGGTAGTAGTACAAGTTTCTGTATGCCATCATATTGTCGCTGGAGGCGTCGCACCGATTCATCACTTGCTGGACGACGATATTCGATTCCCCGAGGATTTTTAATCGGGTTGCTCCACATGCTTTGGCCTTTTCATTCCATGGAGCAGAGCCTCATATTCGTCTTCATTATTGGAAGCTTGTGGAAAACTCATCCTTAACACATACTTTAGTTTGTCGCCTTGTGGTGATATTAAGACTACTCCTGCTCCCGCGCCTTGGATTCTTTTTGATCCATTGAAGTACATCATCCACACTCGACAGATCAGGTGGTCTTGTGTTTTGTAGTTCGAGCCACTCTGCTGTGAAATCTGGTAATACTTGATATTTGAGTGCTTTCCGCTTCTCATACGTGATGTCCAGGGGCGATAGTTCTATTCCCCATAAGGAGACATGTCCTGTTGCTGCAGGGTTGTTCAAATTAATTGATAGTGGGGCTTCGTTAACCAGTATGATTGGGTGTACCACGAAATATTGTCGTAACTTTTGTGCTGTTGTGAATACGCTGTATGCAAGCTTTTGGTAGTGGGGGTACCTCTGCTTTGTTGGAGATAAGACTTCGCTAAGGAACTATACCGGCCTCTGGACTCTGTGCGCCTTTCCTTCTTCGCTTCTCTCGACTACTAATACCGTGCTTACCACTTGATGTATGGCTGCGATATATAGTATTAGTGGCTCTTTTTCTCTTGGTGCGACCAACACTAGTGGTGTAGAGAGCACTTTTTCAGCTGCGCAAAAGCTGTATCTGCCTCTTCTGTCCACTCGAACTTGTCATCTGATTTTTTCATGAGTGTGTAGAAGGGGAGAGCTTTTTCTCCTAATCGTGTGACAAATCGACTTCATGCCGCGATGCGTCCAGCGAGTTTCTATACATCATGTAACTTTGCTGGTTTCCCCATCGTTAGTATTGCTTGGATTCTCTGGGTTTGCCTCTATAACTCTTGCTGCCACCAAGAATCCCAGAAGTTGCCCTGCTGACACGCCGAAAGATCATTTTGTCGGGTTAAGCTTGAGCTTCTACCTGTTGAGGTTGTCGAAGGTTTCTGTCAAGTCGATGATTAAAGACTCCTCATTTCTTGTAGTGATGACCGCGTCATCGATATAGACTTGAATGTTGCAGCCTATTTGACTTCCAGGGAAGTTCTGCATCATCCGTTGATAAGTTGCTCCTGTGTTTTTGAGGCCGAAGGGCATGACTTGATAGCAAAACATGTCGTATGGCGTGATAAAAGCTGTTTTTTCTTCGTCTTCTTTCTTCAACTTGATCTGGTTGTAGCTAGAATATGTCCAAGAAGGAAAGCCTCGCGCACCCCGCCGTTGAGTCTATTATCTGATCAATGCGAGGTAGCGGAAAGGGATCCTTGGGGCAGTGCTTGTTGAGAGATGTGTAGTCGACACATACTCTTTGTACGTCCATATTTTTCTTGGGGACGATAACTGGGTTCGACACCCAAGTTGATGCTTTGATTTCCCTGATGAAGCCTGCGTTTTCTAACCTATGTAGCCCGGATGCTATTGCTTTTCTTTTGGGTTCATCAAACCGTCGCAGAGGTTGCTTGACTGGCTTTGCTTTTGGATCCACGTTTAGTGCATGCTCGACGAGTTCCCTGGGAAACCCTAGCATGTCTGAAGGACACCAGGCGAAGATTTCCCAGCGCTCATGGAGGAACTCGACGAGCGCGCTTTCCTATGCGGGGTCCAAGTTTACCACTATGGAAGTGGTTTTGTTTGGGTCCATAGGGTGGACCTGATTTTTCTTGGAATCTTGCGTTGCGTCGAAAGCCTGGTCTGGCAGGGATCGACCAACGTCGGGTAGCACATTGTGACCAGTTTCACCCTTGATTCTTGCGTATTCAGCTGCCATGCCGAAAGTTTGCGCCATCCTATTGAATTGTTTGTCGCAGGTGTTAGATACTTCGAAGCTGCCTTGTACTGTGATGGTCCCCTTGGGTCCTAGAATTTTGAGTGTGAGGTATTCATAATGAGGAACTGCCATAAACTTTGCGAAAGCTGGTCGCCACTACAAGAAATGTGTTGACTAGTGACCCTCAAAATTCGTCACTAAATCGTCATAATGGTTGATCTGTGATGATTTTATGACGAAAAAATCATCGTCAAAAACGGGGCGTCGTTGATGACTGAACATGACGATCCCACTGAAATCGTCATAACGGTCTATGACGATATTGGACCGTCATAACGGTTATGACGATTCATTATCGTCATGGGTAGTTTGAGGAGACCACATCAGCAATCCGACGTGGCAGCCACGTGGCAGGCGAAATCAGCCCAGTCCATTTTTAGTGGTCTCCATGGGCCAAGCCCAATAATTCTAGCCTTTCTTCTTCATCCTTAGCCATTTGTAGTCCATTTCTTATTGGGCCTTAGTAATTTTACATTCTTTTTTTATTTTGGGCCTTGGCCTTTTTACGTTGAACTTTTTGGGCTGGCCCCACCAGTCAAATAGGTCCCAATTGTCAGAATGCTGAAGGCGTTAGGTCCCACTTGTCAGTTACAATTGTTGGTCCCACTTGCCAGGTTCTATATTCAACAATTTGATAGTAATTAAATAACAATAATTAATTCACAACTAATGAATATAAGAGTTTCTATTATAACTACTATAATTAAGTCTATTACAGTACAATCCACACAGTCAAGCATATACAATATCCACAAAGTCAGGTTAAATCCAATCAGCACATACAGTCAAGCATATACATGCATACACACAGCAATATTGCTTCACATCTTGACATTACAATATATATACAAAAATATGCTTAGGAACATTGAACTATCTAAAACAATGCTGAAGCTTGGTACTTCTTCACCATATTGCTTCACGTCTCCAGCTTCACATCTCCATCCATAAGGATATGAACTGCTGATTCATAGATAGGTATCACAAAAAACATTATTAGTAAGTAATTTCTTTAGTTGTTTTATCTACTAGCAAGCATGCAATATTTATGTATAATATGACCACAAACTAATCCTTGACAAACTATAAACTATATGTGTAACTTCAGCATACGACTAGAATTGCAACAAAGTAATCAAGCCACTTTACTAGACAGACTAATAGCTAATTAAAGATGCTGTCCCTGGAGGACATATCAAGTAAAAAAAATAATCCGAACAGCTAATTACAGATTCTATTCCATAAACATAACCTGAAAATAGTAGAAGCTCAATGCAAAATATTCTAGATGATAATACTGAGAAGCAATAGACAATGATATACATCCTTTTGTGATCTATTGTCATTACAGCAAGCATGCAAAATATATTTCAAATGTAAACATGCCAGGTTCTATTGCATCTATACACAGGTCAGCACATGCCCAATTGAATGTGACATCAAATTTTATGTAGCATGCTCAACTATTATGTAACTGATACTCATAGGCAGCACATAATTGCAGCAAGCATCAAGTCATCGAGCATCGGGCTAATAACTGTACAAGGAGACAAGGAGTAGATACCTTGTCAAAGCGGTGGATGAGACAGTAGTTGAAGAACTGGTCTGTAAGAAGCGCTAGCAGGTCAGTAGAAGCTTGCTCCAATTCTGCGACCAACAAAATTCAGTAGAAGCCTGAGATAGAGCAACCAAAACAACAACACACACACTATGCAAACAGACTTCAACCAACACAGCAATTCCTCCACCAACAATATCATATCCAATTTTCACAGGACACTAGATATAAACAAGACTAACAATGTTGCATGACAAGTTTAACCGTTCAGCAGGGAAAAGTAAAAAAGTGTGCCTAATTATGAATGAAATCATCCAGTACCTACTGAAAAAATTGTAACATGCAGTGAATGCTGCCTATTATACTACTGGCTGCATAAAATATTGTCTGTAACATGTTCATCATAGGAAGATTGATAACCAATGCAAGGAACTAAAAAAGTAAAAGTCCGAACAAGCCAAAATTTATCCGTGCCACAATGCAAGTTTGTGAGGCTGTGCAAGTGTGTGAGGCTGTCAAGTGTTACTGAATGTTTATAAATATGTTCAAGTAACTGTGTAGTGCTATTTGTATCCATGTAGTGATATTAGAAATACTGGTGTTTTAATTACAAACAATAGACAAGCAACAATATTCAGTTACAGGGAGCACATATTCCTAATGATACTCCCTATCAGTTCATGTGTGACAAAGTATATAGCTAGACAAGGCAGAGATGTGTGTTCTTGTGCTACTCCAATTTTAATTATATGTTCAAGTGTTATGTTAACTGCACAGGTAGTATTTGAAGGAAAGGAGCTTGACGCAGTTCTTGTGCCGGTATTGTAGATATACTCATCCATGTGACAATCACTAGCACATCCAGGCAAACGCAATACACTATATAACCAGAGCAATACACATCCATGTGACAATACACTATAAAACTACAAACATGAATACCAACAGAAGCAATGATCAAGAAACTACAGTTTCTGTTTGCATATATCACTGATGTTTCTTATTTAGTTACAGACATAATTTCTTTATTTAAAGCTTAGAGCTTGTATAAAGAATGATATATCATGAAATGCATGTTTGATATCTAAAGCTCAGAGCTAGCACACCAGCAGTTCAAACAAGTAACATTTTATAATGGTTGCAGAAACTAACATACATTCAGATGCAGAAACCAACATACATTCAGATGCAAATGTCTGATATTAAGAAAAAGAGGCTTTGCCTGGATGTGTGATACAAAGCAAACTAAAAAGGCACCATCCGTTCAAGCTATGGTATTTCGTGTCGTGTGTGCATGAGTGCACTATATGTTCAAGAAAACATATCACTGCCTTCCTTAAAGAGAGCTAATTGTCGATCGAGGCTATTTGTAGTGTCTGAATCTGTTTCCCGCTCCTCTACTGCTTCCACATCGACCCATCTGACTCACACCACTCGCCTGCAGTATTGATGCATGCTCCCCGCGACATCACGCATCAAAACCCTAATTATTACGAAGATAGATCGTAGCTGAGATTACATCCTAAGCAGGAAATCATAAATCGTAGATATGATTCTTCCAAGATAGATCGTAGCTGAGATTACAACCTAAGCACGAAATCATAAATCATATCTGATTCTTCCACAACGAAAACATGAGCGTACGGGCAGATCGAGGCAAAGCCAGCAGAAAAAAGTAGTAGAAGGGGATCGGGCGGAGGGGACGAACCTGCGCCTTGTCGGCCAGGCGGAGCGTGAGCCTAGAGACGGGAGGGGCGTCTCGTAGATGAAGCAGTGGTTGACCCACTCGTTGCGGAGGAACCGCGAGAGTACGCGGCCGTCGGCGGTGAGGCCCGCGAGAAGACGCGGCCGTCGGCAGTGAGGCCCGCGAGAAGACGCGGCCATCGGCGGTGAGGCCCGTGAGGGCGACCCCGGCGTGGTCAGCGATGCGGGAGACCTTGCGCTGGTGGGAGGAGAGCTCGTTGTTGGACTCGCTTGCGGCGCCGAGGACGGCATGGGGCGAAGGTCTCCATGGCGTACTCCACCTGGAACAGCGTATGGATCTCGGGATCTCTGGCCGCCGCACCAGAGGTTCGGGCGGCACGAGGGAGAGGAGAGACGAGAGGAGGGGAATGGCGCTAGGGTTTGGGCGCTAGGGTTTGATAGGCTGGCTCAGTTTTGTGTTTTCTCTGAGAAATGAGGGGCGTCAGATGGTTTGGTTCGACGGTTCAGATGGTTTGATACGCTGATCCGTGGGAGGTAATCGTGATCATTTGATTGGCTGGAGAGAGGGTAGTACTAAAAATTGGCTTTTTTAATCACCTATCAAAAAATACTGCAAATATGGTATAGTTTGTTAAGATGGCCCCATATTACACACACGTGTGCATCTTGGTATAGCAAATAAAGTTGATTTGGGGAGTTTTAATTTTGGTATATCCCGACCTAGGAATGATCAAGCCCGCCGTTTTGGTCGCATTTTAAAAGCGTAAGAAATGCAAAAAAATCAAGAAAATACAAATCCTTCGAGTTGTGTCATGTTATGTAACCTAGATGCTAGAAAAATAATAGACTTTGAATATTTCAAACATTTTGAAAAAAGTGTTCACAAAAAGAGCTACCTCGTACGAAGTTTCACGGCTTTGCAAGTTAGATGAGCTAGTTATATCCACAACCACGGCATAGTTTGCTCAAATGACCCCATATTATGCACATATATGCATCTTGAGAAGGCAAACAATATTGATTTAGTAAGTATTAATTTTCTTTGCACAAAAAATTCATTTTTCATTTTCTTAATGCTAAAAATGGGTTATTTTGTGAAGCATCTACCAAAAATAAGTTTCAAAAATGGACCAATAAAATTTTAAATGATATTGTACCATATTTTATGCAGAATTAACCATTTGTTTGCATGGAAAAAGTTTTCTGGACACCCCTCAAGAAATTGACAAAATTTTGCCGATTCAGGTGGAAGCGGGTCAAATTTGAACTACAGGTGCTTCATTGTTTGCTCAAGTTTTTTTCAAAAAATAATTTTTAGGTACACCACTATCTATTTTATCAGAGATCCATCAAGAGTTTCTCAAGATTGTATCCCGACCTAGGAGCGGTCACGCCCACCATTTTGGTCGCATTTTGAAATGTGCATAACAAATTAAAAAAAATTAAAAAAATACAAAACCTTCACGTTGTGTCATATTATGTGACCTAGTTTCTAGGAAAAATAACAAACTTGGAATATTGGAAACATTTTGAAAAAGTGTTCACAAAAAAGAGCTACCTTATACAAAGTTTCATGGCTTTCAAGCGAGATGAGCTAGTTATGGCCATAATCATGGCATAGTTTGTTAAGATAACCCCATATTGTGCACATGTGTGCATCTTGGTATGGCAAACAAAGTTGATTTGGGGAGTATTAATTTTCTTTGCACAAAAAATTCATTTTTCATTTTCTTAATGCTAAAAATGGGTTATTTTGTGAAGCATCTACCAAAAATAAGTTTCAAAAATGGACCAATAAAATTTTAAATGATATTGTACCATATTTTATGCAGAATTAACCATTTGTTTGCATGGACAAAGTTTTCTGGACACCCCTCAAGAAATTGACAAAATTTTGCCGATTCAGCTCGAAGCGGGTCAAATTTGAACTACAGGTGCTTCATTGTTTGCTCAAGTTTTTTTTCAAAAAATCATTTTTAGGTACACCACTATCTATTTTATCAGAGATCCATCAAGAGTTTCTCAAGATTGTATCCCGGCCTAGGAGCGGTCACGCCCACCGTTTTGGTCGCATTTTGAAATGTGCATAACAAATTAAAAAAAAAATCAAAAAATACAAAACCTTCGCGTTGTGTCATGTTATGTGACCTAGTTTCTAGGAAAAATAACAAACTTGGAATATTGGAAACATTTTGAAAAAGTGTTCATAAAAAAGAGCTACCTTATACAAAGTTTCATGGCTTTCAAGCGAGATGAGCTAGTTATGGCCATAATCATGGCATAGTTTGTTAAGATAACCCCATATTGTGCACATGTGTGCATCTTGGTATGGCAAACAAAGTTGCTTTGGGGAGTATTAATTTTCTTTGCACAAAAAATTCAATTTTCATTTTCTTAATGCTAAAAATGGGTTATTTTGTGAAGCATCTACCAAAATAAGTTTCAAAAATGGACCAATAAAATTTTAAATGATATTGTACCATATTTTATGCAGAATTAACCATTTGTTTGCATGGAAAAAGTTTTCTGGACACCCCTCAAGAAATTGACAAAATTTTGCCAATTCAGATGCAAGCGGGTCAAATTTGAACTACAGGTGCTTCATTGTTTGCTCAAGTTTTTTTCAAAAAATCATTTTTAGGTACACCACTATCTATTTTATCAGAGATCCATCAAGAGTTTCTCAAGATTCTATCCCGACCTCCCACTTCCCGCATCATCCCACATATCTCTGTCTAATTCACGAATAGACGTAAACACAAAGAGTTGTGGAGCGTCGCCGGCTATGTCCGTCATACCATTTGCTAAAATTATAACGATGAATTTGTGGGCATACGTGGGTATATGTGGGATAGTGGACACCCACATAAGTTTAGCGGGCTCCTACGAAACACCCACTTAACATATGCGGGATTGTGGGGACATAAGCGGGCCTTCCGCGAGCAGTCCCACCTGCACCCTTACACACACTGCAAGCAACAAGGGCGGAAGGATCGAAGTGGGTCTCCTTGTAGTAGCTGAGGTCGATGGGGAGGCGCTCGGCATCGCGAATGACCGCGAGCCCCTTGTCTGTCGCGTCGGACTTGATGTGCGCCACCACTTTGCATCGCACCGCGTCCTCGTCGCCCGGCGCCGCCGCGAGAACTGCAGGATTAGCCACGGGTGTTAGTGCCGCGTGGCACCGGAAGCGCGTAGGGGCGAGAGGGGGAGGAGAGAGACTGTACGGCGATTGACCTTGCCTGGGGAACTCGCCGCCTCGATGTGACGGTGGAGCACCGAGAAGAGGTCCTCACTGCGACTGGCTCCGCCGCGGCCTTCGATTTGGGCGGCATCGGGATGTGGTTCAGGGACTGAGGCACAGCTTTCCTTGAGCCCAATATCCGCCGTCCCTTCGAATCCAACGGCCACAAGAAGTCACAGGCAAGCCCCAGGTACTACACACACACGGCACAGTTCAGAGACGAGCGCGGGAGTTCATCGTCTACAGCTGGTCGATCCCGCCGGCGCCGCAGCCGGATAAGAATAGGACGCATCGGAGGAGAGGAAGGGGAGTCCGCCACCGTGGACAGGCGGAGGGGGAGGCGGCCCGCGCTGCCCAAGAGGGGGCATAACCGCCGGCGCCGGAAGGGACGACGACTGCGCCGCCGTGGAGGATGCCAAGCGGCAGGGAAGAGAAGAAGGCAACACCTCCACCATCCCGTTGACCTCCGTCCGACACCGCTTGATTCGACATGCCGCTGAGGTACATCGCTGAATGTACATGTTTGAATGCCGATTTGACCAAATCATCTGTGTTAACTCAGGAAGGTTCATTGAATGTTAACTGAATGTTGTTCATTCGGTAGCGCTTGGTGTTGCTCTCCAATTTGACATAATCAAGCTGTGTTAACTGCATGTTCATGCCCTGAAAATCTTTACTGAATGTCTACGTTCAGTTGTGTTCAGTTTTCTTCTACCGAAAATGTCTACTACTTTTAATTGAATCCGTAGTTTTAGTTCAATGTTATACGTGCTGCTGCGAATCTGACATTGCAGAAAGTGTGACACAGTGTTCCCGATTCACGATGTTCATCTCCATTCAGAAAGTAAAGTGAGCGAGCTGCGAATCTGAAAGGCATGCTATACGTGGTTAACATTTGATGGTTGGAAAGGAAGTCCGTCATCATGGACTTGGGAACCTCATCGGTGCCATCGATTGTAGTACTGCCTGGCGCCAACCATGAATGGTCACCGTCATTAATAAGTACTGTACTAACGAAACTCGTTCTCTCGTACTCCCGCGCCCGCCGCCCCGCGCGCGTGCTGGCCATCAGCGGCGTGTCCTGTTGGAGCTGGATCGGCCGCCTCGTGCCTGCCCGGCCGCCCGTGGAGCTGAATCGGCCGCCCGGCCGCTCGCGTCGGCCGCCTGCCTCTTGCTGCCCGGATCAGATCGCCCGCCAGCAGCTCGAGCCGCCAGCAGCCCGTCCGCTCGGCCGCCAGAAGCCCGTCCCCGAGCTTGAGTCGGCCCTGTTCTCGATCAGGTGCTGTTCTCGATCTGCAGCTGCCTGTGCACGTCCTAGCTTGCCCTGTTCTCCATCTGCAGCTCCACCTCTTCTTCTATCGCCCGATCTGCAGGGAATTGGTTGATTGGCTCCTGATCTACTCGATCCCAGAGCCCTTGCCCTCAATCGGCTGCTCAATTAGTTTGAATTGGCCGGAATTCATCCTGTTCTTTGCAGTCAATGTTGTCTGAGAGTTAAAAAAAAAAAGAGCAAAAAAAAAAAGAGATGTCTTCCTCGTCAGGCTATGTAGCGATTCCTCGCTGCCCGGTGATTTTTGATGGCGCGAATTACCCTGATTTCGCTGCCTTTATGCGCGTTCACATGCGCGGTCTTCGTCTTTGGGGTGTGCTTTCCGGCGAGGTCCCCTGTCCGCCGCGCCCTCTTGCTCCTACGGTGCCTCTTCCACCGACGCCTGTTGCCCTTGCCCCCGATGCTACTCAGGAGGACAAGGATGCAGCCAAGAGTACTGATGCTACTGCTCTGGCTGAGTATGACCGGCAGGTCCAGGAGTATTCTGACGCTCTTGCGACCTACCGGCTGGCTCTGACTGACTACACTCAGTGGATCGATGAGGATGCTCGTGCTGCTGCTGTTCTTACTTCCAGTGTTCTGCCTCAGTATGCTGCTGAGTTCATGGGTCTTCCTACTGTTGCTGCTCAGTGGGCCTTTCTTCGTCAGCGCTATCAGCCGTCTGGGGATGCTCTTTATCTGTCTGTGGTTCGCCAGGAGCATGCTCTTCAGCAGGGTGATTCTACTATTGATGAGTTCTATACTCAGAGTGCTGCTATCTGGCGCCAGCTCGATTCTCTTCGTACAGCTGTGTGTGCCACCTGTGCCTGCTGTCTGACTGTGCGCGCTGATCTGGAGTTTCAGCGTGTCTATGAGTTCTTGTCTCGGCTCCGCAAGGAGTTCGAGCCTCGTCGCGCCCAGCTACTTGCTCGTGGTCGTGTCCCGCTCTCTGAGGTGCTGTCTGAGCTTCGTGCTGAGGAGACTCGTCTTCGTGGTGCTGGTCTTCTTGAGGTTCCCTCTGTACTTGCTGCTCGTGGTCCTCCTGTGTCGTCGGCCTCGTTGCGGTCTCCAGTGCCGCCGATACTCTCTACTCCTCCGGTCCAGGGACAGCGTCAGCCTCAGCAGCCTCGCGGTCAGAACCGCAATCCTCGTCCTCCCTGCTCCTACTGTGGCAGGTCTGGCCACGATTTCTCTAGCTGCCGGACGAGGGATCCCAGTTTACGTCAGCGGTTTCAGGCTCGTCAGCAGGCTGGTTCTTCTGGATCTTCTGCAGTTGCACTCTCTGAGCAGGACATTCTTCAGGGTATTCGCAGTCTGCTTGCTACTCCAGGCTCTTCCTCGTCAGGCACTGCTGGTCCTGTGTCTACTTCTTCTGGCACCGCGCGACCACCACCTTCTGCACAGTCAGGTATGTCCCCGTGGTATCTGGATTCTGGAGCTTCCTTTCATATGACCTCTGCGTCTTCTACTCTTTCTGCTCTTCGTTCTCTTATTTCTCCTGTCCGTGTTATCACGGCTGATGGTACCTCTCTTCCTGTTTCCAGTCGAGGCACCCTCTCTACTTCCGCTTTCTCTGTTCCTGATGTTTCTCATGTTCCTAGCCTTAAGATGAATCTTTTCTCTGCTAGTCAGCTTACTGATTCTGGTTGTCGCGTCATTCTTGACGCTGATTCTTGTGCTGTTCAGGACCGCCGCACACAGGCCCTGGTTGGAGCTGGCCCTCGCAGCAGTGAGTCTCCAGGGCTCTGGGAGTTAGACTGGCTTCGTGTTCCATCTGCTGCCTCTTCATCGGCCAGTTCTCCTGCGGTCGCTGCTTCCGTCACTGGCTCTTTCCAGCAGTGGCATCATCGGCTGGGTCACCTTTGTGGCTCCCGTTTATCGTCTTTAGTCCGTCGTGGTCTTCTGGGGTCTGTCTCAGGAGACGTGTCTTTGAACTGTCAGGGTTGTAGGTTAGGCAAACAGATTCAGCTTCCCTATCCTACCAGTGTGTCTGTATCTCAGCGACCTTTTGATTTAGTTCATTCAGATGTTTGGGGTCCGGCTCCCTTTGTTTCAAAAGGGGGCCATCGCTACTATATTTTATTCATTGATGATTTTTCACGGTACACCTGGTTGTTCTTTATGCGCTCTCGTAGTGAGGTGCTCTCTATTTATCAGCGCTTTGCGGCCATGGTCCGCACTCAGTATTCCTCGCCCATTCGTGTGTTTCATGCTGATTCTGCTGGTGAGTATATCTCTCAGCACCTGCGTGGTGTTCTTGCTGAGCAGGGCACCCTTCCTCAGTTTTCTTGTCCCGGTGCGCATGCTCAAAATGGTGTCGCCGAGCGTAAGCATCGTCATATTCTTGAGACCACCCGTGCTATGATGATTGCTTCTTCTCTTCCGCCGCATTTCTGGGCTGAGGCTGTCGCTATGTCAACTTACCTTATTAACATCCAGCCTTCTGCTGCCCTCCAAGGTGGCATCCCTCTCGAGCGTCTCTCTGGTGGTTCTCCAGACTACTCGACTCTTCGTTCGTTTGGTTGCGTTTGCTATGTTCTTCTCCCTCCTCGTGAACGCACCAAACTGACCGCTCAGTCTGTTGAGTGTGTATTTCTCGGCTACAGTGATGAGCATAAGGGCTATCGCTGTTGGGACCCTGTTGGTCGTCGGATGCGTATCTCTCGTGACGTCACGTTTGATGAGACGCGTCCCTTCTACCCTCGCCCCACCTCTGGTACCTACCCAGTGGATGATATCTCCTTTCTTCTGTTTCCTGATGCACCTCCTTCTGTCCCTATTGTCCCTTCTCCTGGACCTCGTTCTGATGCGCCCTCTTCGTCCCCGGCGCCATCCCCTTCGACTCCGTTGTCCTCCTCTCCACCTAGTTCTCCTCTTTCTTCTTCTGATCCTCCGCCCACCTCACCGTTGTCTCCTTTTCTTTTTCATTATTCTCGTCGCACTCATGTTTCAGCTCCTCCTCCTGATGTCCCTTCTTCTTCTTCTTCTGATATGTCTTCTTCTTCTGACGAGCTTCCCTCCCCTCTTCCGGCGACTCGTCCGTGTCGTGCTCCAGACCGTTACTCTCCTAGTCAGTACGGTCTTTCTGTTGCCTCTGAGCCGACATCTTATCGGGATGCTGAGCGTCATCCTGAATGGCAGCTTGCTATGGCCGAGGAGATTGCTGCGCTTGAGTGCACTGGCACCTGGGATCTTGTCTCTCCCCCTCCCGGTGTTCGTCCTATCACGTGTAAGTGGGTCTATAAAATTAAGACCCGCTCTGATGGATCTCTTGAGCGCTACAAAGCGCGTCTTGTGGCTCGTGGCTTTCAGCAGGAGCACGGCCGTGACTATGATGAGACTTTTGCCCCTGTGGCTCATATGACCACTGTGCGTACTCTTCTTGCTGTCGCTTCTGTTCGACACTGGTCTGTGTCTCAGCTTGATGTTCAGAACGCTTTTCTTAATGGCGAGTTGAGTGAGGAGGTTTACATGCAGCCTCCTCCCGGGTATTCTGTCCCTGATGGGATGGTCTGTCGCCTTCGGCGTTCTCTTTATGGCCTGAAACAGGCCCCTCGTGCCTGATTTGAGCGTTTTGCCTCTGTGGTGACTGCTGCTGGTTTCTCTCCCAGTGCTCATGATCCAGCGCTGTTCGTCCATACTTCTCCTCGTGGACGCACTCTTCTTCTTCTTTACGTTGATGATATGATCATTACTGGTGATGATCCTGAGTATATTGCCTTTGTTAAGGCTCGTCTTCGTGATCAGTTTCTTATGACTGATCTTGGTCCTCTCCGCTACTTTCTTGGGATTGAGGTTTCTTCCACTTCTGATGGCTTTTCTATCTCTCAGGAGAAGTATATTCAGGACCTTCTTGCACGTGCTGCTCTTGGGGATGAGCGCACTGTTGAGACTCCTATGGAGCTTAATGTTAAGCTTCGTCCTACTGATGGTGATCCTCTTCCTGATCCGACGCGTTATCGCCATCTTGTTGGGAGTCTTGTTTATCTTGCTGTCACTCGTCCTGATATATCTTATCCTGTTCATATTCTGAGTCAGTTTGTCTCAGCTCCTACCACTGTCCACTATAGTCATCTCCTCCGTGTTCTTCGTTATCTTCGTGGCACGATCACTCGTCGCCTTTTCTTTCCTCGTTCCAGCTCTCTCCAGCTCCAGTGCTACTCGGATGCTACGTGGGCGAGTGATCCTACGGATCGTCGTTCCCTTTCTGCTTACTGTGTGTTTCTTGGTGGTTCGCTTGTTGCTTGGAAGACGAAGAAACAGGTTGCAGTTTCCCGTTCGAGTGTAGAGGCTGAGTTGCGAGCTATGGCCTTGTTGATTGCTGAGGTGACATGGTTACGGTGGTTGCTTGCAGATTTTGGGGTCTCTATTACGACACCCACTCCACTTTTATCTGACAGTACAGGTGCTATCAGTATTGCACGTGATCCGGTCAAGCATGAGCTTACCAAGCATATTGGTGTTGATGCTTTTTATACACGTGCTCAGGTGCAGGCTCAGGTTGTTGCGCTTCACTATGTGCCTTCAGATTTGCAGTTGGCGGATTTCTTTACAAAGGCACAAACTAGAGCGCAGCATGACTTCTTACTCTCCAAACTCAGTGTTGTGGATCCACCATGAGTTTGAGGGGGGGTGTTAGATGTATATTTGTACATTTGTATTTTCCCCACCTGTTAGGGGGTTTCCTGCATATTCTCACCTGTACATGTAACTATATGTTGTGGCCTTTGGCCCTAAGGGAATACAACTTGTCTATTCCTAACATTCGGCAGCTCAAGCTCAACGTACGTGCACAAGTCGCTGCTCACTCACAAGACCATGGAAGACGCATTCGTTTGCCGGTTTTTTCTACTCACTATTAGAAAAAAAAGGGCTTTCATTCGCCCCCATTAGTTCCCAACGTGTTTGGTCTGCGGCTAAAGGGTTCATCAGTCCCGGTTCGTTTGAAAATGTGGGCCAGGGGGCATTAGTCCCGGTTCAAATGGGGCCTTCGGTCTCGGATTCAGCCACCAGCCGGGACTAATGCCTGTGGGCCTTTAGTCCCGGCTCGTGGCACGAACCGGGACTATAGGGCACCCTTTAGTCCCGGTTTGCTCCACAAGCCTAAAGGGCAGTTCAAACGAACCGCCGCTCCCGCGCGCGTCAGTTACGCATGCATGGTCGCCGATCGCTTCGGGAAATCGCTGTGGCCATTAACCACTTCGGTATTGAACGACGACGCATCGGGAACTCATCGCTGGCGGGCTAATTACACCGCCGGCCAGCCTCTTCTTCTTCCCCTCTCTCTAGTATATAAGGATATGTATCTCTAAGCAATTCTTCATCCTCTTAATCTCCTCCAAAACGCCATAGCCCTCCTCAAAAACACCATATAGCCCATCACCGGCGGCGAGCTCTCTCCTCTCCCTCTCATTTCAATGGAGCCGGCGACGCGGGTGCATAATCTCACCGCCGAAGGGATGGAATTCACCATCACGGAAACCGTCCGTGCATCAACGGTGGAGAAGTGGCTCCACGCTGTCAATCAGCGGTTCCTCGACGCCGCACCGGTGAAATGTGTGGGCTCGGACTGCGAGTTCACCACCCCTCGCGATAAGCCTCATCAGCGTGCCGCCCTCCTTCAACTCTCGGTGGCGTCCGAGGTTTTGCTCTTCCAACTATGTCGGGCCGATCATGTGCCGTAGCTGCTCAGGGATTTCTTGGGGGACCCCACCATTAAATTCTGCGGCGCGGCTATCGGCAATGACGTGCGCATGCTATCTCCATATGGAATTCAAATTGCGTCGGTGCATGACCTCCAAGTGATCATACCGAACCCCACCTCGAAACCAATTCCGAGTTTATATGATCTGTCCAATGCTACTATTGGGACAAAGCTTGCGAAGAAGAAGAAGATCAAGAAGAACAAGAAGAAGGGCGGCGACGAGGAAGAAGAAGAAGATGAACTTATATATGGTTGGGCCAAAGTTCCATTAAGCGACAAGCAAGTGTTGTATGCCGCTCTAGACGCTCGCTTGAGCTTTGAGATTGCTAGGAGTTTTTGGAAGCTAGAAGGCTACTAGCTAGCTAGCTAGATATATGTGTGTGTGGTGTGGTGTGCGAGTCGAGTGCATATATATATGAAAAAATGTACTCCCTCTTATTTGGTTAACAAGTCTATTATATTGCTATTATTTTGGATTTTTCAAGTTTTTTGGTCTTTTTTGAGTATTTTAATTATTAAAAATTAATAATTAAATTATGTATAAAAATTATTTGGAATTCATTCATGCTTATTATTACTTAATCAATGTTGCTTAATTTGTGAATTTATTTGGAATTTAACAAAGTAATATTATATGTTTCCTAAGTGTATAGGTTAATAGAATTGGTAGCATAGTATTATCAATAAGTCGCGAGCGCAGTCTTGGAAGCTAGTAGGGAAGGAATAGCGAAGTTAAGCGTGCTAAGGGTGGAGTAGTGTGAGGATGGGTGACCGACCGGAAAGTGAGGACCACGAGTACTTAATTTGATATGACAATGGAGTGAGGACCATATACTCTTGGAAGCTAGTAGAGGGAAGAAATAGAGATGATTAGATAATAGAGATGATTAGATAATAGAGAAATAAAGAAAATACAGAAATTCCGAAACAGAAAATACAAATTTTATTCCGAATGGACCTTTAGTCCCGGTCCGTATTACGAACCGGGACCAAAGGTCCTCCAGCCGCAGCACATGCCCGTAGCCACGTGGAGGACCATTGGTCCCGTTTCGTAAGCAACCGAGACTAAAGGATTAAGCCTTTAGTCCCGCTTTGTTAGTCCCGGTTGCTACAACCGGGACTAATGGGCGTTACAGGCTGGGACCAATGGCCTTTTTTCCACCAGTGACTCGATCGATCACGTCGGGATGGATGCATGGACGTACGCTAATTCAGCCTTCATAACTAGTACCGTACACGCTGGTCGATGCCGTGTTCCCCGCCAACAGACGCGACGCTCGCAACCGTCGATTCCCTTCTCCGCCTCTATTGTATTGTACCTCGTGCTGTCATCTCGTTGCCCCGTACGCCGCTAGTCACTACGATCGCCGATATAGCATCCCGCCGCCTTGGCTAACGGATTCGCCTCGCCGCGCTAATCATATACTCCCTCCATTTCGAAATATAAGATGTTTTAGGTTTGTGAAGCAAATGTATATAGACACCTTTTAGTATATATATTCGAGTGAACCTACACACTAAAAGATGTCTAGATATATTTGCTTCACAAAGCTAAAACATCTTATATTTTGAAACGGAGGGAGTATATGTGCAGGAGGATATGAACGATGGGGCGTGATAATTTTTTTCAAGCGATCTCCACTAGAGATCAAAATTCCATTAATTGTACTACAGAATAACAAGATAAAACGATGGTGCGCCCATATATAGCCCTAACAAGACAGACCATAACGCCTTTTTTCGCCGTTGCGCGCCTACGCACGCTGGTCGATGAGCTGTGCATCCGTGCGTCCGAGCTCAATTTCATGCATACATGTTTGTTGCCAGTTGCATGCGTGCATGTCTGAAACGGCTTCACTCAACGATTGGGTTGGGCTGGTGTGGTTAGGCGTTTATTGCGGGTTGGGGCGGGTGGAAATCGCGGCGGCCACGGTCTTGGCCCACATGACCGCTGAAATGAATCGTATTGCTTGCTGCACCCGCTGGGCTACTCGGGTTCGATGCAAAGCCCCTCTGCCATCCGTTGTCTCGTCGGGCACTCCGGGGCATACGTATTGAGATGTAGAAGGCCAAAACCGAGAAGAATTGAGATGTTAGGGAGTTTTCTGTAAATATTCTTATAACTGACAGCTCGACATTCTTTTCGTGCCGGTTGGAGTAGTTTATTTTTTGCATACCACCAAACTGGTTTTATGTAATTGGCTTGACAGTTGATGTTATGGTACTCGTTGAACTCTTTCTACTTGCAGATTAAAGTTTGGAGTTCAACAAATTGGAACCAATGGATGAATTAACAAAAGAGGTAGTAGTATGCATGTTGCTATCCTCTGATGGCAACTAGGGACGGGTTGCTGGTAATTGCAACCGCTCCCACACGCTGGTGAGCCTATCTTCCTAGACCCATTTGTTTCCATTTTGCTGCTCTGTTGTGGATTTTTTTGTGTGCTGAGAACCCTAGCCTAACTTACCTACTTTTTCATGGCTGGGTGTGGTGGTATTGCCCAAGGTAGTGGTGATGGCGCTGTACAGGATGGGTGGCTGGTTCAGGAGGGCTCCCGGCAAGGGCCGTAAACTTCCTCCACCTGGCCGCCGTCGGGGTCAAGGATGACTAGGTGCCTCCCAGCTTCTATTGCCTTTCACTGATAATTATATGTTGTTTTGGTTGCAATCAATTATGCAGACAAGGTTGTTAATTTATCTTATTGTTGTGGAGGTTGAGCTGTTGGTAAACAAATGGGACTACTGCTTAGGTGTATGCTAAATTAACGATAGTAAACAAGGAGTGGCAAACATCTAGATACTAATTCAGGAGTAGTAATGTTGTAGATAATCTTTGCTTAGGACCCATTGCTCAACTGCCAGCAATATTTTTAGTCTGTCCCAAATCAAACCAGTTCAACCACAAGGCAAGGTAGTAGAACTAGTACTTCTAGTTGTATCGTATTCTAGTCTAATTCTATCCACTAGAGTCATCGTGATGTGGTGATTCTGTCATCGTGATGTGCCGATTCTGTGATGTGCCTTCATGCGGTGTACCTCTTATTGTTGGGGGGGGGGGGGGGGGGGGGGGGTGTGTGTGTGTGTGTGTGTGTGTGTGCAGGATATGCAACAACCTATAAATCTACAATTAGTAAACTGTTGTACATGATAAAGGTAGACAGCTGGCTGATGGATTTTGTTATCGCCGGAGTCGTAAAATCGATCTATCGAGGATAAGCAATCACAGCACGACACTGAGACTTGGTAACATAGTTCAGCGATCAATGCCTATATCTGCGGGGCAATGCTTACTGGCGCTCCTCCCCAGGTACTTATCATAGTACCGTTGACGACAAGCCCGGCGCAATATACAGATCTACAACGCCACGCCGGTTCGGCAGCCCTACCACGGGTGCCAGACCGTCCCCAAAATCAGTCTTGTGTCTAACCTACAAGTTGCGTCTAGTCTATTGTGGCTACCCTCGGTGCCTTTATATATTAGGCCCAGGTTACAGAGTTCGATTCCAACACGTAACCTACCCGCTAATTACAAGTCCAACGGTAGCACTACTCGTACACATATGTCAACAGAGTTGATTGCTTAAATGTACTCCTTTAAATTAGTTAGTAACTGATGTACATAATTAGTTAGTACCTAGCTGGTATCAACTTAAACACTTGACTTGATAGGAGTGTGCTTCTTCATTAACATAGTAATAATATTTTTCTGTGATTGTCTCAGCAGTGGAATAACCTACGCATTGTAGTGCATGTTAGAACATAAATTATCTTTCTAATATCTAGCTAATGTAGCAAAGAATACTAATTGAACCTCTCTTTTTCTCTGGCACCAATGACATGGAACTTGTATGTAGATTAGCACATATGGGAGAAACCAACAAAATAAAATAATGACACACTTTGAACTTGGAGTAGCGACAGAAGTGTTTGTCTTATGGCCTGAAAACAAACATATTTCCTATTGGTATCCTTATTGTGGCACCTCAAGCATGAGTGTAACACATTGTAATGATCATTGTCTGCTAACCGATATGTAGTTGTGAAAATACCATGTTTCTTTTAATCAACCATTAGCAAAGATGTGTTTTTTTAGAATGCTGAACCGTAAACCCTATATTGATTAGCAAAGGTAGATCTTACTTTAAATATGGATTGGACGTAGTACATTATGACCTTCAATATCTTTCTATCTTCCCATGTCCTCGTCCTCATCCTGATACTCATTCCCGTCCTCCAACTTGTACAATACCGGAAAAACAGGTACTCCCTCCGTTCCATAATACTCTCCGCTAATATAGATGTATCTAGACATATTTTAGTGGTAGATACATCCATATTAGCGAAGAGTAATATGGGTCGGAGGGAGTAAGAAGAATCTGATTCCTGTTGTGGGAGAACTATACATACAGATTCGGGAAGAAAAAAAAGATGCATGCAAGTATTCGATCGATTTTCCAACATGATCACAGTAAATATATCTAAATAGTAGTAAGAAAAGATACTGAAATAGATCGGAACATCGGTATCCATACCTTACATGTTTTGTTTCTTCATTTTACCTGATTTACTATGTCACTTAATAGAACATATATGTATATGCTTTTGAATGGTGGCAGAAAACTCACTATAGGAATTTCATGAAACGCCGACGGCCAACAGCCCTCGGCGTAGACTTAATTGCCGTCGGCGTAGTCTACGCCGAGGGCTGCCCTCGGCATAGCCCCTCGGCGTAGCTCTTTTTGACCGTCGGCGTAGCTACTGCCATCGGCGTAGTCTATGCCGACGGCTTTGCCCTCGGCGTAGCCCGTCAGCATAATTTATAATTTTTTCAAAAAAAGTTCGAAATTTTTTTGAATTTTTTTTTTCAATTTTTTTTGAATCTTCGAATTGTTTGACTCGCTAATCTCTCAATTAGAATATTTTTTACACTAGTTACACTTAATTTTTGATCAAATTTAAGTCTTGGTCAAACTTCCCGATCGGTCACCCATCCTCACACTACTCCACCTCCAGCACGCTTAACTTCTCTATTCCATTCGGATGAGTGTCCACGAAGCAAATTATACCTTATTGATAATACTACCATACCAATCCTATTAACCCTTATACCACTATGTCACATGTCATTGGTTTTAAATTTCCAAACTATATATTAAGTAAACAACAATAAATAAGTAATAAATATATTGAATTCCAAACTATATAATAAGTAAATAAAAATGAATAATTAATAAATATATTGAATAATTTATATCTTTAAATCTGTAAATCGGAATTCGACAAATTATATGTCTAAATCGATAAGAAAAATGAGAGGAATCCAAATATGACATCCATATGTAATGTTTTTATGTTTTACTTATTTTTTGAATTTCTTATGCTCGTTTTTGACTTTAATGTATCATCAGTGATATCTCGAACTAATGAGATTTAAATTAAAAAATCATAAACAATTCAAAAAAAATTGAAAAAAGGAAAAACCTTCACACATAGTCTTCTTATGTCAAATACTAATGATTCCACTTGATAAACAAGTTCTACATAGTTTTCTTATGCCATACCCCCGCTTTACTCCGTTAACTCTCGCTTTACCCCGTTAATAAACGGCGGGCATAAACCTTCTTAGCTAGGGGTGAAATTTTACAAACCTCTTTGTATATCTATAATAAAATAACATGTTGTGTATCTAAAAGTGATTTTTTCAAAAAAAATATGAGGAAGCCATGATGGAGCTGTAGTTCAAATTTACCCTGCTTCCTGCTGAATTGGCAAGAGTTTGCCTTTTTTGTGGAAGGTTAATGCAAAGCTTAAGACACACAAATAATTGGTGATATATACATAAACTGTGTCCTAATATTGTTTAAAATTATGGTTGTCTAGTTTTGTAATGTATTTTGACATTTAGAAAATGGAAATTGATTTTTTATGCATAGAAAATGAAAACTCCCAATATGAACTTTGTTTGTCATCCCAATATGCACACATGTGCACAATGTGGGGTCATTTGAACAAACTATTCTATGATTCGGGTCATAACCTAGCTCATGTGGCTTGAAAGCCATGAAACTTCGTACATGATAGGTCGTTTCTGAGAAGGGGTTTCTACAATATTTGCAATAGTCCAAGTTTATTATTTTTCCTCACAACTAGGTAACATACATAAAATGACACAATGCGAAGGCTTTACATTTTTTTTGAATTTTTTTGAACTTCTTATGCTCGATTCAAAATGCGGTCAAAACGACGGGCATGAACCTTCTTAGCTAGGGGTTGAATTTTGCAGAACTATTTATGGATCTATTATCAAACATCTATTTGTGATCCTGAAAATGATTTTTTGAAAAATTCATGGGAAAACTATGATACAGTTGTAGTTCAAATTTACCTCGCTTCCTGCTGAATTGACAAGAGTTTGTATTTTTTATGAAAGGTTAATACAAAGTATCATACACACAAAAAATGGTGATATATACGTAAAATGTGTCCTACTATTGTTCAAAATTAGGGTGGTATAATATTGTAATGTATTTTCAGTACTTCCTTCACAAAAAAACCCAATCTTGACACTTAGAAAATGGAAATTGATTTTTTTATGCATAGAAAATGAAAACTCCCAATATGAACTTTGTTTGTCATCCCAATATGCACACATGTGCATAATATGGGGTCATTTGAAGAAACTATTCTATGATTTGGGTCATGACCTAGCTCATCTGGCTTGAAAGCCATGAAACTTCGTACATGATAGGTTATATCTGAGAAGGAGTTTCTACAATATTTGCAATAGTCTAAGTTTATTGTTTTTCCTCATAACTAGGTCACATAACATGACACAATGCGAAGGTTTTATATTTTTTTGAATTTTTTTTGAATCTGTTTGGCTCAATTTAAAATGCGGTCAAAACAGCGGGCATAAACCTAAATTTCTAAACTGAAAATCCTAACAAATTAAATTAATTAGTTCTAAATTTTGGAAGGTTTAGATGAATAGATCTTATTTTTCTGCAAATTTTGATATATTATTTATATTTTTGTGAATTAAAATGATTTAATTATGATTTTTCTAAGATTAATATGGTAAAATGGAAAATAGCTATGCCGAGGGCATTGCCGTCGGCGTAGAGAAGGCCGTCGGCATAGCTATCTTACGCCGACGGCAGTTCTACGCCGACGGCCAATTTCGTGGGCTGCCTGGCCCGTGGCCTACGCCGACGGCACCGACATTTGGCCGTCGGCGTAGACGCTGGCTGTCGGCGTACTGCGCCATTCCTGTAGTGACTAAAATGTTTTTGCGAGGATTATTTTACCTGATTTGCTTCTCTTTGCAGCTTTAGAATATACAATAAGTTGAATAGTGCAAAAAAAATGACAGCGTCAGAACTATTAATTTGAACATCAATATCTATACCTAGATGTAGTGTTTTCTGTAGTAGGATAAACTTTTAAGCTGTGCTGGCCCTCATCGTGAACTCATGGTACAATGAAGCAGTATTATGCAAGTTGTTCATCATTTGTCATTGTTAGTTGATTGTATATGAGCCATATTTCATTAGATTTCTCCACGGTATCATTGCAGTATGTATCTGAGGCAGAACAGTTCTCATTCATGAATTATTCTTATATTGTAGGGAAGATCAATGGCGGTGAGAGAGAATCATCTTCTGTTTAAAATGGGCTGGTTTTTATTGTGGATCTTTCCGAAAGTGTGGCACATGAGGCAGTAGAGATGGATTAATTACATGGGGATTACGTACTTGAGGTGCTTATCATGACCATATTTCCATGGACAAATACATGCTGTGGTAAAGCCGTGTGTTAGTTGTACTTATGCATCTGTAAAGATTTTGTGTCTTTGTATTCACTAGTATATGCTATATGATAAATGTCTCAAATGTCCACTGATTGCATGCTTAACTTCTGCACATAAAGGCCATTCTTTTGTACCATTCTGGTTTATTTGGGACTATCACAAAATGATATTTTTTGCTGAACATATTTTGCAAATGATACAAGTTGGTAGCAGCCAATCGAGGTTGAGGATGACGGGGACTGCTACAAGGCCCATTTCTGCCTGCCCGCCATCGTTGTACTCCAGGCCATGACCTTGTTTGCTAGGTAAAAATGGAAAGGCAATATTACTGCTATTTCTGTATGATAAGTTTTTCGCAACTTATTTGTCTCATTAGTTTCTAAATAGCATGTTTGGTTTGTCTTGAAACAATGCCATATGGAGAACCTATGTTTTCCATAATGAACTCGATTTCAGTTGACATAAGTGTACTATGTCATTTTCATGCAGCTGCCATGATTTTATAGAGTGAAACAGCCTATAAGATAAAGAAAGTAATATCTAAGTAGCATAGGAAAACTCACATTTTCTCTAGGAGATAACATCCATATTTTCTTTGCAATAGATAACCAAATCGTTTTCTCTCATTTGCTTTCTAAGGACATTGGGGGCTTTGCAAGTGTAGTGTATTGAGTGTCATGTCCAATATCAAGATTGGCTTTTCCTTTGGATATGTTTGTTCTATGCATTGTGGTACTATGGACTTGTATTTCCTAAGATATTTTCTTGTTAATATAATCTAATCTGCACCATAAACTGTTTCTAATGAATCCTGGTTGAACCATCTGGTCTGTCCCAGATTTTATTACTATTGATTTTGGACACCCACTAGCTGCTGAACATGGTCACAAATTTAAATTTGTAGCACTTTGCAATCTACAGTATGATCTACTTTATAACAATTGTTTTGAATTAAAAAATCCAGCACAATCTTGAATTTGTTAGTTCACTGATCATCTCTGGCATGCATGATGTACCTCTATGTTTGCATGTGTTGAAATATTGTTAGGTGTTCTCATCGTCAGCTGCAGCTTATGGATCACCCAAGAACTCACCCTACACAGAAGAGTTTCCTCAGACTCCATGTTGCTTCATTGGTGGCTCATCGCGTAGGTAAGTTAAGGTATTGGTACTACTCTGACCAGTTCAGTATCCCACTTGCTATGATGCATGAAGCCCAGGCTTGTAGCTATTTTTGTGTCATATAGATTGTCCCAAATATAGTTGTAACCAAATCTAAAATTTTATGGAAATCTGAATACTATTTAAAATTAGATATATTGTAGCCCAAGGCCCTGCTTTTGAAAATTAGAAGTGAAGGAGCGGATCCACACACACTTTGGTTATCCTTCTTTAGTTTTGCATTTACTGCCAGATATTGGTGTTACAGAAAATAGCCTGAATTTTTCTAAGCTATAGCAGGGAATAGCCCAAATTATGCTTTTACTTTAGTTTTGCTTTGAAGCTCATATAGTGTTTTTTATGTAGGGAAAAGTGAAACACATATCCTGATTTCTCGCAAGAAATTATTCGGTTGTGTTGTCACAATGAATGGGTCCTTTTGATTATGTGAGTTTTATGATAGGAAAAAACGCAGACTAGAAGGAAGGGGAAGTACATTCCCATTAAGTAACTTTCACTTGGCTATCTAAGGTAAGTCCACAAGATATTTATCTGGTTCTGGGCTTGGGCTTTATCATCCTACTTTGGTGTGGTGCAGTCTGCCAATCCAGGCTGGTGTGTCGCTGTTTTGGATCCGTCCGAGTGTTGCTACTTTCTCCTCTGCAACATCACTTCTTTTTCTTCATCTATGAATTAAGCTGGTGACCAGCTTATTGGTCATATGTAATGTGCAGTTTAAGAACGCCTTCCTTAAGTGCAATGTAAAGCTAATACTTATGATATTATTCCTGAGCACTTAAAGGGTTAGGCCTGAACTGTGAGCCTATATTCAGTAGCCTCCTTTATTTGTACAACTGAACAGTTGCTTTTAGATAGGTATGCCCATAGCCAACTATCTTCTTTTGTCCATCTAAATCGGCATGGATCTCTCTTTATAGATGCACCGGTTATGAGAAAAGTTTTTCTACATATATCAAACTAAGAGCAAATGAATCTTCCTGTCTTCTTGAGCTATTTAGGCTGGAAACATGTAATGGGAAAAACGACAACGATGACAGATATTGACATGAACTTCATGTGCATATGTTTGTTTGGCATGTGATTGGGCTGCCACTTTACGGTGAGGAACCGTCCCAAGTGGCGGCCCAGCCTCTAGTGGTATTAACAACTACTGCTGATGTGCGTTAAATCGCTGCTAGGTTGGATCGCGGGAGTGATCATCTGATTATGTTTATCCTTTTCTTCTCTTTGCTAGGTTGGATCGCTGCTAGGTTTCTTACAATGGAAGACCTCTCTCTCTTGCTTAAAAAGAAGCCTGTCTAGAGTCTTTATCATCAGGAAAAATGTAAATCTCGTTATATCTTACTCTTGTTATTATGTTTGTTTGCTCCCAGAGTACATGCCTCAAGATAATCTATATTTACCACCACGTCTCGTTTATGCTAACGAACTTTAGCTTATTGTCAATCATGTTACGCTCATTAGGAGCTTGTTGGCATTCTTGTTCGCAACTTTGAGAGCTTCTTCCCATGCTCTCATCTCATACTTCCATCTTGGATGATAACGGTGCTACTCCTAATGTGCATATGCACAGTTGTGCACATTTTTGGTTTTAAACTAGGCATTAGATAACACAGCTGCCGAGGCAG
The DNA here is from genome assembly GCA_007115705.1 of Dactylis glomerata. Classification (NCBI taxonomy): domain Eukaryota; kingdom Viridiplantae; phylum Streptophyta; class Magnoliopsida; order Poales; family Poaceae; genus Dactylis; species Dactylis glomerata. The sequence continues at coordinate 244,676 of QXEO01001110.1, forward strand.
CGCAAGGTTTTGGAACTACCCGTGCATTCCCATAAAAGAAAGGTGAGGCTTTCTCTAAAAATCATGCCTTTTTAGCAGAGTTTAATTTTAATAATACCAGTTCTTCAACTGTGTGTGATCTAAGAAGTGCAGGAAGGAGCGCCATTTCATGTACTGGCCAGGGCGGTGCTGGCCAGGGCGGTCCTGGCCAGGGCCTCCTGCTCCTCACACTCGGTTGTAGGCCCGTTGGGCACTCAACTTCGAATACCTTGTCTACTTTCCTCTTTGACTCCTGCCAATGTAGTTCACTGCAATGGCGGCGATGCTCTACCTCGGCTACAATCGCTTGAGGTGAGTTCCTGGTTCATTCCCATGTCCAATCTCCTCCCTCATTGCTGTGATAGGGATATGTTATTCTTGATGTTTGGATCAGGCGACACTTAGCTATTCTTTTTCTTGTCATTATCATGTGGCACTCTCTTCCAGATAATACTTAAGATTATCTAGTTTTTGATTATCATATTTTGTGAAGTCTCTTTGTGTTTGTTTAAACATGTGCTTGTTTTCTGGATGCCAAAACTTGAACTCCTGTATATTCTATGTTCACTGAATTTTTGTTTTTCCATGTGCCAACTTGAATGCGCACTGTTGATCACCCAGGCCGACTCTGACTGATTAGTATATTAAGCTATTATTGAGCACTCATAATCGTCACTCCTTGAACATTCTTTTTGCGCCTATACATGTTGATGCCTGTTTTGAGTAGCAGTTTCTTGTGGTCTATTGCCTTGCCTAACCAGTGCTAGCGGACGGATGACGCTGGAGCGGTGCACAGGGCAGCAGACTGCTGGGGCGCTTGTTCCTGAAGAGAAGTGGAGCTGGAGGAGGCCAGGAGGGAAGAAGCCATGGCTACCTGATCCGACATGCGTTCTTTATTTGTTTCTTCCATTGATGTTCAAGTGGGTCGTTGAAGGTCATATGCTCCAGTGCGTCTCCATTTGTTTGTCGTGAAGCAATCATGTATATAGGCCGAAGTCATTCTTGGTGTTATTCGTTTCACTGTTGGTTTGATTATATTTGCCTTATAGCGCCGAAACTGTTTATATTGTTTCGAGGTCATCTGGGCATTTTGGTCTGCATGTATCTACTTGTGTACATTGTCTAGTTGTGCCTTTTGAACTTTTTTATTATTATCTATATTGGTGTGGTCAAAATGTCAAAAAAACAATGAAGTTCATGGCTGAATTTCTAATAGATTTACCTTGGCATGGTTAGCTTCACTAAGCTGATTTGTATGCTGAAAAAAGTTGCATGGGTAGCAACCCACTACTACTAGTCGGCGTCTTTTCAGCTAGCTTGAACAATTTATCGCATTGCTGGAGGGGTGATTAATCTAGCTAGAAATTTACTAGTCAACATGATGTGCGAGTGAGACCAGTGGGACTCGTCGCATGTGTCCCACTGACAGTGCGTACTTGCATGAAGTCGGAGTCGATGAAGACGAATGGTAGGACAATGCAATAAAAATTAGGTTCACGAGCAAGTCACGATCCCGATGCTAGGTAGCTACTCCCTCACGTTCACATATAAGTGTCTTTTGTTGTAGGTCTTTTCAAAATTGATAAATTATATAGAAAAGAGTCGAAATATATATGATGCCAAATTGATATATTATGGAATGGAACTACATTTCAAGACGGATGTGATGTACTACTAATTTTAGTGTCATAAAAATGTTGTTACCTTTTCTAAATTTTTTTGATAATAAGTTTGACTTATGACAGTATCTAAAGTACTACAGGTTTTACAATGATTGTCATTTTTCGTAACCATCCATCCACCCCAATCTAACGGTGTTAAAATAGACGGTACCAAACTAATGGTACCAGACGGTACCACGGTACCATAATATTGTGGGGCCGGTACCAAAATATTGTGGGACCAATACCTCTAATTTACTTATCGGAAATTGTAAAAAACGAACGTTCTTTTAAACGGCCAAGTCATCGAATAAGCATGCATGAATCTAGAAGCACCAAATCTGAGCATCGTGTCATCTTCTTGGTTCTCTCATCCTGTACGTCTCTCATCCCCTACTCATTCTCCCACTCACTGTACTTCTCTCCCCGGCAATCCCCACGACACAACGGAGCAGGCCGGGTGGCCGCCAACGCTCGGCGAGGGAGGAGGATGAGCCTCGGCGACATGCGTCCGCGCCGAGTACAGTGGCCGGAGGGCGGGCGGGAGAGCGGGTCACGCGGACGCTGCCACGAAGCCGGCCGGGCGGCCGCCGGCGCTTGGCGAGGGAGGAGAAGGGGCTCGAGACATGCGTCCGCACAAAGCAAGACCAGCGGCCGGAGGTCAGACAGCGGCAGGAGAGCGGGCCGGCGGCCGAAGCAAGGGAATTTGACGGGCAGTGAGCGGCGGGCGGCAACGACAATCGAGCTGGGTGAGCGGCCGATGTTGAAAATCGAGTTGGAAGCGAACATTGCGTCGGCGCTGTTGCTTGCCGTCGTTGTTCTGCAAATCGGCGGCGGGGGACCTTGGTGGCCGTCGGGGTGGCACGGGCGGAACGACACGGGCACTAGGTGAGGTAGGTTGAGGGGAGTCAGGGCTCATCTGCAACGGGTGCCGGAGCCTCGTCACCTACCTCCGTAGCGCCAACAACAATAGCAGGTAAAATATCATTCCCGATACTGTCTCACTCAAGTCGATGGTGTATGCTGCAAGTCTGCAACTTGTTGCATTGAACTGGATTGACTGACATTGGAATGACGGGGGGAGTCAGAGAGAATGCAACTCAACTAACCCAACCAGAAACAATGGCATAATGCACAGCAGATGTTAAATTAGAGACGTATCTCACGAAGTTACAAACCTGATGTTAAATTAGAGTGTACATTCAGTTAGCTTGCCACCCACCATCAGGATTTGGTTAGAAGCCATACATAAATTCAACTTCATACTTGATATTGCTAAGGACAGTCTGTCTGTCAGTGGTTTAAGAGTAAGTATATTACACATTCAGTTAGCTAGTACAGGGAAGACTGGAAATGAAAGATACAGATATGCATTCCCCACTTCAATAAGAACCAGCAGATTTACATGTGCAACCACTGAAAACTGAAACCTCTATGTGTGCACATGTGCACACCACACCACTCAAGTAGATTTATAGGTCTAGAACTATAACTTATAGTGACTTGTCTAGGCTCATGCCGCTCATCTTGTGAGCTGATGGGTTGCGTTTGCGTTTTGAATCGACCGTTGCAGCAATATTCTCGGTAGCAAATTGTTCTTTAATTGTATCAACAGGAGTGTCAGCCAGGGACGTCCACGTTTCTGCCTGGATTTCTCGGCAACATCAGGTTGGCTGTTTTCCCCACCCTCATTTTGGTTTGGTTTCTGGGCAACACACCAGATTACTGATTTCCACGACGTTGTGTTCTACACCATTATTTTTCTTTGCTTTGCTGGTTTCGTAGTCCATCTTAGACTCGTCACTCACATCGGCCATATCTTCCTGCATATCAAATACAAATAAACAATCAGAAGTCAATCATTTTCCGGATGAAAAAATAGACTCTATTTTGTTAAATTTCAATCATTTCTTGGGTGAAAAATAGATTTGTTAGACTTTCAGTTGACGGGCAAGCTCGAGAAACTGCTGTTTAAAATAATGCAGTCACGACCCAACTAGACGTCCTACACGTCGGGTTGGTCTGGTGAGATGGGGATAATGAGAAAGGTACAGTGTTATGCGTGCCTGCCGGCCTGTAGGCTGTTTTTTTTTTCTGAGATACGAACTGTGCGTCATGGTGGACAATGATTAACTTATTAAAGCACTCTACTAAATCGTATTGTGTTTTAATAAACGGTCGTGAAAAATTAGACTTGATGGTACCGGATGGTACCACGGTACCATGCCAATCACCGTAAAAGAGCTCAGTACTACACTTATTCGCGAACATAGTACTAGCATATTTTTGTGGCTAGACTCTCTCCAACCTACCAGCAATTAATTGCATCTATCAACTAAAAGAACTCATATCATTTATTTACGATTTCTTACTCAGCTCATCTTCTTTGCTCCAAATTGAGTCTATATATATCAGCTCCTTGTCACAAGCTGTGTGCGGGTAGCGCGTGACTTGTGACTTGGGGACTTTGGGCGTGAGCGTGACGTGGCGTGTTGATTCGAGTTGGCGAGGCGAGGCTGGCGTGGTGACTTCGGGCCTTCTTGTTGATCGATCGCCGGCCGGCTGCTTCTCCTGGTCAACTGGTAATCCATGCTTCTTTCTATTTACTTTTGCCGTGCAGAATCAAGTTGTCCGTCATGTCGCGCATCATCAACCGGGTCGGACTATGGGGACCAAGACCACATGCTCCGCTTTGGCTTGTTGCTAGTGTTTATTTCTTTGATTTGATTTCTTGCCTGCACATCATGCACGGATGTTCCTCCTGTTTTGCTACAGAAGCATTGTAGCTTCTTGGGATCGTCTGCTGTCATGTTTGGGGAGATCACAGTTTGGTACAAATACATGGTTACCCTCTCCACGGTTTGGTACAAAAATATGGTTACCTCAACACCCCAAAACAAATCGTGAGTCTTTTTGACCTACTAGTGTGTAGCTAGCAGGCATGTACTTGGATGTCAGATATTTTAGACATTGAGTCAGCAGAGAAATTACAAATTGAAATCTAGCGAACTGTAGGAACTTAATAGACTGGCCAATGGCATGACTTATCCATAATTAAATATGGCGAAGAGTGCATATTAACGAACTAATCAAACTTTTAATGATTACTAGGCCTCTAATACTACAAGGTATAGGGATTGATTGGAATATTAGTTCAATAATCCAGGAGTTTGCATTCATTTGAGATATTAGTTCACCAGGAAATCATAGCCTTTTCGGCAATTCCAGCTGCTCTTTAGCTTATGAATACTTCTTATTTTCTATCAAGGCACAAGCAGAATTATATGCAAGCTCAAAGCTCCTGGCATCTCTGAGCGCTCTAGTGGTAAGATCAACCTTTTGCGACTTCATGGCTGCTTGTACTTCAGAAGCCCTTCCAGCAGCAACCAGAGCAGCGATGGTATTTATCTTTAGATCCATTGAGTTAATCTTAAATTTTTGAAGACATCTTAATAAAAAAGGTTGTGTGCATCGCTTGATGCAGAGGCCGGGGCTATGCTCCATTTCGAAAAAAAAAGATCCATTGAGTTAATCTTAAATTTTTGAAGCTTGTCATAGCTATTCAAGCAATCATTCATTCTTGCTAGTCGGTAAAAGATCTGAGATTCTTGCTGGAGAACAACAGCCCTTCCAACAGCTGGTAAACTGTCCCCAGCAGTGCTCTAAAATGTAAGCTACAAGTTCCAAACAAAGTTGCATACAGTGAAAAAATTGGGTAAGTCCAGCAATTCCAGCGTGCTTCCTAGCTTTTTCTGGCCGTCTTCGCAATTTAGGTACAAATTCTTTTTGTGATCATCTAACATGCGTTCCAACTTCTCCCTCTCCTTTTCACTTTCACAGTCAATCTGTGCATCAATAATGACCTGACCAAGATTATCAGCGGGCACATCTGATGCCCATTCTTCACCTTCTTCTTCTTCTTCATTATCTTTCATTGCGGTATCGGTGGTTTCAGAGAATTCAAGATAGTTGTCATCATTCTCTTCTTTATCGTTGTCTTCCATCATAACCCCTCTCTCCCCATGCTTGGTCCAACAATTATAGCCGGACATGAAACCAAACCGGAACAGGTGGATGTGAAGGGTCTTTGTGGAGGGGTAATCCTTCTCATTTCGACAAACACCGCATGGACAACACATAAAACCATTCCGCTTGGTTGCCTCAGCCACATTGAGAAAAGAATGCACGCCTTTAATGAAATCTCTAGAGCGTCGATCGGCGTACATCCATGCTCGGCTCATCTGCATTATATAAGTATATATCAAACGCAAATCAAATATACAATTTCTATTTCTATCTCTAATTTTGTTTGATAAGTTAGAATAAGTTAACAAAACTTTAGTCCCGGCTGGTGGGTACAACCGGGACTAAAGGTGGTTTTTGTGTCATCTAACAAAATTGTCGGTGGGATAAGGACGTGTGGGTAACCTTTAGTCCCGGCTGGTGGGTGCAACCGAGACTAAAGCTATCGGCGGGATAAGGACGCGTGGGTGGATGCACTGCTCGATGAGATAAAGCATGTAGCGCACGTCGCCCCTGTCGGAGGAACAAGACAAAGTAGAAGCGGCGCCGTGCCTATAAAAGGAGCATCGATACGCCATGGCAAGCAGCTCAACAAGCCAACCTAGAAGGCAGGGAGAGTTTCATCCCCATGGATGGAGGAAAGGATTAGGAAATCTTCCGTGGCGGAGCTTCTCGAAGATGTCGTTGGTGCTCACGCCCTACGGCATCTTCGGAAGCTCCGCCTCGGAAAAATTTCCCTGCAAGCCCGTGAAAGACTCCATCTCCTCTAACAGTGTTGGATAAAGGGTTGGGAAATCTCCTGTGCGGAGCTTCTCGAAGATGTCGTTGGTGCTCACGCCCTACGGCATCTTCGGAAGCTCCGCCTTGGAAAAATTTCCTTGCAAGCCCGTGAAAGACTCCATCTCCTCTAACAATGTTGGGTAAAGGGTTGGGAAATCTCCCGTGGCGGAGCTTCTCGAAGATGTCATTGGTGCTCACGCCCTACGGCATCTTCGGAAGCTCCGCCTCGGAAAAATTTCCCTGCAAGCCCATGAAAGACTCCATCTCCTCTAACAGTGTTGGGTAAAGGGTTGGGAAATCTCCCATGGCGGAGCTTCTCAAAGATGTCGTTGGTGCTCACGCCCTATGGCATCTTCGAAGTTTTATCAGATTTCTATCTCAATTTCTATTTTCTATTTCTATCGCTATTTCTATTTTCTATTTCTATCTCTATCTCTATCTCTATTTCTATTTCTATGTCTATGTCTACTTCTATTTTTATTTTTAATTCTATCTCTATCTCTATCTCTCTATCTTTATTTTAATTTTCTATTTTATATTTCTATCTATATCTCTATGTCTACCTCTATTTCTACCTCTATCTTCATCTACTTCTACACATAATCAAATGAACATCTAAATAATTGCTCCCATAAAAAATTCACAAATCTCTCTACTTCTAGAGCATTAAATGAGCTAAATTACCAATGAAAGACAAAAGCACAAAGTTCCTCACCTTTTAGTCCACTTAGATTGAAGTGGGGACACCAATTTGTGACAAAAAATGGTGGTCAAAGAGGATGAACTCGAGCTAGCTTGTTGCATGAAGAACACTTGGAGAGTGGAGAGGGGGAGTGGCTGGCTCGGGGAGGAAGAAGGAGATTTTTTATATAGGGAACTCATTAGTCCCGGTTGGTAATACCAACCGGGACTAAAGACCCAGTCTTTAGTCCCGGTTGGTATTACCAACCGGGACTAATGAGCCTGGCAACGGCCGGATTCGACCCCAGGGCCTTTAGTCCCGGTTCGTAATACGAACCGGGACTAAAGGTTCAAAACGAACCGGGACTAATGGGTTCTGGGGTCTTGCGGCCGAAAAAGCAGTGGGGCCCAGGGCATCAGTCCCGGTTCATAGTGCAACCGGGACTAATGCCCTAGAATATTAGACCCGTTTTCCACTAGTGGCGGAAGGATCAACGTGGGTCACCTTGTAGTAGCTGAGGTCGATGGGGAGGCGCTCGGCATCGCGAATGACCGCGAGCCCCTTGTCTGTCGCGTCGGACTTGATGTGCGCCACCACTTTGCATCGCACCGCGTCCTCGTCGCCTGGCGCCGCCGCGAGAACTGCAGGATTAGCCGCGGGTGTCAGTGCCGCGTGGCACCGGAATCGCGTAGGGGCGAGAGGAGGAGCAGAGAGGCTGTGCGGCGATTGACCTTGCCTGGGGAACTCGCCGCCTCGATGTGACGGTGGAGCGCCGAGAAGAGGTCTTCCACGGCGACTGCGCCGCCGTGGAGGATGCCAAGCGGCAGGGAAGAGAAGAAGGCAACACCTCCACCATCCCGTTGACCTCCGTCGGACACCGCTTGATTCGACATGCCGCTGAGGTACATCGCTGAATGTCCATGTTTGCATGCCGATTTGATAAAATCATCTGTGTTAACTGAAGGTTTCATTGAATGTTAACTGAATGTTGTTCATTCGGTAGCGCTTGGTGTTGCTCTCCAATTTGACATAATCAAGCTGTGTTAACTGCATGTTCATGCCCTGAAAATCTTTACTGAATGTCTACGTTCAGTTGTGTTCAGTTTTCTTCTACCGAAAATGTCTACTTTTAATTGAATCTGTAGTTTTTTTTTTAGATAAAAGGGGGCTCCCCCGGTTTCATTGAAACCACCACCAGAACAAGAGTTAACACAGCATCCGAGCCACAGAGACGTCATGCTAGCTAGGCTAAATAGAACCAGAAAACTAGAAAAAGATTCAAAAGAACCGGCCAAGTACGCTGCATACTACTCATACAACAGGCTAGAGGAGTTTCTGGAGCAGCAGCTTGTATGCTTTTAAATGCTGTTTTAGATTTAGTTGAATGTTATACGTGCTGCTGCGAATCTGACATTGCAGAAAGTGTAACACAGTGTTCCCGATTCACGATGTTCATCTCCATTCAGAAAGTAAAGTGAGCGAGCTGCGAATCTGAAAGGCATGCTATACGTGCTTAACGCAGTTATTAATTGGAAGGCAAACAAATCATGAAATCAACAAGCAAATCAAACCAGTGGAACTTATTATACTAAAGTGTGCGTAAACATGCATGTTGGATTCTTGCTCCATCTATTAATTAACTCTTTGGGGCAAACTTTGTCTTGATCTTGTCCACCTCCTCGGTGCCGATCTGGAAGGCCTTGGCGAGCACGTCGTCGGGCACCTCGGGGGAGGCCCCGAAGAGCGTCATGGCGATGGACTGCGTGCCGGGGAGCTGGCTGTTGAACGCCGAGATGACGGCGGCGGGCTTGTCGGCGGTGTTCTTCTGGAAGTGCACGAGGCCGCGCGGGAAGGCGAAGACGTCGCCCTGGGAGATGGTCTTGGCGAAGAGCTTGTTTGCGGTGGTGATGAAGCCGACGTCGAGCTCTCCGTAGAGGACGAAGACGACCTCGGTGGCGCGCGGGTGGGTGTGCGGCGGGTTGAGGCCGCCGGGCGCGTAGTCGATGCGGGAGAGGGAGACGCCGAGGGTGTTGAGGCCCGGGACCTTCTCGACGTTGGCGCCGGTGACGACGGAGCCGGAGGTGGTGTTGGTGGCGCCGGGCTTGGCGAGGATGCCGCTGAAGAAGTCCTCCGCCGTCGCGTTCGCCTTGCACGGGAACCCGTTCAGCCTCAGCTCTGCGCGTGAGTATTTCAATGTAGGTCAGATTGGGAGAGTGATTTCAAACTGAATCACGTTTGGATAAATGGATTAAACATTTGATGGTTGGAAAGGAAGTCCGTCATCATGGACTTGGGATCCTAAATGTCTACTTCCTCCATCCTCATCAGTGGCATCGATTGTACTGCCTCCAACAAAGAACGGTCACCGGATTTAGCATTACTACCTAACGTGAATACTATCTCACTGTACGTCAGATTGCCATATAGTACAAAACCGTCTAGCCATACCGTCTTCAATGCGGAACGGGAGTAGTACGGATTCAGTTAACCCATCGACAAACAGAGAAATTCAGCAAATTCAGAGCTGCGCATACCTGAGTTGAGATCGGCGACGCAGATGTCCTGGAGGTAGTCCGGGTCGCCGGCGAGCGACGGCACGGCGAGGGCAAGCACCACGGCGACCGCCGCAAGAAATAGGGATGAGCAAGCCCGGGCCATCGTCGTCCCTGCTCCGCTGCTGCTGTCAGATGCAGAGCAGGCTGGGAGGAAGCTCACACTTATATAATGGCGAAGGAGCGAGATGAGGCGAAAAGATTGGGCTCAAAAGCAGAGTTGGTGTGACCGTGGGAGCTAAGGAGGCTGGTGACCTGTGTCCGCCGCTACTAGTCACTACTTCAGGCTCAAGCAAAGAGACACAGTGATGTGTGCATATTTCCGGTTGGTGATTGGTCACTGCAGAGGCAGATCGTTTGGTTTGGGATTTAAGTACACCGTGATGACCCTCGTGTCATTGTGCATAGCGACACTGCTAACGGCAGGTATAATGCCAAGTCTTTCTCAAAAAGTTCCAGTCTTTCAGATTACAACATGATGCATATCAAGTCAGGCTGTAGGTGAACCATCCATAAAGGAACAAAAGAAAAGATGCAGACATAAAGAGCTTTACTTTATTCAAATTCAAACCTCAACGGACCGCAATCTCGTGAGAGATAGCGATCGCGCGCTTGCCGTGGATAGAGAAGCTGCCTATTCGATCGTCCGCTTACGCCACGATACATGCCTCTGTCAAACAGAAGAAGAACCCGTTACGTAGGTTGCTGGTGACTGCAAATTCTCAGTTAATTAATAAGCCATGTTACCTTTTTTTTTTTGATAAAAGGCATCTAGTGCCTAGCTTTAAACTAGTAATAAGGAAAAAGTCTATTTCAAACCTTGAATTTGTAGGGGTTAGACGAATGAGACCCAGAACTCAAAATCCCGGTCGTTGGCACCCTAAACTTATCAATCCCGGTCTATTTTAAACCCTATACCTGTTTGCTGTTAGATTGATCTCTCAGGACCGAGTCCAACGACTCGATCCACTCCCTCTCTCGCGCCCTGATCGGGGGCGTCCAACCGAAATATGGTTGGTGGGCCCCCGTGGCAGCGCTATATAAAGAGGTGGGGGCCAGGCACACGATATAAGGTTCATCGCGTTGCTCTCGACCCACCGACACCCCCTACCGATCTAGGGCTAGCGCTAAACCACGGGAAGCACCGCCGCCACCACATACCCACGACCTCGCCACCACCCATCGCCATGGCCACCGGCTCATCTTCGTCGAGCCAAGGTGCAGGTAGTCTCCTCTCCCATCTCTCTGTTTCTCTCTCAGATCTCGAATCTTTGGTGCATAGACAGAAACTCACCGAGATATTCTAGTCTAGAATCAACAATGGTATCAGAGCAGGCTTTCTAGTTCTAGTTTTTCGGTAGAGAAGAGAAATCAAAAGAGCAAAACCCTAGACCCCACAGTACCCGAACCCTAAAATCAGAAAAGAGGGAAAGGGAAAAGAACAGAGCACTCACCGGAAGAGCCTCGGGCTCGCCGGCAAAGAGCGCCACCGTCTCCGGCCGCGCCAGTTCCGCTCGATCTTCATGCGCATCTGATGGATGCATGGGGAAGAAGAACCAGGGTAGTGGGAGCTCGCCTCCACCACGGCCGAAAGGGAATAACCCCTCCGGGGGCAAAGGTCGAGCCGCCACGGATGGGCCAGAGGGGCGCCGGTTCTTCCTCTGTTCCGAGCCGCCGTCGGGTGCTCCGGCGCGCAGGCTGCTGGCAGAGAGAGGTGGAAGGAAAAGGAAAAGAAGAGTCAAGCCGCCGCCGCGGCGGTGGCCGTCGCCGTCGCCGGCAGGGCTCCGGCCGGCGCGGTCCTTCTCGCGGGCGGCTCGGGCTCCTCGCGACGGTGCCATGCGCGGGCGAAACAGCCGACAGAAAAGAGGGGAAGTGCCGCCGTGGGTTTCCGCCGTCGCCGGCGACGCGCCGGCGGCACGCCGGACACCGGCCGACGAGGTCGCTGCCACGGGCGGACAGATAGTGGCTGTGGGGTGAAAGTGGTTAGGGTTAGAGCTGACCCGGTGCGGTCGCACCATTTTGTTTCCCCGAAGACGGTGCTCGACCGTTCGATCGCATCCGATGGCCTGCAGTGAGCGGCGGTGGCACAGACGGGCCACGGGCCGCACGGGCTGGGCCGGTACAGTTAGCGGCGGCTAATAACCGCCGCATAGGGTGCTACACGCGCAAATCTGGCCGTGGGCCGGAAAAGACTGCAGGCAAATTGTTTTTCCTGTTATTGTTTTTCAGATCACAGTTTTAATTGTTTTGTTCAGTTTTTGAGCAAATTTCTTAGAGTTTTTTCTATTCAAATTATTCCAACGAAAAATTTGTTTAGAGAATTCAAAAGTGACAGAAACTTTTCTATAAAGTATAAATTTAATGAATTTTTTAATTCATTGTTTCCGCTACAAATATTTAAAGTAATTGCTTAAATGCAATAAAGTGATGTTTAATTTTTTTGAAATATGTGATAAAGTGCATTTAAAAGTGATTGTGATTTTGTTATTATATGACCAACGTTGTTAATAGCATGATCATGATTTGTTAATTATATGTTAAAAGGTGCATTTATCTCTACTTTTGCCCAACGGTAATATAGTTTTAATTGCACAAACAGTTGTATGTATTGATTTATACTAACGTTGGATTAATGCATGCAATTGTTTTGTTATCTCACATCTTTGTGAATTTCAGGAGGCTACAGTCTGATGAGTTGCCTCAAAGACGTTCCGACGCTCAGGGGTGACAACTACACTGAGTGGAGGAAGAAAGTTGATCTGGCTTTTGTCTGAGCTGAGGTCGACTGGGTTGTGGACACTCCACAGCCGGTCAAGCCGACAGAGCCAGTCAGAGATGCAAATGATGATAATGCTGCATGGGACAAAAAGAAAAAGGACTTTGCTCCAGTGGAGCTGGCATATGTGCTGGAGAACCAAAAGTGGGTCAATGCAAATAAAAAGTGCATGGCCTTTATAAAGAATACGATTTAGAACGCCATTGCGGGCTCAATCGTAGAGTGCACTTCCGTTGGGGAGTTTCTAGAAAAGATAAAGAGCCAGTTCACTGGCTCTTCAAAGGTGTATGCTACCCAGCTGCTCAAACAGCTGGTCACAGAAAAGTACACAGGAGGTGCACATGGCATCAGGGAGCACATCTTGAGGATGAGCAACATGGCTTCTAAACTGAAGCCCATGGATGCTGATCTGGAACTAAAGCATGCTCTGCTTGTTCACCTTGTCATGGCATCATTGCCTAAAGAGTTTGATAACTTTGTTATCAACTACAACATGTCCCCTGATAAATGGGACATAGAAAAGATGATTGCCATGTGTGTACAAGAGGAAGATAGGCTTAAAGCCTCAAATGGTGGTTCAATCAACTATGTCAAGGACAATAGGAAAAGGAACTACCAGAACTTCTAGAACAGCAATCAAGGTTCTCCCTCCAAGCCATATGGCAAAGGTCCCCAACAGTATCATCAGCCCACTCTCCCAGTGGATAAAGACTAGTGTCTCCACTGCAAGAAGACTGGGCACTTCAAGAAAGACTGTCCAGAATGGCTCAAGTCCATAATGGCAAGGAAAGGTATAGATACAGTTTCTTTTGTTAATGAATCCCTGTATTCACAGTTTTCAAAATCTACTTGGTGGATTGACTCAGGTGCAACTGTTCATGTTAAAAAATCTTTACAGGGATTCCATTCGACAAGGACTATGAAAAGAAACGAAAGATGCATTGAAGTTGCGAATGGAGTTCAAGCAGACATGGAAGCTGTTGGCGACATCTCCTTGGAGTTAGCTGATGGTTTTTCGATTCTGCTTAGAGATGTTTTATTTGTTCCTTCACTTCACAGAAACTTAATAAGTGTATCATGTTTGGATAAAGACAGTTATGAGTGTTATTTTGCACACGGCGAGTGTGCCATATGGTTTAAAGATGCTTGTGTGGGTGTTGCTTTACTTCATAACGAGCTTTATTTGTTATCCTTACGTGAAAAAGTGCATTCTGTGTGTAATATGAATGAACAAACTTCCTTGTCGAACAAAGAACAAAAGAAAAGAAAAAGAACTCATGACTCATCGAAGTTATGGCACTGTCGATTAGGCCATATTTCGAGGGGAAGAATTGAAAACCTCGTTAAAAATGATATTCTTCCTCCGTTAGAGTTCTCCGATATAGAACAATGCATAGATTGCATAAAAGGAAAGTATGTAAAGCAAATTAAAAAGGGTGCAAACCGAAGTACAGCAACACTAGAAATAATCCACACTGATATTTGTGGACCATTTTCTGTAAAAAGTGTGGATGGCTATAACTCGTTCATAACATTCACAGATAATTACTCCCGATATGGTTATATTTATCCAATTAAAGAAAGGTCTGAAGCATTGGATAAATTTAAAATATTCAAAGCAGAAGTTAAAAATCAACATGATAAAAGAATTAAAATAGTCCGGTCCGATCATGGTGGGGAGTACTACGGTCGGCACACTCCATATGGTCAAGTACCTGGACCTTTTGCAAGGTTCTTACAGGAAAATGGAATAGTCGCCCAGTATTCTATGCCGGGCGAACCTCAGCAAAATGGAGTAGCTGAAAGGCGCAACCGTACTCTTATGGATATGGTGCGCAGTATGATGAGTTATTCCACCCTGCCATTGGGATTACGGATGGAGGCGCTTAAAACCGCCATTCACATTCTCAACAGAGTACCAAACAAGTCGGTGCCCAAAACACCGTATGAGTTGTGTACAGGGAGAGTTCCCTCCCTGCGCCACTTAAGGGTCTGGGGGAGCCCAGCTGAGGCAAAAGTATTTAATCCAAATATTGCAAAGTTAGACCCCAAAACAGTAACTTGCTACTTCATTGGCTATCCTGACAGATCAAAAGGTTATCGTTTCTACTGTCCAGACAAATATACAAAGTTTGTAGAAACGAGACATGCAGTCTTCTTGGAGGACGAACTGATGAGGGGGAGCATGGTAGCTTGGAAAATTGATCTTGAGGAGAAGAGGGTGCATGCACCTAATCCGATGATTCAGGAGCCATTTTTCTCGCTACCTGTTGTGCCTGCACCAACAATCCCTGAGGTTGCGGTGCAAGCGCCTATTGTAACTCCACCCATGACAATAAGGTGTGAAGATTCAGAACCTGTCCGTCAGGAGCCGACTGAATCCTTTGTTGAGCATGAAAGGGAGCTGCAGCAACCACCTTTAATAGATGTACCAGAAGTTGAGGTACAAAATGAGCCAGAGAATGAGGCCCTTAGAAGGTCCAAAAGAGTTAAGAAATCAGCTATTTCTACTGATTATAAAGTTTATAACACAGAAACAGTTCATATGGAAGGTGATCCCACTTCATATGAAGAAGCTATGGGAGGCCTCAACTCATCAAAGTGGCTAGAGGCCATGGAAGATGAAATGAGGTCGATGAGTTCCAACAATGTTTGGGACTTAGAGGAAATTCCCAAAGGAGCCAAAACAGTAGGCTGTAAATGGGTTGATGTGTGGTGAATGACCAGCCCGTTGGGAACCCCAAGAGGAAGGTGTGATGAGTATAGCAGCCAGTTTTCCCTCAGTTAATAAACCAAGGTTTATCGTTCTTGGAGAGGAGAGACAAACGACTGAAGGTGATGCTTGCTAGCTTGCGACAGCTTTGGAGAATTTATATATGGCGCCTCGTCCAAGCTTTGCTTGCTAGCTGCAATGCGGAACCTGCACGCAACACAACCAAGTACTTCGTTCCCAACTTGCGATGAGGTTGTCAATCTCACCGGTTTGCTTGAAACAAAGGTTATGAGCGTATCGAGTGGAAAACAATATAGTATGCGAGTAAAGTAAACAGTGCGAGTAAAGTAAACAGGTGATAGCAATATGATGGAAATAGGACCGAGGTCCATAGTTCACTAGTGGTGTCTCTCCATAAGATAAAAACACATGCTGGGTAAACAAATTACAGTTGGGCAATTGTTAGAATAAAGATAAACGTGATATGTCAAGAAGATCACTATGAGATTTACTCTGGGCATTACAACAAAATACATAGACCGCCATCCAACTGCATCTATGACTAATAATCCACTTGTGGCGAATCAATCCGAGAACTCCACAAGTATTAAGTTGCGAACAACAGATAATTGCATTAAGCAAAGTGTGTAATATAAACAAAGCATATACCCTTGAGCATATGAATGTTGTTTTCTCCCTAGTAGCAATAGCACATCTACAACCTTAGAGGTTTCTGTCACTCCCCCAGGTTAAATAGAGGCATGAACCCACTATCGAGCATAAATACCCCCTCTTGGAGTCACTAGCAACTACTCGGCCAAGATAGCTACTAACAACGGAGAGCATGCAAGATCATAAACAACATAGAGATAACAAAAGATAATATTCAGTACAGCAACTCAATCATAAAAACCAATATTCATCGGATCCCAACAAACCAAACATGTAGAATTACATAACGGTGATCTCAATCATGTAGGGCAGCTCATGAGATCTAAACATGAAGCACATGGTGGAGAAGACAACCATCTAGCTACTGCTATGGACCCATAGTCCAAGGTAGACTACTCACTCATCGCTCCGGAGGCAAGCATGGCGATGAAGAAGACCTCCGCTGGCGATTCCCCTCTCCGGCAGGGTGCCGGGAAGAGCTTCTGGACCCTCCCGATCTTCAGGTCGACGGCGGCGGCGGATCGCGATGTGTTCTGGAAAATTGATCGGGTACTTAGATTTTTCCGTCGGGGGGTCTTTATAGGCGAAGGGGCGATGTCAGAGGAGGGGCCAGGTGGCCTCACACCATGGTGGCATGGGCCAGGGGCTGGCCGCGCCACCCCTATGTGTGGGCCCCTGGTGGCCCCCCTCCTACTCTCCTTCGGATCACTGGAAGCTTTCGGGTAAAATAAGACTTCAGGAACTTGTTTCGTCCAATTCTGAGAATATTTCCTGTGTATCACTTCTGAAACACAAAAACAGCAGAAAACAGGGAACTGGCACTGTGGCAACTTGTTAATAAGTTAGTTCCGAAAAATGCATAAAAGTGCCACGAAGTGTAACGAAACAGTACGCAAATGGTGTAAAAACAAGCATGGAGCATCAAAATTATAGATACGTTGGAGACGTATCAAGCATCCCCAAGCTTAACTCCTGCTCGTCCTCGAGTAGGTAAGTGATAACAAAAGAATAATTTTTGAGGTGACATGCACCTACACAATCTTGATCATATATGTAAGCATTTGTGAGCTGGGATCATAAGAACTTAAAACATGGGCATGAAGATATAATCTTGACAATAAGAACTTAGCAACCATGTTGTAAACATGCAAATGAACACAAACAAAAGATCATGAAAATGAAACAATGAAAGTCAAACGTGTGTTCAAATCATAAGGAAAAACATACAAATGGTTTTCAGCTTGTCCTTCAAAGAGAGCAAAACATAAATGCATAGGACACCATCAAGTTTAAGAGGGCGACTAGATACAAATAATTTAAGAACAAGTGAAACCAACAATATGAATCAATCAATGAACTTTGGGACAATGCATATTACACTAAGAATGACAACTATGCTCTCTTAATGGTGCATAAAGAAAGAAGGTGGTGACTCAACATAAAAGTAGAAGAAAGGCCCTTCGCAGAGGGAAGCAGTGATTGAAGGTTTTATAACCTTCAAAAATTATGGTACTTACCGGCTTTGAGCTCTCATTGCCCCCATCATAAGCATCTTGAATGGTTAAAGTTAATGCGAGAACAATTATGATGCATATGCTTGACAAATCATAAGTTGAAAACCTCATGCCCCGTGAATACGAGTACCCAAACCTCATGCTACTTTACTTAGAGTCCCAAGCAAGGCTCTTATCATTGTAAGTATATGCATATCATTGAGAACCGCCAATGGGGTACCTCCGTGCCCGATGACATGGAACAAGCCCACACCAAAATGACAGGACAAGCAGACAATGAACACCTCGACATCTCTTTTATTTGCCATTTGTTTAGCTTTTTATTGTGAGATGCGTCGTCGAATGTTCACCATGGGTATGCTGCAAATTTCCACCATGAATTATGCATGGCTTAGATTAGCGGCCCGGCGTTTCCCTAACACAGATACAAACTCCATGATCCCCACAAGATTCCCAATTCATTTCACACCGCAGGCATCCATAAACAAAAGATCACGATATCAACTCAAAGAAGAAGTGCAATGTTGAAAGCTTGCCCATGACTGCATGGCTGGGCTAGTCTCCAACTTACAACTTGCAAGCATAACAACTCAACATAAGAGACCACAATGTCAAATTTTTAAGAACAGGAAAAAGTAAAGTGTGCCTTCCGGTTCGTGAGAGCTTTACTGACCGAATTTCGCATAACACTGGTAAGAGTTTCATTTGAAGAGAAAATAAAAGCAAGTCAAATTTACTTGGAATAGCAAATTGCTAGTAGGTATGTATGGTGGACACTTTGGAAAACTTTGGCTTTTAGGAGTTGGATGCACGAGTAGAGCTCATACTCAATACAAGGCGAGGGCTAGCAAAAGACTGGGAGCGACCAACTAAGAGAGCAATAATGGCCATAATCATGCAAAGCGACAAAGCTTCATTAAAAGAAGCATAAGATGGCATCAAAAGTCAAAAACTAAATGATCATAGAGGCTATTGGCGACTTTGTAAGAGTCTAACATGTGTGAGCATGCGCAAAGTCAACCCAAATAAAGCATCAAGGAGAAAACCAAAATAATGCTTCCATACAATAAAAACAACGCATGATTTTTTCAAAGGCTCATTAAGCAATCTCAATTGTTTGAGACAAGTCATGCTACAGCAAAACCACTAAGCATACTATCAAAAAGACATCAAGCATGACATGAAAAAGCCTAAGCCGCAGTCTACACAAGCTCCTTCTTGTACCACTTTTTTGCACAAAGCTTTTTCTCTTTTCCAACACCATTTGAAATTTTAAAAGACACCTCTTTTGATAAAAACCAATAAATATCAGAGGCAAAAATACACCTTGATGAAAAGATATGACAAGGTCTGAATGCAAATCAAGGCGAAAATGAAAACCAAAAGCAGTAGCAGAAAAAGAAGAACACCCGGTGAAATTGTAAGAATGAAAACGGAGTGTTCTTGGCAAATGAAAAGAAAGGCAACTTCTCCAAAAGAAATTTGTTGGGGTCCAACCATTTATTGCAGCAAACAAACAAACTAAACTAACTAAGAAAACTAAAACAACTGACGCTCCAAGAAAAACACATAGTGCATGAAGCAATAAAAATATAGTGTCTTGAAAGGTGACCTGATTTTTGCCGATGAAGAAGGGGTGCCTCGGGGGCATCCCCAAGCTTTGACGCTTGTACTTCTTGGATATTTCTTGGGGTGATGCATGGGCATCCCCAAGCTTGAGCTTTTGTCCATTCTTCAACTCATCTCATCATTCTCCAATCCCTACACTTGAAAACTTCCTTCATACAAAACTAAACACAAATCTATTAGCAACATTAGTGCAAGCATAACATATAATCAACCTCTTTTTGCTTCAGGTTTCAACTGAAAATCAGCACATATATAGCAAATACTACTGTAGCAACCTTCCCAAAAGTTCCGTGATCAAAATAACTCAAAAGAAAGCGATAAAGTGGCAAACACAAATATTGGCAGAAATCTGTCAAAACTGAACAGATGACAAAGGTCGAATTTTTGAGGGGTTTTCTGTTGCTCAAATCAAAAAGTGTTCAACTAACAAAAGTTTGGATATAACCTGGGGCATATGCACAAGAAATCGCAGGTCCAAAAAATATACAGAGAATTTATACGAATTTTTACGGTGCAGCACCAAAAACAGTTTCAGGACAGCAACATCCCCAAATCTTTACCTCACTCAAATTAGAGGCTTCTCTTGGCACAAAAACGAAATAAACAAGATAAGGAGTGGTCATTACAGTAGTAATGACTTCCAAGACAAAAATAAAAAAAATTACTGAAAATAAAACATTGAGTTATCTCCCAAGAGTGCTTTTCTTTAACGCCTTTGAGCTAGGCGCAGAAAATTGCGAATCAAGTATTATCAAGTGATGAAGTGCTAGGATCAGCGGGTGCCTTACGTCTTCCTTTCTTACCTTTTCTCTTGACTCTAGGAAAGACATGGCTATTGCAAGGTGGAGAGATAAATCTTATATTGCCTTTTCCCACATCAATGACGGCGCCTAGGAGCTTCAGGAGGGATCTTCCAAGTGTGATTTGTCCTTTTCCTACACATTCAATAACAAGATAATCAGTAGATATCATTCTTCCTAGGACTTTTGTAAAAACTCCTTCAGCTATTCCAATGGGAAATATAGTGGCATCGTTAGTAAGAGAAATTTCTTCTCCCCCCTCAGAAAGCTTCCAAAGGCTCAAAGATTCATAAACATTCTTTGGCATGAGACAAAATTCAGACATAATATCACAACGAGCATGAAAAGTTTCACCACTAATGGTGATTTTTACCGAGGATACCAACTCGAAGGTTCATAATTTGTTGGCACATAATCAAAATGCTGGCGCAAAGTATTGTAGCAAGAATTCAAGCTAGCAGTGCGAGTCTCAAGAGTATCAAGTCTATTAAAACTGCACACAAGAGAGGAATCAAAATAGGTTGGCATGCTATAAATTGTAATCAACTTTTTTATAATGTTGAAGGCTTGATCTCCATCACAATGAAGGAAATCTCCTTCTGTAGTAGCATCCAAAGCATATCTATAACGAAGAGCAAGTCCAAAGTAAAAGCTACTAAGAAGCAAACTCAAGGTCATTTTAGGTTCAGTTTTTCCATGTCAATCATAAATTCTAGACCAAGCTTCTTTAAAACTTTCCTCATCCTTCTGTTTAAAAGTAAAAATCATGTCCTCGGGCGACATAGTAGTAGCAACTGAACTAGACATAATAAACAACTACCAAGGATTCTAATTTTTTTGGGTTTTTGATATAAAACCATGCAGGTAAAATAAATAAAGTAAAGCAAAGCAATAACAAAGTAAAGGATGTGCATGCGAAAACTCCCCTCGCAGAAGTCTTCTACTTCCTCCCCGGCAACGGCGCCAGAAAATTAGCTTGATGCGTGGTGAATGACCAGCCCGTTGGGAACCCCAAGAGGAAGGTGTGATGAGTATAGCAGCTAGTTTTCCCTCAGTTAAGAAACCAAGGTTTATCTTTCTTGGAGAGGAGAGACAAACGACTGAAGGTGATGCTTGCTAGCTTGCGACAGCTTCGGACAATTTATATATGGCGCCTTGTCCAAGCTTTGCTTGTTAGCTGCAATGCGAAACCTGCACACAACACAACCAAGTACTTCGTTCCCAACTTGCGATGAGGTTGTCAATCTCACCGGTTTGCTTGAAACAAAGGTTATGAGCGTATCGAGTGGAAAACAATATAGTATGCGAGTAAAGTAAACAGTGCGAGTAAAGTAAACAGGTGATAGCAATATGATGGAAATAGGACCAGAGTCCGCAGTTCACTAGTGGTGTCTCTCCATAAGATAAATAACACATGCTGGGTAAACAAATTACAGTTGGGCAATTGATAGAATAAAGATAAACGTGATATGTCAAGAAGATCACTATGAGATTTACTTTGGGCATTACAACAAAATACATAGACCGCCATCCAACTGCATCTATGACTAATAATCCACTTGTGGCGAATCAATCCGAGAACTCCACAAGTATTAAGTTGCGAACAACAGATAATTGCATTAAGCAAAGTGTGTAATGTAAACAAAGCATATGCCCTTGAGCATATGGATGTTGTTTTCTCCCTAGTAGCAACAACACATCTACAACCTTAGAGGTTTCTGTCACTCCCCCAGGTTAAATAGAGGCATGAACCCACTATCGAGCATAAATACCCCCTCTTGGAGTCACTAGCAACTACTCGGCCAAGATAGCTACTAACAACGGAGAGCATGCAAGATCATAAACAACATAGAGATAATAAAAGATAATATTCAGTACAGCAACTCAATCATAAACACCAATATTCATCGGATCCCAACAAACCAAACATGTAGAATTACATAACGATGATCTCAATCATGTAGGGTAGCTCATGAGATCTAAACATGAAGCACATGGTGGAGAAGACAACCATCTAGCTACTGCTATGGACCCATAGTCCAAGGTAGACTACTCACTCATCGCTCCAGAGGCAAGTATGGCGATGAAGAAGACCTCCGGTGGCGATTCCCTCTCCGGCAGGGTGCCGGGAAGAGCTTCTGGACCCTCCCGATCTTCGGGTCGACGGCGGCGGCGGATCGCGGTGTGTTCTGGAAAATTGATTGGGTACTTAGGTTTTTTCCGTCGGGGGCCTTTATAGGCGAAGGGGTGATGTCAGAGGAGGGGCCAGGTGGCCTCACACCATGGTGGCGCGGGCCAGGGGCTGGCCGCGCCACCCCTGTGTGTGGGCCCCTGGTGGCCCCCCTCCTACTCTCCTTCAGATCTCTGGAAGCTTCCGGGTAAAATAAGACTTCAGGAACTTGTTTCGTCCAATTCCGAGAATATTTCCTGTGTATCACTTATGAAACACAAAAACAGCAGAAAACATGGAACTGATATTGTGGCAACTTGTTAATAAGTTAGTTCCAGAAAATACATAAAAGTGCCACGAAGTGTAACAAAACAGTAGTCAAATGGTGTAAAAATAAGCATGGAGCATCAAAAATTATAGATACATTGGAGACGTATCATGGGTCTACAAAACAAAGTATGACTCTAACGGGAATATAGAAAAGTATAAAGCGCGTCTAGTGGCAAAAGGATTTACACAAAGAGAAGGGGTAGATTACAATGAGACATTTTCTCCAGTCTCATGTAAGGATTCCTTCAGAATCATAATGGCACTAGTTGCACATTTTGATTTAGAGTTGCATCAAATGGATATAAAGACGGCATTTCTAAATGGAGATTTAGAAGAAAAAGTGTACATGAAACAACCCAAGGGTTTTTTCATGGAGGGGAAGGAACACATGGGATGCCGTCTAAAGAAATCCATTTATGGATTAAAGCAAGCCTCTAGACAGTGGTATCTAAAGTTTAACGATACCATCAAAAGATTTGGATTTAAAGAAAACATCGAGGACAACTGCGTTTATGCAAAGTTTAAAAGTGGGAAATATATTTTCCTAATCTTGTATGTGGATGATATCCTGCTTGCTAGCAGTGATGTTAGTCTTCTGTGAGAAACAAAGAAGTTTTTGTCCTCAAACTTTGATATGAAAGATCTTGGTGAAGCTTTATATGTTTTGGGCATAGAAATTCACCGAGATAGAAAGAATGGAGTGTTAGGATTATCACAGAAGACATATTTAGAAAAGGTTCTAATAAAGTATAATATGCATAAGAGTAATGCCACACCTGCTCCTATAGTTAAGGGCGACAGTTTTGGGGAATATCAATGCCCCAAGAATTAATATGAGATCGATCAAATGAAAGCAGTACCATATGCTTCGGCTGTTGGAAGCTTACAGTATGCACAAGTGTGCACTCGCCCTGACTTAGCTTTTATCACCGGGGTACTCGGTAGATATCAGTCAAATCCAGGCATAGAGCACTAGAAAATGGTAAAGAAAGTATTGCGTTATGTGCAAGGCACAAAAGACCTCATGCTAACTTATAGAAGATCTGATTCCCTAGAGATAAAAGGGTATTCAGATGCAGACTATGCAGGAGACAAAGATGAAAGAAAATCCACAACAGGATATGTGTTCACTCTCGCAGGAGGGGCTATTTCGTGGAGAAGCTGCAAACAGATAATAGTTGCATCATCCACGATGTATGCCGAATTTATAGCATATTTTGAGGCCACGAATCAGGTGTTATGGCTAAAGAAATTTATACCCGACTTGAAAGGAGTGAATTGTATTGACAAACCAATAAAGATGTACTGTGACAACCAGCCTGCAGTATTTTATGCTCACAACAACAAGTCGAGTAAAGCTACCAGACAAATAGAAGTAAAGTATTATGTTGTGAAAGATAAAATCCAGGATCAAACTATAAGACTCGAGCATATAAGGACAAAGGATATGCTTGCGGATCCGCTAACGAAAGGCTTATCACCCAATGTGTTCAAGGAACACTTAGCCGGCATGAGTTTAATGGCAAGCCTATGATTCCTGGATCATAAGAGGCCCAAAAGTAACAGAATTTGTTTCAAAACAGAAAAGTGTATAGTGGATGTCTGATTCTATCGGCAATTGAGCTGAGACGATGAAACATGCTCTATGTACTGATCCGTGATGAAACGAGTAAAGTATAAAGTATAAAGTTAAAAGTAAAGATGAGATCAAGGGGGAGAATGTTAGATTGATCTCTCAGGACCGAGTCCAACGACTCGATCCACTCCCTCTCTCGCGCCCTGATCGGGGGCGTCCAACCGAAATATGGTTGTTGGGCCCCCGTGGCAGCGCTATATAAAGAGGTGGGGGCCGGGCACACGATACGAGGTTCATCGCGTTGCTCTCAACCCACCGACACCCCCTACCGATCTAGGGCTAGCGCTAAGCCACGGGAAGCACCGCCGCCACCACATACCCACGACCTCGCCACCACCCATCGCCATGGCCACCGGCTCGTCTTCGTTGAGCCAAGGTGCAGGTAGTCTCCTCTCCCATCTCTCTGTTTCTCTCTCAGATCTCGAATCTTTGGTGCATAGACAGAAACTCACCGAGATATTCTAGTCTAGAATCAACATTTGCCACACTAGGAATGCACCAATCCTGACTGGGATTACAATCTGCTCTCACTGATATGTGAACCCTACATGTCAGAACCTTCTTTCCCAAATATCTCCCCTCATTCCCCTTATTCTGCGTCTGGATTCCAGCTTGCGGCCATGGCAAGCGAGGCGCCACATAAGCAAGCAGCAGCGAGCAGCGCTCTGCGGCGGACGGGGTCCCCTCCGAGAATTGGGAACTCATCGCGCAGCTCCGTGGCGACAGGTCTCACACGACGCGTGTGATGCTCGCCAACCCAAGTTCCGCTTTGTAGCCATTCCCTGGGAAGCAGCCATGCGCGTGTCCTCGCCCTCAGGAAGCTGACGCCGCTGGATAGGACGGCAGGAGCGCAGCCTGAACTAGGGGCAGCCGGGACATCGATTTGGTATGATCCAGGAGCAAGGTCCTCAGCGCACTGCCAGTCATCGGGAAGACGGCACCGTTCCAACGGGCCTCTACACCAAAACATGTGGTGATGAACCTGCTGCTAACTCCTCGCTAGCTTGTATGTAGCTAGCATCGTTAGCACACACATGCCTAGCTCAAAGGCCTAGCTAGCTCGATCACGTCTGACAGGCGTACGAGCTCTACGAGCATCATGCTCATTCGGTGAGCTGGTGCCGCTCTGGTTCGCTTACCTGCTCGCCGTCATGCCGGTGGCGTTGCACGTCATCTACATTATTTGCCTCGTTTTCAGACTTTTATAGCTGTACAGATTAGAGAGATTGGAAAGAGATACGAGAGGTAGAAGATAGATATGACAAGTGGGCCATCTTAGTCAGTGAGAGTATAATTTTGATATTTTTTCTATGGTGAAAACCAGTTTCAGGGTTTAGAATAGACCAGGATTCGCAAGTTTGGGGTGTTAACGACCGGGATTTCAAGTTCAAGGTTCAATTTGTCCAACCTCTACGAGTTCAAGGTTTAATATAGACTTTTTCCAACTAATAAAGCAGGAGGTTCAGTTATAGACACACAATAGTTCACCACCATAAGATAGGATTTATATTACATTTCCACACGGCCCACAGCCGAAATATTTCAAGCTACTAGTACTACGGAGACACGCCAGGATTAACCGCCGATGGGCAGATCAAGCATTCTTCCTTCCCCTGGTTTTAGTAGCGGTCGCCGGTGCTGCAAAAATAAACCTGTTTTGAATAGGCAATCAGCAGGTTGGAAAATGATAAAAAAAATTGGATTGTCAAAGCGCCCAGCTTTAAGCAGCAAAACGCAGCCTAACAAGTTTGCCAGCCTTCTTCGGCAAAGATAGAAAGATAGTGAAAATATCGACAAAAGAGTATGGGTTCCACTGGGTCCCAAAAATATCTCTAACACAACTCTGAGAAAATTTTGTAAGAACACAACTAAAAGCAATGTGATCAGCAGTTTCAAGTTGTTGAGAGAGCACACAACCCATTTGTCGGCCCATGACGTTTATGGATCTGCACGCTTGAGGGTTGCCTGTCCCTAGCTAACTGCTAGGTAAAGATTCGCACCTTGAGATGAATTTTAGCGGACCGCGTTGCTGTGAATCTCCTTGTTAAATACCTCATGCTACAAGAAAAGATGTACATAAAACAACTAACTTAACTTTTCTTCGCCATGTTTTCCCTTTATTTGTTTCTAAACTATGTGTACCCTTTTCTCTCTCAAAATGTGTCATACTTTCCTCTCTCTCAAAATATGTTCAACATATTTGTGTCCCGCTTCATCAAGTCGCATTGTAACATGGTATCTCATTATTAACATGTATGTCATTTCTCATACATCGAATAATCTCCACAATAATTCATTTCTATCTTCATCTACTCATAAGCTCGTTCACTGACTATTGACACAAGTATGTCGTCTTTCACTCAAGCATCAACCAATATGCATCGCTCCACATTCACAAGCACACCTATGACACACCTTGTCAACAACTCAAACATGGAAGATGAACTCATATGGCCTCCATGCCATGGCCATCGGAGCTCGATGGCAACATTAACTTGAATCTCGACAACTTGCTCGCATACCAATTGCCGAAGTATATTACTCGCTTATGTCTACTCATCTCTCTACCTTCTCCCAAGATCACATGCACACATACACCAAAGAAGAGAGGAAGATAAGTTTTCTGAGGCATCACTATTTGGTAGCAAAACCCTCCCCCCCCCCCCCGCCCCGCCCCCGCTAAAGTTATATTTTTCTCGTGCCCTCTCGACAATGGGAATGTTTATACACGTTATGCACTCCTAATTCAAATCATCCCTCTACTATTCCCCTCAGTATATGCACTAATCATGTTTTAAGCCACGCAACCACCTAAAATATTCTCACGGTCCCAATTGACTTGCTTGGATTTCTAAGATCAGCCACAATGCTAGAAGCTAATTTGGGCGCTTAAGTGCACAAAAATAATACCATAAAAATAAGGGCATGCCTAGATCTCAATTAACCTAGATTTCACTAAGTCTCAATTTGGTCGTCATCCCATTCTCTGTTACAACCTAGTTGCAACTCACAAGTTAGCACGAAACACAAAAGCAAATTCAATGGTCCGGATTTTTTTCTCAATTGCAACCATTGTGTAATTTGAAAAATCTTATTAGCAAGCCATGTGTAACTTCAAAATTTCAGTTACAACCCGTGTGAAACTCACAGAACAACACGAATCACGCGGCACAATGCAATGCTTTGGAAGCCGATTGAGATTTAGTTAATTCTCAATTGACCTTTTTTCGATAAAGAGCGCTTTATTACTTAATAGTCATTAAGTTTACACCCGGCCTCTGCATAACTAAGATGCACACAGCCAAAAAATCCAAACAAATCTGAAAGTATGAAGGCAAGATTACATATCATAATGAGCAATTTTAAAATTGCCTAACAAGAAGCACAAATTCATAAGCTATGGGGCCATCCATGTTGGGAACAAGTATCCCTCACCGTTGCTTTCAGCCGTGCACAGACCTCCGTGTAAAGGTCTTGATCCTATGAACGCTGCAGAGCAGACCACAAATGGAGTGTACCAATAGCTCTGTAGATAACCTGTAAAATGAAAGAATTTTTATCGTTAAACACTTTATTATTTCTACATAGCCATAGCGACCAAATAAAGCAATCGCTTCCACCCTAATATGCTTTTTAAACCTATAATTAACAATTGACCTATAATTAACAAAACGTAAAAATAAATACATATGGATTCCATGGTATAACTGGTAGGACATATAATCCATATTTTAAAATCTGGCGTTTCCGTTTGGATCCAACATCCATCAGAACGTAAACTATATCACGAATAGTGCAAAAATGCTACCTATGCAAATAGTTCTCCTTTTCACATACATAGCTAGAGCAATCTCAACTACGATCTCGCAAGTAAATTGGACACACATATTTCACAGATGTGGACTTGCAATAAATTCAGTTGTGGAAAATTCATGAGAGCAATCTTTCATTTATATCAAATAAACAGTCTTGATCATCCGTACTTCTCTTGTTGCTATTTGTATGTTTCAGCTAAACCAGTTAAAAGCTCAGATAGCAAAACCATTATTAAGAAAAATCGTTGGTCCTAATGGCGGACCTGAATTTTTAAAACTTGATGATACACCACCTGTATATAGTAGAAGCAACATGAGGATCCAATTTTTGAATGAAAAAAACATCAATCTGAATATAAAGCAACAAAAATTGCAAAAGTACGAGGCATGAAAATGTCCTCTAAACTGAATGTTAGAACCATCCAATTTACGAATGCACTTGGAACTAACTGCACTTCTTATTGGTGGTAGCGCTATACCACAGGGGAGTAGCGGGCCGGTGATGCGGAGACTGACAAACCGGTATGTAACTTATCAATGGCACTTGTGGGTAATTTAATGTTGGAGGAAAACCTATTTTTAATTGGTTAAAAGCGTATTTTACGGATAAGAAATTTTCCTTGCCTCTAGCAAAACCAAAATGATAGGAACAATGAGTTCTACGTCATACATCACATGACGCAGTACGTACGAGCTCAAGATATGCGGCAATAACATCAAGATCTAGTCTGAGCAGTTGTCTCTAATCGCAAGCACCGCTTTTTGCTCTTAGAGATGAGTTTGTGCGTATCTGATGCATGCATGAAGTTTGTAGTTTATTGACACATATTCCTACATATAATAATATGGGATTTCTATTTTCGTGCCCTCAGGTCGTTAGTTGTACTCAGTTTTCCCCAGCTCCTTAGTTTTTCCTCAGTTTTCCCCAAGCCGTTGTCTGAAACCCTCAAGGAGCTCGGACGTGAGGATTCCCGTTAAGTTGACCGTTTCCGTGCTGACGTGTGGGGCCGCGTCGTGTGGGGCCGCGTCGCGTGGGGCTGGTAGAAAGGGACCGTTTCCGTGCTGACGTGTGGGGCCGCGTCGTGTGGGGCCGCGTCGCGTGGGGCTGGTAGAAAGGGACCGCGTGGGACAGGACGAGACCGCGTTTGGTTGTACGTGAGAGCTCGGTTCTGTCTCTCTCGGGCCAAATTGGCATTGACTTTTCAGAGCGCCTTTTCAGAGCGCCTTTTTCCCCTCTCTCTCTGTAAACAGTTCTCTCTCTTTTCACCAAATTAGTATCAAATCTAGAGAAGCTTCTATTTCTGTCTTTCTTTAATGATTGCTGCCTTTTGGCCCTCGTTTTTTGCCCAATATGGTAACAAATCTAGAAGCTAATCTAGAAGCTAGTATAGTATAATACATAAAATGCAAACAGCAGCCAAAAGAAGCCAATAACGATGTTAATATTCACGACAAACTAAGCTGAAAATAATATAAGACGCAATGTATGCCCAACATGAAGGTTCTTCATTCTTCATCATATATTTCGGAGTCGCTATATTCCATGAGACGAAAAAAATATTGACTGAACTCCTTCCGTCTGCAGTGTGCAGCCAATAGATCCTCCAAAAGGTATGGCCTTTGTTCTATTTTCATACCGTCGGAATCTAATCTATCCACAAGTCGTGGCCACTCATCCCAGGCCTTTCTATCATCAAAGTACTGTCTGATATAACCGCCCTCGTAGTAGATGCAGCCAGGTCGAACTGTCGGGTGCACTCTGGTGTCGACGGAGATACACCGTTTATAACTGACGAAGAAGGCACGACTGCCAATGTTGACGGCATGGAGAGAGCGGCTCTCAGTGTCCACACGGTACACCAATGGTTGACCTTCCTCCAAATACCTGTTGCCAGGGCTGCCGCCGAACAACACAAGCAGCAGATCACCATCAGACTCCACAAGGTAGAACTTGTCAGTTCCAAGTTCTGGAAATGAAAATAGTGTCTCCATGTTGATAGTGCTCGCGCGCTTCTCCAACTGGACATTGTTGGTGCACACTAATGTTCCGACATCAAAATTGTTCACAGCTATTGCATACAATTCACCATTGAACGGGGTAAGGCAACTGAGAGAATCTTCCTCGATCGAAAATCTTCCTTCTCCCCAATCTTCTACATCTATATCCTTAGTAGGAGAGCTCTCATCGACCCAAGCAATTTCATTGGGGTAACCTGTGCAAATGAAGACCATAGTCGGGGACTTCATTACAGCGACTGACTCCACAATCATAGATGGCATCTGCGCCTCAAACGTAGCGTTCAATGTCTTTGTGAGTGGGTTCAGAAGCCGTATCTTGTGCGGCTGGTTCCTCTGGGCAAGCACGATGACGCCACGGTAAAAGCCGACGAAGTAGTATCTAAAAGGGAGTTGATGAAGATAACATTCAGCACTAAGATGTTTACGATTGAAAATAAAAATAGATTAACTCTATAGATATGGAGGAATTTGAACCTTGCATGAACTTCCGTTAGATCGATGGTGACGTAGCGGGATGTGCGGAGGTTGAGGAAGGAGAACTCAGCGGCGCGTGGAAGGGCGTGTTCTACCAGGATCCATTCGTGCAGGTGCACGTCGGGCTCAAGTAAATCTGAGCGCCAATTTGTACAAACTTGCCTCAAAGCAGCGTAGGTGTCCACGTACTCCTCGTTCGCCAGTAAGCAGTCGCCGATCTTGTGAAGTGGTCCGTCACCCTTAAGAGAGGCCCAGTTCACGAAGGCGCCGCGCTTGGATGCGCCGCCCTCGGATGCGACGGGCTCGGAGGCGATGGGCTCGGAGGCGACGGGCTCGGGGGCGACGGCCGCCGGCGCATTCTTCTTCTCCATCGCCGGCACGGGAGCGCGCGTAGGGCGGCTGGGGTTTTTTTGAGAAGGTGATGGGACGTGAGAGGCGTGGTTGCGTGCGTGAGTTATGATGAGACTGTGTGCAGAGGGAGGGAGAGGGGCTCTGTACTGGCAAAGTGACGGTTCGTCTCAGCAGTTGACGTTTTGGTCTCAACACGCGCACCGCGCGGCTAACCGCTGCTCACCGCGACACGCGTCCGTGGGACTACACGTCAGCACCTTTATGTGTACTCAGTTCTACCCTCGAATCTTACACTGGAAAAATATCTGTACTCAGTTTTCCCCTCGAGTACTAATACTGCCTAGTGCAATATACTCAGTTTTACCCTCAAGTGGCTGGTCAACAGAGAGTCAACAGATGGGATTAAGCCATCTAATTGAGTCATTTCATGCGCAAAAAAAATCAAAAAAAATAAAATCATAGTGCCTCCAACTCATGCGCAAAATAAAATCATAACAAACATATATAAATCAAGTTTTCACACAAATGGCCACTTCTGAAATCACTAGTAGCTATGAAGGTTCATGGCTTTCCACTCAAACCCTTCTCAAAACATCTATACCCAAAACATAGTTTGTCTGAATGAGGCCATAATTTTTACACTCATGTATATTTGAATTGCTAATACTTTGAGGTAGGCCAACATGGGTTTCATTGTACAAAACATGTGTTTTTCTTTTTCTAAATCTCTTATTTGAATTCCTTAGCCTGTTTACTATTTACTTGCCCTTGTATCCTTCATACTACTCAGTTTTACCCTCTCCCTTCTCACAGAAGCCCAAACTTGGCCTGATTGGTCGAGCTGTTGTCACACGGATCGTGCCCACCTACCGTCGATCCTATGATCCAACGGGCAGGATCATGCCACCCTCTCTCTATCTGTCGGTGGCAAACTACTACCCCTCTATGTATGCTAAATGACGAGTTTGCCACCGGATTCAACAAGTTGGGTAATCACGAATTTCTTTTAGGCATTACTTTTCACGGTAAAATGATAAACTATCACGAATTTCCATTTCTTGTAGGCATTACTTTTCACGTTGAAATGATAAACTATCACGAATTTCCATTGCTTGTAGGCTTTACTTTTCACGGTAAAATGATGAACTATCACGAATTTCCATTTCTTTTACGCATTACTTTTCATGGTAAAATGATAAACTATCACGAATTTCTATTTCTTGTAGGCATTACTTTTCACGCTGAAATGATAAACTATCACGAATTTCCATTTCTTGTAGGCTTTACTTTTCACGGTAAAATGATGAACTTTCACGAATTTCCATTTCTTTTAGGCATTACTTTTTTTGTTGAGATAT
Source organism: Dactylis glomerata (assembly GCA_007115705.1). Classification (NCBI taxonomy): domain Eukaryota; kingdom Viridiplantae; phylum Streptophyta; class Magnoliopsida; order Poales; family Poaceae; genus Dactylis; species Dactylis glomerata. Next base: position 276,649 of record QXEO01001110.1, read on the forward strand.
AAACCACCCCCACAACGGTCATCTTCTCCTTAATTTATTGTGTAAACCCCACAACGGTCATCTCTACCTTAATTTATGGTGTAAACCCCACAACGGTCATCTCTCCCTTATAAACCCCCACAACGGCCATCCCTCATGTCAATAGGTTCTGCCTCTCTCTTCTTCGTTTCTGCCTCTCTCTTCTTCGTTCATATACACTTGATCCATTGCCATGGCTTCCACGTCTCGGACGCCGACCGGAAGGGGAAGGGGAAGGGGAAGGGGCGGCCGGGGTGGTGGATCATCATCATTGCCACCACCACCGTCAACACTGCCATTGATCATAGAGGAGTTCTTCATCACCATCTATGAAGACCCTTTGGCCAAGAAGGTACGTACGCGTTCCCACATATATGATGCATGTGATTAATTATGTGCATGTTCTAAAAAACCTTTAATTTCTTTGCAGACACTCCCACAAAAGTTTGCGGACTATCTTGACGGCCAGGAGCCCGCAAAGGTGTATCTGCGAGCAGCTGACTGCGGTCCTCGTCTCTGGACCGTGGAGGTCCTATTTGACGGACAAGGCCGGATGTACCTCGACAAGGGCTGGGAGAATTTCGCCATCGCGCACGGTGTGGATTTCGGCTGCTTCCTACACTTCAAATATGAAGGCGATTATGTGCTCATAGTGAAGGTGTTCGACGGAACAATGTGCAGGAAGTACTACTACACGGACGACGAAGATACTGACGATGAAAGCGACGACGACGTGAAGCCATGCATCTAAGGGGATTATGACCAAGAATATATATGTAGCTTCATATGCATCGATTTATAGATCTAGCTATTTTCTATATATTATGCATGTAAAAATAATAGGAAATCGCAATTTCCACTATGATTCGAGCACCACAGCCTCCAAACGATGCCGATGCCGATATCGGCATGGTCAGAACGGGTATGCATGCTCGCCGCCACTGCTAGGTCACCGTCGGGATGCACCCTCAATCCCGTCCCCTCATTCGATCACTGACACACCAGAGATACCGCCGAGGCCAATGACGAACGTACATGCTGATGCCAATGCCGAACATGCACGCCGCTGTGGGCACGGCCACGCCGCCCCGCTATGCTGGACGCCACAGACCACCGCGAGGTCTTTCCCTTCGCCACCACACTCCCCTAGCACCTATCTATACACGCCAGAAAGGAGAGACACTAGTTTTCTCTACACTGCTCGCGTTCGTGTCCGACACCGTCAGTCAAAGTGTTGAGGTCGTCGTCGATGTCCTCGACCATTTCTTCTCTTCTTTGCATGGTTAAACGCGTCCAGATCATATCTATCTAATGCGTCTGGTCTCGCCTCATGCAGTTCTTTGTGGACGTCGATCTCATTTCGGCACCCCGCAGGCCACCTCCTCTGTGCCATCGCTGTAGAGCTCCGTTTAAAAATCTAATCCTACCCGTGTATTGCCCCTTGTATCAGCGTCATGGCCCCACTTGTCATTCGATATACCGAAGCCCCACTCGTCCGCGTTTTGGTCAGGGATACGGCGATGCTTACGGTCAAACAACGATGGATGCTCTGACGTGTCTTTGCGAGCTCTACGTGGCCCCACTAGTCAGCAGTTAACGGTCAAAGGTGTTCAACCGGCCGTTCCAGCGCTGGTGACGGTTTCAGACAACGGCTTGGGGAAAACTGAGGAAAAACTAACGAGCTGGGGAAAACTGAGTACAACTAACGAACCAAGGGCACGAAAATAGAAATCCCTAATAATATTATTAGTTGTTATAATTATGTTTTATAATGATTTATGGGGATTTTCTATCAATTCCCCTGATTTTGGTTATAACTCTGTAGAACAGAAAACCTGTTTTGCGTATTTTCACGTTTTAGGGATCTTCTCGGATTCAAATTGACCTAAGATTTTCAGGCGTTAATATTTTACCATGAGAAGCAACTGGAGAAGAAGAAGTCAACGAGACGAGGCCCAGGGGCCAAACGAGACCAGGTGTCATAGGCCCTGGTGGCGCCACCCAGGCTCGTTTGAGCCTCGGACCTCCGTTGTTGTCCATCTTCGTCTTCTGATGGTCACCTTGACCTAAAGACGCCTACGTAAAGATCCTCCCTCGATGATCGTGAAACGAGCCGGCGGAGAAACACGAAACACAGAAACAGAGGCTGTTCCAGTGAAGATTGGAGGGGAAATCGCTGCCGGAGTCGCCCCGAACGCTTCTCCACCCTCTCCGACATCAACACCATCATCACCGCCATGAAGAGGGAGTAGTCCACCTCTAGACTATCGGTTTGTGGCCGTAGCGTGTTCTATTTTTCTCTTATGCTTCAATGTTGAGACATCATATGAGCTGCCCAATATGATTATGATGCATATTATATAATTCCTATGTGGTGGATCTTTATTTTATTGGATGATTAATGAGATGTGATACGTTATTATGTTATTGATGTATGAGTAGATGCATATTATTACTCCGTTCTTTACTACTTGTTCTGTTCCAACATGTATGCGAGAGCGCGAGAGGGGGATGGTGTGTATTAGATGGAATAACTAGGTAGTAGTGATTGGATAGTGAACAGTATTCATTGCTCTGCTATGGTTTTTACCTTTCCACGGTTACCTCACTAGGGATAAAAAGAATGCATGTGCTATAATTTCTAGGTGATAGCTTAGAATTTCAAGAGACATACATAGACATCGTTCTATCGTAATATGTCCAAGCGGTAGCATATTTGATATTCAACATCATGTCAAAGTACCTAAGGCTATACTCTGCTAGTTCTTAATACTAGATTTCTTGAAGTGTATTCCTATCTAGTGGAGTATAAGTAAGATGTGTTGCATCATCTTTAATTTAGGATGTGATGCCCATATGAATATTATCAAGTTAACATAATAAAAATTATATCAATGTTTCGGTCATCCGCTTTGCGCTTAATGCCACCACAACTTTATGAGAGAGTAGACAAGTGAACCAATCAACCCTGGTCCAATTTTAATCATAAGAAATAACATTCAAACGCATTTACTCGCACTTTTATTTTCAGCATCATTTAAATTCTAAAATACAAAAACATATTTACTTTCTTGCATACAACTATAAAACCCAAAAATACATTTCACGCATCATATTTACATTATTGCATTGTTATTTACTTTATTTGCATCATCATATTTTATTTTACTTAAATTTAAACCTTGTGCTTGACAACCACTCGGTGGAGTTGGGGACACAAGAGAAGGAAGTTGTTTTGCAGGTTGTTTGAAGAAGAACGATGAGAGCTTTCTCGACTGTTTCCCAAGAGCTCGATATTAAACCCCGAGTTCCCTCGTGGGGAAAATTTACTATTGCTATAACACTCTGCACTTGGAGTCCCGACGAGTTGGCACCTTTGCTTAGTGTCATCAAGACTATTTTTTGGCGTCATTGCCGCATTCACAACTGCTATGTTCATCGAGTGAAGGCCATTCATCAACACGAGATCTTCCTCACGCGTTGTGCAATCACCTAAGCTTGGGGAGGTAACACCACTGTGAGTCTTATCGCTCTATTAACTTTGCAAAGCAACTCTCTTTTTCTTGTTTTTGTCTTTGTAGTTCCTTTTATTTTTGCATATATACATAAAATCCAAAAACAATTAGTGTAGTACTTCTGCTAAAAAATTATGAGTGATCAAACAACTAAGTTATGTGACTTCACCAACGCGCCTAATGCACAATTCATTGCTAGTCCTATCGCATCTCCTGAACTAAAGGCCGATTCATTTGAAGTTAGTCCTCGGCTACTTAATTTAATTGCTAAAGATCAATTTGGCGGTAGTGCTAGTGAGGATGCTTTTATGCATCTCCATGATTTTTGCAAGATTTGTGATATGCAGAAGTTTAAAAATGTTGAAAATGATATTGTCAAGCTGAAATTATTCCCCTTCTCTCTGAGAGGAAAAGCTAAAGATTGGCTACTTTCATTACCTAATGGTAGCATTAATTCATGGGATAATCTTAGAGAAGCTTTCATCAAGAAATACTATCGTCTGGTTAAAATTTTGCAAAATAGAAATAGCATACTTTCTTTTAAGCAAAATGATAACGAACATGTAGCAACCGCTTGGGAGAGACTTAAAATCATGATACGCACTTGCCCATCGTATGGAGAGAATGAGTTGATGGTTTTACATTCTTTCTATAATGGTCTCTACTATATGTCTAGGAGTATGCTAGATTCCGCTGCGGGGGGAGCTTTTATGAATAAAACTATTAATGAAGCTAAAGCAATTCTTGAAAACATGCTTCAAAATTTCATTCAATGGCACACTGAGAGGGTGCCATCCTCAAGTAGGAAAGTCAACTCAGTCGAGGAAGTAGATTCTTTGACTGCTAAAGTTGATGCTATCTATTCATATATCTCTAAACAAAATGTTGATAATATTCTATTACAAGATCTTGTTGAGAATAATGCTGAAAATATAGACATCAATTACATGAGAAACTTTGGGAATAATGGGTACAACAATAATTTCAAAATTCCGTATGCAAAACCCCCATATGTTCCTAATAAGTATACAAGTGGTAATAACATATCTAATGATCTAGAGAACACCATGAGATCATTCATATCTACCCAAAAGAAACTTAATAAAGAGTTCATTGCTAAATTTGAAAGACTCGATGCTCTAAATGAAAAGGTAGATCATTTAACTAGAGAAATTGTTACTATGATAAAACATTTGCAAGATAAAAAGAATGAGGAATCCATTAAATATGTGCAAGATATAATTGATAGATCATCAGAAATATTGCACCAAATGGAGGAAAGAAAGAAAGGAATCTATTATGGTTGTGGTAGAAAAAGGAGTAGAGGAAGTAAAAATGCTCTCCAATAATATTAAAGATTCTTTACTTGATCTTAATAAATCTAGTTTGAATGAACATATCACTAAATTGCAAAGCTTTACTAATGATCCTTCTTTTAATGTTAATCAAACCATTTTTGGATCCTATATAGCCAATCATGTCATAAAAGAAAAGATACAATGCTATAACAATGAGGCTATGATACCACCTAAGCTTGAGGATATTTGGATCCCAAAAATACTTATTGTTGCAGGAAAAGAGTCACATCAAGCTATCTTAGACTTGGGATCAAGCGTTAACATTCTCTCCAAAGAATTATATGATTACTTGATCTTGACAAGAAACTAGAAAAATGTGACATTGATCTTTTACTTGCTGATGATTCTACCAAGCATGCTTTAGGTAGAATAAATGATGTTATGATTGAACTCCATATGACGTTTGTACCTGTTGATTTTATCATTATAGACATGATGAGCAATACCTCAAGTCCTATAATCCTTGGTAGACCTTTTTTGAGAACTACAGGTGCAGTTATTGGTTCCAAAGAAGGGAATGTAAAGTTTCAATTCCCACATATGAAGTGTATGGAGAAATTTCCAAAGAAGAAGGTGAATGTTTAGAAGTACAAGTCCCCTCATTACACTTGACCATCTTGAAATAATAAGATAAAAAGCCTAGCTATATGGCTATAAAGAAAGCACTTTACAAGAGGCAACCCGGTAGTATTTACTTTTTTCAGTTTTGTTCTCATTGATCTTATGAGAGAGTAATTTTATTTGAGTCTTATTTTTGTGTCCTTGCTGTACCAAGAAATTTTGTTTAGTGTATCTACTGTAGCAAAAATAAAGTGCCAAGTTTTACCCATCTTCGATGTTAAAAGATTGCAATACTTATTTGGAGATGCCGAAATCTGCGCAGTACTTTTTAGTGCATGATTTTTATATATTTTATGTAAATCCTATGGACCTTTGCTATTTATCTAAGTTGAAACTTTTCAATCTCTACCTTAATAAAAATATAACAAAATTTCTTAACCTGTTTAAGGGGAGCAGAAAAATTTGTCAAACTGCAGCTATTTTTATTGACAGATTTGTCTTTTGTTGTTTTGAGCATTTGTTTGAGTCTCAAGATGATTCTTTTTGAATCTTTTGATATTTAGTGAATGTTTGCAACTTAGTACACTCTCTGGACACCTTGTGCCAAATTTTATTTGGGGTTTTCTTTGCAACACTTATATTATCTTTGTGCCCTCTAATATCAGCCACTCTAAAAAAAGAGGTGGGAAATAGTTTTGTGGTAAAAAAAATTCACATGGGAATGAATAATCATCGAGCAAGGAGACATCTATGTAATGGAGAACACAATGATCTTCGGGATTCTCCATGGCAACCCCCTGGACCTATCAACTTCTCGGTTTGCAAATTATTCTTGCCTTGTTTTTTGAGCATCACTTTACCATTGCATAAACTTGGAGTGTCTGTATCTAGTTTTTAGATTTTCTTTTGCATATTTTATTTTGAATAAATAGAACACCACCTATAGGTTTACTTTATATTTATGAGAAAGCTACTGTAGGAATTGAGAGAAAAAGTTGAGAAGAAAAGGTAGGTAACAATACAAGTAATGCATATGTTGTATGCTTCATATGCTTTGATTGAATAGTAATTTGCTAGTGCTGTATTTTGTGCTATTTCTTCTTTGAGCATTGATGGTTAACTTTGAGTTACTTGGTTCATTAATTAATGTGTAGCATTATGGATATTATTCATGCTTGTGACTTTATACCTTTCCAATGGCCAAGAAAAGAAAAGAAAAAGCAAGCAAAAGACTTGTATATCCAAATACCTTGACCCATACTTCTCCTCAAAATATCCACCATACCTACCAACATAGCAAAATGTTATTCCAAGTATAGTATATGTGCCATGTCTTTGCATTAAAAATCATATTCCTTTTTTATTGTGCAATTTGAAGCTCATGGGTAAGTAGTAGTCTACGATGGAGTTAATTTATGTAAGTTGCATGTTTGTCATTTTATTAGTTGGGGTTAAGTTAAACCATGCTGTCATGGAACAAGACTTTCAACTTTAATAATGTTTTTGTCATCCACCTTGGGTTATGCATATCTTTCCGATGTGAAATGAGTAGGAGTTATCATGTTAAAGATTCGAGTGTGTATATTTGTTAGAGAAGAGCATTGGGCCGCTAACCGAAACCATGCCTAATCATGGTAGAGGTTTTAGCATGGTCTTCCTCATTAGCTTAAACAAGTTTAATTTAATACTCAATTAGTACTTTAAGAAGAGTTCATTTTTTTTGTCCTATCGTCCCGGTATGTATTGCCTTTGCAAAAAGATAAAATCTAGAAGGCACTATGTGCAGCTGGCATGGAGGTACCCCTTTGCGAGCATTTGGTTGAAACTATATGCACACGATGAAAATCTATGGTAATTCTAGAGTTTAGTAGCATGTGGTGGAGATACTATTAACAACGGGGTATGAGACTTACAACTACTAAAATGTTGATCATGTGAACCATATTTGCTCTTCACTACTGTTGACTTGAGTTGCACAATTCTAAAATTTACTTTCTCTTTAGCTTCAAAGCTTGGCTCATTTATTCTCTACTTACTTTCAGTGTCTACTTGTTCAAAAGAAGAGAAAAGAGAAGAAAGAAAAGTAAATTCCAAAGTAAAAGCACAAGCACTTGCATGTTTAATGTCCATAGTACTTTCATTTATTTTTGCACTTTGTTATTGATTGTTGGACATCACTTAGTTGAATTAGAAGTACCACTTGATATCTCATTTGCTTGTTGCTGTACATTAAAGAGTGAATCATCTATCATATGCATTACTAGTTATTTTCATAGAAGCAATAAACTCCAAAGTTCAAGTTTGATTTTATCACCTTCATACTCGAGGACGAGCATGGGTTAAGCTTGGGAATGTTGATGCATGCAAAATACATGCATGAACTTTGTAGTTTATTGATGCATATTTGATATGTCTCAAACGTATCTATAATTTTTGATGCTCCATGCTTGTTCTTACACCATTTGCTTAGTGTTTTGTTACACTTTGCTGGCGTATTTATGCATTTTTTGGAACTAACCAATTAACAAGATGCCATAGTGCCAGTTCCCTATTTTCTGCTATTTTTGTGTTTCGGAAAAGTTACACATGAAATATTCTCAGAATTGGACGAAACAAAAGCCAAACCTCCTATTTTTACCAAAGCTTCATGAAGACCGAAGATGAGATGGAGGGGGGCCAGGGGCTAGCCACATCACAGGGGGCCGCGGCCCAGCCCCTGGCCGCGCCTACCCATGGTGAGGCCGCCTGGTCCACCTCCTGACGACGCTCCTTCACCTATAAAGTCCCCTCGACGGGAAAAACCTAAGGGACGGATCACTTTTCCCAGAAACATACTGCAAGCCACCGCCGTCGTTGAAACGAGATCAAGAGGATCCAGGAGCTCTTCCTGGCACCCTGCCAGAGGCCTTCTACACCACCATGGTCACCTTCGGAGTGATGTGTGAGTAGTCTAACTTGGACTACGGGTCCATAGCAGTAGCTAGATGGTTGTCTTCTCTACCATGTGCTTCATGTTTAGATCTTGTGAGATGCCCTACATGATCAAGATCATCTTTATGTAATCATACATATTGTGTTTGTTGGGATCCGATGAGTATTGGTACTATGTCAAGTTGATGTGCTAAATTATATATTATGTTATCTCTATGTTGTTTATGATCTTGCATGCTTTCCGTTGCTAGTAGCTATCTTGGCCGAGTAGATGCTAGTGACTCCAAGAGGGAGTATTTATGCTTGATAGTTGGGTTCATGCCTCTATTTAATCTGGGGGAGTGACAGAAACCTCTAAGGTTGTAGATGTGCTGTTGCCACTAGGGAGAAAACAACATTCTTGTGTCCAAGGACATTTGCTTTGTTTACATTATGCACTTTGCTTAATGCAATTATCTGTTGTTCGCAACTTAATACTCAAGGGGTCCTCAGACGATTCCCCGCGAGTAGATTATTAGTCATAGATGCAGTTGGATGGCGGTCTTTGTATTTTGTCGTAATGCCCAGAGTCAGCCTCATAGTGATCCTCATGATGTATGTACGTTATCTTTACCGTATCAATTGCCCAACTGTAATTTGTTTACCTAACATGCTTTATTTATCTTATGGAGAGACACCACTAGTGAACTGTGGACCTCGGTCCAATTTCCTTTACATAGCTTTACCCTTTTACTATTACTCGCTCTGGTTACTTTTCTTGCATTACTATTATCCTTTTACCACTCGATACGCTCAATCCTTTGATTACAGCAAACCAGTGAGATTAACAACCTCATCGTAAGTTGGGAGAAAAGTACTTGTTTGTGTTGTACAGGTTTCACGTTGCTGCTGGGGGAAGACACGACGTTAACAAGTTTTCTAGCGCCATTGTCCAGAGTGTCGCGAAGCTAGCAAGCATCACCTTCTGAAGTTTGGCTTTCTCCTACTGGTCTGATTAAACCTTGGTTTCACAAATGAGGGAAGACTTGCTACTATGCTCATCATACCTTCCTCTTGGGGTTCCCAACGTGCTGTACTTACAAGCCATCAAGCTGTTTTCTAGCACCGTTGCCGGGGAGAAAGAAGACTTCTGCAAGGGGAGTCTCGCACGCACAATCTTTTACTTTGTCTTTGTTTTGCTTTATTTTACTTTTGCTTGCATCGTTTTATCAAAAATACAAAAAAATTAGTTTCCCTTATAGTTGCTTTTATTTACTTGCTTTTAGTTTTGCTAGAATGGGTACTCTTGAAAACACCAAGTTGTGTGACTTTACTAGCACCAAAAACAATGATTTTATCTGCACTCCTATTGCGCCACCTGCTCCTGAGGCAAATTTTTATGAGATCAAACCTGCTTTATTGAATCTTGTTATGAAAGAGCAATTTTCTGATGCCAGTTCTGATGATGCTGCAGCTCATCTCAATAATTTTGTTGAGTTATGTGAGATGCAAAAGTATAAGGATGTAGATGGTAATATTATTAAGCTTAAATTGTTTCCTTTCTCTTTAAGAGGAAGAGCTAAGGATTGGTTGCTATCTTTGCCTAGAAATAGTATTGATTTTTGGGATAAGTGTAAGGATGCTTTTATTGGAAAATACTATCCTCCTGCTAAGATTATAGCTTTGCATAGTGATATCATGAAGTTTAGATAGTTTGATAATGAACATGTTGCTCAAGTTTGGGAAAGGATGAAATCTATGATAAAGAATTGCCCTACTCATGGACCGACTACTTGGATGATTGTCCAAACTTTTTATGCAGGATTGAATTTTTCTTCAAGAAATCTATTGGATTCAGCTGCTGGAGGCACTTTTATGTCCCTTACGTTGGGCGCCGCAACAAAGCTTCTTGATAACATGATGGTAAATTATTCTGAGTGGCACACCGAGAGAGCTCCACAAGGTAAGAAGGTAAATTATGTCGAGGAAACCTCTTCCTTGAGTGATAAGATTGATGCTATTATGCTTATGCTTTCTAATGATAGAACTCATGTTGATCCTAATAATGTTCGTTTGCCCTCTTTGGTTGCTCAAGAAGAGCATGTTGATGTAAACTTCATTAGAAATAATAATTTCAACAACAGTGCTTATAGGAACAATTTTGCTAGCAACAATTATAGGCCGTATGCTTCTACCAATGGTAATGGTTATGGTAACTCTTATGGTAATTTCTCCAACAACACTAGGGGCGCGCCCTCTGAGCTTGAAGTCATGCTCAAGGACTTCATCGGTAAGCAAATTGCTTTTAATAAGTCTGTTGAGGAAAAGTTGGGTAAAATTGATATTCTTACTTCTAAAGTTGATAGCCTTGCTCTTGATATTGAACTTCTGAAACTAAAAGTGTTGCCTAATGATGTGAAGGAAAATAATACTTTTGCTGCTACTAATGCTATTCAAGTTAAGATTGATGAAAATATTAGGATGTTAGCAGAATTGCATGCCAGGTGGGAAAGAGAAGATGAGATGGCTAGAAAGATGAAGGTATGTACCAATACTACCTCTAATGATGTTGTTCCAAATGCTAGCAATCCTCTTACTTTGATTGGTGTAGAGAAAACTCCTACTCCTTGTGTTAAAAAGCCCAAAACTGTAAAAACTTTTTCTCAAAAGAGTGCTGAAATTTTTTGGAGTATGATACGTCTCAAACGTATCTATAATTTTTGATGCTCCATGCTTGTTTTTACACCATTTGCTTAGTGTTTCGTTACAATTCATGGCATTTTTATGCATTTTCCAGAACTAACCTATTAACAAGATTCCACAGTGTAGTTCCCTGTTTTCTGATTTTTTTTGTTTTTGAAAAGTTATACAGGAAATATTCTCGGAATTGGATGAAACAAAAGACAAACATCCAGAAATTTACCAAAGCTTCCAGAAGTCCGAAGAGGAGATAGAGAGGGGCCACGGGCCAGCCACACAATAGGGCGGCGTAGCCCAGACCCTGGCCGCGCCCCCTATGTGTGTGACCGCCATGGTCCACTTCTGACGCTGCCCCTTCGTCTACAAAGACCCCCCAACGGGAAAAACCTAAGAACCCGATCAATTTTCCAAAAACACATCATGATCCACCGTCGTCGTCGACCCGAGATCGAGAGGGTCCAGAAGCTCTTCCCGGCACCCTGCCAGAGAGGGGAATCACCACCGGAGGTCTTCTTCATCGCCATGCTTGCCTCCGGTGCGATGAGTGAGTAGTCTACCTTGGACTATGGGTCCTTAGCAGTAGATAGATGGTTTTCTTCTCCACCATGTGCTTCATGTTTAGATCTCGAGAGCTGCCTTAGATGATTGAGATCATTTTTATGTAATTCTACATGTTGTGTTTGTTGGGATCCGATGAATATTGGTGTTATGTTGAGTTGATGTGCTGAATATTATCTTATGTTATCTCTATGTTGTTTATGATCTTGCATGCTCTCCGTTGTTAGTAGCTATCTTGGCCAAGTAGATACTAGTGACTCCAAGAGAGGGTATTTATGCTCGATAGTTGGGTTCATGCCTCTATTTAATCTAGGGGAGTGATAGAAACCTCTAAGGTTGTAGATGTGCTATTGCCACTAGGGAGAAAACAACATTCTTGTGTCCAAGGACATTCGTTTTGTTTACATTACACACTTTGCTTAATGCAAGTATCTGTTGTTTGCAACTTAATACTTTCGGGGTCCTCGAAAGATTCCCCGTGGGTGGATTATTAGTCATAGAATTAGTTGGATGGCGGTCTATGTATCTTGGTGTATTGCCCAGAGTAAATCTCATAGTGATCCTCGCGACATATGTACGTTATATTTACCCTATCAATTGCCCAACTGTAATTTGTTTACCCCGCATGTTGTTATTTATCTTCTGGAGAGACACCACTAGTGAACTGTGGACCCCGGTCCAATTTCCTTTACATTGCTATCACCTGTTTATTTTACTCACACTGTTTACTTTCTCGCACACTACTATTGCTTTCCACTCGATACGCTCATACCTTTGTTTACAGCAAACCGGTGAGATTCACAACCTCGTCGTAAGTTGGGAGCAAAGTATTTGGTTGTGTTGTGTGCAGGTTCCACGTTGCTACTTGTTGAAGACATGCTAACAAGTATCGTTAATGGCGCCCTTGTTGGAGGGTCACTAAGCTAGCAAGCATCACCTTCTTAAGTTTGGCTTTCTCCTACTGGACGATTAAACCTTGGTTTCTTACTAAGGGAAAACTACTACTGTGCTCATCATACCTTCCGCTTGGGGTTCCCAACTGGTCGGTGATCTATATTAACACCGGCGCCATCAAGCTGTTTTCTGGCGCCGTTGCCAGGGAGGAAGAAGACTTCTGCAATGGGAATTTTGCACGCACATCCTTTACTTTGTTTTAGTTTTGCTTTACTTTATTTTTGCTTGCATCGTTTTATCAAAAATAAAAACAAAAATAGTTTCCTTATAGTTGTTATTTTAGTTCATTATGTTGTTCCCTAAGTATGTTTTGGAGGACCTCTCAGTAGGTAGTGGTTCTATTTTTGGGAAAAGTAATATTGAGGAGTTCTTTAATCATATTAGCATGCATAAAGATGTTGAGGATAAATCTTTGGCTGAGCTTGCTCCTAGTTATGAAGTTGCTTCTGCTTATTTAGTACACATGTTGGAAGCTAGGTTTGCTAGCCTTAATCCTTTTATGCAATACATGTTTCTTAAGCTTCATGATATTGAAGACTCCGAAAAGAAAGATTTTATCTTGGAGACTTTGCATAGAGAATATAGAGATGTTGTTATTGAAGATAGGAAAGTTTTTAAGTGCTTTAATATGCTTGGTTCGCCTGTTAAAGTTGTTGGTACAACCAAAGAAGATTTCAAAGTACCAATACCTTGCAAACTTGTAGGAATGCATGAAGCTTTGGAAAAGAATTTTAATTGGAGTTGTCCTGAAAATCTTTTTGATGAAAGTAGTGTACCAAAGCATGATCACAAGGGATCCTCAAAAACTCATTTGGACACAATTCAATTTATTGTTGAAAAGACTACTGCAATGGATCTTAATGCTTCTATTGATATTACTTGATTCGCACTTTCTGCGCCTAGCTCAAAGGCGTTAAATAAAAGCACTTTTGGGAGATAACCCATTGTTTTACTTTTAGTTCTTTTTCTTTTATTTGAGTCTCGGAAGTTATTACTACTATAATAACCTCTCCTTATCCTTTTTATTTCGTTGTTGTGCCAAGAGAAGCCTCTAATTTGAATGAGGTAAGATTTGGGGATGTTGCTGTCCTGAAACAGATTTCGGTGCTGCACCGTAAAAATTTGTGAAAATTCTCAGAATATCGTTTTGACCTGAGATTTCTTGTGCATATGCCCCAGGTTATATCCAAACTTTAATTATTTATACACTTTTTGATTTGAGCAACAGAAAACCCTCGAAAAAATCGACCTTTGTCAGCTGTTCTGTTTTGACAGATTTCTGCCACTATTTGTGTTTGCCTCTCGATCGCTTTCTTTTTGAGTTCTTTTGATCACGGAACTTTTGGGAAAGTTCCTACAGTAGTATATGCTTTATATTTGGTGGTTTTGAGTTGAAATCTGAAGCAAAAAGGGGTTGATTCATTATTATGCTTACACTAATGTTGCTAATAGAATTGTGTTTAGTTTTGTATGAAGGAAGTTTTCAAGTGTAGGGATTGGAGAATGATGAGATGAGTTGAAGAATGGACAAAAGCTCAAGCTTGGGGATTCCCACGCACCCTAATAAATATCCAAGAGGTACAAGCGTCAAACTTGGGGTTGCTCCGGAGGCACCCCTTCTTCATCGGCAAAAATCAGGTCACCTTTCAACACACTATATTTTTATTGCTTCATGCATTATGCGTTTTTCTTGGAGCGTCAGTTGTTTTAGTTTTCAGTTTTATTTTGTTTTGTTTGCTGCAATAAATGGTTGGACCCCAACAAATTTCCTTTAGAGAAGTTGCCTTGCTTTTCATTTGCCAAGAACACTCCGTTTTTCACTCTTATCGTTCAACGAGTGTTCTCTTTTTCTAGAACTGTGTTTAGCTTTCATTTTTCACCTTGATTTGTGTTCAAATCTTGTTATATCTTTATATCAAGGTGTATTTTGACCTCTGGTCCATGTTGGTTTTCATCAAAAGAATTGTTTAAAAAAAGTTCGAATGGTGTTGAAAAAGAGAAAAAAATTCATGCCAAAAAAGTGGTACAAAAAGAAGCTTGTTTAGACTGCGGCTTAGACTTTTGCATGTCGTGCTTGATGTCATTTTGATAGTATGCTTAGTGCTTTTTCTGTAGCATGACTTGTCTCAAATGACTGAGATTGCTTAATGAGCCTTTAAAAAATCATGTGTTGTTTTTATTATTTGGAAGCATTAATTGGGTTTTCTCCTTGATGCTTTATTTGAGTTGACTTGGTGCATGCTCACACATGTTAGACTCATACAAAGTTGCCATAAGCCTTTATGATCATTTAGTTTTTGACTTTTGATGCCATCTTATGCTTCTTTTAATGTTGCTTTGTCGCTTTGCATGATTATGGCCATTATTGCTCTCTTAGTTGGTCGCTCCTAGTCTTTTGCTAGCCCTCATTTTGTACTGAGTATGAGCTCTACTCGTGCATCCAACTCCTAAAAACCAAGTTTGCCATTGTGTCCACTATAAATTCCTATGCATGGTATTTTTAAGCCATTCCAAGTAAATTTTCATGTGCTACCTTTCAAAAACCTTCAAAACACTTCTCGTTTTGTGACACTATTTTCAGCTCATGGGGACGTAGTGGTCGGATTTGCTATCTTCCATATTGTTTACTCCAAAAAAGAAAAGAAAAAAGAAAAAAGAAAAGAAAAAAGGCACTCCTCCATGGTATGTGAATGTTGGTGGGCACCCGATGAAATCGGTTAGCCATGATTTGAGAAAGGAAAAAAGGTGGGGAGGAGTGCCAATCTTTATAAAAGAGCACAAAAGTGCCAATCTCTCTCAAAAACTTGCTTCATTTTTGTATGGAAGATAGTAAGAACCCCATTGCCAGTCGTTGACAAAAACAACTACCTCTCAAAACCTAATTTTTATCTCTCTGTTTTACAAATGAAAAGCTCTAGCACATGTTTAATCACTGCTTCCCTCTGCAAAGGGCCTTTCTTTTACTTTTATGTTGAGTCACCGCCTTCTATCTTTATGCACCGTCTAAGAGAGCATAGTTGTCATTCTGAGTATAATGTGCATTGTCCCAAAGTTTTCATTGATTGATTCATGATGTTGGTTTCACTTGTTCTTAAATTATTTATATCTAGTCGCCCTCTTAAACTTGAAGGTGTCCTATGTATTTATGTTTTGCTCTCCATGAAGGACAAGCTGAAAACCATTTTGTATGTTTTTCCATATGATTTGAACACACGTTTGACTTTCATTGTTTCATTTTCATGATCTTTCATTTGTGTTCATTTTCATATTATAACATGGTTGCTAAGTTTCTTCTATCAAGATTATATCTTTCATGCCCATGTTTTAAGTTCTTTTGATCCCAGCACTCAATGCTTTACATAGATGATCAAGTTTGTATAGGTGCATGTCACCTCAAAATATTTTTTTTTGTTATCACTTACCTACTCGAGGACGAGCAGGAGTTAAGCTTGGGGATGTTCATACGTCTCAAACGTATCTATAATTTTTGATGCTCCATGCTTGTTTTTACACCATTTGCTTAGTGTTTCGTTACACTTCGTGGCATTTTTATGCATTTTCCGGAACTAACCTATTAAAAAGATGCCACAGTGCCAGTTCCCTGTTTTCTGCTATTTTTGTGTTTCAGAAAAGTTACACAGGAAATATTCTTGGAATTGGATGAAATAAAAGCCAAACATCTAGAAATTTACCGAAGCTTCCAGAAGTCCGAAGAGGAGACGGAGAGGGGCCGCGGGCCAGCCACACAATAGGGCGGCGTGGCCTAGCCCCTGGTCGCGCCCCTATGTGTGTGACCGCCCTGGTCCACTTCTGATGCTGCCCCTTCGCCTATAAAGACCCCCCGACGGGAAAAACCTAAGAACTCGATCGATTTTCCAGAAACACATCGCGATCCGCCATCGTCGTCGACCCGAGATCGGAAGGGTCCAGAAGCTCTTCCCGGCACCCTGCCGGAGAGGGGAATCGCCATCGGAGGTCTTCTTCATCGCCATGCTTGCCTCCGGCATGATGAGTGAGTAGTCTACCTTGGACTATGGGTCCATAGCAGTAGCTAGATGGTTGTCTTCTCCACCATGTGCTTCATATTTAGATCTCGTGAGCTGCCTTACATGATCGAGATCATCTTTATGTAATTCTACATGTTGTGTTTGTTGGGATCCGATGAATATTGGTGTTATGTTGAGTTGATGTGCTGAATATTATCTTATGTTATCTCTATGTTGTTTATGATCTTGCATGCTCTCCGTTGTTAGTAGCTATCTTGGCCAAGTAGATACTAGTGACTCCAAGAGGGGGTATTTATGCTCGATAGTTGGGTTCATGCCTCTATTTAATCTGGGGGAGTGACAGAAACCTCTAAGGTTGTAGATGTGATGTTGCCACTAGGGAGAAAACAACATTCTTGTGTCCAAGGACATTCGTTTTGTTTACATTACACACTTTACTTAATGCAAGTATCTGTTGTTCGCAACTTAATACTTTCGAGGTCCTCGAATGATTCCCCGTGGGTGGATTATTAGTCATATATGCAGTTGGATGGCGGTCTATGTATCTTGTTGTATTGCCCAGAGTAAATCTCATAGTGATCCTCGCGACATATGTATGTTATCTTTACCCTATCAATTGCCCAACTAGAATTTGTTTACCCAACATGTTGTTATTTATCTTATGGAGTGATACGTCTCCAACGTATCCATAATTTTTGATGCTCCATGCTTATTTTTACACCATTTGCTTAGTGCTTCGTTACACTTCGTGGCACTTTTATGCATTTTCCGGAACTAACCTATTAACAAGTCGCCACAGTGCCAGTTCCCTGTTTTCTGCTGTTTTTGTGTTTCAGAAAAGTTACACAGGAAATATTCTCGGAATTGGACGAAACCAAAGCCAGTCGCCCAGAATTTCACCGAAGCATCCAGAGAACCGAAGAGGAGACGGAGTAGGGCCACGAGGGCCCCACACACCAGGGCGGCGCGACCTAGGGGTAGGCCGCGCCCCCTATGTGTGAGACCATCCCGGTCCACTCCGGACGATGCCCCTTTGCCTATAAAGACCCCCCGACGGGAAAAACCTAAATACCCGATCAATTTTCCAGAACACATCGTGATCCACCGCCACTGTCAACCCAAAGATCGGGAGGGTCCAGAAGCTCTTCCCGGCACCCTACCGGTGAGGGGAATCGCCACCGGAGGTCTTCTTCATCGCCATGCTTGCCTTCGGAGCGATGAGTGAGTAGTCTACCTTGGACTATGGGTCCATAGGGATGGTTGTCTTCTCCACCATGTGCTTCATGTTTAGATCTCATGAGCTGCCCTACATGATTGAGATCACCGTTATGTAATTCTACATGTTTGGTTTGTTGGGATCCAATGAATATTCGTGTTATGCTTGAGTTGATGTACTGAAATTTATCTTATGTTATCTCTATGTTGTTTATGATCTTGCATGCGCTATGTTGTTAGTAGCTATCTTGGCCAAGTAGTTGCTAGTGACTCCAAGAGGGGGTATTTATGCTCAATAGTGTGTTCATGCCTCTATTTAATCTGGGGGAGTGACAGAAACCTCTAAGGTTGTAGATGTGATGTTGCTACTAGGGAGAAAACAACAATTATATGCTCGAGGGCATATGCTTTGTTTACATTACACACTTTGCTTAATGCAATTATCTGTTGTTTCCAACTTAATACTTGTGGAGTTCTCAGATTGATTCGCCACAAGTGGACTATTAGTCATAGATGCAGTTGGATGGCGGTCTATGTATCTTGTTGTAATGCCCAGAGTAAATCTGATAGTGATCCTCTCATCATATGCACGTTGTCTTTATTCTATCAATTGCCCAACTGTAATTTGTTTACCCAGCATGTATTATTTTATCTTATGGAGAGACACCACTAGTGAACTGTGGACCCCGGTCCTATTTCCTTCATATTGCTATCACCTGTTTACTTTACTCGCACTGTTTACTTTACTCGCATATTATCACTTTCCACTCGATACGCTCATACCCTTTGTTTCAAGCAAACCGGTGAGATTGACAACCTCATCGTAAGTTGGGAACAAAGTATTTGGTTGTGTTGTGTGCAGGTTCCACATTGCCGCTCGCAAAGCAAAGCTTAGACGAGGCACCCTTTAAATTGTCCGGAGCTGTCGCACGCTAGTGGGCATCACCTTCAGTCGTTTGGCTCTTTCCTCTCCTGAACGATAAACCTTGGTTTCTTACTAAGGGAATATCTTGCTGCTATATTCATCACACCTTCCTCTTGGGGTTCCCAACTAGCCGGTCATTTACTCGGTATCAAGCATATTTTCTGGCGCCGTTGCCGGGGAGGAAGAAGACTTCTGCAAGGGGAGTTTTCGCACGCACATCCTTTACTTTGTTTAAGTTCTGCTTTACTTTATTTTTACTTGCATCATTTTATCAAAAACCCAAAAAAATTAGAATCCTTGGTAGTTGTTATCTCTTTACTTCTAGTTCATTATGTTGTTCCCTAAGTATGTTTTGGAGGACCTCTTAGTAGGTAGTGGTTCAATTATTGGGAAAGATAACATTGAGGAGTTCTTTAATCATATTAGTATGCATAAAGAAGTTGAGGAAAAGTCTTTGGTTGAGCTTGCTCCTAGTATTGAAGTTGCTTCTGCTTATTTAATTCACATGTTGGAAGCTAGGTTTGCTAGCCTTAATCCTTTTATGCAACACATGTTCCTTAAGCTTCAGGAAATTGAGGATCCTGAAAAGAAAGCTTTTATCTTGGAAACTTTGCGCTTAGAATTTAAAGATGTTACCATTGAAGCTAGGAAATTTCTTAAGCGCTTTAATCAGCTGGGTTCACCTATAAAGGTTATTAGTACAAACAATGAGGGAACCGAGATACCAATACCTAGCAAACTCTTGGGGTTTTATGAAGCTTTTGAAAATAATTTTGATTGGATCTATCTCAAAAATCTTTTTCGTGATTTGAGTGAACCGAAGAGTGGTCACAAAGGGTCTTCAAAAACTTATGTGGATGAAATACAATGCCTTATTGAGAAGACCTCTTCAATGGATCTTAATGCCTCTCTTGATATTAATTGATTCGCAATTTTCTGCGCCTAGCTCAAAGGCGTTAAAGAAAAGCACTGTTGGGAGATAACCCAATGTTTTTACATTCAGTTCTTTTTCTTTTATTTGAGTCTTGGAAGTTATTACTACTGTAATAACCTCTCCTTATCCTTTTTATTTCGTTTTTGTGCCAAGAGAAGCCTCTAATTTGAGCGAGGTAAGATTTGGGGATGTTGCTGTCCTGAAACAGTTTTCGGTGCTGCACCGTAAAAATTCGTGAAAATTCTCTGTATATCTTTTGGACCTGCGATTTCTTGTGCATATGACCCAGGTTATATCCAAACTTTCATTAGTTGAACACTTTTTGATTTGAGCAACAGAAAACCCTCCAAAAATTCGACCTTTGTCAGCTGTTCTGTTTTGACAGATTTCTGCCAATATTTGTGTTTGCCGCTTTATCGCTTTCTTTTTGAGTTCTTTTGATCACGGAACTTTTTGGGAAGTTGCTACAATAGTATATGATTTATATGTGGTGGTTTTAGGTTGAAACCTGAAGCAAAAAAGGGTTGATTCTATGTTATGCTTACACTAATGTTACTAATAAATTTGTGTTTAGTTTTGTATGAAGGAAGTTTTCAAGTGTAGGGATCGGAGAGTGATGAGATGAGTTGAAGAATGGACAAAAGCTCAAGCTTAGGGATGCCCATGCATCACCCCAAGAAATATCCAAGAATTACAAGCGTCAAAGCTTGGGGATGGCCCCGAGGCACCCCTTCTTCATCGGCAAAAATCAGGTCACCTTTCAAGACACTATATTTTTATTGTTTCATGCATTATGCGTTTTTCTTGGGGCGTTAGTTGTTTTAGTTTTCAGTTTAGTTTAGTTTTGTTTGCTGCAATAAATGGATGGACCCCAACAAATTTCTTTTGGAGAAGTTGCCTTGCTTTTCATTTGCCAAGAATACTCCGTTTTTCATTCTTATAATTTCAACGAGTGTTCTTCTTTTTCTAGAACTGCGTTTAGTTTTCATTTTTCGCCTTGATATGTGTTCAGATCTTGTTATATCTTTTCATCAAGGTGTATTTTTGCCTCTGGTCCTTATTAGTTTTCATCAAAAGAGGTGTTTATAAAAAGTTTGAATGGTGTTGGAAAAGAGAAAAAGCTTTATGCAAAAAAGTGGTACAAGAAGGAGCTTGTGTAGACTGCGGCCTAGGCTTTTGCATGTCGTGCCTGATGTCTTTTTGATAGTATGCTTAGTGGTTTTGTTGTAGCATGACTTGTCTCAAATAACTGAGATTGCTTAATGAGCCTTTGAAAAAATCATGCGTTGTTTTAATTATTTGGAAGCATTATTTTGGTTTTCTCCTTGATGCTTTATTTGGGTTGACTTGGCGCATGCTCACACATGTTAGACTCTTACAAAGTCGCCAATAGCCTCTATGATCATTTAGTTTTTGACTTTTGATGCCATCTTATGCTTTTTTTAATGTCGCTTTGTCACTTTGCATGATTATGGCCGTTATTGCTCTCTTAGTTGGTCGCTCCCAGTCTTTTGCTAGCCTTTGTTTTGTACTGAGTATGAGCTCTACTCGTGCATCCAACTCCTAAAAAACCAAGTTTGCCAAATTGTCCACCATACATACCTATTAGCAATTTGCTATTCCAAAGTACATTTGACTTGTTTTTATCTACTCTTCAAATTAAACTCTTACCAGTGTTATGCGAAAATTGGTCAGTAAAGCTCTCACGAACCGGATGGCACACTTTATTTTTCTCGTGCTTATATTGAGTTGTTATGCTTGCAAGTTGTAAGTTGGGAAATAGCCTAGCCATGCCGTCATGGGGCAAGCTTTCAACATTGCACTTCTTATTTGAGTTGATATCGTGATCTTTTGTTTATGGATACTCGCGGTGTAAAATGAATTGGAAATCTTGCGGGATCATGGAGTTTGTATATGTGTTAGAGAATTGCCTGGGCCGCCAATCTAAGCCATGCATAATTTATGGTGGAAATTTGCAGCATGCCCATAGTGGACATTCGACTACGCATCTCAAAATAAAAAGCTATACAAATGGTAAATAAAAGAGATGTCGAGGTGTTCATTGTCTGCTTGTCCTGTCATTTTGATGTGGGCTTGTTCCATGTCATCGGGCACGGAGGTACCCCGTTGGTGGTTCTCGATGATACATGTATACTTACAATGACAAGAGCCTTGCTTGGGACTCTAAGTAAAGTAGCATGAGGTTTGGGTACTCGTATTCACGGGACACGAGGTTTTCGACTTATGATTTGTCAAGCATATGCAGCATAAGTGTTCTCGCATTAACTTTAACCATTCAAGATGCTTATGATGGGGGCAATGAGAGCTCAAAGCCGATAAGTACCATAATTTTTGAAGGTTTATAAAACTTGCAATCACTGCTTCCCTCCGCGAAGGGCCTTTCTTTTACTTTTATGTTAAGTCACCACATTCTATCTTTATGCACCATTAAGAGAGCATAGTTGTCATTCTTAGTATAATGTGCATTGTCCCAAAGTTTTCATTGATTGATTCATATTGTTGGTTTCACTTGTTCTCAAATTATTTGTATCTAGTCGCCCTCTTAAACTTGAAGGTGTCCTATGCATTTATGTTTTGCTCTCCATGAAGGACAAGCTGAAAAACATTTGTATGTTTTTCCTTATGATTTGAACACATGTTTGACTTTCATTGTTTCATTTTCATGATCTTTTTTGTGTTCATTTTCATGTTATAACATGGTTACTAAGTTTCTTCTATCAAGATTATGTCTTTCATGCACATGTTTTAAGTTCTTTTGATCCCAGCACATAATGCTTACATACATGATCAAGATTGTATAGGTGCATGTCACCTCAAAAATTATTTCTTTTGTTATCACTTACCTACTCGAGGACGAGCAGGAGTTAAGCTTGGGGATGCTGATACGTCTCCAACGTATCCATAATTTTTGATGCTCCATGCTTGTTTTTACACCATTTGCTTAGTGTTTCGTTACACTTCGTGGCACTTTTATGCATTTTTGGAACTAACCTATTAACAAGTCGCCACAGTGCCAGTTCCCTGTTTTCTGCTGTTTTTTTGTTTTAGAAAAGTTACACAGGAAATATTCTCGGAATTGGACGAAACCAAAGCCAGTCGCCCAGAATTTTACCGAAGCTTCCAGAGAACCGAAGAGGAGACGGAGTGGGGCCACGAGGGCCCCACACACCAGGGCGGCGTGGCCCAGGGGTAGGCTGCTCCCCCTACGTGTGAGACCACCTCGGTCCACTCCTGACGATGCCCCTTCGCCTATAAAGACCCCCCGACGGGAAAAACCTAAATACCTGATCAATTTTCCAGAACACATCGCGATCCGCCGCCGCCGTTGACCCGAAGATCGGGAGGGTCCAGAAGCTCTTCTCGGCACCCTGCCAGAGAGGGGAATCACCACCGGAGGTCTTCTTCATTGCCATGCTTGCCTCCGGAGCGATGAGTGAGTAGTCTACCTTGGACTTTGGGTCCATAGCAGTAGCTAGATGGTTGTCTTCTCGACCATGTGCATCATGTTTAGATCTCATGAGCTGCCCTACATGATTGAGATCACCGTTATGTAATTCTACATGTTTGGTTTGTTGGGATCCGATGAATATTGGTGTTATGCTTGAGTTGATGTACTGAAATTTATCTTATGTTATCTCTATGTTGTTTATGATCTTGCATGCTCTCCATTGTTAGTAGCTATCTTGGCCAAGTAGTTGCTAGTGACACCAAGAGGGGGTATTTATGCTTGATAGTGGGTTCATGCCTCTATTTAATCTAGGGGAGTGACAGAAACCTCTAAGGTTGTAGATGTGCTGTTGCTACTAGGGAAAAAACAACAATCATATGCTCGAGGGCATATGCTTTGTTTACATTACACACTTTGCTTAATGCAATTATCTGTTGTTTGCAACTTAATACTTGTGGAGTTCTCGGATTGATTCGCCACAAGTGGATTATTAGTCATAGATGCAGTTGGATGGCGGTCTATGTATCTTGTTGTAATGCCCAGAGTAAATCTCATAGTGATCCTCTCATCATATGCACGTTGTCTTTATTATATCAATTGCCCAACTGTAATTTGTTTACCCAGCATGTATTATTTTATCTTATGGAGAGACACCACTAGTGAACTATGGACCTCGGTCCTATTTCCTTCATATTGCTATCACCTGTTTACTTTACTCGCACTGTTTACTTTACTCGCATATTATCACTTTCCACTCGATACGCTCATACCCTTTGTTTCAAGCAAACCGGTGAGATTGACAACCTCATCATAAGTTGGGAACAAAGTATTTGGTTGTGTTGTGTGCAGGTTTCACGTTGCCGCTCGCAAAGCAAAGCTTAGATGAGGTGCCCTATAAATTGTCCGAAGCTGTCGCACGCTAGTGGGCATCACCTTCAGTCGTTTGGCTCTTTCCTATCCTGAACGATAAACCTTGGTTCTTACTGAGGGGAAATCTTGCTGCTATATTCATCACACCTTCCTCTTGGGGTTCCCAACTGGCCGGTCATTTACTCGGTATCATGGAGAGACACCACTAGTGAACTGTGGACCCCGGTCCAATTTCCTTTACATTGCTATCACCTGTTTACTTTACTCACACTGTTTACTTTCTCCCACACTACTATTGCTTTCCACTCGATACGCTCATACCTTTGTTTACAGCAAACCGGTGAGATTGACAACCTCATCATAAGTTGGGAGCAAAGTATTTGGTTGTGTTGTATGCAGGTTCCGCGTTGCTACTAGTTGAAGACGCTCTAACAAGTATCATTAACGGCGCCCTTGTTGGAGTGTCACTAAGCTAGCAAGCATCACCTTCTTAAGTTTGGCTTTCTCCTACTGGACGATTAAACCTTGGTTTCTTACTGAGGGAAAACTGCTGCTGTGCTCATCATACCTTCCGCTTGGGGTTCCCAACTGGTCGGTGATCTATATTAACACCGGTGCCAACAGAGTATTAGAGATGATAGCTCTATTTCTTTTAATGATTTTGATGTTGATGGATGCAATATATCTGAAGTTATTTTGTTCTTACAAAAGCTCCCTTTGAGTCCTAATGCTAGTTCTTTGAATATTGCCTTTACAAAACATATTACAAATGCTCTCATGAAAATTAGGGAGGAAAAGTTGAAGCAAAAAGCTTCTATTCCCAAGAAGTTAGAAGATGGTTGGGAGCCCATCATTGAAATGCATGTTAATGGTTTTGATTGCCATGCTTTACGTGATCTAGGTGCAAGTATTTCTGTTATTTGTAGAAAGATTTATGACATGCTTGGTTTACCACCGCTTGAAAAGTCTTATTTTGATGTTCCTCTTGCTGATGTTGCTACGAAGAAACCTTTGGGAAGGATTAATGATGTTCTTATTATGGTTAACAATAACCTTGTTCCCGTTGATTTTCTTGTTATGGATGTTGAATGCAATGCTTCATGTCCTATTATTTTGGGAAGACCTTTTCTTTGAACTGTAGGTGCCATCATTGATATGAAGGAAGGCACCATCAAATATCAATTCCCACTCAAGAAAGGTATGGAACACTTCCCTAGAAGGAGGAAGAAATTACTTTTTGACTCTATTCTTAGAGCAAATTATGAACTTGATGCTTCATCACTTGATATTACTTGATTTCCACTTTCTGCGCCTAGCTCAAAGGCGTTAAATGAAAGCACTCATGGGAGATAACCCATTGTTTTATTTTCAGTTATTTTTCTTTTATTTGAGTCTTGGAAGTTATTACTACTGTAATAACCGCTCCTTATCCTTTTTATTTCGTTGTTATGCCAAGAAGAACCTCTAATTTGAGGGAGGTAAGATTTGGGGAAGTTGCTGTCCTGAAACAGATTTTGATGCTGCACCGTAAAAATTCATAAACATTCTCAGAATATCTTTTTGACCTACGATTTCTTGTGCATATGCCCCAGGTTATATGCAAACTTTCATTAGTTTTGCACTTTTTGATTTGAGCAACAGAAGGTCCTCGAAAAAAATCGACCTTTGTCAGCTGTTCTGTTTTGACAGATTTCTGCCACTATTTGTGTTTGCCTCTCGATTGCTTTTTTCTAAGTTCTTTTGATCACAGAACTTTTGGGGATGCTGCTACAGTAGTATATGCTTTATATGTGGTGTTTTTGAGTTGAAACCTGAACCAAAAAGGGTTGAATCACTATTATGTTTATGCTAATGTTGCTAATAGAATTGTGTTAAGTTTTGTATGAAGGAAGTTTTCAAGTGTAGGGATTCGAGAATGATGAGATGAGTTGAAGAATGGACAACAGCTCAAGCTTGGGGATGCCCATGCACCCCAAGAAATATCCAAGAGGTACAAGCGTCAAAGCTTGGGGATGCCCCCGAGGCACCCCTTCTTCATCGGCAAAAATCAGGTCACCTTTCAACACACTATATTTTTATTGCTTCATGCACTATGCATTTTTCTTGGAGCGTCTTTACTTTTGCTTTCAGTTTTCTTTTGTTTTGTTTGCTGCAATAAATGGTTGGACCCCAACAAATTTCTTTTGGAGGAGATTTACTCACTTTTCATTTGCCAAGAACACTCCGTTTTTCACTCTTATCGGTCGACGAGTGTTCTCTTTTTCTAGAACTGCGTTTAGCTTTTGTTTTTCGCTTTGATTTTTATTCATATCTTGTTTTATCTTTGCATCAAGGTGTATTTGGACCTCTGGTCTATGTTGGTATTCATCAAAAGAGTTGTTTCAAAAAGGTTTGAATGGTGTTGGAAAAGAGAAAAAGTTTCATGCAAAAAAGTGGTACAAAAAGGAGCTTGTTTAGACTGCTGCTCAGACTTTTTCATGCCATGCTTGATGTTGTTTTGATAGTATGCTTATTAATTTTTTCTGTAGCATGACTTGTCTCAAATGACTGAGATTGGTTAATGAGCCTTTGAAAAAATCATGCGTTGTTTTTATTTTATGGAAGCATTAATTTGGTTTTCTCCTTGATGCTTTATTTGGGTTGACTTGGCGCATGCTTTAAACATGTTTCACTCATACAAAGTCGCCATAAGTCTTTATGATCATTTATTTTTTGACTTTTGATGCCATTTTATGCTTCTCTTAATGATGTTTTGTCGCTATGCATGATTATGGTAGTTATTGCTCTCTTAGTTGGTCGTTCCCAGTCTTTTGCTAGCCCTCATTTTGTACTGAGTATGAGCTCTTACTCGTGCATCCAACTCCCAAAAACCAAGTTATTCCAATGTATCCACCATACATACCTATTAGCAATTTGCTATTCCAAAGTATATTTGACTTGCTTGTATCTATCCTTCAAATTAAACTCTTTTGGTTTTATGTGAAAATTAGTCAGTAAAGCTCTCACGAATCTGATGGCACACTTTACTTTTCTCGCTTTTAAAATTTTGACATCGTGGCTCTTTTATGTTGACGTTATGCTTGCAAGTTGTAAGTTGGAAATTAGCCAAACCATGTCATCATGGGGTAAGCTTTCAACATTGCACTTCTTATTTGAATTGATATCGTGATCTTTTGTTTATGGATACTTGCGATGTGAAATAAGTTGGGAATCTTGCGGGATCATGGAGTTTGTATACGTGTTAGAGAAACGCCTGGGCCGCTAATCTAAGCCATGCATCATTCATGGTGGAAATTTACAGCATGCCCATAGTGGACATTCGACGACGCATCTCAAAATAAAAAGCTATACCAATGGTAAATAAAAGAGATGCCGAGGTGTTCATTGTCTGTTTGTCCTATCATTTTGATGTGGGCTTGTTCCATGTCATCGGGCAAGGAGGTACCCCGTTGGCGGTTCTCGATGATACATGTATACTTACAATGACAAGAGCTTGCTTGGGACCCTAAGTCGAGTAGCATGAGGTTTGGGTATTTGTACTTTACGGGACACGAGATTTTCAACTTATGATTTGTCAAGCATATGCTCATAAACATTCTTGCATTTACTTTAACCAATCAAGATACCTATGATAGGGGCAATGAGAGCTCAAAGCTAGTAAGTACCTGATATCTACGCACGCGTCTGTTCTTGTAGACAGTGTTGGGCCTCCAAGTATAGAGGTTTGTAGAACGGCATCAAGTTTCCCTTAAGTGGATCACCCAAGGTTTATCGAACTCAGGGAGGAAGAGATCAAAGCTATCCCTCTCAAGCAACCCTGCAATTACGATACAGGAAGTCTCTTGTGTCCCCAACACACCCAATACACTTGTCAGATGTATAGGTGCACTATTTCGGCAAAGAGATAGTGAAATACAAGTAGTTGTGATGATTATAAGTAGTAAATGCAATCTGAAATAAAAATGGCAGCAAGCAAACATGTAACAAAACAGGAAGTAAACGGTGTACAAAGCTTGGAAACAAGGCCTAGGGATCATACTTTCACTAGTGGACACACTACCAACAAATATAACATAATTGAACCAATAGATACTATCATCAATATGCAACTCAAAACAATTCTCCAATGGAAAACATACACTAATCATGCGTAGGGCTACGAAGCACTCCTCAAAGTCCGTATGTACCCAAACTAGATTGTCCCACACTATCACCATGAACGCACTAGATGGTTCCAACAAACACCAACATTTCATAGAGACATTAACCAAAAAGATACACATGATGCACACACTAGTCACCTTTACACCATGATACGAGATATCTCTGGAGAGTACAATAATAAAGCATAGGAGTAGCATAATATCTGAATAATAACATCTACCAATTCAAATAGATACAAAGCTCACGATCACATAAAGATCACATCATGGGAGAGAGAGGTGAACCACATAGCTACCGGTAGAGCCCTCAGCCCCGGGGGAGAACTACTCCCTCCTCATCATAGGAGACAGCAAGGTTGATGGAGATGGCGGTGAGGTCGATGGAGACGGCGGAGACGGCGATAGAGACCGATGGAGATGGCTCCGGGGGCACTTCCCTGTCCCGGAAGGGTGCCGGAACAGAGACTTCTATCCCCCGAAATTCGTCGGCGGTGGCGGCGGAGCTGCGGAACTCCTTCTAGAAAATTGCCGATTCCCCCCTAGGGTTTTCCATCCCGAGGCTTTATATAGGCGAAGGGGCATCGTCAGGGGGCTGCCAGGGCGTCCTCACACATAGGGGGCACGGCCAGGGGGCAGGCCGTGCCTCCCTATTATGTGGGGCCCTCGTGGCCCCACTCCGTCTCCTCTTCGGTTCTCTGGAAGCTTCGGTGAATTTATGGACGTTCGGCTTTTGTTTCGTCCAATTCCGAGAATATTTCCTGTGTAACTTTTCTGAAACACAAAAACATCAGAAAATAGAGAACTGGCACTGTGGCATCTTGTCAATAGGTTAGTTCCAGAAATCGCAAAAAAGTGCCATGAAGTGTAACGAAACACAAGGCAAATGGTGTAAAAACAAGCATGGAGCATCAAAAATTATAGATACGTTCGAGACGTATCAGCATCCCCAAGCTTAACTCCTGATCGTCCTCGAGTAGGTAAGTGATAACAAAAGAAATAATTTTTGATGTAACATGCACCATCACAACTTTGATCATATAGGTAAAGCATTGAATGCTGAGATCAAAGAACTTAAAACATGGGCATGAAAGACATAATCTTGATAATAGAAACTTGGCAACCATGTTATAACATGAAAAAGAACACAAACAAAAGATCATGAATAATGAAACAATAAAAGTCAAACGTGTGTTCAAATCATATGGAAAAACATAGTAAATGGTTTTCAGCTTGTCCCTTATGGAATAGCAAAACATAAATGCATAGGACACCTTAAAGTTTAAGAGGGCGACTAGATAAAAATAATTTAGGAACAAGTAAAACCATGCATAGTCATGAATCTATCAATGATAAACTTTGGGACAATGCACATTATACTCAGAATGACAACTATGCTCTCTTAGATGGTGCATAAAGGTAGAAGGTGGAGACTCAACATAAAAGTAAAAGAAAGGCCCTTCACAGAGGGAAGCAGTGATTAAATATGTGCTAGAGCTTTTCATTTGTAAAACAGAGAGATAAAAATTGGTTTTGAGAGGTGGTTGTCTTTGTCAACGACTGGCAATGGGGTTCTTACTATCTTCCATACAAAAATGAAGCAAGTTTTTGAGAGAGAGATTGATGCTTTTGTGCTCTTTTATAAAGCTTGGCACTCCTCCCCGCCTTTTTTCCTTTCTCAAACCATGGCTAACCGATTCCATCGGGTGCCCACCAACATTCACATACCATGGAGGAGTGCCTTTTTTTTCTTTTTTTCTCTTTTTTTTTGGAATAAGACAATATGGAAGATAGCAAATCCGACCACTACGTCCCCATGAGCTGAAAATAGTGTCACAAAATGAGAAGTATTTTGAAGGTTTTTTGAAAGGTAGCACATGAAAATTTACGTGGAATGGCTTGCAAATACGATGCATAGGAATTTATAGTGGACACAATGGCAAACTTGGTTTTTGGGAGTTGGATGCACGAGTACAGCTCACACTCAGTACAAAATAAGGGCTAGCAAAAGACTGGGAGCGACCAACTAAGAGAGCAATAACGGCCATAATCATGCAAAGCGACAAAGCAACATTAAAAGAAGCATAAGATGGCATCAAAAGTCAAAAACTAAATGATCGTAGAGGCTATAGGCAACTTATTTTTGTAGTCAACATGGTGTAAGCATGCGCCAAGTCAACCCAAATAAAGCATCAAAGGAGAAAACCAAATAAATGCTTCCATATAATAAAAACAATGCATGATTTTTTCAAAGGCTCATTAAGCAATCTCAGTCATTTGAGACAAGTCATGCTACAGCAAAAATCACTATGCATACTATCAAAACGACATCAAACATGACATGCAAAAGTCTAAGCCGTAGTCTAAACAAGCTCCTTTTTGTACCACTTTTTTGTATGAAACTTTTTCTCTTTTCCAACATTATTCAAACCTTTTTGAGGAAACTCTTTTGAGGAAAACCAACATATACCAGAGGTCCAAATACACCTTGATGCAAAGATACAACAAGATCTGAATAAAAATCAAGGCGAAAAATGCAAGCTAAACACAGTAGCAGAAAAAGAGAACACTCGTTGAAACGATAAGAGTGAAAAACGGAGTGTTCTTGGCAAATGAAAAACGGAGCATGTCTATCCCCAAACACATGATGTGATCCAAACATTTATTGCAGCAAACAAAGCAAAAGAAAACTGAAAACAAAAGCAACTGACGCTCGAAGAAAAACGCATAGTGCATGAAGCAATAAAAATATAGTGTCTTGAAAGGTGACCTGATTTTTGCCGATGAAGAAGGGGTGCCTCGGGGGCATCCCCAAGCTTTGACGCTTGTACCTCTGGGATATTTCTTGGGGGTTGCATGGGCATCCCCAAGCTTGAGCTTTTGTCCATTCTTCATCTCATCTCATCATTCTCCAATCCCTACACTTGAAAACTTCCTTCATACAAAACTCAACACAATTCTATTAGCAACGTTAGCATAAACATAATAATGAATCAACCCTTTTCAGTTCAGATTTCAACACAAAACCACCACAAATATAGCATATACTACTGTAGCAATGCTGGTGCCAAGTTGATGAAGTAAATAACCGGCCCGTTGGGAACCCCAAGAGGAAGGTGTGATGAATATAGCAGCAAGATTTTCCCTTAGTTAAGAAACCAAGGTTTATCGTTCAGGAGAAGAGTAGACAATATGATTGAAGGTGATGCGGACTAGCTTAGTAACACTCCAACAAGGGCGCTGTTTAACGATACTTGTTGACTCATCTTCGGCCAGTAGCAACGCGGAACCTGCACACAACACAACCAAATACTTTGTTCCCAACTTGCGATGAGGTTGTCAATCTCACCGGTTTGCTTGAAACAAAGGGTATGAGCGTATCGAGTGGAAAGTGATAATATGCGAGTAAAGTAAACAGTGCGAGTAAAGTAAACAGGTGATAGCAATATGAAGGAAATAGGACCGGGGTCCACAGTTCACTAGTGGTGTCTCTCCATAAGATAAATAGTGCAAGTAAAGTAAACAGGTGATAGCAATATGATGGAAATAGGACCGGGGTCCACAGTTCACTAGTGGTGTCTCTCCATAAGATAAATAACACATGCTGGGTAAACAAATTACAGTTGGGCAATTGATAGAATAAAGATAAACGTGATATGTCAAGAAGATCACTATGAGATTTACTCTGGGCATTACAACAAAATACATAGACTGCCATCCAACTGCATCTATGACTAATAATCCACTTGTGGCGAATCAATCCGAGAACTCCACAAGTATTAAGTTGCGAACAACAGATAATTGCATTAAGCAAAGTGTGTAATGTAAACAAAGAATATGCCCTTGAGCATATGAATGTTGTTTTCTCCCTAGTAGCAACAGCACATCTACAACCTTAGAGGTTTTTGTCACTCCCCCGGATTAAATAGAGGCATGAACCCACTATCGAGCATAAATACCCCCTCTTGGAGTCACTAGCAACTACTCGGCCAAGATAGCTACTAACAACGGAGAGCATGCAAGATCATAAACAACATAGAGATAACATAAGATATATTTCAGTATAGCAACTCAATCATAACACCAATATTCATCAGATCCCAACAAACCAAACATGTAGAATTACATAACGGTGATCTCAATCATGTAGGGCAGCTCATGAGATCTAAACATGAAGCACATGGTGGAGAAGATAACCATCTAGCTACTGTTATGGACCCATAGTCTAAGGTAGACTACTCACTCATCGCTCCAGAGGCAAGCATGGCGATGAAGAAGACCTCCGATGGCGATTCCCCTCTCTGGCAGGGTGCCGGGAAGAGCTTCTGGACCCTCCCGATCTTCGGGTCGACGGCGGCGGCGGATCGCGATGTGTTCTAGAAAATTGATCGGGTCCCTTAGGTTTTTTCCGTTGGGGGGTCTTTATAGGCGAAGGGGCATCGTCAGAGGTGGCATGAGGGGCTCTCACACATAGGGGGCGCGGCCAGGCCCCTGGCCGCGCCGCCCTGGTGTGTGGGGCCCTCATGGCCCCCCTCCAACTTCTCTTCGGATCTCTGGAAGCTTCCGGGAAAAATAAGACTTCAGGAACTTGTTTCATCCAATTCTGAGAATAATTCCTGTGTATCACTTCTGAAACACAAAAACAGCAGAAAACAGGGAACTGGCACTATGGCGACTTGTTAATAGGTTAGTTCCGGAAAATGCATAAAAGTGCCACGGAGTGTAATGAAACAGTAGGCAAATGGTGTAAAAACAAGCATAGAGCATCAAAAATTATAGATACGTTGGAGACGTATCAAGCAACTTCCCCAAAAGTTCCATGATCAAAAGAACTCAAAAAGAAAGCGATCGAGAGGCAAACACAAATAGTGGCAAAAATCTATCAAAACAGAACAGCTGATAAAGTCGATTTTTTAGAGGGTTTTCTGTTGCTCAAATCAAAAAGTGTTCAACTAATGAAAGTTTGGATATAACCTGGGGCATATGCACAAGAAATCGCAGGTCCAAAACATATACAAAGAATTTTCACGAATTTTTACGGTGCAGCACCGAAAACTGTTTCAGGACAGCCAACATCCCCAAATCTTACCTCACTCAAATTAGAGGCTTCTCTTCGCACAACAACGAAATAAAAAGGATAAGGAGTGGTTATTATAGTAGTAATAACTTCTAAGACTCAAATAAAAGAAAAAGTACTAAAAATAAACAATGGGTTATCTCCCAAGAGTGTTTTTCTTTAACGCCTTTGAGCTAGGCGCAGTAATTTGCAAAGATACTCATGTGGGTGCCATATAAGAGCTTGAGGCAAAGGCGCCATATAGGAACTTAAAGCAATAGAGAGCATCAAAAAGCAAGTATGGAACATATTTAAATCTAAACCACTTCCTATGAAAAATAGTCTTGTAAAGAGATAAGTCATAAACGCGCAAAGCAAAAAGCATAGGAAGGCAAAACAAGTACAAGTTCAAGAATTGCAACATAAAGAGGGGAAACTCAATATTGTTGAGATCCATCAAACCATATTTCCCTCTCTCATAATAACTTTCAATAGCATCATGAATAGAATTAACAATATAACTATCACATAAAGCTTCCCTATCATGAGCCACATGCGTAAAAGAATTAAATCTCCCCACATGAATAATCGTAGTAGGAGCACATTCAACAGAATAACTATTCTCATCACCATAATCATCAAAAACAGGAGGCATATTGTAATCATAACTAATTTTCTCCTCAAAAGTAGGTGAACTAAAAATATTATACTCATCATCATAACCATCATAAACTAGAGGTTTAGTATCATCACAAGCTAGAAAATAGCTATTTCGCAAAGCATACTCATCAAACATATCATCATAAGAAGGAACATGGATAGTACTAATGGTATAACAATTATTAACCTTAGAATCGGTACCAAAAAGATTTTCAATATCAAAACTAGAGTGCTTTTCCCAATCATGATCACTAACATAGGTAACAGGCATAGGAACATCACATAGGGGAGATAAAATATCATCAGAGCAAACTTTCTCCACTAAAGCTGCGGAACTAAAAATATCATGCTTAACAAAACCAGCTTCCCCAAGCTTAGACTTTTCTATAGCATTAGCAATAACGGTGTTCAAAGCATTTATACTAACAACACTATTAGCATGCAAATTAAGCTCCAAAGGTTTTTCAATTTTCTCTTCAAACACTTCATATCTAAACTTGGGAAAAAGACTAAAGAACTCTTTTTTTTCCATTAAGCCTAACTAGTGAAAATAAAAATAAGAAACAAAAAGATGTAATTGCAGAATCTAAAGGAAATAACTCCGAGAACTCACACAGGAGGATGCGAGTACCTTTTACCTTACCTCCCCAGCAACGGCGCCAGAAAAGAGCTTGATGTCTACGCACGCGTTTGTTCTTGTAGACAGTGTTGGGCCTCCAAGTGCAGAGGTTTGTTGAACAGCAGCAAGTTTCCTTAAGTGGATCACCCAAGGTTTATCAAACTTAGGGAGGAAGAGGTCAAAGCTATCCCTCTCAAGCAACCCTGCAATTACGATACAGAAAGTCTCTTGTGTCCCCAACACACCCAATACACTTGTCAGATGTATAGGTGTACTAGTTCAGCGAAGAGATAGTGAAATACAAGTAGTTGTGATGATTATAAGTAGTAAACGCAATCTGAAATAAAAATGGCAGCAAGCAAACATGTAACAAAACAGGAAGTAAACGGTGCACAAAGCTTGGAAACAAGGCCTAGGGATCATACTTTCACTAGTGGACACGCTGCCAACAAATATAACATAATTGAACCAATAGATACTATCATCAATATGCAACTCAAAACAATTCTCCAATGGAAAACATACACTAATCATGCATAGGGCTACGAAGCACTCCTCAAAGTCTGTATGTACCCAAACTAGATTGTCCCACACTATCACCGTGAACGCACTAGATGGTTCCAATAAACACCAACATTTCATAGAGACATTAACCAAAAAGATACACATGATGCACACACTAGTCACCTTTACACCATGATACGAGGTATCTCCGGAGAGTACAATAATAAAGCATAGGAGTAGCATAATATCTGAATAATAACATCTACCAATTCAACTAGATACAAAGCTCACGATCACATGAAGATCACATCATGGGAAAGAGAGGTGAACCACATAGCTATCGGCAGAGCCCTCAGCCCTGGGGTAGAACTACTCCCTCCTCATCATAGGAGACAGCAAGGTTGATGGAGATGGCGGTGAGGTCGATGGAGACGGTGGAGACGGCGATGGAGACCGATGGAGATGGCTCCGGGGGCACTTCCCCGTCCCGGCAGGGTGCCGGAACAGAGACTTCTGTCCCCCGAAATTCGTCGGCAGTGGCGGCAGAGCTGCGGAACTCTTTCTAGAAAATTGCCAATTCCCCCCTAGGGTTTTCCGTCTCGAGGCTTTATATAGGCAAAGGGGCATCGTTAGGGGGCTGCCAGGGCGCCCTCACACATAGGGGGTGCGGCCAGGGGCCAGGCCGCGCCGCTCTATTGTGTGGGGCCTGCTGCTGACTGGTGAAAGCAGGCGTCCTTGTGCATGGTGAATGACCAGCCCGTTGGGAACCCCAAGAGGAAAGTATGATGAGTGCAGCGGCAAGTTTTCCCTCAGTTATGAAACCAAGGTTTATCGATCAGGAGAAGGGAGACGGTGACGACTGAAGGTGTTTGTGGAACCTGCACACACACAGACAAATACTTTGTTCCCAACTTGCGATGAGGTTGTCAATCTCACCGGTTTGCTTGAAACAAAGGTTATGAGTGTATCGAGTGGAAAACAGTAGTAATATGCTAGTAAAGTAAACAGTGCGGGAATAGTAAAGAGGTGATTGCAATATGATTAAAATAGGACCGGGGTCCACAGTTCACTAGTGGTGTCTCTCCATAGATAAATAACATGCTGGGTAAACGAATTACAGTTGGGCAATTGATAGAATAAAGATAACGTGATATGTCAAGAAGATCACTATGAGATTCACTCTGGGCATTACAACAAAATACATAGACCGCCATCCAACTGCATCTATGACTAATAATCCACCCCCGGGGATATCATCCGAACACCCTAGAAGTATTAAGTTGCGAACAACAGATAATTGCATTAAGCAAAGTGTGTAATGTAAACAAAGCATATGCCCTCGAGCATATGAATGTTGTTTTCTCCCTAGTAGCAACAGCACATCTACCACCTTAGAGGTTTCTGTCACTCCCCCAGGTGAAATAGAGGCATGAACCCACTATCGAGCATAAATACCCCCTCTTGGAGTCACTAGCAACTACTCGGCCAAGATAGCCACTAACAACGGAGAGCATGCAAGATCATAAACATCATAGAGATAATATAAGATAAAATTCAGTGCAGCAACTTAATCATAAACACCAATATTCATCGGATCCCAACAAACCAACATCATAGTATTACATAACGGTGATCTCAATCATGTAGGGCAGCTCATGAGATCTAAACATGAAGCACATGGTGGAGAAGACAACCATCTAGCTACTGCTATGGACCCATAGTCCAAGGTAGACTACTCACTCATCGCTCCGGAGGCAATCATGGCGATGAAGAAGACCTCCGGTGGCGATTCCCCTCTCCGGCAGGGTGCCGGGAAGAGCTTCTGGACCCTCCCGATCTTCGGGTCGACGGCGGCGGCGGATCGCGATGTATTCTGGAAAACTGATCTGGCCCTTAGGTTTTTCTCGTCAGGGGGTATATGTAGGCGAAAGGGGGCTATCAGAGGTGGAGCCACGGGCCCTCACACGGGGGTGGCGCGGCCAGGGGCCAGGCCGCGCTGCCCCTGTGTGTGGGGGCCTCGTGGCCCCCCTCCGTCAGGTCTTCGGATGTTTGGGAGCTCCCCGATGAAATATGACTTCAGGAACTTGTTTCGTCCAATTCGGAGAATATTTCCTGTGTATCACTTCTGAAACACAAAAACAGCAGAAAACAGGGAACTGGCACTGTGGCACTTCGTTAATAGGTTAGTTCCGGAAAGCGTATAAAAATGCCACTAAGTGTAATGAAACAATAGGCAAATGGTGTAAAACAAAGCATGGAGCATCAAAAATTATAGATACGTTTGAGACGTATCAAGCATCCCCAAGCTTAACTCCTGCTCGTCCTCGAGTAGGTAAGTGATAACAAAAGAATAATTTTTGAGGTGACATGCACCTACACAATCTTGATCATAAATGTAAGCATTGATGAGCTGGGATCAATAGAACTTAAAACATGGGCATGAAAGATATAATCATGACAATAAGAACTTAGCAACCATGTTGTAAACATGCAAATGAACACAAACAAAAGATCATGATAATGAAACAATGAAAGTCAAACGTGTGTTCAAATCATAAGGAAAACATGCAAGTGGTTTTCAGCTTGTCCTTCAAAGAGAGCAAAACATAAATGCATAGGACACCTCAAAGTTTAAGAGGGCGACTAGATACAAATAATTTAAGAACAAGTGAAACCAACAATATGAGTCAATCAATGAACCTTGGGACAATGCATATCACACTAAGAATGACAACTATGCTCTCTTAATGGTGCATAAAGAAAGAAGGTGGTGACTCAACATAAAAGTAAAAGAAAGGCCCTTCGCAGAGGGAAGCAGTGATTTAAACATGTGCTAGAGCTTTTCATTTTGTAAAACAGAGATAAAACTTGGTTTTGAGAGGTGGTTGTCTTTGTCAACGACTGGCAATGGGGTTCTTACTATCTTCCATACAAAAATAAAGCAAGTTTTTGAGAGAGAGATTGGCACTTTGGTGCTCTTTTTATAAAAACTTGGCACTCCTCCCCACCTTTTCCTTTCACATACCATGGCTAACCGATTCCATCGGGTGCCCACCAACATTCACATTCATTGGAGGAGTGCCTTTTTTCTTTCTTTTTTTCTTTTTTTTTTCTTTTTGGAATAAACAATATGGAAGATAGCAAATCCGACCACTACGTCCCCATGAGCTGAAAACAGTGTCACAAAACGAGAAGTATTTTGAAGGTTTTTGAAAGGTAGCACACGAAAATTTTACTTTGGAATGGCTTAAAAATACCATGCATAGGAATTTATAGTGGACACAACGGAAAACTTTGGCTTTTAGGAGTTGGATGCACGAGTAGAGCTCATACTCAGTACAAGGCGAGGGCTAGCAAAAGACTGGGAGCGACCGACTAAGAGAGCAATAATGGCCATAATCATGCAAAGCGACAAAGCGACATTAAAAGAAGCATACGATGGCATCAAAAGTCAAAAACTAAATGATCATGAAGGCTAATGGCGACTTTGGAAGAGTCTAACATGTGTGAGCATGCGCCAAGTCAACCCAAATAAAGCATCAAGGAGAAAACCAAAATAATGCTTCCATATAATAAAAACAACGCATGATTTTTTCAAAGGCTCATTAAGCAATCTCAGTTATTTGAGACAAGTCATGCTACAGCAAAACCACTAAGCATACTATCAAAAGGACATCTAGCATGACATGAAAAAGCCTAAGCCGCAGTCTACACAAGCTCCTTCTTGTACCACTATTTTGCACAAAGCTTTTTCTCTTTTCCAACACCATTTGAAATTTTTTAAAACAACCTCTTTTGATGAAAACCAATAAAGTTCAGAGGCAAAAATGCACCTTGATGAAAAGATATGACAAGATCTGAATGCATATCAAGGCGAAAACGAAAACCAAAAGCAGTAGCAGAAAAACTAGAATGCTCGATTTATAAGAGTGAAAACTAGAGCATCCTTTGCAAATGAAAACGAGTACATCTCCTCCAAAGGAAATTTGTTGGGGTCCAACCATTTATTGCAGCAAACAAACAAACTAAACAAACTAAGAAAACTAAAACAACTGACGCTCCAAGAAAAACACGTAGTGCATGAAGCAATAAAAATATAGTGTTTTGAAAGGTGACCTGATTTTTGCCGATGAAGAAGGGGTGCCTCGGGGGCATCCCCAAGCTTTGACGCTTGTACTTCTTGGATATTTCTTGGGGTGCTGGGCATCCCCAAGCTTGAGCTTTTGTCCATTCTTCAACTCATCTCATCATTCTCCAATCCCTACACTTGAAAACTTCCTTCATACAAAACTAAACACAATTCTATTAGCAACATTAGTGTAAGCATAAAATATATTCATCCTCTTTTAGCTTCAGGTTTCAACCCAAAACCACCACATATAAAGTATATACTACTGTAGCAACTTCCACAAGAGTTCCATGATCAAAAAGAACTCGAAAGAAAGCGATAAAGTGGCAAAAACAAATATTGGCAGAAATCTGTCAAAACTGGACAGCTGATAATGGACGAATTTTTGAGGGATTTTCCGTTGCTCAAATCAAAAAGTGTTCAACTAAGAAAAGTTTTGATATAACCTGGGGCATAAGCACAAGAAATCGCAGGTCCAAAAGATAAACAGAGAATTTTCACGAATTTTTACGGTGCAGCACCGAAAACAGTTTCAGGACAACAATAACCCCAAATCTTTACCTCACTCAAATTAGAGGCTTCTCTTGGCACAAAAACGAAATAAACAAGATAAGGAGAGGTAATTACAGTAGTAATGACTTCCAAGACTCAAATAAAAGAAAAAGTACTGAAAAGTAAACAATGGGTTATCTCCCAAGAGTGCTTTTCTTTAACGCCTTTGAGCTAGGCGCAGAAAATTGCGAATCAAGTAATATCAATAGATGAAGTGCTAGTTACCTCAGCAGGCTCTTTGAAGGTTCCCGAAGATGATTCAACCTGCAAGTCACCCTTAGTAGAACTAAGAGTCTTACCAATCTTAAGAACATGTTGAGATTTAAGCGCAGAAACCTTGGGAACATACATAAATTTTTGCTCTTTTCCAACAAACACTTTCTCCTTCTTAAATTTAAGAGAAGAGAAGATTAAACTAAGAGTTTCCATAGACTCCTCTAGTTTACCAATCCTCAAGTTTTGATTGTTATGAGTAGTGCTAGCCTCTAAAATGATAATTCTCTTACCAATGCTTTCTATTAATTCACTATCGCGGCTAGCATTTTCTAGGATACTTGGCAAACTTTTCTCTAAGGAGCTGAGCTTTTCTACCACCTCTTCCAAAGTGGTCTCAGTTTTAGCAACATGAATAGGTGGTACTCCCACTAAACTTTCAATTATAGTGCATGCTTCTCCCGTGGGAGTACCTAGAAAATTACCTCCTGTAAGAGTATCAAGAACATACCTATTCCAGCTAGATATACCAACATAAAAATTTCTAAGGAGGATCGTGGTGGAGTGCTTTTTGGTACACCTATGATGAGCATTGTTAATACGGTACCAAGCATCTTTTAAGCTCTCTCCCCCTTGTTGCTTAAAACTACGAACTTCTACTTCAGGATTACTCATTGTAACAAAACTAAAAACAGATAAGTAAAAACAACTACCAAGGATTCTAATTTTTTTGGGTTTTTGATATAAAGCAATGCAGGTAAAATAAAATAAAGTAAAGCAAAACAATAACAAAGTAAAGAATGTGTGTGCGAAGAACTCCCCTCGCAGAAGTCTTCTCTTCCTTCCCCGGCAACGGCGCCAGAAAAAGTGCTGCTGACTGGTGAAAGCAGGCGTCCTTGTGCGTGGTGAATGACCAGCCCGTTGGGAACCCCAAGAGGAAAGTATGATGAGTGCAGCGGCAAGTTTTCCCTCAGTTATGAAACCAAGGTTTATCGATCAGGAGAAGGGAGACGGTGACGACTGAAGGTGTTTGTGGAACCTGCACACACACAGACAAATACTTTGTTCCCAACTTGCGATGAGGTTGTCAATCTCACCGGTTTGCTTGAAACAAAGGTTATGAGTGTATCGAGTGGAAAACAGTAGTAATATGCTAGTAAAGTAAACAGTGCGGGAATAGTAAAGAGGTGATTGCAATATGATTAAAATAGGACCGGGGTCCACAGTTCACTAGTGGTGTCTCTCCATAGATAAATAACATGCTGGGTAAACGAATTACAGTTGGGCAATTGATAGAATAAAGATAACGTGATATGTCAAGAAGATCACTATGAGATTCACTCTAGGCATTACAACAAAATACATAGACCGCCATCCAACTGCATCTATGACTAATAATCCACCCCCGGGGATATCATCCGAACACCCTAGAAGTATTAAGTTGCGAACAACAGATAATTGCATTAAGCAAAGTGTGTAATGTAAACAAAGCATATGCCCTCGAGCATATGAATGTTGTTTTCTCCCTAGTAGCAACAGCACATCTACCACCTTAGAGGTTTCTGTCACTCCCCCAGGTGAAATAGAGGCATGAACCCACTATCGAGCATAAATACCCCCTCTTGGAGTCACTAGCAACTACTCGGCCAAGATAGCCACTAACAACGGAGAGCATGCAAGATCATAAACATCATAGAGATAATATAAGATAAAATTCAGTGCAGCAACTTAATCATAAACACCAATATTCATCGGATCCCAACAAACCAACATCATAGTATTACATAACGGTGATCTCAATCATGTAGGGCAGCTCATGAGATCTAAACATGAAGCACATGGTGGAGAAGACAACCATCTAGCTACTGCTATGGACCCATAGTCCAAGGTAGACTACTCACTCATCGCTCCGGAGGCAATCATGGCGATGAAGAAGACCTCCGGTGGCGATTCCCCTCTCCGGCAGGGTGCCGGGAAGAGCTTCTGGACCCTCCCGATCTTCGGGTCGACGGCGGCGGCGGATCGCGATGTATTCTGGAAAACTGATCTGGCCCTTAGGTTTTTCTCGTCAGGGGGTATATGTAGGCGAAAGGGGGCTATCAGAGGTGGAGCCACGGGCCCTCACACGGGGGTGGCGCGGCCAGGGGCCAGGCCGCGCTGCCCCTGTGTGTGGGGGCCTCGTGGCCCCCCTCCGTCAGGTCTTCGGATGTTTGGGAGCTCCCCGATGAAATATGACTTCAGGAACTTGTTTCGTCCAATTCGGAGAATATTTCCTGTGTATCACTTCTGAAACACAAAAACAGCAGAAAACAGGGAACTGGCACTGTGGCACTTCGTTAATAGGTTAGTTCCGGAAAGCGTATAAAAATGCCACTAAGTGTAATGAAACAATAGGCAAATGGTGTAAAACAAAGCATGGAGCATCAAAAATTATAGATACGTTTGAGACGTATCAAGCATCCCCAAGCTTAACTCCTGCTCGTCCTCGAGTAGGTAAGTGATAACAAAAGAATAATTTTTGAGGTGACATGCACCTACACAATCTTGATCATAAATGTAAGCATTGATGAGCTGGGATCAATAGAACTTAAAACATGGGCATGAAAGATATAATCATGACAATAAGAACTTAGCAACCATGTTGTAAACATGCAAATGAACACAAACAAAAGATCATGATAATGAAACAATGAAAGTCAAACGTGTGTTCAAATCATAAGGAAAACATGCAAGTGGTTTTCAGCTTGTCCTTCAAAGAGAGCAAAACATAAATGCATAGGACACCTCAAAGTTTAAGAGGGCGACTAGATACAAATAATTTAAGAACAAGTGAAACCAACAATATGAGTCAATCAATGAACCTTGGGACAATGCATATCACACTAAGAATGACAACTATGCTCTCTTAATGGTGCATAAAGAAAGAAGGTGGTGACTCAACATAAAAGTAAAAGAAAGGCCCTTCGCAGAGGGAAGCAGTGATTTAAACATGTGCTAGAGCTTTTCATTTTGTAAAACAGAGATAAAACTTGGTTTTGAGAGGTGGTTGTCTTTGTCAACGACTGGCAATGGGGTTCTTACTATCTTCCATACAAAAATAAAGCAAGTTTTTGAGAGAGAGATTGGCACTTTGGTGCTCTTTTTATAAAAACTTGGCACTCCTCCCCACCTTTTCCTTTCACATACCATGGCTAACCGATTCCATCGGGTGCCCACCAACATTCACATTCATTGGAGGAGTGCCTTTTTTCTTTCTTTTTTTTCTTTTTTTTTCTTTTTGGAATAAACAATATGGAAGATAGCAAATCCGACCACTACGTCCCCATGAGCTGAAAACAGTGTCACAAAACGAGAAGTATTTTGAAGGTTTTTGAAAGGTAGCACACGAAAATTTTACTTTGGAATGGCTTAAAAATACCATGCATAGGAATTTATAGTGGACACAACGGAAAACTTTGGCTTTTAGGAGTTGGATGCACGAGTAGAGCTCATACTCAGTACAAGGCGAGGGCTAGCAAAAGACTGGGAGCGACCGACTAAGAGAGCAATAATGGCCATAATCATGCAAAGCGACAAAGCGACATTAAAAGAAGCATACGATGGCATCAAAAGTCAAAAACTAAATGATCATGAAGGCTAATGGCGACTTTGGAAGAGTCTAACATGTGTGAGCATGCGCCAAGTCAACCCAAATAAAGCATCAAGGAGAAAACCAAAATAATGCTTCCATATAATAAAAACAACGCATGATTTTTTCAAAGGCTCATTAAGCAATCTCAGTTATTTGAGACAAGTCATGCTACAGCAAAACCACTAAGCATACTATCAAAAGGACATCTAGCATGACATGAAAAAGCCTAAGCCGCAGTCTACACAAGCTCCTTCTTGTACCACTATTTTGCACAAAGCTTTTTCTCTTTTCCAACACCATTTGAAATTTTTTAAAACAACCTCTTTTGATGAAAACCAATAAAGTTCAGAGGCAAAAATGCACCTTGATGAAAAGATATGACAAGATCTGAATGC
This sequence comes from Dactylis glomerata, assembly GCA_007115705.1. Classification (NCBI taxonomy): domain Eukaryota; kingdom Viridiplantae; phylum Streptophyta; class Magnoliopsida; order Poales; family Poaceae; genus Dactylis; species Dactylis glomerata. The sequence continues at coordinate 320,562 of QXEO01001110.1, forward strand.
ATATCAAGGCGAAAACGAAAACCAAAAGCAGTAGCAGAAAAACTAGAATGCTCGATTTATAAGAGTGAAAACTAGAGCATCCTTTGCAAATGAAAACGAGTACATCTCCTCCAAAGGAAATTTGTTGGGGTCCAACCATTTATTGCAGCAAACAAACAAACTAAACAAACTAAGAAAACTAAAACAACTGACGCTCCAAGAAAAACACGTAGTGCATGAAGCAATAAAAATATAGTGTTTTGAAAGGTGACCTGATTTTTGCCGATGAAGAAGGGGTGCCTCGGGGGCATCCCCAAGCTTTGACGCTTGTACTTCTTGGATATTTCTTGGGGTGCTGGGCATCCCCAAGCTTGAGCTTTTGTCCATTCTTCAACTCATCTCATCATTCTCCAATCCCTACACTTGAAAACTTCCTTCATACAAAACTAAACACAATTCTATTAGCAACATTAGTGTAAGCATAAAATATATTCATCCTCTTTTAGCTTCAGGTTTCAACCCAAAACCACCACATATAAAGTATATACTACTGTAGCAACTTCCACAAGAGTTCCATGATCAAAAAGAACTCGAAAGAAAGCGATAAAGTGGCAAAAACAAATATTGGCAGAAATCTGTCAAAACTGGACAGCTGATAATGGACGAATTTTTGAGGGATTTTCCGTTGCTCAAATCAAAAAGTGTTCAACTAAGAAAAGTTTTGATATAACCTGGGGCATAAGCACAAGAAATCGCAGGTCCAAAAGATAAACAGAGAATTTTCACGAATTTTTACGGTGCAGCACCGAAAACAGTTTCAGGACAACAATAACCCCAAATCTTTACCTCACTCAAATTAGAGGCTTCTCTTGGCACAAAAACGAAATAAACAAGATAAGGAGAGGTAATTACAGTAGTAATGACTTCCAAGACTCAAATAAAAGAAAAAGTACTGAAAAGTAAACAATGGGTTATCTCCCAAGAGTGCTTTTCTTTAACGCCTTTGAGCTAGGCGCAGAAAATTGCGAATCAAGTAATATCAATAGATGAAGTGCTAGTTACCTCAGCAGGCTCTTTGAAGGTTCCCGAAGATGATTCAACCTGCAAGTCACCCTTAGTAGAACTAAGAGTCTTACCAATCTTAAGAACATGTTGAGATTTAAGCGCAGAAACCTTGGGAACATACATAAATTTTTGCTCTTTTCCAACAAACACTTTCTCCTTCTTAAATTTAAGAGAAGAGAAGATTAAACTAAGAGTTTCCATAGACTCCTCTAGTTTACCAATCCTCAAGTTTTGATTGTTATGAGTAGTGCTAGCCTCTAAAATGATAATTCTCTTACCAATGCTTTCTATTAATTCACTATCGCGGCTAGCATTTTCTAGGATACTTGGCAAACTTTTCTCTAAGGAGCTGAGCTTTTCTACCACCTCTTCCAAAGTGGTCTCAGTTTTAGCAACATGAATAGGTGGTACTCCCACTAAACTTTCAATTATAGTGCATGCTTCTCCCGTGGGAGTACCTAGAAAATTACCTCCTGTAAGAGTATCAAGAACATACCTATTCCAGCTAGATATACCAACATAAAAATTTCTAAGGAGGATCGTGGTGGAGTGCTTTTTGGTACACCTATGATGAGCATTGTTAATACGGTACCAAGCATCTTTTAAGCTCTTTCCCCCTTGTTGCTTAAAACTACGAACTTCTACTTCAGGATTACTCATTGTAACAAAACTAAAAACAGATAAGTAAAAACAACTACCAAGGATTCTAATTTTTTTGGGTTTTTGATATAAAGCAATGCAGGTAAAATAAAATAAAGTAAAGCAAAACAATAACAAAGTAAAGAATGTGTGTGCGAAGAACTCCCCTCGCAGAAGTCTTCTCTTCCTTCCCCGGCAACGGCGCCAGAAAAAGTGCTGCTGACTGGTGAAAGCAGGCGTCCTTGTGCGTGGTGAATGACCAGCCCGTTGGGAACCCCAAGAGGAAAGTATGATGAGTGCAGCGGCAAGTTTTCCCTCAGTTATGAAACCAAGGTTTATCGATCAGGAGAAGGGAGACGGTGACGACTGAAGGTGTTTGTGGAACCTGCACACACACAGACAAATACTTTGTTCCCAACTTGCGATGAGGTTGTCAATCTCACCGGTTTGCTTGAAACAAAGGTTATGAGTGTATCGAGTGGAAAACAGTAGTAATATGCTAGTAAAGTAAACAGTGCGGGAATAGTAAAGAGGTGATTGCAATATGATTAAAATAGGACCGGGGTCCACAGTTCACTAGTGGTGTCTCTCCATAGATAAATAACATGCTGGGTAAACGAATTACAGTTGGGCAATTGATAGAATAAAGATAACGTGATATGTCAAGAAGATCACTATGAGATTCACTCTAGGCATTACAACAAAATACATAGACCGCCATCCAACTGCATCTATGACTAATAATCCACCCCCGGGGATATCATCCGAACACCCTAGAAGTATTAAGTTGCGAACAACAGATAATTGCATTAAGCAAAGTGTGTAATGTAAACAAAGCATATGCCCTCGAGCATATGAATGTTGTTTTCTCCCTAGTAGCAACAGCACATCTACCACCTTAGAGGTTTCTGTCACTCCCCCAGGTGAAATAGAGGCATGAACCCACTATCGAGCATAAATACCCCCTCTTGGAGTCACTAGCAACTACTCGGCCAAGATAGCCACTAACAACGGAGAGCATGCAAGATCATAAACATCATAGAGATAATATAAGATAAAATTCAGTGCAGCAACTTAATCATAAACACCAATATTCATCGGATCCCAACAAACCAACATCATAGTATTACATAACGGTGATCTCAATCATGTAGGGCAGCTCATGAGATCTAAACATGAAGCACATGGTGGAGAAGACAACCATCTAGCTACTGCTATGGACCCATAGTCCAAGGTAGACTACTCACTCATCGCTCCGGAGGCAATCATGGCGATGAAGAAGACCTCCGGTGGCGATTCCCCTCTCCGGCAGGGTGCCGGGAAGAGCTTCTGGACCCTCCCGATCTTCGGGTCGACGGCGGCGGCGGATCGCGATGTATTCTGGAAAACTGATCTGGCCCTTAGGTTTTTCTCGTCAGGGGGTATATGTAGGCGAAAGGGGGCTGTCAGAGGTGGAGCCACGGGCCCTCACATGGGGGTGGCGCGGCCAGGGGCCAGGCCGCGCCGCCCCTGTGTGTGGGGGCCTCGTGGCCCCCCTCCGTCAGGTCTTCGGATGTTTGGGAGCTCCCCGATGAAATATGACTTCAGGAACTTGTTTCGTCCAATTCGGAGAATATTTCCTGTGTATCACTTCTGAAACACAAAAACAGCAGAAAACAGGGAACTAGCACTGTGGCACTTCGTTAATAGGTTAGTTCCGGAAAGCGTATAAAAATGCCACTAAGTGTAACGAAACAATAGGCAAATGGTGTAAAACAAAGCATGGAGCATCAAAAATTATAGATACGTTTGAGACGTATCAGGGCCCTCGTGGCCCCACTCCGTCTCCTCTTCGGTTCTCAGGAAGCTTCGGTAAATTTCTGGACATTCGGCTTTTGTCTCGTCTAATTCCGAGAATATTTCCTGTGTAGCTTTTCTGAAACACAAAAACAGCATAAAACAGGGAACTGGCACTGTGGCATCTTATCAATAGGTTAGTTCCAGAAATCGCATAAAAACGCCACGAAGTGTAACGAAAAACAAGGCAAATGGTGTAAAAACAAGCATGGAGCATCAAAAATTATAGATACGTTTGAGACGTGTCAGTACCATAATTTTTGAAGGTTGCAATCACTGCTTCCCTCTGCGAAGGGCCTTTCTTTTACTTTTATGTTGAATCACCACCTTCTACCTTTATGCACCGTCTAGGAGAGCATAGTTGCCATTCTGAGTTTAATGTGCATTGTCCCAAAGTTATCATTGATTGATTCATGATTTTGGTTTCACTTGTTCTTAAATTATTTATATCTAGTCGCCCTCTTAAACTTGAAGGTGTCATATGCATTTATGTTTTGCTCTTCCATGAAGGACAAGCTGAAAACCATTTGCTATGTTTTCCATATGATTTGAACACATGTTTGAATTTCATTGTTTCATTATTCATGATCTTTTGTTTGTGTTTCTTTTCATATTATAACATGGTTGCTAAGTTTCTTATTGTAAAGATTATGTCTTTTATGCCCATGTTTTAAGTTCTTTGATCCCAGCACTCAATGCTTACTTTGATGATCAAGATTGTGATGGTGCATGTCACCTCAAAAATTATTCTTTTGTTATCATTTACCCACTCAAAGACGAGCATGAGTTAAGCTTGGGGATGCTTGATACGTCTCAAACGTATCTATAATTTTTTATGCTCCATGCTTGTTCTTACACCATTTGCTTAGTGTTTTGTTGCACTTCGTGGCGTTTTTTTGCATTTTCCAGAACTAACCTATTAACAAGATGCCACAGTGCCAGTTCCCTATTTTTTGCTATTTTTGTGTTTTAGAAAAGTTACACAGGAAATATTTTCGAAATTGGACGAAACAAAAGCCGAACCTCCTATTTTTACCGAAGCTTTGCGAAGCCCGAAGATGAGACGGAGGGGGGACAGGGGCCAGCCACACCACAGGGGGGCGCGGCCCAGCCCCTGGCCGTGCCCACCCATGGTGAGGCCGCCTGGTCCACCTCCCGACGACGCCCCTTTGCCTATAAAGTCCCCTCGACGGGAAAAACCTAAGGGAGGGATCGCTTTTCCTAGAAACATACTGCAAGCCGCCGCCGTCGTTGAAACGAGATCGAGAGGATCTAGGAGCTCTTCCCGGCACCCTACCGGAGGCCTTCTACACCACCATGGTCGCCTCTGGAGTGATGTATGAGTAGTCTACCTTAGACTACGGGTCCATAGCAGTAGCTAGATGGTTGTCTTCTCCACCATGTGCTTCATGTTTAGATCTTATGAGATGCCCTACATGATCAAGATCATCTTTATGTAATCATACATGTTGTGTTTGTTGGGATCCGATGAGTATTGGTACTATGTCAAGTTGATGTGCTAAATTATATCTTATGTTATCTCTATGTTGTTTATGATCTTGCATGCTTTCCGTTGCTAGTAGCTATCTTGGTCGAGTAGATGTTAGTGACTCCAAGAGGGAGTATTTATGCTCGATAGTTGGGTTTATGCCTCTATTTAATCTAGGGGAGTGACAGAAACCTCTAAGGTTAGAGATGTGCTGTTGCCACTAGGGAGAAAACAACATTCTTATGTCTAAGGACATTTGCTTTGTTTACATTACGCACTTTGCTTAATGCAATTATCTGTTGTTCACAACTTAATACTCAAGGGGTCCTCGGACGATTCCCCGCGAGTGGATTATTAGTCATAGATGCAGTTGGATGGCGGTCTATGTATTTTGTCGTAATGCCTAGAGTAAGCCTCATAGTGATCCTCATGATGTATGTACGTTATCTTTACCCTATCAATTGCCCAACTGTAATTTGTTTACCCAACAAGCTTTATTTATCTTATGGAGAGACACCACTAGTGAGCTGTAGACCCCGGTCCAATTTCCTTTACATAGCTTTACCGTTTTACTATTACTCGCTCTGTTTACTTTTCTTGTATTACTATTATCCTTTTACCACTTGATACGCTCAATCCTTTGTTTACATCAAACCAGTGAGATTGACAACCTCATTGTAAGTTGGGAGCAAAGTACTTATTTGCGTTGTGCAGGTTTCACGTTGCTGCGGGGGGGAAGACACGTCGTTAACAAGTTTTCTGGCGCCATTGTCCGGAGTGTCGCAAAGCTAGCAAGCATCACCTTCTGAAGTTTGGCTTTCTACTACTGGTCCGATTAAACCTTGGTTTCACAACTGAGGGAAGACTTGCTACTGTGCTTATCATACCTTCCTCTTGGGGTTCCCAATGGTCTGTACTTACAAGCCATCAATATTCCTACATATTATAATGTTATAAGTTATTATAATCATGTTTATAGTGATTTATGGGGATTTTCCATCGATCTCCCTTATTTTGGTTATAACTCTACAGAACAGAAAAAACCTTGTTTTGCATATTTTTATGTTTCAGGGACCTTCCTAGACTCAAATTGACCTGGAATTTTTTGAGCTTTAATATTTTACCATGAGAAGCACCTGGAGTAGAAGAAGTCAATGAGACGAGGCATAGGGGCCAAACAAGACCAGGTGGCATGGGCCCCTAGCCAGGCCGCACCACCCAGGCTCGTTTGAGCCTCGGACCTCTGATGACGTCCATCTTCGTCTCCTGATGCTCATCTTGACCCAAAAACGCCTATATAAAGATCCCCCTCGACGATCGCGAAAGGAGGCGGTAGAGAAACATGAAACACAGAAACAGAGGCTATTCTAGAGAAGATTGGAGGGGGAAACACTATCGGAGTTGCCCCCGGACGCTTCTCCACCCTTTCCGATATCAACCCCATCATCACGCCATGAAGAGGGAGTATTCCACCTCTGGACTATGCGTTTGTGGCAGTAGCTTGTCCTATTTCTCTCTTATGCTTCAATGTTTAGACATCATATGAGCTGCCCAACATGATTATGATGCATATTATGTAATTCCTATGTGGTGGATCTTTATTTTATTGGATGATCAATGAGATGTAATATGAATATTATCAAGTTAGCATAGTAAAAATCATGTCAATGTTTTGGTCATCCGTTTTGCGCTTAATGCCATCACAACTTTATGAGAGAGTAGACAAGTAAACCCATAAACCTCGGCCCAATTTTAATCATAAGAAACACCTTTCCAACGCATTTACACGCACTTTTATTTTCAACATCATTTAAATTCGAAAATATAAAAACACATTTACTTTCTTGCATACAACTATAAAACCCAAAAATACCTTTCACGCATCATATTTACTTTATTGCATTGTTATTTACTTTATTTGCATCATTATATTTTATTTTACTTACATTTACACCTTGTGCTTGACAACCACTCGGTAGAGTTAGAGACATAAGACAAGGAAGTTGTTTTGCAGGTTGCTTGAAGAAGAACGACGAGAGCTTTCTCGAATATTCCCCGAGAGTTCGATATTAAACTCTGAGTTCCCTCGTGGGGAAATTTACTCTTGCTACAACACTCTGCACTTGGAGTCTCGACGAGTTGGCACCTTTCCCTAGTGTCAGGCGCACCGTAGTGGGATGCACTGTAGCTGGGCGCCCCACGTGATGCCCCTCACTCTCCGACCCTGCCGAAGGAGTAGGATCTTGGTGAGGCCCACCTGACAAGTTAGGGTTCCACGTCGGATGGATCAGAGGAGAGGTAGGCCCAGTCCGCCGACTGGGAATGGGGAGATCGAGATGGGGATTGACCCAACGACTACCTCGGTCATGAGGGGAGCGCCGGCCACGACCACTGTCGATGAATCCGAGAAGAGTAGGGGAGGCTTCAGAGTTGGCCGATGGCACCACAGGGATGGCGGCCCGGTATGGAGGGGACTCCATGACAGCACACCAACATGGAGGCTGCCCGCCAGGCGCAAACGCCGTCCGGCGCCCACGCTGGCAACTTCTGGTCACGATCTGCCATGGAGGGTCAAAGAAATCTTCCAGGGTCGCGGGATGACGATAAGATCTGAGCAGCAAGGGGGAAGCACCACTGTGCAGCGCATCGTTAGATTCAAATTCCGCATACGACAGGTTGTTAGCGAGCGCCTAAATCCAGGAGCGGAGCGCGAGGGGAGGGTGTTGGCGGCCGCTGTCATCGGCGGTGAGTGCGGGCAGGCAGAGGGGGTGGCATGGGACATGGTGGAGCACACTGCGGTGCCGTGCATTGCCACCCGGAGTGCGAGAGCTCGAGGGAATAGCCGTTAGAGCCATCTCCAAAATAGCCTTGTTACCTGCTGCGCAGCGGTCGATCCCGTGATGAAGATGACTTGTTTCTTCCATGTTTCCCGCTTTTGAACCTGCGTGCAAAGACGTGGCACATTCTTTTGTTGGACTGGAAAGCCCCCAATCTCTTCAAAAATTAGGATCACTTGGAGACACTATCTATTGTTAGAATACATATCCTACACGTGTTTGTATAGATGTAGGATACGTATGCTTGTTTATTCCTTGTGTATAGTCCGTGTTGTATGCAACCGGAACTCCTTGTAATCCTCTTATATAATGAGCAATACAAGGCCACCTAACGTGTGGTTTCCCATATCTTACATGTATCAGACGCAAAACCCTAAACCGGACCTGCGCCTCCTCCCGCTTCCGCCGCCGCCGCCGCAGCCGATCTCAGCGCTGCGCCCGGCCTCTGCAAACCACCCACCTCTCCCCTTCTATCCTCGCTGCCCCTCTGCCATGAGTACCGACGCCGATCGGATCGTGCAAGCCGTGAAGGAAAAAGAAGACCGCGAGGCCCAAGAAGCTCTCGACGCCCAGTCCAAGCTCGCCCTCGCCACCGCCCCCTCCTCCAGCATGGGGGCCTTCTCGCTCACCTCGCTGCATGCCCAAGCCGTCGGCCTCCACTCCATCAAAGGGCACGTCCCTGTCGAGCTGGCCCTGTTGAGATCAAGATGGGTGACATGACCATGACCGATTACTTGAAGAAGATCAAGGCTCTCGCTGACGGTCTCGCGAATCTCGGCTCCCCGGAAGACGACGCCAAGCTGGTGATCCACTGCCTCAACGGGCTCTCTGAGCAATACGAGAGCGCCGCTGATCTCATCTCCCTCATGCCCGGCATCACGTTTGAGAAGTGCCGTTCTCTTCTCGCGCTCCAAGACATGAAGCGCAAGAATCGTCGCTCGCGCAATGGCAACGACGACACGGCCCTCTACTCCAACATCGCCACCGCCCCCAACTCCGGACGGGGCAACGGCGGCAAGGGCAAGAAGAAGAAGAAGGCCACAACAGAGGCTGCTAAGGACACCGCCATCATCCAGGCCGGCCCCGTTGTCACTCCTCCGGCCGCCGCTCCTCCGACCTGGCCCACACCGCTCCTGCCCTGGAACGGCGTGATCCAGATGTGGCCATACGGCCCTGGCATGCAGGCTTGGCCTCCCATCTACATGCACCGCCCCTTGCCCCCGCAGCACGCCTTCTATGCGCAAGGGCCCTATACCATGCCGCCCAATGGCTACGGCTACGACGGCTATGCTCCTCAGGCTCCTGCATATGGGCTCGGCGCTGCACCTCCGTCATCACCGGCTTCATCGACCGCTTCGTGGACCAGTCCGCGCTGATGAATCAGTTCCAGACGATGGGCCTCCAAGCGCCCACCTCCGATTGGGTCTTCGACACTGGCGCCACCTCCCACTTCGCATCGAACCCCGGTATGCTTACCTCCGTGTCTCCTCCTCCTTCCTCTCGTGTTGTCATTGTCGGTAACGGTTCCACCCTTCCGATCACCGCTACCGGGCATGCACGTTTTCCTATTTCTACTCCATCGCGTCCTCTGCATCTTCGCAATGTCTTAGTAGCTCCCGATATAGTCAAAAACCTCCTATCCGTTCGTAAATTCACCATTGATAATCGTGTTTCCGTCAAATTTGACCCTATTGGTTTTTCTGTGAAGGATCTTCTAACCAGGACCGAGATTCTCAGATGCAATAGTCCCGGACCCCTCTACCCTGTCAGCACCTCCTCCCCTAGCCGCCCACAAGCCTTCCTCGTCGTCGACCCTGCTATGTGGCATCGGCGCCTTGGACACCCTGGACGGCCGGTCATGGAGTCACTAGCTTGCTCCTGCATTATTCCTAGGGATAAAAATAAATCTAGTTTGTGTCATGCTTGTCAATTAGGTCGCCATGTTCGTCTACCTTTTTCTTCTACCAATCGTGTAACACATTCTCCGTTTCAACTCATACATTGTGATTTGTGGACATCTCCTGTTGAGAGTATTTCTGGCTTTAAGTATTATCTCGTTTGTCTCAATGATTTCACTCAATACGCTTGGGTGTATCCTTTACGTGCCAAGTCAGAAGCCTTCTCACACTTGTCGTCCCTCCACGCCTTAGCCCAAACTCAGTTTCATGCACCCTTGAAAGCCATCCAGTGTGACAATGGCCGTGAGTTCGATAATTCCTCCCTACAATCGTTTGCCCAACGCCATGGGATAGCACTCCGCTTCTCATGTCCCTATACTTCACAACAAAACGGTAAAGCCGAGAGAATTATTCGCACTCTTAATGACATCACTCGCACTCTTCTCATTCAAGCTAGCATGCCACCTCGTTTCTGGGCCGAGGCTCTCCATACAGCCGTGTTGTTGCACAATCGGCTCCCTTCCAAGGCCATCGCGGATCGCGTGCCTTTTCGAGCTCTTCATGGTGTAGATCCTGCATATGCCGGTCTTCGGGTCTTCGGATGCTTATGCTACCCCAACACCACCGCCGTTGCCCTGCATAAACTTGCGCCACGCTCCGTGCCATGCGTGTTCCTCGGGTATCCATCTCAACATCATGGCTATCGCTGCCTTGATCGTTCCACCCAAAAGATCATCATCTCTCGCCATGTTGTGTTTGACGAGTATGTCTTTCCTTTTGCCTCTAACGCATCACCACCATCCTCTACTCCTACTTTGCAAAGTTATGACTTTCTGCAGGTTGAGCAGCCGATGTTGTCGATGCCATTCACCGCGCCGATCACGGGAACCTCTGCCGCGGGCGCTCGGCAGCCTGCCGCGGCTGCTCGGCAGCCTACCGCGGGCACTTCTCCTGCCACGGCAGGATCTCCCACCCCGCGCACGCCGTCTCGAGCCACTTCGCCTGGCTCATCCCCGGCCGGATCGTCGCCACCCGGATCGACCTCGTCAGCTCCCTCGCCCGCTGCGTCTACGGATGATGGTGGCCCGGAGTCTTCTACGAGCTCGCCCTCCACGGTTTCGACCCCGCCTCCCGCTACGGATGCTCCTCGGGCTCGCCGTCCTCGAGCACCACCGCCGCCACCGTCTCACCCCATGCTCACGTGTGCCAAGCACGGCATTGTGCAGCCCAAGACGATTTTTGATCTTCATGTTGAAGGATTATCTCCGATACCGAAGACTTATCGTGGTGCTCTCAAAGACCCCAACTGGCATGCTGCAATGGTTGAAGAGTACAGTGCGCTCCTCTCCAACAACACTTGGGACTTGGTTGATCCTCCTGGCCATGCCAATATTGTCACCGGTAAGTGGATCTTTCGTCACAAGATGAAGTCTGATGGTTCATTGGAACGATACAAAGCTCGTTGGGTCCTCCGGGGTTTTACTCAGCGTGAAGGTATTGATTTTGATGAAACTTTCAGCCCTGTGGTCAAGCCAGCCACTATATGCACGGTGTTATCTCTTGCGCTCTCTAGTGACTGGCCGATTCATCAGCTTGATGTCAAGAACGCCTTCCTCAATGGCACACTCATCGAGACCGTGTATGCTCGACAGCCTTCCAGGTTTACTGATCCTAGATTTCCTGACAAGGTGTGTCGCCTCAACAAATCTCTACGGTTTGAAGCAGGCGCCTCGAGCATGGTTTCAGCGGTTTGCTTCGTTCATTGCTACTGTTGGTTTTGTTGGCTCCAAGTCCGATAGCTCCCTGTTTGTCTACCGGCGTGGCACTGACATGGCCTATCTCCTGCTCTATGTGGATGACATTATCCTGACAGCGTCTTCTCCGACTTTGTTGCATAGTTTGATTGCTTCTCTTCGTAAAGAGTTTAGCATGACAGATATGGGTGAGCTTCACTATTTTCTGGACATCTCAGTCAGACGCACTAAGGACAGTTTGTTCCTCTCACAGGAGAAGTATGCACTGGAGCTTCTTGACAAAGCTGGTATGTTACAGTGTAAATCTATCTCCACTCCAGTTGATACAGCTTCTAAGCTTGCAGCTCAGTCTAGTGATCCTGTGGCTGATCCTACAGAATATCGCAGTATTGCAGGAGGTCTCCAATACCTCACTTTCACTCGGCCAGATATCTCCTATGCAGTACAGCAGATATGTCTTCATATGCATGATCCACGGGTTAATCACTTGCTCCTTGTGAAGCGTGTTCTACGCTACATCCGCGGCACCACCGACTATGGTCTCACTTTGTATCGACGCACATCGAACAAATTGCTGGCCTACTCTGACGCTGATTGGGCAGGTTGTCCAGACACTCGACGGTCTACTTCAGGCTACTGTGTGTTCCTCGGCGCGAATTTGGTGTCTTGGTCGGCTAAGCGGCAGCACACTGTTTCCCGATCGAGTGCGGAGGCTGAGTATCGGGCGGTAGCAAATGTGGTGGCCGAGTCTTCTTGGCTTCGACAGCTACTTTTGGAGCTTCATCGACTGGTACATGATGCTTCTGTGGTCTTCTGTGACAATGTGAGTTCTGTTTACATGACACAGAATCCAGTGCATCACCAGCGAACCAAACATGTGGAGATTGATCTACACTTCGTCAGAGATCGCGTTACCACTGGCGAGGTTAAGGTGCTACACGTTCCTAGTGCATCACAGTTCGCGGACATCTTCACCAAAGGATTACCATCGCCTCTCTTCTTGGACTTTCGGGACAGTCTCAACATTCGTCGGCTGCCCAGTTTCGACTGAGGGAGGGTGTTAGAATACATATCCTACACGTGTTTGTATAGATGTAGGATACGTATGCTTGTGTATTCCTTGTGTATAGTCCGTGTTGTATGCAACCGGAACTCACTAGTAGAAAATAGGGCTTTCGTTTTGAGCTCCAAACGGCAGTTGCACCGGTTGGCTTACGAACCCAGACTAAAGGGGTTCTTTAGCACCGGTTCGAGCTGCCAGAGAGGTAAATTGAGCCCGTGGAGCTCTAGCACCGGTTTGTTAGGAACCATTAGCACCGGTTCGTGCCACAAACCGGTGCTAATGGCCACCCTTTTGCACCGGTTTCATATACGGACCGGTTCTAGAGATCTTGCCTATAAATAAAGCTGCCCACCAGCCTTCTCCTCTGTTTTTTTTCTTTGGAAGGTGTGAGAGGGGGTGTGCTAGTTTGGTTTTTTCCCTTATGCACAAGAGGTGTTTGATGAAATGCCTAAGAGCATGAACCAACTTAAGCTCACACAAAATAAAAATGATATGAGGTGCTCGAGCGATACTTAGGTCTTCTCCTCGTTCTTTCCTCCTCGATCGAGGTTAGCAACTCTATTCTTTTATTTGTCATTGATACAAATGCATGTTTCATCATTTTACTATTTATGATGTTCGGTAATAGTATTAGTAAACCTAATTATATGACGCAGATGAACGAACGACAATGGATGTACGGTGACCGACGCACTTCCGAGTTCATTGAAGGTCTTCGTAATTTTGGCGATGTGGCTCGGGCAAATATTCAGAATGGTTTTATGTGTTGTCCATGTGTTCACTGTGGGAACAAGAAGGAGTACTCTTCCTAGAAAATCATTCACGCCCACCTGCTTCGGAAAGGTTTCATGCCTAGCTATAATTGTTGGACCAAGCACGGAGAAAGAGGGGTTATAATGGAAGACAATGAAGAAGAAGAGGATGATGATATGTACCCTGAATATGGTGATACTGCAACGGGGGAAGCTGAAGCTGAAGGGACAGGAGAAGCTGAAGATGTAGAGGCATCAGATGAGCCTGATGATGATCTTCGTCGGGCCATCGTAGATGCACACAGAGAACCAGAAAGTGTGAATGAGAAGCGGAAGTTAAAAGGTATGTTAGAGGATCACAAAAAGAAGTTGTACCCAGACTGTGAAGATGGGAACACAAAGCTCGGTACCACACTGGAGTTGCTGCAATGGAAGGCAGAGACTGGTTTATCTGATAAGGGATTTGAAAAATTACTAAAAATAATGAAGAAAAGCTTCCAAAGGATAATGAATTGCCTGACAGTACGTACGAAGCAAAGAAGGTTCTCTGCCCTCTAGGATTAGAGGTTCAGAAGATTCATGCATGCATTAATGACTGCATCCTCTACCGTGGTGAGGAGTACGAGAATTTGGAAGCATGCCCGATATGCACTGCACTGCGATATAAGATCAGACGAGATGACCCTGGTGATGTTGATGGCGAGCCCCCCGGAAAGAGGGTTCCTGCCAAGGTCATGTGGTATGCTCCTATAATACCATGGTTGAAACGTCTGTTTAGAAACAAAGAGCATGCCAGGTTGTTACGATGGCACAAAGAAGACCGTAAGAAAGACGCGATGTTGAGACACCTCGCTGATGGGTCGCAGTGGAGAAAAATTGAGAGAGACTACCCGGACTTTGCAGGCGACGCAAGGAACTTAAGGTTTGGTCTGAGTACAGATGGCATGAATCCTTTTGGGGAGCAGAGCTGCAGTCATAGCACCTGGCCTGTAACTCTATGTATCTATAATCTTCCTCCTTGGTTGTGCATGAAGCGGAAGTTCATTATGACGCCAGTGCTCATCCAAGGTCCGAAGCAACCCGGCAATGACATTGATGTGTATCTAATACCATTAGTTGATGAACTCTTACAGTTATGGACCAAACCAGGTGTACGTGCATGGGATGAGCACAAACAGGAGCCGTTTGACCTACGAGCGTTGCTTTTCGTAACCATCAATGATTGGCCTGCTCTTAGTAACCTTTCAGGACAAACAAACAAGGGATACAATGCATGCACGCACTGTTTAGATAAGACTGACGCTATATATTTGAAAAAATGCAAGAAGATTGTGTACTTGGGGCATCGTCGATTTCTTATGACCACGCATTCCGTAAGAAAGAAAGGCAAGCATTTTAGAGGTGTGGCAGATCACCGGCAAAAGCCTGATCTCCGTACTGGTGATGATTTATTTGATATGGTCAGAGACCTAGAAGTAATCTTTGGAAAGGGTCCTGGCGGTCAATCTGTTCCAAATGACGTCGCTACCGGACACGCACCCATGTGGAAGAAGAAATCTATATTTTGGGAGCTTGAGTATTGGAAACACCTAGAGGTTCGCTCTTCAATCGACGTGATGCACGTTACGAAGAATGTTTGCGTGAACCTGCTAGGCTTTCTGGGCGTGTATGGAAAAACAAAAGATACACCAGAAGCACGGGAGGATCAACAACGTATGAAAGACCCAAACAACATGCATCCACAGAGCAAGACGGATAAAGGGCGTTACTTAAGTCCTGCCAGCTACGCTCTTACAAAAGCAGAGAAGGAAATATTTTTTGATGTCCTTTCAAGTATTAAAGTGCCGTCTGGCTTCTCGTCAAATATAAAGGGAATAATAAATATGACAGACAAAAAATTCCAAAACCTGAAGTCTCATGACTGTCACGTGATTATGACGCAGTTGCTTCCAGTTGCATTAAGGGGGCTTCTACCGGAAAATGTTCGCGTACCCATTGTTAAGCTATGTGCATTCCTCAATGCAATATCTCAGAAGGTAATCAATCCAGATATGCTACCAAGGTTACAGAAGGATGTGGCGCAATGTCTTGTTAGTTTTGAGTTGGTGTTCCCGCCATCCTTCTTTAATATTATGACGCATCTCCTGGTTCACCTTGTCGAAGAGATTGCCATTCTCGGTCCTGTATTTCTACACAACATGTTCCCCTTCGAGAGATTCATGGGAGTCTTAAAGAAATATGTTCATAACCGTGCTAGGCCAGAAGGAAGCATCTCCAAGGGCTACGGAACAGAGGAGGTCATTGAGTTCTGTGTTGACTTTATCCCTGACATTAAGTCGATTGGTGTTCCTGAATCGCGGCATGAAGGGAGACTACGTGGAAAAGGCACGCTAGGAAAGAAATCAATGTATTGTATGGACGGGATTTCTTTCACTCAAGCACACTACACAGTTCTACAAAGTTCTGCCTTGGTGGCCCCGTATATCATTGAACACAAGAATATTGTACGCTCCCAACACCCGGCTCAGTCCGACTCCTGGATTACACATAAACATATGGCGACTTTCGGTGGTTGGTTCCGGACACATATCATAAATGACAACATTGTTGGAGATCAGCTATACTTGTTGGCCGGGTCACCATCTTCGACTATATTGACTTTCCAAGGGTACGAGATCAATGGGAACACATTCTACACGATCGCCCAAGATAAAAAGAGCACCAACCAAAACAGTGGTGTCCGCATTGATGCAACAAACAACAACGAGCAAAAGGACACCTATTATGGTTACATAGAGGAGATATGGGAACTTGACTATGGACCTTCTTTTAAAGTCCCTTTGTTTCGGTGCAAATGGGTCAAGCTAGATGGAGTAGGGGTAAAGGTTGACCAGCTGTATGGAATGACAACAGTGGATCTCAACAATCTTGGTTACAGAGACGAACCATTCGTCCTAGCCAATGATGTGGCTCAAGTTTTCTATGTGAAAGACATGTCCTCCAAACCAAAAAAAAGAAAAGATAAGACAACGAATACATCATACGATGAGCCAAAGCGTCACATAGTTCTTTCAGGGAAAAGAAACATCGTGGGAGTTGAGGATAAGATAGACATGTTAGAAGATTATAATAAGTTTGATGAAATTCCGCCCTTCAGAGTGAATATTGACCCAATCATCGCGTTAAATGGTGAACATACTCCATGGTTACGACCGAAGCGATCCTAATCAAGGGAGATACGCGAAGGGAGGTTCAAAGGGAAACACAAGAAGAAAACTCAGAAGACTAGATATAGGGATCATAACTTGTGTATCTCAATATGGAAATCACTTTCCCATTTATTTTTTGTGTAATGATGTTATTGTATGAGGGAGATTTCCCAATAATTTACCCAACATTCTTAGAGGAGACGGAGTCTTTCACGGGCTTGCAGGGAAATTTTTCCGAGGCAGAGCTTCCGAAGATGCCGTAGGGCGTGAGCACCAACAACATCTTTGAGAAGCTCTGCCACGGGAGATTTTCCAACCCTTTACTCAACATTGTTAGAGGCATGGCACCGCTTCTACTTTGTCTTGTTCCTCCGACAGGGGCATCGTGCGTCCACCCACGCGTCCTTATCTCATCGAGCAGTGCATCCACCCATGCGTCCTTATCCTGCCGATATCTTTAGTCTCGGTTGCACCCACCAACCGGGACTAAAGGTTACCCACACGTCCTTATCCCACCGACAGTTTTGTTAGATGACACAAAAACCACCTTTAGTCCCGGTTGTACCCACCAGCCGGGACTAAAGGTTAGATGGTTACCCGCGCCACTGTGTTCCCGCCTATTTTCTTCCCGCGCTTTCGACCACTTCTCGCCTCCGTCTTCCCGCCATTTTTCACTATATATATATGTAGGCTTGGCCTCCATTTACATATCACATCTAGACTCATATCTGCAAACCTCATCACTCTCTTCCATGGCTTCCATCGTATCTCTAACCCCCGAGGAGGCGGAGGCGCTTTGCGCCTCAAACTACCCCTGCCCGTCGGGCTACCGCGTCCCCACCGGCTGGATGATGAGCGTCGGAGGCGTACCGGTCCCTCCTGTCCCTGTAGGTGTGGCGCGCCAGATGGCCATCACGAACCACTACTACTTCGAGCTCACACCAGAGCAGCGGAGGAATCCTCAGTGGCATCCCGACTACAGCCCGACTTGGGACGCCTTCTTCATCAATCGGCGTGATAGTGCGCTTGCCAGGCACGAGGAGGACAGCTCGCCTCGTTCGAACTTCAACGAGGCCGGCCGTTGGCTATGGTGGCGCGGCCGAACTCTCCAGAGCGTCATGGCCTACCGTGGCCCCCGCCTGCGCTACCCTCACTCTCAGCCCACGCGTCCTCACCAGTCGAGGTTCGACTACCGCGACCCCGATGCCAGCGACGATAACAGCGGCGACTACGACGACTACAGTGGCGACGTTTATAGGGCTAGGCACGACTATGACTGAATCATCCAACATTCGAAAACAAGCTCGGCCGATTGTGACTTAATCTGGCCATGTATCTTAATTTTTAGTTGAGATATGTTTCTTTTCCTGTTCAATCGTTTTCCCGCCCTTTTTCTTTCCGCCCTTTTCTTCCCGCCCTTTGCTCTCACGGAAATATAACTAATCAAAAGAAAATAGAAAATCAAATATAACTAATCAAATATAACTAATCAAAAAGAAAATCAAATATAACTAATCAAAAGAAAATAGAAAATCAAATATAACTAAACAAAAAGAAAATCAAATATATCTAATCAAAAGAAAATAGAAAATCAAATATAACTAATCAAAAGAAAATAGAAAATCAAATATAACTAATCAAAAGAAAATAGAAAATCAAATATAACTAATCAAAAGAAAGCAGAAAATCAAATATAACTAATCAAAAGAAAACAGAAAATCAAATATAACTAATCAAAAGAAAACAGAAAATCAAATATAACTAATCAAAAGAAAATAGAAAATCAAATATAACTAATCAAAAGAAAATAGAAAATCAAATATAACTAATCAAAAGAAAATAGAAAATCAAATATAAATAATCAAAAGAAAATAGAAAATCAAATATAACTAATCAAAAGAAAATAGAAAATCAAATATAACTAATCAAAAGAAAATAGAAAATCAAATATAACTAATCAAAAGAAAACAGAAAATCAAATATATCTAATCAAAAGAAAATAGAAAATCAAATATAACTAATCAAAAATAAATTCAAATATGGAATTTGGCGGGAACAACTGAAAATTTCAAATGGCCCTTTAGCACCGGTTCGTGGCTCAAACCGGTGCTAAAGGGGGTGGCGGTGCAGTTCCCAGAAAACACCCTTTAGCACCGGTTTAAGCCATCAACCGGTGCTAAAGGTAGGACCTTTAGCACCGGTTGGTGGCTTTAACCGGTGCTAAAGGGTCTTTAGCACCGGTTCAAGCCACGAACCGGTGCTAAAGGTGCCTCCTTTATAACTCCCATCTTCTTCCTCTGCCCGCATCGCTGAAACTGCTAAGGACTTGCGCGTAGGAGCTCGAGGACGCCGTCAGGCTGCCGGATTTTTCCACCGCCGCCGCCGTCGTCACCGCCGCCGTTCGCGCCCGCCGCGCCACCCGCGCCCGCCGTCCGCGCCCGCGCCGGCCGTGCCACCCGCGCGCGCGCGCCCTGCCGCCCGCCCGCGCCACCCGTGCCCGCCCCCGGCCGCCCGAATAAGCCGCCGCCCGCCCCCGGCCGCCACTGCCGCCCGCCCCCGGCCAGACACCGCGAGCACCACCGCCCACCCCGGCCTCACCGCGAGCACCACCGCCCGCCCCCGGCCGGCCGCCGCCCGTGCAAGGTAGAAAAAAGTTTTAATTTTGTTAATTTTTTTAAGTACTAATAGTAGTAGTATTTTTGTTAGCAAATAGGAATAGTAGTATTTTTGTTAGCAAATAGGAATAGTAGTACTTTTGTTAGCAAATAGGAATAGTAGTATTTTTGTTAGCAAATAATTATTAGCAAATAGGTTAGGAAATTATTTGTTAGAAAAATAGGTTGTTAGCAAATAGGTTAGGAAATTATTTGTTAGAAAAATTATTGTTGTTAGGAAATTATTTGTTAGAAAAATTATTGTTGTTAGGAAATTATTGTTGTTAGAAAAATTAGTTAGGGTATTTAATTAATTCTAACATTAGTTAGTTCATTATAGGATTAATTTTAGGTATATTACTTTAGTTATTTTGGGTCTTTTATAACTTTAGTTATTTTAGGGTTAGGGTTCCATTATAAAATGGGGGCGTTGGCCGGGCGCCGGCGTGGTGGGGAGGGGCGTTGGCCGGGCGCCGGCGTGGTGGGGAGGGAAGACCTAATCTTCCCCCACCGCGCCGGCGCTCGGCCAACGCCCCCTTTTTTTGGTCTCTGTATCATTATAATAATTTGTAATAATTCTTTGCAGAAACTATGGATCTCGGAAGAGACGACTTCCAGGAAAATATTATCGAGGACATCATCCGCGATAATGATGACAATGTCACCTCGTTGTTTCTAAACAACTCCGGTGAGGGAGACGAACAAAATCGTAGAGATGGCTTTGATGAGGGAGAAGGTGCCGGAGAGGATGGAGGCACCGGTGAAGTAGAAGGTGCCAGAGAGGGAGAAGGTGCCGGAGTGGATGGAGGCACCGGTGAAGGAGAAGGTGCCAGAGAGGGAGAAGGTGCCGGAGATGAGGGAGAAGGCGCCGGCGAGGTAGATGTGTATTAATAATAAATTAAGCATTTGTTGTATAGTTGGATTATTTGATTTGTGTATATACATATATTAACGCTCCTTCTTCTTTTAGCCCTCTGGATCGAGCCACTCTTCTATAAATAGAAGAGGTCCGGCCAGAAGGTTGGAAGAACATGAAAGGTACCGAATAGAAGAAATCGGTGAAGATGGCGAACCGATTGCTCCCGCGGCTCACGCAAGTAAATTTATAAGACAATGCGGAGTTCTTGTTAGGGACAACATTCCGATCACCATTCGAGAATGGAAGAAGACAAAGACGGAACCAGTTAAATATGTCCGCAACAGATTGAAGAATATTCTTTAGAAGAAGCTCATGGTTAATTTTACCCTACCAGAGGCGCCACAGGTGGATCGAACTGAGGTGGATTCAAATGAGGAGGATTCAAATGAGGAGGATTCAGATGACGATGATCGTCATCTGAATATCATAGAGCGGAAAGTCAAGAAGTGGACTCTTTCGAGGATGGCAATACAATTCAACAATTGGAAGAAAAGATTGTACAAGGATTTTGTCGACCAAAAAAAGACTCCGGTGTTCACTGGACAATATGAGAAGATAAAAGATCACTGGGACGCATTCGTGGAGTACAAGACTTCAGAGGCAGCTAAGCGAAGGTCAGAAATAAATAAGAAAAATGCTGCTAAAAAGAAGTATCACCATACTATGGGGCAAGGAGGCTACAAGACTGACAAGCCTAAGTGGAAGAAGATGGAGGACGATCTAATTGCCAAAGGGATCATTCCGGAGACATTGAAATGGAATGACCAGTTAAGGGATTGGTTTTATGGGCATGGAGGGAAGTTGGACTCGGAAGGGAAGTGTGTATATACAAAAAAGCATGACGAAGACCCTCTTCCCATTGGTCCCCTTAGAAGCGCATCAAAGGATGTTGAAGAGGGAAGGTTCCATCCCGAAAGAGAGAAGGACGAGCTCACGCGCGCCCTTGGGAATGATGAACACCCAGGATGAACACGAACCACTCCGGGCTACAAACCGTGGAAACTCGGGTTTCCCGTGGAAATGAAGAAATTTCCCGATAGAAGCCGTCAGAGAAGAAAGGAAAGGGAAGCAAACCGCATGTCTCAGATAGAACAAGAGCTGAAGCGGCAATTAGACTTGTTAAATCGGATAAGCCAGCAAGGAACCGCCGCATCTCAGCCACAGATAGAAGCCGGATATGATGCTACCGGCCCACCATCTCAGCGGAAAAGCAGCGTGGCTTCCACGGACCTCCCAGCGGATGATGATGAACCGGCGATCCGCTACCGAGTGGATGATATCACGGAGTCGACATCTTGCGAGCTACATGTCAAGGTCGTGAACATAACCATGAAGGTGGCGGTCGGCTATGCCTTACCCATTGGACCTGATTCAACTTATCATTGCCGTCCGATTCCACCTGGCTATGCTGTTGCCGGGGTGGATGAAGTTATGGGCGGATTTGAGCAGCTGAAGCTTGACCACCCTGCGGGTGAAGGGGATTTGTACGAGCTGGGAGAAGCCAAGAAGACCACCGTTCTATGGCTAAAGGAATTAATCGTGCTTCCAAATTGGACGCCAAGGTCTCCAGCACGTCACCCTTCTTCACCGCCACATCAGCCTTCTCCGCCATCTCCACGTCAGCCTTCTCCGCCATCTCCGCGTCAGCCTTCTCCAGCATACCAGCCTTCGCCAGCTAGTGAGCCGTCTCCGCCACCTCCACCCACTGAGGCTCAGAGCCAAAAGCAGAAGCGTACCATCGCCGCTCCCAAGAGTAACCGATCACCGATCCGTCGACAGGAGCCCCTTCCAAGAGTACCTAAGGTTCCTCTAAAGAGACCTTACGACTATACTCCGGAGGAAAACGCGGCGAAGGTACAAGAGAAATCAAAGAACTTCTTTGAAAATTTGTAGAGAAAGAAGACCGAGCAGTCCGCCGAGCAGCCTCCTCTAGATCCAAAAGTGTTAAAAATGTTAAAGAACCTTCAGCAACCCGAGCCAAGGCTTGCATCAGATTATGACCGCACTATTCTCAAGTCAGATGCAGCAAAGCGGTCGAAAGGTAAATCAGTTCCTCAGCTCGGAGAACAGATGAACTCTTGCCCCCCGCTCCAAGTGTTTCCCGATGTCCAGTATGATCCAGAGATCATAGCACTGTACAAAGAGGAGGCCGAAGCTGCAGGTATGTCTGTTGCTCAATACTTAAGCAGGTGTGATTTCCCCACGGCTGAAGTAGTAGCATACAAATACCGGCATGGGAGCCCTCTCGTCAGACCCGAGGAGATTCCAAATCTACCAACAAGAATGCGAAAATTGCATAAGTGGTACTTGGAAGCCTCACAGCGTGGGCAGAATTGGATCGTAATAGGAATTAATGATGAGCATTACTTTCGTGGAACCGACGACATAAACATCGAATTTGCTGAATTATTTCAGTTATACAATCATGATGCCCTCGACAAATCGATGATCAGTGCCTATTGTTTATAAGTATTATTTTTCCTTGTAACTATAAGTCTTTATCTCATCTCGTTTATTGCATGCATAATTTTACTCACTATATTATGCAGATTGAAGAAACTCGAATGCAAAAGAGGACAAATCTATAATATTGGGTTCATTGACCCATATACCGTGAACGAGGTAACTCTCCATAACCATATCAAGGACACGGAGGATAACTTGGTACGGGCGTTAAGGAAACAAGAAACCATGACGAAAATACTTTTTCCTTACAATTTCAAGTGAGTGTGTTAACTGTCTTATACACATTACTATATATTTTGGTTACTCGATGTTAAGTGTGTGTTATGTGTGTGCGCAGCTATCATTTTATTCTGCTAGTTATTGAACTTGATAGAGGACGAGTACTAGTCATGGACTCGAAAAAAAAATCCCTTGAGACATTCGGGGACATGATTGATACACTCCAGCGGTAATTTCAATCATTATGCATGGCACTATATCAGCTACTTTCGTTCATTTCCCGATATCAAGTAATTACTAACTTCTTTATTCATTTTCTTTGCCGGACAGTGCTTGGAAACGGTTCACGGCTAAGGCACCGGTCCCTGGAGAAATGAGCTTGAATTTAAATAAGTACCGGTAAGTACTACTAGCTAGGTCCGCGCATCTCTTTGGTTCTAGTTTCAATACCATTATCATCCTTGATTATTATTTTGATTGAACTCTATTCTCGTAAAGTGCTTGAAGCAAGAAGACGGGAATAATTTATATGGATTCTATGTCTGCGAGTTCATGCGAGAGACTTGTCGTGAGAAGAGAAGACTAGAACAACTAGATGTACGTAAACAATATTCACAATTTTATTTTATTACCATCATTTATGTTGAGTTTCTTCATTCATATATATTGATCCCCTTCTTTACATTAGATCGAACTGAAGCGGGATCGTCTTCTAGCAACTGAGCGTATACGAGCAATTCAAGAGGAACTGGCGGGATTCTTACTTGATGAGGTCATAGCACCAACCGGTGAATACCATCGGCATTACAATTTTGGAAAATCGTAGCTGAAATTATATTGTATATATTCATGAACGTGTACAATGTTCCATTATGTAATATGTTCGACCAAACACGATAAAAGATAACACATACTAGCTTCGATCTCTATATGTATGACGATATTGTGTAATATATATGATGGTTTCTTTTATATGTGCATCAACATTTTTCAAATACCCCAAAAAACCGTATTTCAAAAGGCTAGGGATTAGGGTTTTAGCCAAACACTGCAGGGGCTGCCACGTCGCCATCCTCTAGCACCGGTTCATATTACAAACCGGTGCTAAAGGTCCATCGGCCGGAGCTGGTCTACACGGCCACGTGGAGACCCTTTAGCACCGGTTCGTAACGCAACCGGTGCTAAACGGGGAGGGCTTTAGTCCCGGATGCGTTGCGCCGGTTGCAAAACCGGTGCTAATCGGGGTTATGAACCGGTGCTATTTCTCTGTTTTCCACTAGTGACTCCTGGTAATTCTCTTATATAATGAGCAATACAAGGCCACCTAACGTGTGGTTTCCCATATCTTACATCTATATATACCTAATAATAATAAAAGGAGAAGTGTTTCTCTCTTCGTATATCGCAATGCGCTTTGGTGATTCCACCTTAAAGCTTTTGACCGTCGTGGCGTGTTCACATGTCGCACGCCTGTGCTTTGTTAGAAGTCGAACGCTTACCTAAATCTAATCTAATCTATCTATCTAAACTAATAATATGGCTTGAGGACATGATGGTAGTAATACGTGAAAAAAAATCTTTTTATACGTTAATAAAACCAGATCCATCGGGCTTATATTTTTCGTACCTCAAAAAAACCCTGGGTGTTTTCCTTACGTACTCGCTCGACGTCCGCGACGCCTTCCGGCCTTGTACGTCGCCCGTAGCATCCCGCACCTGTTCGCTCGCGCAATCAATAGTTCTACCGCCGGAGAGTTTGAATCGGAGTGTCTTCCTCGACCTCCGCTACGTGCAGCACTGGGACTTCGCCCTGATTCGGGTCGGTCAGGTTGATCGAACGCGTGCATAAAGGAAGATCTCCAGGAGCCGTAACCAAATCACCCCGCACCGCCCAACCAGAGCACGCCAAGGATGCTGCTGCTGGGAGACTCCGGATAAGGGCGGCCCTCGCGACCGGAGGACTTGCCCAAACACGAAGGCCACGGCTGCACCGTTGATGCTGCCTATGGGTCTCACCTCCGTATGTCTGGGAGACAGCTTGCAGCTGATGGTTCCGGTGGCCAAGAGGGCGAGGCGAGAGAGGCGGAGAGGATGGGATGATCGGCCGGTATTGGAATAGCTCTAGGGGTGGCGCAGCTGAGCAGCTCCGATGGCAGACTTGGGCGCTGTCGCCTGTCGGCGATGCAGAAATCACGGGGAGAGAGAGGAACAAGGACGCCGGGTGGGCTCTGCTGGCCTAGGTTGCTGCTCGAGTTAAAATGATTATTCTGATGCAGTTACAACGTCGGCTTCCTCTAGCTACTCTGGTCCTGGTAGAGATCAACTGATCGAACGCCTCAACGGTACCGTGGAATTCCCTAGCCACTACTAGGCTGCGCCGTGTGCTCTGCTGACAGTCTCGTCGCTTGCAGCTGGAGGCTAACTCCGAGGGAAAAAGGTAAGGCATGATCGATTTACCATGTGAGACTAGAATGAGCATAGGTTAGTTGAATCGATCCACATCATATACGAGTTTAATCTTCCATGTACAAGGACGAATTTTATGCGGCAGCTAGCTAAAAAAGAAGTCTTTCAGGATCTCGTCAAGGAAGTCTTTCATGATCTCGTGAAGCCACAGTAAGGGCGAGCTCTCTTGCCTGTGTGGTGTTTTCTATCCTGACTACTCGCGATCGATTGGGGAATTGAGCATTGGAGCCCATTTGTTAGGCTATGAGATTAGTGGTGGGTTTGGGGTGAGAATCGTGGCCTGCTCGTTTTGAAACGTAATAACCAGTACTTGATTTTTTTGATTGAATATTACCGCAGGTCGAGCTGATGGTTGTGTCGACCAACGAGTTTAGGTGTTTAAAGAAAAAGAGGCCATTAAGAGAATTTTAGGGTGCGTTTGGATGCGCTCCGCTTTGCACCCGCGCTCTCGGAGCGGGCGGAGCTCCAGTTCATTTTAACGGAGCTGGGAAAACCGAGCTCCACAAAAGCTGTCAGGACCTAAAATGGCCCAGCTTCTTGGATCTAGCTTCTGGAGTTAGGATGTTCGGCACTGCTTCGTCGAGATTTTTCTAGAAGCTGAAAGCTAGAGGATTGCCAAACACCCTCATAGTCTTCAATCCTAGCTAGATTCTTTTCATGGATTTTAGATCCTCCGGCTATTTTTTGGCAAAAGATGTAACCCTGAGTCTCTTTCTCTTTTCTATTTATATTTTATATTTAAAATCAATATTTTATTTATCTGAATCAATTTAGGATTCTTTTTATTTTTTATTTTTTGTTTCCTGTTGCAACGCACGGGCATCCTTACGTCAGCATCTTCAAATTGTAGTAAACTAAATTGAACGTTTGGTCGTGATAGCAGGCACCTGAATCTAATGTTTGATGGGCTCCAAACACCGCCCCTACCTCATGTTATAGGTAGCACGGATCCCTGACCTTGATTTATCCAGCTAACTATGGCGGCAGCAAACCATCCAAGCCCTGAGAGCTCATATTCTACAAATCTTGCACATGAGCTTGAGGTCAACATAGGTAATTTGAATCTCTATCAAGGTCATTATCTCTTTCATGGTAGAAACTTAGTGACATGATGGGCGTTGGAGGAGTTGTCAAAAATGAGTTTCAAGATGGAATAATTCGATATACTATGTTCTGTATATGGTTGTCTGAAGATGTAAACAGAGAAGTTGACTTGCATTATGAACTTTATTATGTGACCTAACGTTATCTTCTTTGTATGAATCTACAAGATGTTTTTTTACTGTTTTTATCTGATATTATTGTATAAGCTTTACCAAGATAAATACTGAATCATGAGTCTCTTTTGTTCTTGGCAAGCTCCAATATGGGTAGTTTGAGTATTTCTTTCTATTTACATGACCCGCAAATATTATTTTTGGAAATACAATTTGAAGATGCTGACGTAAGGATGCCCGTGCCCATATTGAATCCATCGATTCCCCTGCCTCCTCCATGGGTGGACGCCTCGGCGGTCTTGACGACGGGCAGATATTGGCGCGACTGGGTCATCCGCCTAGCACCTGTGGCATGGAATCAGCTTATCGTTGCACCGGGACGACCGCCCTGGAGTTTGATCTGCCGCTGCATCGCTCGATCCGATTCGACTGCCTCAGGGCGCTCTTCCATGGCGGCGTGGTCGGGGCACGTAGGGGCGCCGGTGCGCGATGGTGGACGGGGCGGGCGCGTAGGGAAGCCCGCCGGCTGTGGATAGAGGTGCATACTGAACCTTCCGGTGGCGGGGACGGGCGCAGGAGGAGCCTCCCGGCGAGAGTTCCTTGGTGTGGAACAACGGCTGAGAGGAACTGTCGCTGTCGGTAATGGCCTGTTGGTCTGGAGCTATACTGTTCAATTCTGCAGTCTAACAGCTTGATTTGAAAGCGTTGGTGTCGATGTCCAACTATGATTTCAGTAACTGAACTCTTTCGATTGAATTATCATCATCTCTTTCATCTGAACACTTGCATGAAAGATACAGCAGGAAAGCTAGGTCCTGCCCACGTAAACTGAAGGGACAATGGCAATTGAGTTAGGAGCTAGTTGTGGTCTTCCGGGCTTGGTAAGCTTCTGAACTTCATTCTATTTTCGATTCGAATGTATACAGATCTTGGAGGTTCTCTGTAGATAAAAATGAGCTTTGCTTCTCCTTCAGGAATGACATTGCTGGGTTGTGATGTTGTTACAACTGACAACATTGAGGTGATCCCGCTGCTCATGAGGAACAAATCTGGATTGCACTATCAAATCTTGACTTAGATATTTTTATCCAAGCGAACCGTTGTTGACTGCATCAATGGAGCTTTATGTAGATCGTTATGAAATTTATTTTAAGTGCAATTTGGTATCTCACACATTTTAATTGCGCATAGGTTTTAAATATTATCTTTTGAGACGGGAGCTAGGGAACTAATTCTGAAGCGAAACCTGAGATATTTAAAATGGTACAAAAGAAAACTGAAAATGAAAATTTAGGTGTTTGTATGATACAAATTACAATGTTTCTAGGACTATAATGATGCCTGCACCGTCACATCGTCATACGCAATGCAGGGCAAGAAGAGCGTCAACTAGGACATTGTGAGGAGGTAAAAAGTAAAAACACACATAATAATATCATGTTTTCTACTTTGTCTATTTACGTTACCATGCAAACATTTTGGCAACCCATCTCCCATTGCAACGTATGGGCAATTTTCTTAGTACTGCTTAAATACCAAGACCATCGATTTCTAGACCCTAAAGTTTATTCTAACAGGAATAATATACTCCTCAAATGACACGAAGTAATTCCTTAATGTCTTTGTGTCCTCTGACTTCACTACAACATAGGGATCATCTCTGGCGACTCCGGAGGCCACCCCGCCGCCTCCACGACGCCCTGCTCACCCCACCTCCACCAGAGAAGGCTGTCGGTGGACGGCGGCGGTGGGGAGGCTCCTCTTTTTTAGCCTTCTTCTTTGCCCCAGTGTTGTCTGCCGGCGTTGTTGGGTTCAGTTCGACCTGATCTGGGTGCAACGAGTCTGTCGGCATTGTTGGGTTTAGTTCGATCTGATCCGTCGTCGTCCGCTCCTGCTGCATGATCTGGACTTTGCCGCCATCGTTGGCTCGTCTTCACGCCGTCGCACAGCCGCACATACGTCCAGCAAAGCTTAAGACGGTGATGGGTGGTGACCATGAAGATTCGGGCCTGATTTGGCTTCCGTGGCTTTGCAATGTCGCGGTTGTCCCTGTGCGACCAACTGCGCCCTGCGATCTAGCCTCCGCCCAACATGCTGGCGAGGGCGGGCAGGTCCACGCACGAGACGATGTCCCCCTCCTCATCGTGGGCTGCTTCAATCAGGCATGCTCACAGAATTTCACCTTCGTGGCATGTGTGCGTGCTTGGCTTGTGGCAACCCCATTCATTTTGGGTTTCCCTTGGCACCTTGATTGTTGTGTTTTCCAAGATATTGATGGTGAGATCATGGCGTTCATCTTTGAAGAAGACCGGATTAACTCGGGAGGTTCCATCTCGCATGCTTAAGTCAAAGTCGAGATTTTGTGAAGATTCCTAATACTACTCACAGCGGATCGGAGAAGTACGCACGTCGGATGACGGCTCTTTGCAGCAGTGTTCTCGACAAGTGGAGGCGTTTTCACCGGCGGACTTCGTTTTTGGAGGTCTCAGTTTCCTAGGATGAAAACTTCTAGGCTGACCTTTATGGTTGTACCTGGCAATAGCGTCTTCCTAGTGGTTCCTTTTTGAATGCATTGAGAGTGGATCTTCTCCGGTGTGAAAATTCAGGATCTAACCTCAATGGTTAGACTGGATGACGACTATGTTTCCTTCGAGAGACGTCGTTTTGGGGAACCATTCGGAGTACAGGTGTCGTCACCACTTGTGATGCTATTGTTGTTCCGAGTCTCTGATTCTTTCGACAAGGACTTTGTGTTCTTTTTTTCCTTTTTTGGTTGTATGCATCCTTATGTCTAGACTTGCTCTAAACATTATGCTGTTGCAGAGGCTAAATATAATTGATATCATTTCAATATTAATATATTCTTTTTATCAAAAAATAGAAACATAAGCTCAGTACTAACTTAACTGCTTTCTGGCTATGTGCGGATGCAGCTAAGTTTATCCATAGTTTGCATGGAGAAATGCTATTCAGGTCTAACACAAAGCTGCATTACTTGCATGATCTCGATGTCAATGCAAAGATACTTTGCCGTAGTGTTTAAAGAAACATGGGGCCGGCCTGGCTTGTGGTTTTCTTACTTTATTTATTTATTATGTTCCAAAAGAATGTCGTGACATCAAATTGAGTTTTAATACTTGGTCACCAAAGATTTGAGACCTTTATTTTGTCTAAATAAGATCTGGACCTAACAAGAAAACGAAATGGCAAGCTTTACGGAAAAGCTAGATAAAAGGGACTAGAGTAGACAGCAAGATTACCTGCTACCCACTTCACTGGAAACTCCCTACCAAAACCTGCCTTTGACATGTTCATATCTTCATGCTGAGGCCGGGGCTTTGATCCCCTTTTCGAGAAAAAAAAATCCCCGATAAAGCACAACAGAAGGCCATACAAAAGGACAATACAAATTTATGGATCATGATGTTCCACACGGTGGATGGAAATTTAAATATATGCTTTCATATATGCAACTACGAGGCAATGGATGAACTGAAGAAACAATCATAAATGCTAAACGTAACATGATCCCTGCAAAGCTATCCTTGCTTATGTTTGTTGTTTCTTTACATTTTTGGTTTTTATGGACAAGTTTGTGTTTTTTGTGAAATAATGCTCTAGATTTTTTTGTAGGAACACGTGAGATTGCACACTTTTTTCATAGACGAAGAAGCAAATAAATCTACATCATCCACAACAAGAACAATACCCCCGCTGCAAGAATTAAATCTCATAAAAAATTCACACTACCAATCTGCTGCTTCCTAGACAAGATCATCAAGGATCAACTTGCCACGGTCTTCGAGCGATTGTTGATCACATGGGTATTTCTTTCTAGCCAGGATTGTCCTAGATTTTTGTACATTTCCATTCGAACTCATCCTCAAAATCCAAATCCATGGCAGTTGGGTGCACGAGCCACCAGAGTTTGCGGAACTACCCAATATCCTCCACAAATGTTCAAATCCACTGATGACACTAAGCAAGTGTGCTAAGTTGAGACTCCAAGTGCAGAGTGTTGTAGCAAGAGTAAATTTTAACCACGAGGGAACTTGGGGTTAATATCGAACTCTCGGGGAACAGTTGCAAAAGCTCTCGTCGTTCTTCTTCGAGCAACATGCAAAACAATTTTCTTGTTCTTGTGTCTCAACTCCACCGAGTGGTTGTCAAGCACAAGATGTGAATGTAAGTAAAAATAAAAAATAATGTGCAATACGATAAAGTAAATAATAATGCAATAAAGTAAATATGATGCGGTAATGATGTTTTTTTTGGTTTTGGTTGTGTGGGCAAGAAAGTAAATATATTTTTGTATTTTCGGAATAAAATAGTGCTGAAAATAGAAGTGAATGTAAATGCGTCGAAAAGATGTTTCTTATGGTTTAAATTGGACCAGGGTTCATGGATTCACTTGCCTACCTTCTCATGAAGTTGTGGTGGCATTAAGCACAATGCAGATGATCGAAATGTTGACATGCTTTTTATTATGTTACTTGATATTATTCATATGAGCATCACATCCTAATTTAAAGATGATGCAACACATCTTACTTATACTGGGAAATACTTATATTGAGAAGGGAATAAACTTCAAGCAATCTACTATTAAGAATTAATAGAGTATAGCCTTAGGTGCTTTGACATGATGTTGAACAACAAATATGCTACCACTTGGACATATTATGATAGAAACTATGTCTATAAATATCACTCGGGATTCTCAGCTGTCACTAAGAAATTATAACACATGCATTCTTCTTACCCCTAGGAAAATAACCATGGAAGAAGGTACACAACCCTAGCAGATCATGAACACTGTCTCTGTTCAATCACTACTTCCTAGTTATTCCACCAATACACATCATCCCCCTCACATGCCCTCGCATACATGTTGGATCAGAACAAGTAATAAAGAACGGGTGATAATATGCATCTACTCATACATCAAGAACATAATAACATATCACATCTCATCAATCATTCAATAAAATAAAGATCCACCATGTAGGAATTACATAATATGCATCATAATCATGGTGGGCAGCTCATATATATGATGTCTAAACAATGAAGCACAAGAAGGAAATAGGACAAGCTACTGCAACAAACCCATAGTCCAGAGGTGGACTACTCCCTCTTCATGGAGATGATGATGATGTTGACGTTAGAGAGGGTGGAGAAGCGTCCGGGGGCGACTCCGGCAACGTGACGCGAGTGCGTGCATGTCCGCTAGCTCGTCGCGCCCTGCTCCGCTTCCTTCCGTAGGCCAGAGACCGATCCCGCGCCGAGGCGCTGCCGGAGCACGCCGCGCCTCCTAGCCTGCTCCGCTTATACTCCGGCAGGCTGGAGCCTTACCCCGCATCGAGGTGCTTCTGGAACTCGCCGCCCCTCCTGACTTGCTCTGCTTCCTCCCGCAGGCCGAAGACCTACCCCTCGCCGAGGCGCTGCCGGAGCTCTACGCGCTACTGTGAGAGAGAGAGGTGGGGGTAGGTGGGCGTGTTGTGTGATGGGAGAGAAGAGAGGACAGAGGAGAGAGGAGAGAAATGTGGGGGTAGGTGGGTGCTGTGTGGCTCCAGCTGGGCCTGATACTCCAAGTTGATGTGGAAGATCAGAGGTCCTTGTGCGTGGTGAATGACCAGCCCGTTGGGAACCCCAAGAGGAAGGTATGATGAGTATAGCAGCTTGTTTTCCCTCAGTTAAGAAACCAAGGTTTATTGTTCAGGAGAAAAGCAGACAATGACGACTGAAGGTGATGCTTGCTAGTTTGCGACAGCTTCAGACAATTTATATATGGCGCCTCGTCCAAGCTTTGCTTGCTAGCTGCAACGCGGAACCTGCACACAAACAACCAAGTACTTTGTTCCCAACTTGCGATGAGGTTGTCAATCTCACCGGTTTGCTTGAAACAAAGGTTATGAGCGTATCGAGTGGAAAACAGTAGAGTATGCGAATAAAGTAAACAGTGCGAGTAAAGTAAACAGGTAATAGCAATATGATGGAAATAGGACCGGGATCCACAGTTCACTAGTGGTGTCTCTCCATAAGATAAATAACACATGCTGGGTAGACAAATTACAGTTGGGCAATTGATAGAATAGAGATAAACGTGATATGTCAAGAAGATCACTATGAGATTTACTCTGGGCATTACAACAAAATACATAGACCGCCATCCAACTGCATCTATGACTAATAATCCACTTGTGGCGAATCAATCCGAGAACTCCACAAGTATTAAGTTGCGAACAACAGATAATTGCATTAAGCAAAGTGTGTAATGTAAACAAAGCATATGCCCTTGAGCATATGAATGTTGTTTTCTCCCTAGTAGCAACAGCACATCTACAACCTTAGAGGTTTCTGTCACTCCCCCAGGTTAAATAGAGGCATGAACCCACTATCGAGCATAAATAACCCCTCTTGGAGTCACTAGCAACTACTCGGCCAAGATAGCTACTAACAACGGAGAGCATGCAAGATCATAAACAACATAGAGATAACAAAAGATAATATTCAGTACAGCAACTTAATCATAAACACCAATATTCATCGGATCCCAACAAACCAAACATGTAGAATTACATAACGGTGATCTCAATCATGTAGGGCAGCTCATGAGATCTAAACATGAAGCACATGGTGGAGAAGACAACCATCTAGCTACTGCTATGGACCCATAGTCCAAGGTAGACTACTCACTCATCGCTCCGGAGGCAAGCATGGCGATGAAGAAGACCTCCGGTGGTGATTCCCCTCTTCGGCAGGGTGCCGGGAAGAGCTTCTGGACCCTCCCGATCTTCGGGTCGACGGCGGCGGCGGATCGCGATGTGTTCTGGAAAATTGATCGGGTCCTTAGGTTTTTTCCGTCGGGGTGGTCTTTATAGGCGAAGGGGCGATGTCAGAGGAGGGCCCAGGTGGCCTCACACCATGGTGGCGCGGGCCAGGGGCTGGCCGCGCCACCTATGCGTGTGGGCCCCTGGTGGCCCCTCTCCTTCTCTTCTTCGGATCTCTGGAAGCTTCCGGGTAAAATAAGACTTCAGGAACTTGTTTCGTCCAATTCCGAGAATATTTCCTGTGTATCACTTCTGAAACACAAAAATAGCAGAAAACAGGAAACTGGCACTGTGGCAACTCGTTAATAGGTTAGTTCCGGAAAATGCATAAAAGTGCCACGAAGTGTAACGAAACAATAGGCAAATGGTGTAAAAACAAGCATGGAGCATCAAAAATTATAGATACGTTGGAGACGTATCAAGCATCCCCAAGCTTAACTCCTGCTCGTCCTCGAGTAGGTAAGTGATAACAAAAGAATAATTTTTGAGGTGACATGCACCTACACAATCTTGATCATGTATGTAAGCATTTGTGAGCTGGGATCATAAGAACTTAAAACATGGGCATGAAGATATAATCTTGACAATAAGAACTTAGCAACCATGTTGTAAACATGAAAATGAACACAAACAAAAGATCATGAAAATGAAACAATGAAAGTCAAACGTGTGTTCAAATCATAAGAAAAAACATACAAATGGTTTTCAGCTTGTCCTTCAAAGAGAGCAAAACATAAATGCATAGGACACCTTCAAGTTTAAGAGGGCGACTAGATACAAATAATTTGAGAACAAGTGAAACCAACTATATGAGTCAATCAATGAACTTTGGGACAATGCATATTACACTAAGAATGACAACTATGCTCTCTTAATGGTGCATAAAGAAAGAAGGTGGTGACTCAACATAAAAGTAGAAGAAAGGCCCTTCGCAGAGGGAAGCAGTGATTGCAAGTTTTATAACCTTCAAAAATTATGGTACTTACCGGCTTTGAGCTCTCATTGCCCCCATCATAAGCATCTTGAATGGTTAAAGTTAATGCGAGAACAATTATGATGCATATGCTTGACAAATCATAAGTTGAAAACCTCGTGCCCCGTGAATACGAGTAACCAAACCTCATGCTACTTTACTTAGAGTCCCAAGCAAGGCTCTTGTCATTGTAAGTATATGCATATCATTGAGAACCGCCAATGGGGTACCTCCGTGCCCGATGACATGGAACAAGCCCACACCAAAATGACAGGACAAGCAGACAATGAACACCTCGACATCTCTTTTATTTGCCTTTTGTTTAGCTTTTTATTGTGAGATGCGGCGTCGAATGTTCACCATGGGTATGCTGCAAATTTCCACCATGAATTATGCATGGCTTAGATTGGTGGCCCGGCGTTTCCCTAACACATATACAAACTCCATGATCCCTACAAGATTCCCAATTCATTTCACACCGTGGGCATCCATAAACAAAAGATCACGATATCAACTCAAATAAGAAGTGCAATGTTGAAAGCTTGCCCCATGACAGCATGGCTAGGCTAGAATCCAACTTACAACTTGCAAGCATAACAACTCAACATAAGAGACCACAATGTCAAATTTTTAAGAACATGAAAAAGTAAAGTGTGCCTTCCGGTTCGTGAGAGCTTTACTGACCGAATTTCGCATAACACTGGTAAGAGTTTAATTTGAAGAGAAAATAAAAGTGAGTCAAATTTACTTGGAATAGCAAATTGCTAGTAGGTATGTATGGTGGACAGTTTGGAAAACTTTGGCTTTTAGGAGTTGGATGCACGAGTAGAGCTCATACTCAGTACGAGGTGAGGGCTAGCAAAAGACTGGGAGCGACCAACTAAGAGAGCAGTAATGGCCATAATCATGCAAAGCGACAAAGCGACATTAAAAGAAGCATAAGATGGCATCAAAAGTCAAAAACTAAATGATCATGAAGGCTATTGGCGACTTTGTAAGAGTCTAACATGTGTGAGCATGCGCCAAGTCAACCCTAATAAAGCATCAAGGAGAAAACCAAAATAATGCTTCCATACAATAAAAACAACGCATGATTTTTTCAAAGACTCATTAAGCAATCTCAGTTATTTGAGACAAGTCATGCTACAGAAAAACCACTAAGCATACTATCAAAAAGACATCAAGCATGACATGAAAAAGCCTAAGCCGCAGTCTACACAAGCTCCTTCTTGTACCACTATTTTGCACAAAGCTTTTTCTCTTTTCCAACACCATTTGAAATTTTTAAAGACACCTCTTTTGATGAAAATCAATAAAGATCAGAGGCAAAAATACACCTTGATGAAAAGATATGGCAAGTTCTGAACGCAAATCAAGGTGAAAATGAAAACCAAAAGCAATAGCGGAAAAAGAAGAACACCCGATGAACGATAAGAGTGAAAACGGAGTGTTCTTTGCAAATAAAAACGAGTACATCTCCTCCAAAAGAAATTTGTTGGGGTCCAACCATTTATTGCAGAAAACAAACAAACTAAACTAACTAACAAAACTAAAACAACTGACGCTCCAAGAAAAACACATAGTGCATGAAGCAATAAAAATATAGCGTCTTGAAAGGTGACCTGATTTTTGCCGATGAAGAAGGGGTGCCTCGGGGGCATCCCCAAGCTTTGACGCTTGTACTTCTTGGATATTTCTTGGGGTGATGCATGGGCATCCCCAAGCTTGAGCTTTTGTCCATTCTTCAACTCATCTCATCATTCTCCAATCCCTATACTTGAAAACTTCCTTCATACAAAACTAAACACAATTCTATTAGCAACATTAGTGCAGGCATAACATATAATCAACCTCTTTTTGCTTCAGGTTTCAACTCAAAACCACCACATATATAGCAAATACTACTGTAGCAACCTCCCCAAAAGTTCCGTGATCAAAAGAACTCAAAAGAAAGCGATAAAGTGGCAAACACAAATATTGGCAGAAATCTGTCAAAACTGAACAGCTGACAAAGGACGAATTTTTGAGGGGTTTTCTGTTGCTCAAATCAAAAAGTGTTCAACTAACAAAAGTTTGGATATAACCTGGGGCATATTCACAAGAAATCGCAGGTCCAAAAGATATACAGAGAATTTATACGAATGTTTACGGTGCAGCACCAAAAACAGTTTCAGGACAGCAACATCCCCAAATCTTTACCTCACTCGAATTAGAGGCTTCTCTTGGCACAAAAATGAAATAAACAAGATAAGGAGCGGTCATTACAGTAGTAATGACTTCCAAGACTCAAATAAAAGAAAAAGTACTGAAAATAAAACATTGGGTTATCTCCCAAGAGTGCTTTTCTTTAACGCCTTTGAGCTAGGCGCAGAAAATTGCGAATCAAATAACATCAAGTGATGAAGCATCAAGCTCATAATTTGCTCTAAGAATAGAGTCAAAAAGTAATTTCTTTCTCTTTCTAGGGAAGTGTTCCATACCTTTCTTTAGTGGGAATTGATATTTGATAGTGCCTTCCCTCATATCAATGATAGCACCTACAGTTCGAAGAAAGGGTCTTCCCAAAATAATAGGACATGAAGCATGTCATTCAACGTCCATAAAAAGAAAATAAACGGGAACAAGGTTATTGTTAACCACAATAAGAACATCATTAATTCTTCCCAAAGGTTTCTTCTTAGCAACATCAGCAATAGGAACATCAAAATAACATTTTTCAAGCAGTGGTAAATCAAGCATGTCATAAATCTTTCTAGGCATGATAGAAATACTAGCACCTAGATCACATAAAGCATGGCAATCATAACCATTAACATGCATATCAAAGATGGGTTCCCAACCATCTTCTAACTTCTTGGGAACAGAGGCTTTTTGCTTCAACTTTTCGTCCCTAATTTTTATGAGAGCATTGGTAATATGCTTAGTAAAAGCAACATTTAAAGAACTAGCATTGGGAGTCAAAGCAAGCTTTTGCAAGAACAAAATTACTTCAGATATATTGCAGCCATCAACATCAAAATCATTAAAAGAAGTACAGCTATCATCTCCCACACTCCGAAAAATTTCAGCACTCTTTTGAGAAAAAGTTTTGGCAGTTTTAGGCTTTTTAACACAAGGAGTGGGAGTTTTCTCTACACCAATCAAAGTAAGAGGATTGCTAGCATTAGGAGCAACATCATTAGAGGTAGTAATGGTACATACCTTCATCTCTCTAGCCATCTCATCTTCTCTTTCCCACCTGGCATGCAATTCCGCTAACAATCTAATATTTTCATCAATTCCAACTTGAATAGCATTAGCGGTAGCAAAAACATTGTTCTCTTTCACATCATTAGGCAACACTTTTAATTTCAGAAGTTCAACATCATGAGCAAGGCTATCAACTTTAGAAGCAAGAATATCAATTTTGCCTAACTTTTCCTCAACAGACTTGTTAAAAGCAGTTTGCTTACCGATGAAGTCCTTGAGCATTACCTCAAGCTCGGAGGGCGCGGCCCTAGTGTTGTTGTAGGAATTACCATAAGAGTTACCATAACCATTACCATTGGTAGAAGGATACGGCCTATAATTGTTACTAGCAAAATTGTTCCTATAAGCATTGTTGTTAAAATTATTGTTTCTAATGAAATTCACATCAACATGCTCTTCTTGAGCAACCAGAGAGGCTAAAGGAACATTATTAGGATCAACATGAGTCCTATCATTAGCAAGCATAGCCATAATGGTATCAATCTTATCATTCAAGGAAGAGGTTTCCTCAACAGAATTTACCTTCTTACCTTGTGGAGCTCTCTCGGTGTGCCATTCAGAATAATTTACCATCATGTTGTCGAGTAGCTTTGTTGCGGCGCCCAAGGTAAGGGACATAAAAGTGCCTCCAGCAGCTGAATCAAGTAGGTTCCTCGAAGAAAAATTCAGTCCTGCATAAAAAGTTTGGACAATCATCCAAGTAGTCAGTCCATGAGTGGGGCAATTCTTTATCATATATTTCATTCTTTCCCAAGCTTTAGCAACATGTTCATTATCAAACTGAGTAAACTTCATAATATTGCTACACAGAGATATAATCTTAGCAGGAGGATAGTATCTACCAATAAAAGCATCCTTACACTTAGCCCATGAATCAATACTATTCTTAGTCAAAGACAGCAACCAATCTTTAGCTTTTCCTCTCAAAGAAAAAGGAAACAACTTGAGCTTAATAATATCACTATCAACATCCTTATATTTCTGCATCTCACATAGCTCAACAAAATTGTTGAGATGAGCTGCAGCATCTTCAGTACTAGCACCAGAAAATTGCTCTTTCATAACAAGGTTCAACAAAGCAGGCTTAATCTCATAAAAGTTTGCAGCAGGAGCAGGTGGTGCAATAGGAGTGCAGATAAAATCACGATTGTCTGTGCTAGTAAAGTCACACAACTTGGTGTTTTCAGGATTGGCCATTTCAGCAAAACTGAAAGTAAACAAGTAAAAACAACTACCAAGGATTCTAATTTTTTTGGGTTTTTGATATAAAGCAATGCGGGTAAAATAAATAAAGTAAAGCAAAACAATAAAACAAAGTAAAGGATGTGTGTGCGAAAACTCCCCTCGCAGAAGTCTTCCACTCTTCCCCGGCAACGGCGCCAGAAAAGAGGCTGATACTCCAAGTTGATGTGGAAGATCAGAGGTCCTTGTGCGTGGTGAATGACCAGCCCGTTGGGAACCCCAAGAGGAAGGTATGATGAGTATAGCAGCTTGTTTTCCCTCAGTTAAGAAACCAAGGTTTATCGTTCAGGAGAAAAGCAGACAATGACGACTGAAGGTGATGCTTGCTAGTTTGCGACAGCTTCGGACAATTTATATATGGCGCCTCGTCCAAGCTTTGCTTGCTAGCTGCAACGCGGAACCTGCACACAAACAACCAAGTACTTTGTTCCCAACTTGCGATGAGGTTGTCAATCTCACCGGTTTGCTTGAAACAAAGGTTATGAGCGTATCGAGTGGAAAACAGTAGAGTATGCGAATAAAGTAAACAGTGCGAGTAAAGTAAACAGGTAATAGCAATATGATGGAAATAGGACTGGGATCCACAGTTCACTAGTGGTGTCTCTCCATAAGATAAATAACACATGCTGGGTAGACAAATTACAGTTGGGCAATTGATAGAATAGAGATAAACATGATATGTCAAGAAGATCACTATGAGATTTACTCTGGGCATTATAACAAAATACATAGACCGCCATCCAACTGCATCTATGACTAATAATCCACTTGTGGCGAATCAATCCGAGAACTCCACAAGTATTAAGTTGCGAACAACAGATAATTGCATTAAGCAAAGTGTGTAATGTAAACAAAGAATATGCCCTTGAGCATATGAATGTTGTTTTCTCCCGAGTAGCAACAGCACATCTACAACCTTAGAGGTTTCTGTCACTCCCCCAGGTTAAATAGAGGCATGAACCCACTATCGAGCATAAATACCCCCTCTTGGAGTCACTAGCAACTACTCGGCCAAGATAGCTACTAACGACGGAGAGCATGCAAGATCATAAACAACATAGAGATAACAAATGATAATATTCAGTACAACAACTTAATCATAAACACCAATATTCATCGGATCCCAACAAACCAAACATGCAGAATTACATAACGGTGATCTCAATCATGTAGGGCAGCTCATGAGATCTAAACAATGAAGCACATGGTGGAGAAGACAACCATCTAGCTACTGCTATGGACTCATAGTCCAAGGTAGACTACTCACTCATCGCTCCGGAGGCAAGCATGGCGATGAAGAAGACCTCCGGTGGCGATTCCCCTCTCCGGCAGGGTGCCGGGAAGAGCTTCTGGACCCTCCCGATCTTCGGGTCGACGGCACCGGCGGATCGTGATGTGTTCTGGAAAATTGATTGGGTCCTTAGGTTTTTTCCGTCGGGGGGTCTTTATAGGCGAAGGGGCGATGTCAGAGGAGGGCCCAGGTGGCCTCACACCATGGTGGCGCGGGCCAGGGGCTGGCCGCGCCACCTATGCATGTGGGCCCCTAGTGGCCCCTCTCCTTCTCTTCTTCGGATCTCTGGAAGCTTCCGGGTAAAATAAGACTTCAGGAACTTGTTTTGTCCAATTCCGAGAATATTTCTAGTGTATCACTTCTGAAACACAAAAACAGCAGAAAACAGAAAACTGGCACTGTGGCAACTCGTTAATAGGTTAGTTCCGGAAAATGCATAAAAGTGCCACAAAGTGTAACGAAACAATAGGCAAATGGTGTAAAAACAAGCATGGAGCATCAAAAATTATAGATACGTTGGAGACGTATTAGGGCCACACAGGTTGGAACGTGAGCGCCGGCGCCCCGGTCGCCCTCCCACGGGCAGGGTTTTGATCGGGAGCACCGGCTGAGATTTGAGGACCGCCGCCGAAAATTTATGCTACTAGGAGGCCGAGTGGGAACGATTTTTACCTCTGGCGCCCCAAGTAGCATTTGGGGGTCCTTTAGGGGGGACGGCTGGAGATGCTTTAAGGATTTTGTTCTTTCGGTGAAATAGTCATAATGTGTATTTCATCTGTAATTCTGTAGTTTTAGGCTTGGCTGAGTTACACTTTGGTTTTGATGCATAATGAATTTGGGCTATGAGTGATATAGAACCTATCATTTTTACATATGTGGGAACATTGCAGACATGGCTCACATTCTTAATATTGAAAGCACCCACCTGGAGAAATGGTTTTGAACCTGTCTCTTTGCTTATAGTCCCCTTTTATAACTCCAACAAGGTTCTCTTTTTTGAACAAGGAGCGACGTCCATCCATATGGATGAGGGATCATCGTTCTAATATCCTAACTTGGCCAAGATATAAGCCACTGCATTACAACTCCGAGTCCGATGACAATGAGTAAATTCAGCTATATCGAAGTGTAGAACAGTCAGGCTCCAACAAGGTTCTTTTTTTTGTACAATATTTACGATTAGGAGTTCAGCGGTTAGTTAGTTCAGGTGAAGCTCTGCTATAGATGACCAACATATGTACATGTTTGTGTTTCAGCCCCTCTTAGAACATTCATGGCACATTTCTTAGGACTAAAGTAAGGGATTAATTTCTTGACATACTAAACTATATATTACATTGTGACAGATAATGAAGATGGTCATTTGTGCTGTTGAAAGTACAGAAGTTGCACAGTCGCCAATTCAGTCTGTAACAGAAGTGCTTGATTAGGGGTGGTTTGGAATGGGTGTAAAATTAGTGTGCCGACCGGTATTTAGCTCAAAGTTGAACTGAATACCTGTTGAAACACTAATTTTACACTCAATCCAAATGGGGCCTTAGGCGTTCCGTATTGGCAAAGAATTATTTATCCCTCCATTTCATTTCTTTTTGTGTTTGCCTTCTGAAAGATCATATCGAGCCCCATGTGTGGTTTTGGTAATTAATGACAATCCCTATGAACTAATGGTTGCATTGAGTTATATGTGTAGGACTTGTCCATGACAATGCTTGAACCATTTGTTGGATTCAAGGTTCTAAGAAGAAGATTATGTGTTGTCCAAGGTGTTATTCAAGGAGTGATCCAAAGATTGGTCTTAAGGGAGTTGAGCTTATGTCAAGTGTGTCTTGAAGAATAAGATTGAGTGAGATATCATCTGTATCCTCAAGACACCATCATTATGGAGGAAAAAGAATTGACTCGAGGATTGATCAAGTCAAAGCGCAAGTTCAAGATGAGCAACTAGAAGAGAACATATGCTTGAAGCTTGCCATCTATATTGTGATCATGGATATGTGAAGATATGCTTAAAGAGAGTCTCTTCCATAGTAGAGTATGGGGGAGCAATCCGCAAGACTTCACCAAGCAAGCTCAATCAAGAAAGGTGGTCCAACTTGAGAAGATCAAGATCGTCATTATCCACCTCAAGTGGAATGCTAACGCAGAGGTATGATAGTGTTAGGGTTTCTTTCTTACCGGTCTCATGGTGTTAGTTGTGAGACCGGGTTATAGGATCGGTAGCCGTACTATCAAGAGGGGTGATGGCTGGTGTGTAGTTGATGATGATGATGATAATAACCAGTCAGTTGGGGAACCTCAAGCGGAAGGTGTGATGAGCATAGCAGCAAGGCTTTTCCCTCAGTTAGAAACCAAGGTTGATCGATCAGGAGAGGAGCAAACAAATGACTGAAGGTGATGCAGCTAGCTTGCGACAGCTTCAGACAATTTATAGGGCGCCTCGTCCAAGCTTTTCTTTGCTAGCTGCAACGCGGAAACTGCACACAACACAACCAAATACTTTGTTCCCAACTTGCGATGAGGTTGTCAATCTCACCGGTTTGCTTAAAACAAAGGGTATGAGCGTATCGAGTGGAAAGTGATAATAGTATGCGAGTAAAGTAAACAGGTGATAGCAATATGATGGAAATAGGACCGGGATCCACAGTTCACTAGTGGTGTCTCTCCATAAGATAAATAACACATGCTGGGTAAACAAATTACAGTTGGGCAATTGATAGAATAAAGATAACGTGATATGTCAAGAAGATCACTATGCGATTTACTCTGGGCATTACAACAAAATACATAGACCGCCATCCAACTGCATCTATGACTAATAATCCACTCACGGGGATATCATCCGAACACCCCATGAGTATTAAGTTGCGAACAACAGATAGTTGCATTAAGCAAAGTGTGTAATGCAAACAAAGCATATGCCCTTGAGCATATGAATGTTGTTTTCTCCCTAGTAGCAACAGCACATCTACAACCTTAGAGGGTTCTGTCACTCCCCCAGATTAAATAAAGGCATGAACCCACTATCGAGCATAAATACCCCCTCTTGGAGTTACTAGCAACTACTCGGCCAAGATAGATACTAACAACGGAGAGCATGCAAGATCATAAACAACATAGAGATAACATAAGATATATTTCAGTATAGCAACTCAATCATAACACCAATATTCATCGGATCCCAACAAACCAAACATGTAGAATTACATAACGGTGATCTCAATCATGTAGGGCAGCTCATGAGATCTAAACATGAAGCACATGGTGGAGAAGACAACCATCTAGCTACTGCTATGGACCCATAGTCCAAGGTAGACTACTCACCCATCGCTCCGGAGGCAAGCATGGCGATGAAGAAGACCTCCGGTGGCGATTCTCCTCTCCGGCAGGGTGCCGGGAAGAGCTTTTGGACCCTCCCGATCTTTGGGTCGATGGCGGCGGCGGATCGCGATGTGTTCTGGAAAATTGATCGGGTCCTTAGGTTTTTCCCGTCGGGGGGTCTTTATAGGCGAAGGGGCATCGTCAGGAGTGGACCGAGGCGCCCTCACACATAGGGGCGCGGCCAGGGGATGGGCCACGCCACCCTGGTGTGTGGGGCCCTCGTGGCCCCACTCCGTCTCCTCTTCAGTTCTCTGGAAGCTCTGGTGGATTTCTGGAAGACTGGCTTTGGTTTCGTCCAATTCCAAGAATATTTCCTGTGTAGCTTTTCTGGAACACAAAAACAGCAGAAAACAGGGAACTGGCACTGTGGCGACTTGTTAATAGGTTAGTTTCGGAAAATGCATAAAAGTGCCACGAAGTGTAACGAAACATTAGGCAAATGGTGTAAAAACAAGCATGGAGCATCAAAAATTATAGATACGTTGGAGACGTATCAAGCATCCCCAAGCTTAACTCCTACTCGTCCTTAAGTAGGTAAGTGATAACAAAAGAAATAATTTGTGAGCTGGGATCAAAAGAACTTAAAACATGGGCATGAAAGATATAATCTTGATAGAAAAAACTTAGCAACCATGTTATAAACATGAAAATGAACACAAAGAAAAGATCATGAAAATGAAACAATGAAAGTCAAATGTGTGTTCAAATCATAAGGAAAAACATACAATTGGTTTTCAGCTTGTCCTTCATGGAGAGCAAAACATAAATGCATAGGACACCTTCAAGTCTAAGAGGGCGACTAGATACAAATAATTTGAGAACAAGTGAAAACAACAATATGAATCAATCAATGAAAACTTTGGGACAATGCTCATTATACTAAGAATGACAACTATGCTCTCTTAATGGTGCATAAAGATAGAAGGTGGTGACTCAACAAAAAAGTAAAAGAAAGGCCCTTCGCGGAGGGAAGCCGTGATTGCAAGTTTTATAGACCTTCAAAAATTATGGTACTTACCGGCTTTGAGCTCTCATTGCCCCCATCATAAGCATCTTGAATGGTTAAAGTTAATGCGAGAACAATTATGATGCATATGCTTGACAAATCATAAGTCAAAAACCTCGTGTCCCGTGAATACGAGTACCCAAACCTCATGCTACTTTACTTAGAGTCCCAAGCAAGGCTCTTGTCATTGTAAGTATATATGTATCATCGAGAACCGCCAATAGGGTACCTCCGTGCCCGATGACATGGAACAAGAC
Source organism: Dactylis glomerata (assembly GCA_007115705.1). NCBI lineage: Eukaryota > Viridiplantae > Streptophyta > Magnoliopsida > Poales > Poaceae > Dactylis > Dactylis glomerata. The sequence continues at coordinate 365,253 of QXEO01001110.1, forward strand.
CACATCAAAATGACAGGACAAGCAGACAATGAACACCTCGACATCTCTTTTATTTGCCATTTGTTTAGCTTTTTATTTTGAGATGCGTCGTCGGATGTCCACTATGGGTATGCTGCAAATTTCCACCATGAATTATGCATGGCTTAGATTGGCGGCCCAGGCATTTCCCTAACACATATACAAACTCCATGATCCCCGCAAGATTCCCAATTCACTTCACACCGCGGGCATCCATAAACAAAAGATCACGATATCAACTCAAATAAGAAGTGCGATGTTGAAAGCTTGCCCCATGACGGCATGGTTGGGCTAGTATCCAACTTACAACTTGCAAGCATAACAACTCAACATAAGAGACCACAATGTCAAATTTTTAAGAACAAGAAAAAGTAAAGTGTGCCTTCCGGTTCGTGAGAGCTTTACTGACCAATTTTCGCATAACACTGGTAAGAGTTTAATTTGAAGAGTAGATAAAAGCAAGTCAAATTTACTTGGAATAGCAAATTGCTAATAGGTATGTATGGTGGACACTTTGGAAAACTTGGTTTTTAGGAGTTGGATGCACGAGTAGAGCTCATACTCAGTACAAGGCGAGGGCTAGCAAAAGACTGGGAGCGACCAACTAAGAGAGCAATAATGGCCATAATCATGCAAAGCGACAAAGCGACATTAAAAGAAGCATAAGATGGCATCAAAAGTCAAAAACTAAATGATCATAGAGGCTATTGGCGACTTTGTATGAGTCTAACATGTGTGAGCATGCGCCAAGTCAACCCAAATAAAGCATCAAGGAGAAAACCAAAATAATGCTTCCAAATAATTAAAACAATGCATGATTTTTTTCAAAGGCTCATTAAGCAATCTCAGTTATTTGAGACAAGTCATGCTACAGTAAAACCACTAAGCATACTATCAAAAAGACATCAAGAATGACATGAAAAAGCCTAAGCCGCAGTCTACACAAGCTCCTTCTTGTACCACTTTTTTGCATAAAGCTTTTTCTCTTTTCCAACACCATTTGAACTTTTTTAATCCAACTCTTTTGAGGAAAACCAACATGGTCCAGAGGCAAAAAATACACCTTGATAAATAAATAAAAGAAGATCTGAACGCAAATCAAGGTGAAAACGAAAACCAAAAGCAGTAGCAGAAAAAGAAGAACACTCGGTTTTTGATAAGAGTGAAAACTAGAGCGTTCTTGGCAAATGAAAAGCAAGGCAACTTATCCAAAAGAAATTTGTTGGGGTCCAACCATTTATTGCAGCAAACAAAACAAAACTAATAATGAAAACTAAGACAACTGACGCTCGAAGAAAAACACATAGTGCATGAAGCAATAAAAATATAGTGTTTTGAAAGGTGACCTGATTTTTGCCGATGAAGAAGGGGTGCCTCGGGGGCATCCCCAAGCTTTGACACTTGTACTTCTTGGATATTTCTTGGGGTGATGCATGGGCATCCCCAAGCTTGAGCTTTTGTCCATTCTTCAACTCATCTCATCATTCTCCAATCCCTACACTTGAAAACTTCCTTCATACAAAACTAAACACAAATCTATTAGCAACATTAGTGTAAGCATAACATATAATCAACCTCTTTTACTTCAGGTTTCAACCCAAAACCACCACATATAAAGTATATACTACTTTAGCAACTTCCCCAAAAGTTCCGTGATCAAAAGAACTCGAAAAGAAAGCGATAAAGTGGCAAACACAAATATTGGCAGAAATCTGTCAAAACAGAACAGCTGACAAAGGTCAAATTTTTGAGGGGTTTTCTGTTACTCAAATCAAAAAGTGTTCAACTAATGAAAGTTTGGATATAACCTGGGGCATATGCACAAGAAATCGCAGGTCCAAAAGATATACAGAGAATTTGCACGAATGTTTATGGTGCAGCACTGAAAACAGTTTCAGGGCAGCAACATCCCCAAATCTTTACCTCACTCAAATTAGTGGCTTCTCTTGGCACAACAATGAAATAAAAAGGATAAGGAGAGGTCATTACAGTAGTAATGACTTCCAAGACTCAAATAAAAGAAAAAGTACTGAAAAGAAAACATTGGGTTATCTCCCAAGAGTGCTTTTATTTAACGCCTTTGAGCTAGGCGCAGAAAATTGCGAATCAAGTAACATCAGAAGGAGCATTAAGATCCATAGGAACAAAGAAATGAATACTATCCAAATGAGGTTTTGAGTACCCCTTGTAGTCACGCCTTGGTACACTATTTTCATCAAAAATATTTTCAGGACAAATTCAACTAAAATTAGTTTCCAAGGCATTATGAATGCCTACAAGTTTACAAGGTATTGGCATTCTAGAATCTTCATTGGGTGTACCAACAATTTCAACAGGCGAGCCAAGCTTATTAAATTTCTTAAAAACTTTCCTAGCCTTAATTGCAACATCTCTAAATTCTATGCGCAAAGTTTCCAAGATAAAAGCTTTCTTTTCGGGATCCTCAATTTCATGAAGCTTAAGGAACATGTATTGCATAAAAGGATTAAGGCTAGCAAACCTAGCTTCCAACATGTGAATTAAATAAGCAGAAGCAACTTCAATACTAGGAGCTAGCTCAACCAAAGACTTTTCCTCAACTTCTTTATGCATACTAATGTGATTAAAGAACTCCTCAATGTTATCCTTCCCAATAATTAAACCACTACCTACTGAGAGGTCCTCCAAAACGTACTTAGGGATCAACATGATGAACTAAAAGCAAGTAGATAAAAGCAACTATAAAGTAAACTAATTTTTTTTGTGTTTTTGATATAAAACAATGCAAGTAAAAATAAAGTAAAAGCAAAACTATAAAACAAAGTAAAGGATATGCGTGCAAAAAACTCCCCTTGCAGAAGTCTTCTACTTCCTACCCGGCAACGGCGCCAGAAAAGGGCTTGATGGCTGGCGTGTAGTTGATGATGATGATGATAATAACCAGTCAGTTGGGGAACCTCAAGCGGAAGGTGTGATGAGCACAGCAGCAAGACTTTTCCCTCAGTTAGAAACCAAGGTTGATCGATCAGGAGAGGAGCAAACAAACGACTGAAGGTGATGCTGCTAGCTTGCGACAGCTTCGGACAATTTATAGGGCGCCTCGTCCAAGCTTTTATTTGCTAGCTGCAATGCGGAACCTGCACACAACACAACCAAATACTTTGTTCCCAACTTGCGATGAGGTTGTCAATCTCACCGGTTTGCTTGAAACAAAGGGTATGAGCGTATCGAGTGGAAAGTGATAATAGTATGCGAGTAAAGTAAACAGTGCGAGTAAAGTAAATAGGTGATAGCAATATCATGGAAATAGGACCGGGATCCACAGTTCACTAGTGGTGTCTATCCATAAGATAAATAACACATGCTGGGTAAACAAATTACAGTTGGGCAATTGATAGAATAAAGATAGTGTGATATGTCAAGAAGATCACTATGCGATTTACTCTAGGCATTACAACAAAATACATAGACCGCCATCCAACTGCATCTATGACTAATAATCCACTCACGGGGATATCATCCGAACACCCCATGAGTATTAAGTTGCGAACAACAGATAATTGCATTAAGCAAAGTGTGTAATGTAAACAAAGCATATGCCCTTGAGCATATGAATGTTGTTTTCTCCCTAGTAGCAACAGCACATCTACAACCTTAGAGGTTTCTGTCACTCCCCCAGATTAAATAGAGGCATGAACCCACTATCGAGCATAAATACCCCCTCTTGGAGTTACTAGCAACTACTCGGCCAAGATAGCTACTAACAACGGAGAGCATGCAAGATCATAAACAACATAGAGATAACATAAGATATATTTCAGTATAGCAACTCAATCATAACACCAATATTCATCGGATCCCAACAAACCAAACATGTAGAATTACATAACGGTGATCTCAATCATGTAGGGCAGCTCATGAGATCTAAACATGAAGCACATGGTGGAGAAGACAACCATCTAGCTACTGCAATGGACCCATAGTCCAAGGTAGACTACTCACTCATCGCTCCGGAGGCAAGCATGGCGATGAAGAAGACCTCCGGTGGCGATTCCCCTCTCCGGCAGGGTGCCGGGAAGAGCTTCTGGACCCTCCCAATCTTCGGGTCGACGGCGGCGGCGGATCGTGATGTGTTTTGGAAAATTGATCGGGTCCTTAGGTTTTTCCCGTCGGGGGGTCTTTATAGGCGAAGGGGCATCATCAGGAGTGGACCGAGGCGCCCTCACACATAGGGGGCGCGGCCTGGGGCTAGGCCGCGCCGCCCTAGTGTGTGGGGCCCTCGTGGCCCCACTCCATCTCCTCTTCGGTTCTCTGGAAGCTCTGTTAGATTTCTGGACGACTGGCTTTGGTTTCGTCCAATGCCGAGAATATTTCCTGTGTAGCTTTTCTGAAACACAAAAACAGCAGAAAACAGGGAACTGGCACTGTGGCGACTTGTTAATAGGTTAGTTCTGGAAAATGCATAAAAGTGCCACGAAGTGTAATGAAACATTAGGCAAATGGTGTAAAAACAAGCATGGAGCATCAAAAAATTTAGATACGTTGGAGTCATATCAAGGGGCTCTCGAGTGAGTAACTTAATCGTATCGTTCGGAGAGAGCTCAAACCTTTGCATACTTGGCATCATCTTTCTTGGTTCTTATTTGGATTTTATCCATGTGAGGTTCTAGAGCTTGTGGTTATTTCCATGACAAGCTCTAGCTCATCAAAATGGATTTCGCATGAAACTCTTATCGCGTTTTTGTTGTTTGGAGGTTTTACAGGTTCATATTTATAGCTAAGTCAAACCTTTTATCATTTGTTTTCATACTCCTTTGTTGGACTATGACGTTTCTATGGATGAAGTTGTATAGCTCGTTGTGGTGATTCCAACGAGCCCAAGATCATCGAAAACGGAGTCCGGATGCAAAAGATAATCCGGGCTGGATGGGGGCGGATTATTTGAATAATTCGGCCCTCGAATTTCTGCTAAGGACTTTTGGGCACGGCTCCCTATAAGGGGGGCGGATTTTTTCCCTGGGGGCCGGATAATCCGGCCTAAAATCCTGCAATGGTCATTTTTGGAAGGGGGTATAAATACCCCTTCTTCCTCCTTGGGCTGAGCACGAAATGGGCTTCTCTCTCCTCCATTGTTGACTTTGCAAGCTTGCCCTCCCTCCTCCATTCCTCCCATGATTCTTGCATATTTTTGAGGGAAAAGAGAGAGGAGATCTAAATCTATATTTCCACCAATCCATCTCTCCTCTAAGTGAGGGGAACATAGAGGATCTAGATCTTGGAGTTCTTTGTGAATTTCCTTTGTTCTTCCTCTCATATCTCTCCATAGCATTAGTTGCTTTGGTAGGATTCGAGTGAGAAGGATTTGAGCACTTTATGTGCTCTTGCCATTGCATAAGTTGCATCGGTTTGAGTTCTCCCCGGAGATTCGAGTAAGTGAAAGTTTGTGAGCTTATTACTCTTGGGTTCTTGGAACCCTAGACGGCTTTGTGGCTTTGTGGTGCCATTGTTGCTATTCTTAGGAGCCTCCAATTAAGTTGTTGATGCGTGCCCCAAGCTTTGTGTAAAGGCCCGGTTTCGCCTTAAGGAACCCCTTAGTGGAAGAGTGAGCTAGGCCTTTGTGGCGCAAGCTCACACCGGAGAATAGGGTGAGGCCTTTGTGGCGTTGGTTAGGCCTTTGTGGCGATACCACACCCCTCCAACGAGACGTACTCCCTTTCAAGGGAGGAACTCGGGAATACATCATCAGCTCCGCGTGCCTCGGTTATTCCTATACCCGAGCTCTTTACTTATGCACTTTACATTGTGATAGCCTTCGTGCTTGAAGTCATATATCTTGCTATCACCTTGTTACTTGTATTGCTTAGCATAAGTCGTTGGTGCACATAGGTGAGCCTAGTTTATTTAGGTCTTGTGTGCTTGACAAAATAAACGCTAGTTTAATTCTACTTTTGTTCAAGCCATTCGTAAAATTTGATATCGCCTATTCACCCCCCCCCCTCTAGGCGACATCTGTGTCCTTTCAATTGGTATCAGAGCCCGGTCTCTCATTTTAGGCTTCACCGCCTTGAGAGCAAAGATGTCGGCTAGGGGATTAGTGCACAATGACACTTTTGTATTCAATGGCACAAACTATGATACTTGGAAAATTCACATGCTTAATTATTTTTGGGTCATGGACCCAACTATGGAGCAAATTGTAGATACAAGTTTTTCTCCTCCAAAGGATTCTCAATATTTATCTTCAAAGGATGAGAAAAACTTGTATCTCAATGCTTAAGCTACTCATGTGATTGTTAATGCTTTGAGTGATGTAGTTATCTTCTCTATCATGCCTTTTCGGAGCGCTCGTGAGATATGGACAAAGCTTCAAGAAAAATATGATGTGTCCAATAGTATAGAGGATGATTGTATTCCTTCCACTTCCGACCGCAATAAACTTTCATCCACTTCACCAAAGTGTGTCAAGACACAAGGTAATGATATGGTGAGTGGTGATGAAACTTGCAATGGTGATAGTATGCTTACTTTTGATGATCCTTCATCTCTATGTCATTACAATGCTTCATCTTTGGACTTAAACACTTGTAGCCCCATAAATGTTTTACATGCTTGTGTTGATAGTTCTTGCATATCATGTGTAAATTTCTTGAATAAATCTCATGATGATATGCTTTGTTTGTCTTGTTGCCATGATACAAATGCTTCTATTTCCTCTAGTATTTGTGATGCTAACCATATAGAGGAAATCGATGAGTCTTTGGGCCAAGACAAGGTCTTGAATGGAGCTTCAAGTATCTCTTCATCTTCTTCTCACGGTTCCCACATATGCCTTATGGCTAGGTCTTCAAATCATAATGATGTTGAGGACAATGGTGAGGATGAGGAAAATGAAGAAGACTATATTGAGTATTTAAACAAGAAGGGTAAGGTGTTCTTTGATGCTTTGCATAACCATAAAAATGTTTTGCCCAACTTCTTTGAAATCATGAGTTGTGCTATTGAGAGCATGAAACTCATTGAGATGAAGGAAGAACAAATTGATAAAATGTTTTCTCTTGAGCGTGAGTATGCCAATGATATTCATGATTTAAAATATGCTTTAGAGGAAGAGCAAGAGCTTCGAGTTTCTCTTGAGGAGAAGCTTGAATCCATTGAGGAGTCATGTAATGAAATTATTTCTAAACTCACTAAAGAACGTGACCTCGCTCTTGCCAAGTTGTCTTATCCTATTGGTAATGATAATGATGCATATGCTAATAACTCTACTTCTTGTGAAGCATCTATTTTGAAGGAGAATGTTGAGCTAAGGGCTCAACTTGAGTTGCTAACTAGCAAGTATGGGAAATTGGAAGAAAGTCATGAAAAGTTATCTAGCTCTAATGAGGATCTTCTAGTGTCCCATGCTCGCCTAAAGTTAGCTCATGAGGCTATATCGATAAAGGTAACATCTTGTGAGCCTCATATGGACACTAGCACTATTTCTCAAAATGCTATATTGACATGTGCTAGTCCTAGTAATTCACCCACTCATACTATTGCTACATCTAGTGATGAATTACCCTCCTTGCCTTGTTGCTCTAACAATGTAGCCTCTACTTCCACTAGTACTTGTGTTGTCACTAACCATGTAGAGAAAATCAAAGAGCTCAAGGCCCAAGTTACTTCATTGAAGAAAGACTTGGAAAAACATCATGAAGGGAAGTCCAGACTCAATAAGATCTTGAGTGTGCAAAAATCCCCCAATGACAAGAGTGGACTTGGATTTATCTCTAACAACAAGAAGAAGTCCAAAATATACAATAAGAAGAAGGGCTAAGAACAAGTCAAGAATTTGGCCAAGATTGTTTGCTTCAAGTGCAAAATTGAAGGGCACCATGTTAGATCTTGCCCTTTGAAGAAAAAGGCACTTAGTGAGAAGCAACAAGGGAAGCGGCCTCAAGTTCAAGCCCTTGCTCAACCTCAAGTTGAAGAAAGGTCACTTCCCAAGAAAAATCAAGCTAATGCTCCCCTTGTGGAGAAATCAAGTGAGAAGAAGGTGAAGAAAAGAACTTGCTACATATGCCATGAGAAGGGTCACCTATCTTCTTCATGCACTAGTGGTAACTCATCCAACCCTATCATAATTGAAGATGTTTATTCACTTTGCAAGGATAAGGTTGGCAATGTGTTTGCCAAATTTGTTGGTGCTCAAAGTGGTGTCAAGAAAAGAACCATTTGGGTTGCCAAACCTATTGTTTCTAACTTCTTAGGACCCAACTTGGTTGGGGACCAACAAGCCATTACTTGAACAATAGGTGTTGTTGGAGGGCATTGGAGACTTGGCTATATCATGAAGAATTAAGGAATCTTCATCAACTATATTTTCTCAAGTCAAGTCATTTGGATTATATTATTTCTATCATATATCCAATGTTCCTCCTTGCGGTAACATGTATTCAACTTATCTACCTTGAAAGTTACTCGCCCCTTTGCATGTGTTGGGTTTTGTATCTTGCATGTGTTTGTATATATTGTGTTTCCTACTTGCTTCATTTTGAGTAATCAAGTATGTGCATGTTGTTTTGCACACCATGTACAGTTTTTCTTGTTGAGCCTTTTCCATCTTGTTTTATCTTACTTGGCTCTTGTGAGAGATTATTGGACCATCCCATTTTGGGAGAGTGATATGCTTTGCACCTCACAATCCTAAAAATGTGTGTACATGAGGAATACCACTTAGTGTTGATATTTAAAGATTATCTAGTTTCTATGTGGTATGTCATTCTCATGAGAAATTCAAATTCTATAATGTCTATTAATCATCTTGTTGGATTTTATTTGCCTCTTGTGAAAAATAAATGTTTTATCACATTATGGGGGAGTAATATGCTTTGTGCATACTACAAACCAATATAATGTGTATATTTGAGGTTGTGTCACATAGTGTTGATATTGTAAATTATCTTGCTTCTATGTGGCATGTTTTCTCAAACAAGTTCCAATTTGCCAAATTGTTTTATTCCTCTTGTTTTGGGTCTTATTTGTAAGATACTTTCTTGGTAGGGTTTTCCTAAAATGTGGAATTCTACATCAAAGTTGGAAAACCATTCGCTTTAAGTTATCCTAATCATTGTCTTGCATGATTGTTTAACTATTTGAGTTTATCAAGAATATCTTCTTTAGCATGGTTTTTAATTCTTATCCTTCTCTGCATGCTTCTTTGTTGTGAAGATGATCTTGGATTTATATGTAAACTACCACCGGGAAATAAACCCAAATACCTCTTGTTCTTGGACAATTGGTACTATATCATGTGGCACATGTATATTGATCATCTTTACATTGGCTATTGCTTTTAATTGCCTTATCTCTAGCCAAAAATGTATTTGTTTTAGCTCCCATTGTATTCCGTGACTTTTGTTATTCCATTTGATTTCGTTGAACTTATCTTGTGTTATTTCTATATAGGTAGATATGATGATCCCACTTGTGTGCATTTTGTATTCAAATGCAAAATCATAAATAATGCACTAATCTTGGGGGAGCTCTCATATATTTATTATAACACACTCTTTGTGCTTATTTCATTTGGTATTGGTTTTTATTGGAAGACAAATCTTTTCTTTTTGGTACTTAGTGTGCCATCATAAAAAGTGTGGAGAGTTTGGTTTGTTTGTTTGAACCTTGCTCTCTTTGGGAGTTGGTGATCTCATTCCTTATTATTTATTTCTTACTCTTAAAATGAGATATGTCTTTGAGCATGTGTGTTTTAGTTATGCTTTGTGCTCATTGGCTTTTGCTTGGTTCACTAGTTGAACTTTGGAGTCAATCTTGTGTTCATTTTATTCTTTGATATAATTTGGACAACCTTTTGTAGCTTCACAATTTTGTGTGCTCACTTGTCCTTCTTGGTGTTTTGTCCAAATTGTATCTCCTTTGGCTCTTGAAAGTCTTGTGCATGCATATTTACTAAATGTATATTGCATGGCATGCTTTTGCTTTCTTTGATCAAATATATAGGAGAAGCTCCATCAAATCCTAAATCGACTAAGGTGTGCATGAAATTCAGTTTCATATATATATATATATGCACATATTTATGTGGAGTTTGTCCTATATGTTGTAGTTTCTAACTACTTTGGATCCAATGAGTTTGGGGACCATCTTGTACTTGAACTTTGTTTTAGGTACATGGAGATATATTGGTGCTTGTCTCAATAATAAGGATGAAGTGGTGACTAAATGATAATTTGAGGCAAGCTAGGATTATTGAAGAACTCCTATCTACTATATCCTACCTTTAATATCTCGGTAACAAGTATCTTTTTATGCATACTTTTCTAGCGTCCAACCTTGTGTAGGTTGTTTCTTGGCATGGATATCTTTATTTGAAAATCATGTGGTTCTTGCAAGGATTCTAATGAAACATCTTTATTGCAAATGTGAGCAAGTTGAAATGAGGACATATTATTGGTGACGAGGGTTAACTCGGCAAATGTCCTAGATGAAGGACTTAGGATCGGGGAGATAGGGCGTCGGATGAACTCGAAGGTAAAGTTAGTCGAAATAAGTATATATCGAAAGTAAACTTGGGTATTCAACCTGGCTTGCTTTCAATCTGCCCTACCCCGTCCCCTCCTGGCCCCTATATATAGGTGGCCAGGTCTCGAGGATCGGGTCGGGTTTGATACAGATTACAAATATCGACATACGGTAATAACTCGTATTCGACTATCATTACAGTTGGGCCTAGCTTAACGGGCCTCAGGGGTACTCAACTAACGGGCTCTAGTAATTATACCCTTGTCAGTAGCCCCTGAGATTCTACTAGAATTGCAGATTCAGGTTGAATCTCTAATCTTCAAATCTTCGACTTGGATAATTCTTCATCTTCTTCAAATCTTCGACTTGGTCTTTCGACTTAGGATAATGATACTTCGCTCGCAAGGGGTCTCGATGAACAAGCCTGACAACTCTGACGGATCAAGAGGTCAGTTAACTGCCGGAACAGATACTTGTCACCTACTTCAAATTCAATCCCCTTGGACTTGAATTCGGGATACCGGTCAAACTCACTCTTTTGCCTCATTTAGGACTTACAAAAAATGAGTCCCAGTGGTTCTCAGGGTACCCAGTGCGTCCACCAGGATTTTCTTCGCGTCGTAGACACGGATACATACCAGCAGAGCGCATCCATGTGCGTATACTAGGCCACACAGGACGGATCCCGGGGTCTTACCTTCGTGATAAATCACGGCATTCGAGTTTCGTTGCGATAACGCAACTCGAGAATCTTATGTCGCAGTCAAAGTTTGACTGAAAATATTCGGGTTTCTACAACCATAAAACTCGCTCCCGATGGGAGTAACACTTCTCCAATCTTGAATGCTTTGCCAATGAATATCGTCGGGTGCGCGCTCAGCGCTCCCGATGGGAGTAGCCCCCGAGGCTATAGTCGAAAAAAAGTATTTTTCGAGTATAGGCTCATAATGCAGCTCGTCGTATTTCAACTTGAAACACTTTAACTTCGAAGTTCTTCAACTCGAGATACTTTCAAGAACACCTTGTCGTCGAGTATTAGTCCATCATTTTAATCAAGAGTTGTATTCGACTAACTTTGAAAGTAACAGCCCCCAAGGCTATAACCTAAAAATTCTTCATAGATAATCCTTTCTATAAATTCAGCATTTGTCGGCGCCATCCTTGTACCTTTACTGTATCGTGTCAATGATGACGTAGCTCTTCATCAGTGCGAACCGTTTTATGGATAACACTGTAACTTCCGTTATTTTATGACCGTTTAACGGGCTGCACGATTTTTGACCGTTGGTGGGCTGCCGTTTCCGATCTTTGCGCCACGTCGCGACCCACGATCCTTCTCTCAGAGGATATATAAATGGCATAGTGGGGAATCGTACTGTTTACCAGCTCGTTACCTCCACCACCTCCATTACCGATCTCCTCTGCCTCTTCCTCTCTTGCGGAGCCCCCAAGCGCACTTTTGTGCTGAATGCGCGTGAAGCATCTGGCCACCAAGAGCGATATGGCCAAATCCTCTGCCACCAACTGGGTTCGCTCCACCATCACCAAGAAGGAGGTGGAGAAGGCCACGGCAGACGGCCTCATCGCCGCCCAGGACTCCATCAAGTTCCCCAGTACTGAACGGATCCCGAAGCCCCCGAGCGGTTATCGGGTAATATTCCTTGCTTTCCTTCTTCGCGGCTTCTCCCTTCCTGCCCATGAGTTTCTCCGTGGGCTTCTATTTGTTTACGGTGTGCAGCTTCATCAGCTCACACCAAATTCCCTTCTGCATATTGCTTGCTTCGTGACTCTTTGCGAGTCATTTTTGGGCATTGAGCCTCACTTTGCTCTCTGGAGATCGATCTTTCGACTCCGCCCCAATGTTTCTCTGGCAAGGAAACCCGAACTGGGCGGAGCCGTCGTTTCTATGCGCCCTGAGGCGCAATATCTTGAATTTTCTATGGCCGCGTCTGTCCAAGGGTGGAGGACAAAGTGGTTCTATATCAAGGACCGCAGATGCTCTCCCGAAGATGAGTTCGGCCTTCCTCCCTTTGACACGTCCCAAGAGGTGAAGAAATTGAAGTCATGGGACTCACTTCCCTCAGATGCGGAAGTTGCACAAATCCTTCCTCTTCTATCCCGCATTAAAAATCTGAAAACAGGCTTAGGAGGTGCTTTGTCGGGTACCCAACTCATGGCGTTTTTTATACAACGTCGAGTTCAACCCCTACAGCACCGCCTCACCAAGCTTTGGACTTATTCTGGCTTGGAAGACCCTACTCGCATATCTGAAGATCTGATGTCGAAAGAAGATGTCGACAAGCGAGTCAGGAATCTCACCAAGCTCACCAAGGAGCACTCAGTTGCTGACCTGAAGGCAGATTTCTTCGACTCCGTGCACCCTATTCCTGAGGTATACATCGCTGCATCCACTTTTAGCAAATTTCGACTTGCATTACTCTTTGCTTCTGCACTCTGCTGATTTATTAATATGCAGGGTCACCAATTCATTATTTCTCGTCCCCCTCTTCCGGAGGAAGGGCCCCTTCCTGCTGATCTAGCATCTCCTGCATCTGAAGCCCCCGAGGCTGACGAAAGTCAGGACGGAGATGATGTCGAAGAATCAGAAGATGAGACTAGCTCATCGACATCTCCTCCTCCTACTCTTGCTGAAGATGTTGGTGTCGACAAAAAACGGAAACGTGTCGACGAAATTGCTTCATCGAGTTCTGCAGCGGCTGGAAAAACCCCCGTTCTTGCAGAAGATATGGAGTACTTTGACATGCTTGCATCGTAAGTATTGTAGTCGAACTTTTCAATTGCTTTGTTCTTGCCTAGTGCTTATAACTTATACTTCTCCTGTGGCGACTGAGGAGCCTGTCGAACCATATGTTGCTCCGAGGACTACTAGGGCCTCTATAAAGAAGGTTTCTCAAACTCAAGCCCGAAACCTCAAATGCGCGAAGAAGACCAAAGAAGCCGAGGTTTCTCTGGAGGCCCATGCTCCTACAGTTTCTTCTGATGATGTAAGCGATACTTTTTTCTTCTTTCCTTTGATGCACTTCTTCTCTTATACTCTTCTTTTATCAGGCTCTAGTCAAGAGATTTATCGCCCTGGGCACGGAGTGTGCGGGGTACCTAAAGGTTGCAAAATCTTCCGAAGGTGCTATTTTGATATTCAATCATTACTTTTCTTCTGCCCTTTTGTCTTTTGCTGTTTATCTGACTTTCTTTCGTCTGCTTTCATAGCTGTTTTAGCGACAGCCAATGCTCGCATTGCGTCGCTGGAAGCGGAGCTCAAAGCTTCGCAAAAAGCTTATGATGCTGCGACCTCTGCTAAGGCAATTGCTGAGAAGTCGCAAAAATCTGCGCTTGCCAAGGCGAAAAATGCTGAGAGGGCGTTAGCAGATGCCAACAAAGAGCATGCTCAACGAGAGCAGGCCGTGGCAGAGCGTCTTCACACCATGTCTACTGCTGCCGAAAGTAAGTTTCTTTCGACTTGTCTTCTGTTTTCGTCCCCTGTTGCACTGGTGTACTTGTTGACACTTGCCTCTTCTTTTCTTTTCTATTGCATAGAATTTTCAGGGGTACCTCCGTCGTCCCTGCAAACGGACGATGATCCTCTTATGGATGCGGTTAACCTACTCGAAGAGAACTGGATATCTATCCAGGAAACTTTTGAGTTGGTTGGCCGCGTTCTGTCACGGCTATTTGTCGGGTTGTGGCCGAAGAAAAAGATGGCAAACCCGAAGGGCAATCTGACTGAACTCGCCGAGACTTTTGACAGCGATGAAGACCCTACTCTCCATCTGAAGGGGCTGTCCATTAAGCGCGGCGCCGAAGGTGCCATTGCCCTTTCTCTTGCGCATGGTACAGACTTTGACTGGGAGAAAGTTAACTCCCCTCATGGCTATACCCGCGACGAGATGAAGGTGTTTTTCGAGAAGGCGAAGAAGTTGGCGCCTGCATTGCTGAACACAATTTCTCCTTCGGCAGCCTCTGCTGTGCCTGCTGCACCATCTCCAGCGCCGAAAGCTCCGGTGCCACCATCGACTTCTAGCGAGGAGCTGGCCGCGCCCCCTTCTTCCACGGAGCACAATGCTGAGGTGGCATAGATTCAGCTTCTTTGTAGTACTTACTTTTCTCCTTTTGAATGTAAAGACTCCAATTAAGTGCAACCCGAGAATCTTAGCCAGAGGGTTATGCTCTTATGTAAATATATCTTCTTTGCATGGAATATTATGTTATCTTTCTAAAATTGTTTCTCCTTTCTTTCTTTTTGTAGTCGATGCGTGACAGTGATCCTTTTTCTCATGCTCCTGCTCCTTCCTCTACTCGCGGACTCAAGCCTCAGATTTCGTCGACTCCTAGTCGATGTAGTCACTGTGAAGGATATTCTTCCAGGATTTCCGATCTTGAGACTCGCCTATCCTTGGCCAAACGCCAAGCACAGATGGCTATTAAAAAGGCTAGCCAGGCCAGCGGCTATATGAAAAAAATCTCTTCACTTGAAGAAAAGGTCTCCAGCTTGACGGCGAAGGTTGTTCACAATGAAGAGTGCGAATCTTTCATTCTTGGAATTGTCGAGTCTGCTGGCGAGCTGTTGCGATGTGAGTTTTCTTTCGACTTCTTCTTTTGGCAGTTTGTGCACTTCTTTTTGTGATATATTTGTCATTGTAGGTACTTGCTTGGACTTTGCTGCTGAAGAACGTCGAGTTGCTGAGCGAAATGCTGCTTTGGAGAAGATGTCGACTGGCTATGAGACTCTGTGGTCTGATCCTCGACGCCGTAGCGCCATTGTATTGCTTCAAGATCGTGCCCAGCACATTGGCGAGTCAGTTGATGGTTGCCGGCGAGCTCTTACAACTATGCACTCCATTATGCTTCCCCGTAATCCTTTGCCTGCAACTTTCCCCCTTCTTCTTGATGCTTTCCGATCCAGCCATCGTATTCATAGGTTAATAGAACTGAACTTAGTGGCTGGTGCCAATTTTGCTCTCGGGTGGATACGCAAGTGGCACCCCAGATTGAATTATAGCACGATGTCCTTAAGTTTAGCTCCCGGTGGAGCTAGCCTTCGGGTTCATATGGAGAACACGCTTCAACCTGCTCGAAGACTTGTAGCTAGGCTTCTAGAGGCGGATGCCGCGTTTTTCCGCGAGTATCATTATTTAGATCCTTTAGGTGTAGATGATTCTGATAACCCGATGTTGTAAAGTATGTGTGGAACGCGAGAGATTTTTCGCGACTATATGTCTGAAATTTATTCTCAAGGCGTATTTGTATGGTTCGTGCGTTTGCCGCATATTCTCTTTGAAAGACTCGTAAACTCGAATATGAGGAACGCTTTGTCTTTATTTATACTTATAATGTAAGATACATGGGGTGACCCAAGAGATCCGGCCTGTGACCCGTGTTCTGGATCTAGAGGGCATTGCCCCTGGAATAACTCGTGGCTTTTACGGCCTTTATGATGCTTATGTCGCCGTAGCTTTCCCTGTGTCTTCTCCTGGTGTTGCTGTTCGTGGCTTCTTTGTTTCGGGCTCCGCGGTGCATCCTTCGAGTAGCTTGACGCCTTCTGTAGTCGCGCTCTTTGCTTTTTCTGCATGGTTGGCTATTATGCCAAAATTTTGCGCCATCTTGTGGAATTCCCTGTCGCAGAGATCTGAAACTTCAAAGCTTCCTTTTACTGTGATTATTCCTTTTGGTCCTGGCATTTTAAGTACCAAATATGTGTAGTGAGGCACTGCCATGAATCGCGAAAATGCGGGTCGCCCGAGGATCGCGTGATATTGCGATGGCCAGTCCATGACTTCAAAATCTAATTTTTCCCTTCTGTAGTTTTGTCGGTTGCCAAAGCAAACATTGAGTGCTATTCGTCCCAATGGGTAATTAGCACTTCCTGGTACGATTCCATGAAAGGAGCAATCTGTTGGTTTTAGGAATTCCAATGATATGTGCATTGCCCTGAGTATTTTCGCGTATATCAGGTTAATTCCACTTCCTGTGTCCATGAATATTCTGTCGACATCATACGCGCCGATTTGAGCTATGAGTACCAGAGGCGCGTTTCCTGGCCGAGGTACTGTTATGGGGTGGTCCTCTCTGTTGAACTCGATTGGTTGTTCTGACCAATGCAGATATTCTATTGTAGCTGGAGGCGACATGACTGCTAGATTGACTTGTCGAGTTATACTCTTTTCTTCTTTGTTCGACTTGGGCACAGGTTGTATCATTGCTGTAATGTGTCCTTTTGATGGGACGTACCCTTCGTCGTCGTCGTCGTGTCCTTTGTTTTGCTGGTCTTGTCCTTGAGGAGCTCCACTGTTTCCTTGCTGGTTTGTCGCGGGATTGTTGCTTCCTTCGAATCCTTGTCGCCTTGCCTCGGTTTGTTTGTTTATTGCTGCTTCTTGTAGCTTTAAGAATGTTGTGCAGTCTTTCATCGCGTGCCTTGATACTCGCTTCCCGTCGACGAACGCTGAATGTATATGACAAGGCCCGTTGAGCATATCCTCTGGTGATGGGTTGTACTCTCTGGATTCTCTTGGTGGGAACTTCTTATATTCCTCTCTTCCGTAGCTGCGATATCCTGAGCTTCTGCGTTCGTTTCCCTGATAACTATTGTCTTTATATCCTGCGGCGACTTGGTTATGAGAGCCGTAGGTGTCGTAGTTTCGGGATCATCTCCTTTGACTTCTGTATCTGTTTCTTCTATCGTCCTCTGGAGATCGTGTCCATTTGTTGTTGCACGCATCTTCTCCATCTGCAAATCTGTTTGCTGTGTCCATGAGATCTGACACTGTTTTTGGCTTGATTCTACCCATCTCTTCGACTAGGTCTCTTCGCCTTAATCCAATGATGAACGCGTCTATTGCTCTTTCGTCTGAAACTTCGACTGCTGAGTTTTTGATGAGGCTCCATCTTTGGATGTACGCCCGTAATGTTTCGTCGCGTTGCTGTACGCATGCCTTGACTTCTTCTATTGATGCTGGTCGTTTGTATGTCGACCTGAAGTTGCTTGTAAATTGCTTTGTGAGGTCTTCCCAGCTTCCGATGGATTCTTTCTCTAATTTGCTCAACCATGACCTTGCTGCGCCGGTGAGGTGTAGTTGCAGACTTTGCATTGCTGTTTCTTTGGTTCCTCCTAGTATTTGGACTGCCTGTAAGTAATCTGCGAGCCATGATTGCGGTTCCTGTGACCCGTCGTATTTTTGCTGATCATGAGGTAGCTTGAATCCCTTAGGCACTGGCGTGATGCGAACCCTATGGGCAAAGCACGATGCCCCCATCTCCTTTTCATCGTCCTCATAGTCGCGCCTTTCGTTTGGGGATCGCGATCTTCGAGTTCCACCGTGCTGTTTTGGTGATGGCGATCGAGATCGGTGTTTGCTGCTTTTATGCCGAGGACTGTTGTGACGGCGAGGTGATCTTGCTTTATGCACTTCCTTGTGGTGATGTGCTTCTTCTCCTTTTGCTGATAGCTTGTGGCCCACCATATTGAGTCCGTTTAGCGCTGCTCTATGCATATGTTCTCTAGGATCTCCTGGACTTGGTCGAGTTGTAAGTAGATATGCTTGTGCTGCCACTAGTGCTGCTTCAGGAGTTTTTGGCAGGATGTTTCCCTGCTCGTCGACCGATAGGAAGGACGAGTCGAGGTTTTTGGAAATACTCTGCCTGTCAGAATACTCGAGGTTATCGTACCTTGAACCATGTCGACGATTTTTCCTTGCATTGCTGTACGATGCGTCGCTTCGTGCTCTACGAGCAGCTTCACTGGCTGCGATGGCTGAATCTTTTCTTTTTTGTATCTCTACCTTTTCCTTTGCTAATTGCTTTGCTTGCTGCCTGAGGGCGTAATGATACCCAAAAAGCATGTCTTTGCTGGAGCTGGATGGTATTGGCGTGCCGTGTTCTACGGCTTCTCTTATTATTTTCCACTCGTCGACCGATAGTCGAATTTTTTCCCTGGCTGTGAGGGATTCCACTGTTTGTCCTTCTGCTAGGTGATTTGCTCCTCTGTCGATATTTGCTGGGTTTATCACTGGGTTGTTATTTTCATCAAATTCTTCTGAGTTGTCGCCCACAATGGCGAGTATCTGGCACTGCTTGCCGATGTTGCTATTAAAGCTTGAAAAGATCGAGTTGCTGTCTTCAGAAAGCTCTAACCCTGTCTTCCATGTGTCTGTTGAATTGTCTGAGATATTGTCGAGGCAGATCGTAAGATCGTCGATTTGGACTTCCACGTCAAAATTTTCCTTTTCTTCGTCGTCTTCTGCGATCTTTTCTTTTTGCACTTCTTCTAGGCTGACCGGCGAGTTTACTTCGCTGGAAGAGCCTTCAGAATACTCCATCATTATTGTTGTTTCGGGTTCTTGTGGCGACGGATCTTGATCTTGTTTCGTCGGATCCGAAAGGCGAGAGGAACCCGACGGCCCGATGAAGATGCTCAAACTTCCAATTGTTAGTTCTACCTCTTGATTTCCGTCGACTTCTGGACTGCTGTTGGCTAAAAGCGAAAAAGCCGTCGAATTCATGATTCCAACGCCCAGAGTCCCCACGGTCGGCGCCAATTGATGAGGGTTAACTCGGCAAATGTCCTAGATGAAGGACTTAGGATCGGGGAGATAGGGCGTCGGATGAACTCGAAGGTAAAGTTAGTCGAAATAAGTATATATCGAAAGTAAACTTGGGTATTCAACCTGGCTTGCTTTCAATCTGCCCTACCCCGTCCCCTCCTGGCCCCTATATATAGGTGGCCAGGTCTCGAGGATCGGGTCGGGTTTGATACAGATTACAAATATCGACATACGGTAATAACTCGTATTCGACTATCATTACAGTTGGGCCTAGCTTAACGGGCCTCAGGGGTACTCAACTAACGGGCTCTAGTAATTATACCCTTGTCAATTGGGAACATATAAAAATCATGCTCATGATTCTCCTATCCCATATATGTCAACTTAGCAATCTTTTTGCATATCAATTCCTCAATAAGCTCACATGTGCAATATTGATGAAATAGCAAATTTATTTCTTCTGTTTGGTATCCTTCGTTATGATACTTGTTGTTTTTATCAAAGCATCCCAACTATCTTCTTTCCCTTGTTGATATTTGCGATGTCTTTGACATGTTGGTGGTTGAAGTTCATCAATATACAATAAGATAAATTGAGCCTTTGGCCATGCTTTAAAAGCAAAAATCTCATTGGTATATTACATGACTTCATTTTGGATATCATGTTCTATTCTTAGTATCTATTTTGTGTGTACATGTTTCTTTGTGATGAAACTTATACACATGAGAGATGATATCTCATTATTTGATATCTTATTTGAACATTATGTGTTGGGATGGAATGCTAAGAAATATCATTCACTGAAGACTATGTGGATGCTCTATGCTTATCCTTGTGTTAGTCTTATAATATTCTTTGTCATTCCTATCACACATTCCTTTGGTTGAGCCTTTTAATATATTGTCCCTTGCTTGTTGCTCAACCATTTGTTTGATGCAAGTGTTAAGCTTAATTTCTTCTCTATGATCTCTTGCAAATGGTTGCGTTTTAAATGTTATTGAGGGAGTGAGGATTCCATGTTGTGCAAATTGTATTCAAATGCAAACATTCCAATTTTTGCACGTACCTTGGGGAGCTTCCTCATTTCATTTAAAGCACCATTTTTCAGTTATCATAATATTTTATTTCACTTGGTATCATGTTTGTTTTGAATAATATCGAGGGAGTGATGATTCCATGTTTGTGCACCTTATACTTCAACTCAAATAGAATATTTTGTGCACACACCTTGGGGAGCTTCCTCATATTATTTAGAGCACCTTTTTGATCTTATCATAATATCTTTATTCAATTTGTTCTTTGGATTGTTTGATTGCTCTCTTCATTTGTTGAAGTTTATCCATCGTGTTATCTTTTTTTTGCAATCTTTGATCGTCAATATAGTTTGGTTTCCTTCATATATTTGTCTTTGTATATGTGCATGTGTCTTCACTTATTTCTTTTGGATATGTACATCGTTTTGGAGGAACTCACACTATATTGGCCTTCTAAGTTTTTCGCCCATTTTCGCAATGGATGCCAATGGGGGAGAAGTTTTGAGGGTTTAAAGGGAATTGGCTTTTATGCTTTGGTTTTTCTCTTAAGCATTTGCCTTGCATGCTTTGCATCATTGTGTGCTGCTTCGCATGGTTGAGTATATAGCGGAAACTCTACCAACAACCTTGGTTGGCAATATATGCAATGAAATCAAGATCATTCACACATGCATAGATTGTGGGGGAGTTTGCTCTATATATGGTGGTTCTACTAATATCACATACTTTTGTAGTATTTTATGTTAGTACAACCATTGTGGTTCTTTGAATTCATTATATAAACCCTTTCAAAGAGATTGTCATCAATTACCAAAATGGGAGAGATTGAAAGATCATATCGAGCCCCATGTGTGGTTTTGGTAATTAATGACAATCCCTAAGGACTAATGGTTGCATTGAGTTATATGTGTAGGACTTGTCCATGACAATGCTTGAACCATTTGTTGGATTCAAGGTTGTAAGAAGAAGATTATGTGTTGTCCAAGGTGTTATTCAAGGAATGATCCAAAGATTGGTCTTAAGGGAGTTGAGCTTATATCAAGTGTGTCTTGAAGAATAAGATTGAGTGATATCTCATCTGTATCCTCAAGACACCATCATTATGGAGGAAAAAGAATTGGCTCGAGGATTGATCAAGTCAAAGCGCAAGTTCAAGATGAGCAACTAGAAGAGAACATATGCTTGAAGCTTGCCATCTATATTGTGATCATGGATATGTGAAGATATGCTTAAAGAGAGTCTCTTATATAGTAGAGTATGGGGGGAGCAATCTGCAAGACTTCACCAAGCAAGCTCAATCAAGAAAGGTGGTCCAACTTGAGAAGATCAAGATCGTCATTATCCACCTCAAGTGGAATGCTCAAGGCAAAGGTATGATAGTGTTAGGGTTTCTTTCTTACCGGTCTCATGGTGTTAGTTGTGAGACCGGGTTATAGGATCGGTAGCCGTACTATCAAGAGGGGCTCTCGAGTGAGTAACTTAATCGTATCGTTCGGAGAGAGCTCAAACCTTTGCATACTTGGCATCATCATTCTTGGTTCTTATTTGGATTTTATCCATGTGAGGTTCTAGAGCTTGTGGTTATTTCCATGACAAGCTCTAGCTCATCTAAAACGGATTTCGCATAAAACTCTTATCGCGTTTTTGTTGTTTGGAGGTTTTACCGGTTCATCTTTATAGCTAAGTCAAACCTTTTATCATTTGGTTTCATACTCCTTTGTTGGACTATGATGTTTCTATGGATGAAGTTGTAGAGCTCGTTGTGGTGATTCCAACGAGCCCAAGATCATCGAAAACGGAGTCCGGATGCAAAAGTTATGGCAGTTTTCGTATTGATGTTTTCTTCCAGGCCGGATAATCTGGGCTGGATGGGGGGCGGATTATTTGAATAATCCGGCCCTCGAATTTCTGCTAAGGACTTTTGGGCGCGGCTCCCTGTAAGGGGGGCGGATTTTTGCCCTAGGGGCCGGATAATCCGGCCTAAAATCCTGCAACGGTCATTTTTGGAAGGGGGTATAAATACCCCTTCTTCCTCCTTGGGCTGAGCACGAAATGGACTTCTCTCTCCTCCATTGTTGACTTTGCAAGCTTGCCCTCCCTCCTCCATTCCACCCATGATTCTTGCATATTTTTGAGGGAAAAGAGAGAGGAGATCTAGATCTATATTTCCACCAATCCATCTCTCCTCTAAGTGAGGGGAACATAGAGGATCTAGATCTTGGAGTTCTTTGTGAATTTCCTTTGTTCTTCCTCTCATATCTCTCCATAGCATTAGTTGCTTTGGTAGGATTTGAGTGAGAAGGATTTGAGCACTTTGTGTGCTCTTGCCATTGCATAAGTTGCATCGGTTTGAGTTCTCCCCGGAGATTCGAGTAAGTGAAAGTTTGTGAGCTTATTACTCTTGGGTTCTTGGAACCCTAGACGGCTTTGTGGCTTTGTGGTGCCATTGTTGCTATTCTTGAGAGCCTCCAATTAAGTTGTGGATGCGTGCCCCAAGCTTTATGTAAAGGCCCGGTTCCGCCTTGAGGAACCCCTTAGTGGAAGAGTGAGCTAGGCCTTTATGGCGCAAGCTCACACCGGAGAATAGGGTGAGGCCTTTGTGGCGTTGGTTAGGCCTTTGTGGCGATACCACACCCCTCCAACGAGACGTACTCCCTTTCAAGGGAGGAACTCGGGAATACATCATCGTCTCCGCGTGCCTCGGTTATTCCTATACCCGAGCTCTTTACTTATGCACTTTACATTGTGATAGCCTTCGTGCTTGAAGTCATATATCTTGCTATCACCTTGTTACTTGTATTGCTTAGCATAAGTTGTTGGTGCACATAGGTGAGCCTAGTTTATTTAGGTCTTGTGTGCTTGGCAAAATAAACGCTAGTTTAATTCCGCTTTTGTTCAAGCCATTCGTAAAATTTGATATCGCCTATTCACCCCCCCCCCTCTCTCTAGGCGACATTTGTGTCCTTTCACCTTCCTTCTGTAAGCTATTTTTTGCACAGGAAGATCTAGCTATAGTTCAGGGTTACCCAATTAGATACATTGGTTGATGTCTCAGTTATTGCAAGTAAATTATATATTTTGTTATTGATATTGGAATCTTAAGTCAGATCAAATTTGTCAGTGCAATAGTGATAGTGAAATGCGTGTGATTCTT
This sequence comes from Dactylis glomerata, assembly GCA_007115705.1. Taxonomy (NCBI): domain Eukaryota; kingdom Viridiplantae; phylum Streptophyta; class Magnoliopsida; order Poales; family Poaceae; genus Dactylis; species Dactylis glomerata. The sequence continues at coordinate 388,514 of QXEO01001110.1, forward strand.
TGATCTAATCGTCTCATTCTTCATATTCCAAACTTTAATTCATTGGTTATGCTCTTATATTCATTGCTGAAATGACTTGCATGTACATATCATATGAAACATCTCAAATCACCTTAGAAGAGGGATTTGGGAACCAAGAAACGATTGATGCGGTAGTTGCTTTAAACTTCATGTGAACTTTCCACAATCCTAAATGGCTTTCAACTTGCTTGAATGCTTGAGGGCATCCAACAATCCATAAAAACTTGGCAACGGACTCAATGGATGAAAGATACCTTAGAAGGAAAGTGAGATTAAACATATGCCTTGGCCTTCTTGTGCCGAGCTTCTTCGAATTCTGTAGATTAAACACTACCATGTTTATTTGGATTGCAGTGGGAATAGGGGAGCCTCTCAAGCCACCAATATTGCATTCCATATGTTGTTGATCGGTGCTAACATATATTATTTTCTTAGGGTTGTTTGTAGCATATAGTAGAACATGCGTCGACACTAAATGAGATAAAACATAGCCTTTAAATTCTGGTCTAATTTTTGCCCTTGCGCCAGTGGCGCAACGGATCATCTAGTGGAGATTACAGCTGCAAGATAGATATGCATGGGTTTTTTAATTATAAGAACTAGCTGGGTGGCCCGCGCAAATTGCGCGGCTAGAAAAGAGATTGTTTGAATCTTCACATCTAATGTACTTATGTTCTTACTGATACCAGTTTTAGAACATGTCGTCTTAAGAAGTTAAAAAAATCAAGTTAGTTTATGATATTCAATTTATAGTGGCTTCCTACAACCCAACCCGAGTGATAATTTTGTTATGCATCCTTGAAGGTCAAAACAAAATACTACTTCTAATTTCTTATGTCCTTTTCAAATATTTTACCCACTCTAGAATAAACCACAATTATTGAGAAGCATTATAAACTGTTATTTTTTGTGAAATAGTGCAGTTCTTTAGTCCTCAGCGTATTTTACGATATATATGAAATATCTGAACGTTTTCTCCATGTAATCATTTTCCATGTTGATGGGAGAGCTCAGTACGAATACCTACGTGTTCCAACATGAGGCATCCTCATATGGATGCAACAACTCATGTGGATAAAGTAGTCGATTCCTTCTTAGCGAAGAGTCGTCTGAAATAGGAATACATATGTCACATGCATATTAGTATTTTTTTCAAGACTGGTATTAGTATTCTTATATTAATTTTTATGAAGCTATATGTAACATATGTAACTCATATTCTGCAACGAATCGCATGAATTACCTCAGCCACCTCTAATTTTGTATATTGCGACCGAAGATCAATAGTCGACCAAGCAAGATGAAGAGCGGTTTCACCTAACCGGTGAAACTACAAAGAATGCAAGTGCTCATATTAGTATTCTTATTGCATGTATTCCACAAACCATTATCTAAAAGGCCAGATCTAAAACATGCAAAAACGAAGAAGAGGTGAAATACTAAAAACAAATATTGTAATGTTTTAGGTGAACTGAGCGAGCACGGGATTTTTATGTGCAACATACTAATCAAAAATAGTGACTGTTAGAAATTTAATGGCATGATATAAAAACAAAATAATACTATATACTATTTCCACTAAGAACTATTCAAATTATTACACTTAATGCTGATATTTTTACCTTCTGGATTCGGACACATCTTCTATCGTGCTTCATGCCAATTCACCAGGCTACCATGATTCTTGTGAGTAATATCGGATAGAAACTCAACAGTATAGAAAAAGGTGTTCTTTTAATTCACTTGTCGTTCTCACCATCTGGTCCTTGCTTTGATGCGGGGATCATTCTTTCATCATGCACGCAACAGTCTTGTGCAAGAACAACACAGTGGCGGCAGGTAACATGCAGTGATTCTATAGGCTCATGCTATGATCGTCAGATATGACTTTAAATCCAGAATTATGTGCGTTGGTTCTATCATTAAAAAACAAATAGATGAAAGCTAACCAATTAAAAAATAAGGGAAAAGGCTCAAGAGGATAACCTCAACATTGTATCTTCCTGGTTGCTGAAGATAGTACTGATGTACATGCCACCTTCTTGACCACTTGCGTGCTTATCATTCTATCTCTGCAAATAGCAATATATAGCCACAAAACCCGAACATAATTTCTGCTTCCCTAGATATGGGATACACATATCCTACTATATTATCTGGTGAGAGTAAACTGAAAGTACGCTCGTACGTATCCTAGTAAACAAAACCATGACATTTTGCTTTTAAGAGAAAAGATAGATCTTTGGCGAAACTGAATCTCCTGAATGAATCACTGAATAATATAGAACCTATCAAACTTGTTTGGTCGACCTAGTCTTGCATGATGGAAATTTATATGTATATATGTTATAATACCATTGTGCATGTCAGGTGATTTCGTACCTCAACATGCATGCACACGGATCTTTATTTATCCTGGCCCGAGGATGTAGATTAAGGCATGTCGTGCGTGTGCCAAAGACATTGCTGCTCAAGTACACGTCCGGAAGACAGCAACTCATCCTCGAGCAGGTCCTACCGGTAAAGATCTATCCTAGATGGCCTCCACGCTCCATGACATCTAGAGTGCTTGATGAATTGCAGCTATAAGCCGACCGTCGGCGAGTTGTATCAGCCTAATCTTCGTCTCGTACTCTTGCAGCAGCTGGCCGCTGGCGGCTGGCCGCCAGCGCCTCCACATCCATGACGTCGAGAGTGCTTGAGGAATTGCAGCAATAGGCCGACCGTAGGCGGATTGTATCAGTCTAAACTTTGTCTCGTACTATCGCGGCAGCTGGCCGCCGACCGCTGGCGCATTGTAGGTTTCCATCTCGTCGATTGGTACCATGGCGGCAGGACAATCTCCCGTCCCAGGCTCTGCGGCAGATGTTTGGTATTGTTAATTCGAGGATGTTGGAAGCCGACGTCTGTACGCCGGACTGCTACAGAGAACCGTTCTGTTCCTTTCCTTTTCTTCTTGTAATTGGGATTGCTTGTGCGATGAAGGTTGGTATTGTTATTAGTTCCAGGAAGCTTGAAGGCGTCGTGCGTATCCTGGACTGCTACAGCTCGAAAACTGCCTATTTCCTATCCTTCGTCTGTTCGGGATAGCCTGTGCGATTGTCTTTTTTTTTTAAACATAGATCCGAGCCGTTGCTTATTGTAGTTAAATCCTAGCCATTGGTTGTTAGTTGTTTTAATAATATAATAGATATGCAACATTAGATGGTAGATTTTTCTATGTTCAAATTCAATAAGAAGATTGAACATCTGGATAGGAATCTATGCAAGACATAACTATCATAGAATTCTAGTCAGCGGTAAACACTGGTATTGTGAAATAAGTTCTACGTGTGTACATTATTTTAGTACAAGCATCAATGATGTCGGAAAGCTAAGAGTAAAGTTGATCAGTGCCTGTCCAAAAGATATTAATAGTCCCTCCGTCTCGGTTTATAGGGCCTACATTTATCTCTAGGTTACTATTTTAACTAATAAAATATAAATTATATTATAAAAAATATTATTAAAAAGTAAATCATCTAAAGTTTTCAATAATATATTTTTTATAATATATACTTTATATTATGTTGGCCAAATTAACAACCTAGAAATATGCGTAGGACCTATAAACCGAGACCAAGGGAGTACTAGGAAAATAAGCTACGTCAGCAATCAGCACTATATGCAATCAAGTAGTCTAACTTCACTATCCTAAATGTATACAAACATCCATGGCGTAGCTTTATTAACATGAAGAATAAGTCAGTGTTGAATACATATTCTCTTTGTATTTTCCTTTTACCGTTGTGTAACAGTATAGGCTAGTTCCCGGTCAATAGGATCGGGCTCTATTCGTTGCCCACGATGGCTTGTATTCCGCCTATTTGTAACCTCAAATGAATCAATGAAACTCAAGCCTTCATTTGCAATTCTGCTGTCAGGGGACTCAATTTTATTAAATTATAATTAACTATAGTATCAAGAAGGTTTAATTACCTAAAAAAATATTCCTTGCTAACACCAACTAACACAGCTGGATTCGCATAGTTCCTTTTACCTTGATGGTGTAGGCAATCTAGACATGTGCTGAACCAGCTCATTGGGACAAGCATTACTTGTTGCGCTTGTTTCCAGCTTCTTCCTTTGGAAGTTATGTGTAAGCTCCTAGCTACAGATCAAGATCTAGAATGGAGAATTGGATTAGTTCTGGCTGGATCCACCCAACCACCCGCCGAGCCAGTTCTCCACAGCACCGCCGTGAGCCATCAGAATTCAGTTATAAGAGCATCTCCACTCACGCCCGACAAGGCTCCCGGCATGCGTTTTTTTCATCCGGACGGCGTAAATCGGTCCAGTCGCGCCCCCGGATCCTCGTTTTCGCTCGGATCTGGGCCTTCATCCATCCGGCGAGCCCAGGCTATCCCTGGCCTTCCGGAGCGCGCTCGGGGACTCCGGACGAAAGAAACGCGCACGAAAAGGCAAGAAAAATTCCCGCGCATTCCCGCGGGTCGTGTGGCCTCGACCTGTCGGCGAGAGTGGGCGGTCATCGTCCTCATCGTCTCGTCTTCCGCGCATTGTCTTCCTCGCACGCATCGACTTCCGCGCGCTGTAAAAGCTGCCGCCGATGGACGGCCAGCCACGCGGCGAGGCGAGTTAATGCCAGCGCGGCTATATAAAGCGGCCTACCGCGTCTGGCTGGCCACATTCGCCAGCAGCCATCTCCCCCAGTCGACCAGCCCACCTCGTCCATTCACCTCGAGCTCGAGCAATGGCGGCCTACCCTTCCGACGACGACGGCGCGACGAACAACGGGTTCGGCCGCCGATCGCTACACCAATGGGAGGGCCGGCTGCTCCACGCGGCCGGCTACATGGCGCCGCCGGACTTTTGGGCGCCCGGAGGATGGCGCCTGAACGCCGGCGGCATCCCAATCCCGCCGCCGCCGACGGGAGCGGCCCTCGACGACGCCATCGACGAGGTCCTGGAGACCATGTCGGACGAGCAGCGCGCCGATTCGCGCTTCTACCCCAACAATCGGGAAGCATGGACGGCGTTTGATACGTCTCAAACGTATCTATAATTGTTGATGCTCCATGTTTGTTTTTACACCATTTGCCTATTGTTTCGTTACACTTAGTGGCATTTTTATGCATTTTCCGGAACTAACCAATTAACGAAGTGCCACAGTGCCAGTTTCCTGTTTTCTGCTGTTTTTGTGTTTCAGAGTGATACACAGGAAATATTCTCGGAATTGGACGAAACAAGTTCCTGAAGTCTTATTTTACCCGGAAGCTTCCAGAGATCCGAAGAGGAGTAGGAGGGGGGCCACCAGGGCCCCACACACAGGGGTGGTGCGGCCAGGCCCTGGCCCGCGCCACCCCCGTGTGAGGGCGCCTGGCCCCTCCTCTGACATCGACTCTTCGCCTATAAAGACCCCCCGACGAGAAAAACCTAAGAGCCCGATCAGTTTTCCAGAACACATCGCGATCCGCCGCCGCCATCGACCCGAAGATCGGGAGGGTCCAGAAGCTCTTCCCGGCACCCTGCCGGAGAGGGGAATCGCCACCGGAGGTCTTCTTCATCGCCATGCTTGCCTCCGGAGCGATGAGTGAGTAGTCTACCTTGGACTATGGGTCCATAGCAGTAGCTAGATGGTTGTCTTCTCCACCATGTGCTTCATGTTTAGATCTCATGAGCTGCCATACATGATTGAGATCACCGTTATGTAATTCTACATGTTTGGTTTGTTGGGATCCGATGAATATTGGTGTTTATGATTAAGTTGCTGTACTGAATATTATCTTTTGTTATCTCTATGTTGTTTATGATCTTGCATGCTCTCCGTTTTTAGTAGCTATCTTGACCGAGTAGTTGCTAGTGACTCCAAGAGGGGGTATTTATGCTCGATAGTGGGTTCATGCCTCTATTTCACCTGGGGGAGTGACAGAAACCTCTAAGGTGGTAGATGTGCTGTTGCTACTACGGAGAAAACAACATTCATATGCTCAAGGGCATATGCTTTGTTTACATTACACACTTTGCTTAATGCAATTATCTGTTGTTCGCAACTTAATACTTCTAGGGTGTTCGGATTGATATCCCCGGGAGTGGATTATTAGTCATAGATGCAGTTGGATGGCGGTCTATGTATTTTGTTGTAATGCCCAGAGTAAATCTCATAGTGATCTTCTTGACATATCACGTTATCTTTATTCTATCAATTGCCCAACTGTAATTTGTTTACCCAGCATGTGCTATTTTATCTATGGAGAGACACCACTAGTGAACTGTGGACCCCGGTCCTATTTACATCATATTGCTATCACCTGTTTACTTTTCTCGTACTGTTTATTTTACTCGCATACTATATTGTTTTCCACTCGATACACTCCTAACCTTTGTTTCAAGCAAACCGGTGAGATTGACAACCTCATCGCAAGTTGGGAGCAAAGTATTTGTTTGTGTGTGTGCAGGTTCCGTGACACCTTCAGTCGTCATTGTCTCTCCTCTCCAAGATCGACATACCTTGCTTTCTTAAACTGAGGGAAAACTAGCCGCTACACTCATCATACCTTCCTCTTGGGGTTTCCAACGGGCTGGTTATTCACCACGCACAAGGACTTACTGCTCCACGCCAGCAGCCTCTTTTCTGGCGCCATCAACAAGTAGCAGCTTCTTTTCTGGCGCCGTTGCCGGGGAGGAAGAGAAGACTTCTGCGAGGGGAGTTCTTCGCACACACATTCTTTACTTTGTTATTGTTTTGCTTTACTTTATTTATTTTACCTGCATTGCTTTATATCAAAAACCCAAAAAAATTAGAATCCTTGGTAGCTGTTTTTACTTGTTTACTTTCGTTTTGCTGAAATGGCCAATCCTGAAAACACCAAGTTGTGTGACTTTACTAGCACAACCAATAGTGATTTTATCTGCACTCCTATTGCACCACCCGCTACTGCTGCAAACTTTTATGAGATTAAGCCTGCTTTATTGAACCTTGTTATGAAAGAGCAATTTTCTGGTACTAGTACTGAAGATGCTGCAGCTCATCTCAACAATTTTGTTGAGCTATGTGAGATGCAGAAATATAAGGATGTTGATAGTGATATTATTAAGCTCAAGTTGTTTCCTTTTTCTTTGAGAGGAAAAGCTAAAGATTGGTTGCTGTCTTTGACTAAGAATAGTATTGATTCATGGGCTAAGTGTAAGGATGCTTTTATTGGTAGATACTATCCTCCTGCTAAGATTATAGCTTTGCGTAGCAATATTATGAAGTTTACTCAGTTTGATAATGAACATGTTGCTCAAGCTTGGGAAAGAATGAAATCTATGATAAAGAATTGCCCCACTCATGGACTGACTACTTGGATGATTATCCAAACTTTTTATGCAGGACTGAATTTTTCTTCAAGGAACCTACTTGATTCAGCTGCTGGAGGCACTTTTATGTCCCTTACCTTGGGCGCCGCATCAAAGCTACTTGACAACATGATGGTAAATTATTCTGAATGGCACACCGAGAGAGCTCCACAAGGTAAGAAGGTAAATTCTGTTGAGGAAACCTCTTCCTTAAGTGATAAGATTGATACCATTATGGCTATGCTTGCTAATGATAGGACTCATGTTGATCCTAAAAATGTTCCTTTGGCCTCTCTGGTTGCTCAAGAAGAGCAAGTTGATGTGAATTTCATTAGAAACAATAATTTTAACAACAATGCTTATAGGAACAATTTTGCTAGTAACAATTATAGGCCGTATCCTTCTACCAATGGTAATGGTTATGGTAACTCTTATGGTAATTCCTACAACAACACTAGGGCCACGCCCTCCGAGCTTGAGGTAATGCTCAAGGACTTCATCGGTAAGCAAACTGCTTTTAACAAGTCTGTTGAGGAAAAGTTAGGCAAAATTGATATTCTTGCTTCTAAAGTTGATAGCCTTGCTCATGATGTTGAACTTCTAAAACTAAAAGTGTTTCCTAATGATGTGAAAGAGAACAATGTTTTTGCTACCGCTAATGCTATCCAAGTTGGAATTGATGAAAATATTAGATTGTTAGCGGAATTGCATGCCAGGTGGGAAAGAGAAGATGAGATGGCTAGAGAGATGAAGGTATGTACTATTACTACCTCTAATGATGTTGCTCCTACTGATAGCAATCCTCTTACTTTGATTGGTGTAGAGAAAACTCCCACTCCTTGTGTTAAAAAGCCTAAAACTGCCAAAACTTTTTCTCAAAAGAGTGCTAAAAATTTTCGGAGTGTGGAAGATGATAGCTCTATTTCTTTTAATGATTTTGATGTTGATGGCTGCAATATATCTGAAGTTATTTTGTTCTTGCAAAAGCTTGCTTTGACTCCCAATGCTAGTTCTTTAAATATTGCTTTTACTAAGCATATTACCAATGCTCTCATAAAGATTAGGGATGAAAAGTTGAAGCAAAAAGCCTCTGTTCCCAAGAAGTTAGAAGATGGTTGGGAACCCATCATTGATATGCATGTTAATGGTTATGATTGCCATGCTTTATGTGATCTAGGTGCTAGTATTTCTATCATGCCTAGAAAGATTTATGACATGCTTGATTTACCACCGCTTGAAAAGTGTTATTTTGATGTTCCTATTGCTGATGTTGCTAAGAAGAAACCTTTGGGAAGAATTAATGATATTCTTATTGTGGTTAACAATAACCTTGTTCCCGTTGATTTTCTTGTTATGGACGTTGAATGCCATGCTTCATGTCCTATTATTTTGGGAAGACCCTTTCTTCGAACTGTAGGTGCTATCATTGATATGAGGGATGGCACTATCAAGTATCAATTCCCACTAAAGAAAGGTATGTAACACTTCCCTAGGAAAAGAAACAAATTGCTTTTTGACTCTATTCTTAGAGCAAATTATGAGCTTGATGCTTCATCACTTGATAATACTTGATTCGCAATTTTCTGCGCCTAGCTCAAAGGCGTTAAAGAAAAGCACTCTTGGGAGATAACCCAATGTTTCTTTTCAGTACTCTTTCTTTTATTTGAGTCTTGGAAGTCATTACTACTGTAATGACCGCTCCTTATCTTGTTTATTTCGTTTTTGTGCCAAGAGAAGCCTCTAATTTGAGTGAGGTAAAGATTTGGGGATGTTGCTGTCCTGAAACTGTTTTCGGTGCTGCACCGTAAAAATTCGTGAAAATTCTCTATTTATCTTTTGGACCTGCGATTTCTTGTGCATATGCCCCAGGTTATATCCAAACTTTTCTTAGTTAAACACTTTTTGATTTGAGCAACAGAAAATCCCTCAAAAATTCGACCTTTGTCAGCTGTTCAGTTTTGACAGATTTCTGCCAATATTTGTGTTTGCCACTTTATCGCTTTCTTTTGAGTTCTTTTGATCATGGAACTTTTGGGGAGGTTGCTACAGTAGTATATGCTATATATGTGGTGGTTTTGTGTTGAAACCTGAAGCAAATAGAGGATTTATTATATGTTATGCTTGCACTAATGTTGCTAATAGATTTGTGTTTAGTTTTGTATGAAGGAAGTTTTCAAGTGTAGGGATTGGAGAATGATGAGATGAGTTGAAGAATGGACAAAAGCTCAAGCTTGGGGATGCCCATGCATCACCCCAAGAAATATCCAAGAAGTACAAGCGTCAAAGCTTGGGGATGCCCCCGAGGCACCCCTTCTTCATCGGCAAAAATCAGGTCACCTTTCAAAACACTATATTTTTATTGCTTCATGCACTATGTGTTTTTCTTGGAGCGTCAGTTGTTTTAGTTTTCTTAGTTTGTTTAGTTTGTTTGTTTGCTGCAATAAATGGTTGGACCCCAACAAATTTTCTTTTGGAGAAGTTGCTTGTTTTCATTTGCAAAGAACGCTCTAGTTTTCACTCTTATTAAAATCGAATGTTCTACTTTTTCTGCTACTGCTTTTGGTTTTCGTTTTTGCCTTGATTTGCGTTCAGATCTTGTCATATCTTTTCATCAAGGTGTATTTTTGCCTCTGATCTTCATTGGTTTTCATCAAAAGAGGTGTTTATAAAAATTTCAAATGGTGTTGGAAAAGAGAAAAAGCTTTATGCAAAATAGTGGTACAAGAAGGAGCTTGTGTAGACTACGGCTTAGGCTTTTTCATGTCATGCTTGATGTCTTTTTGATAGTATGCTTAGTGGTTTTGCTGTAGCATGACTTGTCTCAAACAATTGAGATTGCTTAATGAGCCTTTGAAAAAATCATGCGTTGTTTTTATTGTACGGAAGCATTATTTTGGTTTTCTCCTTGATGCTTTATTTGGGTTGACTTGGCGCATGCTCACACATGTTAGACTCTTACAAAGTTGCCAATGGTGTCGTGGGAATTTGGAGACAGTAGCCATGGGGAGGCTTATCGGAGGGGCTCGACGTTGGTGACGATGGGTCCGGCTCGGGATTGTGCCTACAGAGACACCTCGGTTTACCCAGGTTCAGGGCCCTCCCGGTTGGAGGTAAACCCCTACTTCCTGCCTGCTTCGTATTGATTGGATAGTAGCGATTACAGTGCTCCTCGAGCTGTTCGGCTAGAGGAGGAAGAAGAAGATCGGATCCCCTATGCTAAGGGTCCAGGCCCCCTTATATAGACGGGGGCCTGGTTACAGGTTTCGGTAACGCTTCGGCCGGCTGCCGGCTCCTTGGCGGCGGCGTCCTTGGCCTGATCTCCTCTGGCTGCGCTCTAGCAAAGGCACTTTATAAAGTGCCTTTTCCCCAGGCCGGCATCTGGAGAGCATATCCTCTCTCCTTCGCCTAGGATCCCGCCGTGGGGAAGAGTCTTCGTCTCCTCATTGGTCGGTCGTGGTCGTGGCGTTCGTCACGCCTGTCCTGCGCCTCTGTCGCTCTTGTCGGGGCCATCCGGCTTTTGGCCAGACAACCGTTGAGGGGTTTCGTCTCCTTCGCCCGGTTCCAGCCCTCCTCGGTGGAGTCGTCAGCCGGCCGCTGGCGCAACCGGCCCTTCCGGCTGGAGCCGGTCTTCTTGTGCTGAGGCCGTGGGATTCCCCGGGACGCCAGCCGGCATACTGCCCGGCCTGTGGTACGCCCCCTAAGTCATCCCCACGACACTAGCCCCCGAAACTGGCGAAGTCTCATGGGCTAGCATGGGGCTTCGGCGGGTTCTTCTTTTCGCCGAAATCTTGCTCGTCTCCATCGAAGTCCCAGGGCCTCTGGTTTGTCTTAGTCGATCTAGTCATTGAGGCTGGGCCTTGCGGAGCTCTTCCGGCCGCCTCGGGACGAGCCGGCTCCGGTGATAGTCCGGCTGGCGATCGCGAGCTGACACGCTGCCTCTTGGGAGATTGTGCCACCTCGGGTTTTGTTCCCATGCTGCGGCCGGCGCAGTGCGCCAGTGACCAGTCTCGTCATTTTAACTTCGGAATCATCATCGCCACAACTTCCCAAGTCATCGTGTTGAAACGACATGCCCCATCAACTCCTCCCATGATCCGCTGTGGCAACTGTCGCCGTGGCGCACGATACGGAAATTGGTTACTGAAATGTCGGGGGTTGCCCTTTTGCCCTTCTTCTTTAAATACCGAGCGCGTTAGCTGTGCAGGGCATTCTCCACTTCTCCCCTCGCCTCCGGAAATGTCGTCCCCTAGCGATTCGACTGCCAGTGACGTCAAGGTCCCGGAGGGGAGCGAAAGGGAGGTCGAGGCGCCGGAAGTGGCGCCTTCCGTATCTCGGAAGCGCGGTCGCCCGAAAGGGAGCCGAAACAAGAGTACCTTGGAGGCCCTCGCTGCGAAGGCCTCCGCCGCCGCTTCTTCCTCCTTCGCGCCCCAGGTGGCCGGAGCTTCCGGCGATGCGGGCATCCCGGAGAAGCGGAAACCAGGGCGCCCGAAGGGAAGCGGGAAGAAGCTCGCTTCTGCGGCGGCTGCTGCTCCTTCGTCGCCCCAGGTGGCCGGAGCTTCCGGCGACGCGGGCGTCCCGGAGAAGCGGAAACCCGGCCGCCCGAAGGGAAGTGGGAAGAAGCCCACTTCTACGGCGGCTGCTGCTCCTTCGCTGCCCAGTCGCCGTGGGCGACCGCCAGGGAGCAAAAACAAAAAGGCCCCCGCCGTCTTCAGGGTCGACGCCACTCCGGCGGGGCCTCGCGCGACGGTTCCTCCTCCGCTAGGTCCCTCGCGGTCCTGGTTGGAGAAGCCAGCGCTCCAGCCGCCAGAATACATCTCGGCGCAAGGATGGTCCACATGCATCATCCCGGTACTTGCAGGCGCCCGGGATCGTCTCCGCCTCCTGACTCAGTTCGCCAGCTCGATGGAGGACCAAGAGTTGGCTTACGCCAAACTGCGGGAGTGCAGCGGCGGCCAGCCCACGTACCGCGTCGAGGTCCATTACGACGGCCAAGGGGTGTGCTACTTCCGCGACGGGTGGTCGAAGTTCTTCATCGACTACGGCGTGCACGAAGGCTGGTTCATCCTTCTTACTCGCCAAGATGAGAAAGATGACTTCACCCTCTGCCTCTTCGACGGTACCCTCTCCGCTCGCGCCTTCGCCACCCTGTCGTGAAGGGCGGGTTTCTCCGGGACGAAGTTCGTGCGGCGCTCGCACCAGGCTGGGGAAGGCGAGGATCTCCCGGGCGAGGGATTCTTGGCATCCTCCTTGTCATTCCTCTTGCGGGCGATTCTGACACGGACTCGCCTGAGGATCCTTGGCATCCTTAGGGTAGTAATCTAGGGGACTTTTGTGATCGTCAGACTCCTTAGTGAACTCTTTTAATTTCCTGCAAATCTTTACTCGCTTTTCATCGCTTGCTGTATGAACATCTTTGCTTGCTATGTGAATGTCTTTTCTTCACTGTGCCGCGATGGTTCTTCTCTTAGCAGAATCGCTTGTTGCGCGAATCCGTAGGTAGGGACTACAATAGTCACTAGCCTGCGCAAACGCTTCGGGCAGGGCTCCTCCAGCCTCGATGCGGAGGGAACGATGCTCCTGATGGCCGGCTCTGGGGAGTGCGGGCTAGCTCCGGCTCCAGCGCGAATGGACCGGCGCTTCTGCTGGCCGGCTCCAGGAAGGATGGGCTAGCTCCGGCTTCAGCGCGAACGGAATGGGAACCGCATCCGGTACCGGCTCGGGCAAGGGTCGGAGCCGGCGTGTTTCCTTTCCCAAGTCTTCGCGCGTTTCGAGCCACGATTGGAGCAGACCTCCTAGCCTCCAGCTCTAGCCGTTGCTTTGCGAGCGTTAGGTTTTTGATTTCGTTGCTTGTTTGCCGATCGTGTCGCAGCGCCAGTTGCTCGAAACAGCCGGCGAGGTACTGGAGCTGGCCTGCTTCTGAGGGCCAACTCCCTTTCCCCCTAGCCCCCGAGTTTTGGGGTAGCTGGACTGTCAGCTAGCTCGAAACTAACTTCTCGCGAACGATGCCAACCGCCAAGCGAGGCAGCTCTAGCTTCGAACCTCTTGGGCGTGGCTTCTCAGCCCAAACGCCAAAGATCGTATCTGTCAGCTACTCACTGGCTTTGCACTTGCCCGGTTCCCTCAACCTTTTCCTTAATCTTCCCACCCTTCGGCCCTTCTACCCCCAACCGGCAGCCTGGTGCCGGTTGGTCTCCCTTGGGCCGGCAGCCGAATGCTGGCCTAGGGTGGGAGCGTGCCGCGGAGTGAGAAGTAGTACTTCAGTCTATCGGGCCCCCGACTCGTGCTAGCCTACGATTAGTTGACAGACACTGCCCTTAACGCTTGGTTGAGCGGTTTTTTCTATCGCTTGTGGTTCTGCTCTGCGGCTTTCCCTCGTATGTGGCCTGCCGGCTCCTATCCGTCCGGCTACGCGGAGCCGGAAGGTGGAGGTTGGGCTCGAGACCTTCGTCATACGCAGTACTCATCCGGCTGGCGAGAGATCGATCGTTTTCGGGGCAGCCGGCTGTGGCTCGGTGCCTGGAGCCGGCTGCCGGTCAAGTGAATAACGTAGGAAGTAAAACATGCACGGAGTGTTTTTCCCCGGAGCCGGCCGTTTCTAGCCGCTCCGTTTTCCTTTATTCGTTGACACATTTTTCGGGGTACAAGCTTTCGCCTTAGCAGAAGAAAGGTCTTAAGAGACTGACATTCCAGGGATGCTCGGTCTCCTTGTCAGAGTTGTCTGCCTTGTTCTTTCTGGGCTCTTGTGCGTCGATGAGGTAATATGCCCCATTGCCCAACACCCGGCTGACAATGAACGGTCCCTCCCAGGGAGAGGATAGCTTGTGCATGCCTTTAGTGCTTTGGACCAGCCGGAGTACGAGATCACCTTCGCGAAACGCGAGCGGGCGAATTTTCCGGCTGTGGTATCGTCGCAGCTGCTGCTGGTAGAGCGCCGATCTAGCCAGAGCCTGCTCTCGAGCCTCCTCGAGGAGGTCGATGCCATCTTCGCGAGCTTCTTTTGCTTGTTTCTCCGTGTACTGGACAACTCTGGGCGCGTCGAACTCGATGTCCGTGGGTAAGACTGCCTCTGCTCCATAGACTAGGAAGAAGGGTGTGAAACCCACAGAGCGGTTTGGAGTGGTGCGCAGGCTCCAGAGCACTGAGGGTAGCTCCTCGACCCAACAGCCGGCTGAGCGTTCGAGAGGCTCGACCAGTCTTGGTTTGATGCCGGCCAGGATCAGCCCATTTGCCTTTTCCACCTGTCCATTTGACTGTGGGTGTGCCACGGACGCCAAGTCCAGCCGGATGCCTTTCTGACCACAGTAATCAGCAAAGACTCCCTTCGCAAAGTTCGTCCCGTTGTCGGTGATGATGCTGTGGGGTACTCCGTATCTTGTGATGATCTCGTTGAAGAACTTGATCGTGGATGAGCCGTCGAGTTTCTTGATTGGCTTGGCTTCGATCCACTTGGTGAACTTGTCCACGGCCACCAGCAGATGCGTCAAGCCCCCGGGTGCAGTTTTGAATGGTCCTACCATGTCCAGACCCCAGACAGCGAATGGCCAGGTGAGCGGGATGGTCTTGAGGGCTGCCGCTGGGGTGTTTCTGTGCTTGGAGAAGCGTTGGCAGCCGTTGCACTGCTTCACCAGCTGCTCCGCGTTCTGCTTAGCCGTCGGCCAGTAGAATCCATGGCGGAAGGCTTTGGCCACCAAGGCTCTGGAAGATGCGTGATGTCCGCACTCCCCTTGATGTATTTCTCTTAGCAGCTCTGTCCCTTCTTCCGGCTCGATGCACTTCTGGTAGATGCCTGACACGCTGCGCTTGTACAGCTCGCTGTTGATCAGGGTGTATGCCCCAGCTCGGCGCTGAATTCGCCTAGCTTCCGCTTCGTCTTGCGGCAGGTCCCCAGTGATGAGGTAGTTGGAGAATGGTTCTGCCCATGAAGGTATCTCCCGTATGTGGAAGACACTGGCGACCAGAGGGTCAGCAGCCCCCGGGTCCGCCGTTGAGCCGGCTTCGCCTGATTGTCCGGCTAGGGGAGCGGGCGTGGAGCCGGCAATCCCCTTGTCCTTCATCGAGCCGGCCGCGCTAGGCTGGCCGGCTGCCTCCTCCAGCCCGGAGACGGCAGCCCCCGAGTCCGGTTGTGGTACCTGAGCCGGGGCTGGGTCTCCAGGCACGTAGATGGATATGGATTCCGGTGAAGGCTTGATGGACGGCTTGCGGATGATCTCCAGGGATACCCCGGCTGGGATGTCCTGTTTGGTGGAGCCGATCTTAGACAGCCGGTCTGCCTCCTCGTTGCTTGCTCTGGGGACATGGTGGAACTCGTAGCCTTCAAAGAATCCGCTGAGCTGCTGCACGTAGAAGCGATAGGAGGCCATGTTGGCGTCCTTAGCGTCCCAATCTCCTGAGACCTGGTGCGTTACCAGGTCGGAGTCTCCAAAGCAAAGAATCCTCCTGATTCCAATCTGCTTGGCCATCTTGAGCCCATGCACCAGGGCTTCGTATTCGGCGACGTTGTTCGACGCACGGAAGTGCATCTGCAGCACGTACTGCAGCTTGTCTCCCTTGGGTGAGGTAAGGACGACGCCGGCCCCCAAGCCCCCGAGCAGCTTGGAGCCATCGAAGTGCATGCGCCAGTGGGTGGAGTCTGGAGCCGGCGGCAAATACTGGTGCTCTCCCCAGTCCGCGAAGAAATCCGCTATGATCTGCGACTTGATCGTCGTCCTGGGCTTGTACTGAATGGTATGAGCTGCGAGCTCAATCGCCCACTTGGCCACCCTTCCTGATGCGTCCTTGCATCCGATAATCTCTGAGAGCGGAGTGGTGCTCACCACCGTGATTGGGTGCTCCTCGAAGTAGTGCTTCAGCTTCTTGGCCGCCATGTACACGCCGTACGCGACCTTCTGATAGTGCGGGTAGTTCTGCTTGGAGAGGGTGAGCACCTCACTCAGGTAGTACACCGGGCGCTGAACCGGCAGCTCTTTGCCTTCCTCGGGGCGCTCCACTACGATCACCACGCTGATGACGCGAGGGGTCGCCGCGGTGTAGAGCAGCATTGGCTCTCGCGGAGCTGGCGCTGCCAAAACCGGCGCGGTAGACAAGGCTCGCTTGAGGTCGTTGAAGGCGTCATCAGCGCGCTGGGACCAAACGAAGTGGTCTGTCTTCTTCATCAGCTGGTACAGCGGCATGGCCTTTTCCCCGAGCCGGCTGACGAACCGGCTGAGCGAGGCCAGGCAACCAGCAAACTTCTGCACATCTCTGAGCTGGGTGGGCTTCTCTAGGGCCTCGATGGCTTTTATCTTCGAGGGGTTAGCCTCGATCCCTCGCTGGGAAACGATATAGCCTAGGAGCTGTCCAGCCGGCACACCGAAGGTGCACTTCTCTGGGTTGAGCTTCATGCGATAGCGCCGCAGGTTGGTGAAGGTCTCCCTGAGATCGTCCAGGAGCGTGTTGCTCTGCTTGGTCTTCACCACCACGTCGTCCACATAGGCGTGCACGTTCCTCCCAATCTGCCCTTGCAGACATCGCTGCATGGTTCGCTGGTAAGTGGCTCCAGCATTCTTCAGGCCGAATGGCATGGTGACGTAGCAGTAGGCCCCATATGGGGTGATGAAGGAGGTCTTGATCTGATCCGACTGGAAGAGCGGGATCTGGTGGTAGCCTGAATAGGCGTCCAGGAAGGACAGCAGGTCACATCCGGCTGTGGAATCGATCACCTGGTCAATACGTGGCAGTGCGAAAGGATCCTTGGGACAAGCCTTGTTGAGGCTGGTGTAGTCGATACACATTCGCCAAGTGTTGTTCTTCTTCAGAACCAGGACTGGGTTCGCGAGCCAGTCAGGGTAAAACACTTCCATGATGAAGCCGGCTGCAAGGAGCCGGGCAATCTCTTCGCCAATTGCTTTCCTCTTCTCTTCTGCGAACCGCCGCAGCGGCTGCTTGACCGGCTTGGCGTCCGGCCGGACGTTAAGCGCGTGCTCAGCCAGCTCCCTCGGCACACCTGGCATGTCCTTTGGAGACCATGCGAAGATGTCCCGATTCTCACGGAGGAAGCTGGTGAGCTCGCTTTCCTATTTGGCAGACAAGCCGGTGCCGATGATGACGTACTTGGAGGGGTCGCTCTCGTCCAGCAGGATCTTCTTGGTGTCGTTAGCCGGCTTGAATTGCTCCACAGGCGATTGGCGGACTGGTATGTCTTGTTGGGCCAGCTCTACGCGATGCAGAAGCTGCCTTTTCTCCTCGGCGATGACCAGCGCCTCCGCCAGCTGCGAGCTTTCCTTAGCGCAAGCCAGAGACTTCTTGAAGCTTCCCGAGACGGTGATCACACCTCTGGGCCCAGGGAGCTTCATCTTCAGATAGGCGTAGTGCAGGACGGCCATGAACTTGGCCAGGGCCGGTCGGCCTAGCAGGGCGTGGTAGGGACTGCTGATGTCCACCACCTCGAACCAGATTGGCTCGCGGCGGCTGTTCCCCTTCTTTCCGAAGAGAACCTCCAGCTGCACCTTGCCCAAAGGGGTGCAAGAATGCCCAGGCACGATGCCATGGAAGGTGAGCCGGCTAGGTTTCAGTTGAGCAAGCGGGATGCCCAACTTCTCCAGAGAGCTCCGGTAAAGAAGGTTGATACTACAGCCACCGTCGATGAGCACGCGGGAGAACCGGCACATGTGCGTATCGGAGCATACAACAGGGTCCACGACCAGAGCGTATTCTCCAGGGCTGGGCATCAGCCTTGGGTGGTCCTCGCGCCCCCAGGTAATGGCCGCCTCAGACCAATGCATGAACTGGGGTTCTGCAGGCATCACGGCATTCACCTCTGCCTCATGCCAAAGGTCGTTCCTTTTATCCTTGCCGGGGGTAGTGAAGATATGATACTGCTCCACATCCGTCGGGAAGTCGTCACCTTGATCCGGCTCGCCTCCAGCCGGTTCGTGCCGTTGGTCCTCCTGACCTCCAGCCGGTTGCGCTTGCGGCGCTCCAGGGATCTGCCGAGCGCGCTGCTCCAGCTCTCTCATGAAACGGCACTGACGCGTGGAGTGGGTCGCTTCCCTGCCCGGGGAGGTGTGAAACTTACACGGTTGGTCAAGCGCAGCATCGAGGGTGTACTTGCCCTCTTTGCGCCCATGACCGCTGCCTGCAGCCCCCGGGCCTCCTTGTCTGAAGCCGCTCGCTTTGAGCTAGCAGATCCCCTAGAGGACGCCTGAACATGGTCTAGCCACAGGTGGATGTGCAGCGCCGATGGGTGAGCCCGGGACTCCGACCCTGGTGTTGTCTCCTGGGACTGGCATGATCTGCCTGCCCCGCCGCCTTGCTGGGCGCGACGGCCTTGAACGATACCGCTGGGAGCACGGCCACCGTGCCCACGCCCTCCGCGGCCTCGGCCTGCCGATGGCGACCGCTGGATCTGGCCAGGGACAGTGGTGGCGAAGCTGCAGCGCAGGTCACGGGCGAGCTCGGTCGGTGCGTCTCGGCGCACGTCGTAGAACTCGCCGAGCGTGGTGCTCGCGTGGCGTCGGTTGGACTCGTCCTCGGCCGCCTTGCCAAGGAGAACGAGGCGCGTCCGCTCCAAGGCCTCGGCGACCCGAGCGGGATCGATGACGCGGTCGAGGGGAGCGCGCAGGTCCACCACGGAGACGTCCGGGGCGTCCCGCTCTGGGAGTGAAGCATCTTGCTCCTGTGGAAGTGGGCGCTCGAGCGACGGGCGCTCGGGGCGCAGGGAGTCGCCGCCCTCATCCTCTCCCAGGGCCATCACCTCGACCAAAGCGCCAAGATTGCTGCTTTCGCCGCAGCTCGAGCCTCCGTCGCAGGGAGAGTCGAAGACGTCGGTGATCTCCTCCGGGAAGGGCTTGGCGACGTAGAAGCGGTGGCTGCCGACGTCGAGGAAGGAGCCGCCGTTGCCGAGGCCGTTCTTGAAGTGGGCCAAGTTGTCGTCGACGCAGTCGAAGGTGCCGAACCTCCAGACGAGGCCGGAGGCGACCTTCTCGGCGGAGGGTCCCGACCGGAACTTGACTCCGCTCGCCACCGCGCTTTGCCCCACGGTGGGCGCCAACTGTCGTGGGAATTTGGAGACAGTAGCCATGGGGAGGCTTATCGGAGGGGCTCGACGTTGGTGACGATGGGTCCGGCTCGGGATTGTGCCTACAGAGACACCTCGGTTTACCCAGGTTCAGGGCCCTCCCGGTTGGAGGTAAACCCCTACTTCCTGCCTGCTTCGTATTGATTGGATAGTAGCGATTACAGTGCTCCTTGAGCTGTTCAGCTAGAGGAGGAAGAAGAAGATCGGATCCCCTATGCTAAGGGTCCAGGCCCCCTTATATAGACGGGGGCCTGGTTACAGGTTTCGGTAACGCTTCGGCCGGCTGCCGGCTCCTTGGCGGCGGCGTCCTTGGCCTGATCTCCTCTGGCTGCGCTCTGGCAAAGGCACTTTATAAAGTGCCTTTTCCCCAGGCCGGCATCTGGAGAGCATATCCTCTCTCCTTCGCCTAGGATCCCGCCGTGGGGAAGAGTCTTCGTCTCCTCATTGGTCGGTCGTGGTCGTGGCGTTCGTCACGCCTGTCCTGCGCCTCTGTCGCTCTTGTCGGGGCCATCCGGCTTTTGGCCAGACAACCGTTGAGGGGTTTCGTCTCCTTCGCCCGGCTCCAACCCTCCTCGGTGGAGTCGTCAGCCGGCCGCTGGCGCAACCGGCCCTTTCGGCTGGAGCCGGTCTTCTTGTGCTGAGGCCGTGGGATTCCCCGGGACGCCAGCCGGCATACTGCCCGGCCTGTGGTACGCCCCCTAAGTCATCCCCACGACAAATAGCCTTCATGATCATTTAGTTTTTGACTTTTGATGCCATCGTATGCTTCTTTTAATGTCGCTTTGTCGCTTTGCATGATTATGGCCATTATTGCTCTCTTAGTTGGTCGCTCCCAGTCTTTTGCTAGCCCTCGCCTTGTACTGAATATGAGCTCTACTCGTGCATCCAACTCCTAAAAGCCAAAGTTTGCCATTGTGTCCACTATAAATTCCTATGCATGGTATTTGTAAGCCATTCCAAAGTAAAATTTTCATGTGCTACCTTTCAAAAACCTTCAAAACACTTCTCGTTTTGTGACACTGTTTTCAGCTCATGGGGACGTAGTGGTCGGATTTGCTATCTTCCATATTGCTTATTCCAAAAAGAAAAAAAAAGAAAAAAAAGAAAGAAAAAAGGCACTCCTCCATGGAAAGTGAATGTTGGTGGGCACCCGATGGAATCGGTTAGCCATGGTTTGTGAAAGAAAAAAAGGTGGGGAGGAGTGCCAAGTTTTATAAAGGAGCACAAAAGTGCCAATCTCTCTCTCAAAAACTTGCTTCATTTTTGTATGGAAGATAGTAAGAACCCCATTGCCAGTCGTTGACAAAGACAACCACCTCTCAAAATCAAGTTTTATCTCTCTGTTTTACAAATGAAAAGCTCTAGCACATGTTTAATCACTGCTTTCCTCTGCGAAGGGCCTTTCTTTTACTTTTATGTTGAGTCACCACCTTCTTTCTTTATGCACCATTAAGAGAGCATAGTTGTCATTCTTAGTGTGATATGCATTGTCCCAAAGTTCATTGATTGATTCATATTGTTGGTTTCACTTGTTCTTAAATTACTTGTATCTAGTCGCCCTCTTAAACTTGAAGATGTCCTATGCATTTATGTTTTGCTCTCTTTGAAGGACAAGCTGAAAACCTTTTGTATGTTTTTCCTTATGATTTGAACACACGTTTGACTTTCATTGTTTCATTTTCATGATCTTTTGTTTGTGTTCATTTGCATGTTTACAACATGGTTGCTAAGTTCTTATTGTCATGATTATATCTTCATGCCCATGTTTTAAGTTCTATTGATCCCAGCTCACCAATGCTTACATATATGATCAAGATTGTGTAGGTGCATGTCACCTCAAAAATTATTCTTTTGTTATCACTTACCTACTCGAGGACGAGCAGGAGTTAAGCTTGGGGATGCTTGATACGTCTCAAACGTATCTATAATTTTTGATGCTCCATGCTTGTTTTTACACCATTTGCCTATTGTTTCGTTACACTTAGTGGCATTTTTATGCATTTTCCGGAACTAACCTATTAACGAAGTGCCACAGTGTCAGTTTCCTATTTTCTGCTGTTTTTGTGTTTCAGAGTGATACACAGGAAATATTCTCGGAATTGGACGAAACAAGTTCCTGAAGCCTTATTTTACCCGGAAGCTTCCAGAGATCCGAAGAGGAGTAGGAGGGGGGCCACCAGGGCCCCACACACAGGGGCGGCGCGGCCAGGCCCTGGCCCGCGCCACCCCCGTGTGAGGGCGCCTGGCCCCTCCTCTGATATCGACCCTTCGCCTATAAAGACCCCCCGACGAGAAAAACCTAAGGGCCCGATCAGTTTTCCAGAACACATCGTGATCCGCCGCCGCCGTCGACCCGAAGATCGGGAGGGTCCAGAAGCTCTTCCCGACACCCTGCCAGAGAGGGGAATCGCCACCGGAGGTCTTCTTCATCGCCATGCTTGCCTCCGGAGCGATGAGTGAGTAGTCTACCTTGGACTATGGGTCCATAGCAGTAGCTAGATGGTTGTCTTCTCCACCATGTGCTTCATGTTTAGATCTCATGAGCTGCCATACATGATTGAGATCACCGTTATGTAATTCTACATGTTTGGTTTGTTGGGATCCGATGAATATTGGTGTTTATGATTAAGTTGCTGTACTGAATATTATCTTTTGTTATCTCTATGTTGTTTATGATCTTGCATGCTCTCCGTTTTTAGTAGCTATCTTGGCCGAGTAGTTGCTAGTGACTCCAAGAGGGGGTATTTATGCTCGATAGTGGGTTCATGCCTCTATTTCACCTGGGGGAGTGACAGAAACCTCTAAGGTGGTAGATGTGTTGTTGCTACTAGGGAGAAAATAACATTCATATGCTCAAGGGCATATGCTTTGTTTACATTACACACTTTGCTTAATGCAATTATCTGTTGTTCGCAACTTAATACTTCTAGGGTGTTCGGATTGATATCCCCGGGAGTGGATTATTAGTCATAGATGCAGTTGGATGGCGGTCTATGTATTTTGTTGTAATGCCCAGAGTAAATCTCATAGTGATCTTCTTGACATATCACGTTATCTTTATTCTATCAATTGCCCAACTGTAATTTGTTTACCCAGCATGTGCTATTTTATCTATGGAGAGACACCACTAGTGAACTGTGGACCCCGGTCCTATTTACATCATATTGCTATCACCTGTTTACTTTTCCCGTACTGTTTATTTTACTCGCATACTATATTATTTTCCACTCGATACACTCATAACCTTTGTTTCAAGCAAACCGGTGAGATTGACAACCTCATCGCAAGTTGGGAGCAAAGTATTTGTTTGTGTGTGTGCAGGTTCTGCGACACCGTCAGTCGTCATTGTCTCTCCTCTCCAAGATCGACATACCTTGGTTTCTTAAACTGAGGGAAAACTAGCCGCTACACTCATCATACCTTCCTCTTGGGGTTCCCAACGGGCTGGTTATTCACCACGCACAAGGACTTACTGCTCCACGCCAGCAGCCTCTTTTCTGGCGCCATCAACAAGTAGCAGCGTTCTTCCGCCGGCGCTACGAGCGGGAGCTGGCGGCCTACGACGGCCCGCCACCTCCTCCGGCACGCAACAACGCCGCCGGGCGCCGCCGCTGGTGGAGCGCGGGAACGACCCCGTCCTCGAGATGCCGCCGGCGCCGCGTCCGACGCTCTCCCGCCGCCGCGGGAGCTCCTGGATGCCACGCCGGATGGCATCCGGCTCCTCCGGGTCGGCGTCCTCTGGGTCGGCGACAAGGTCCGGATCACGGTCCTCGGCATCGACGCCGAGGACCGTCAAGCAGGAGCCGGCGACCGCGCCTCGCCGCAACAGCGGCGCCCTCGTCATCCGCGAGGGAGAGGCGTCCACCGCGTCGCCGCCGTGCCGTCGCAAGGCGAAGAAGGACGTCGGTGCCAAGGCCGCGTCCGACCTCGCCGAGGCGGAGGCGAGGCACGCCGAGGAGGCGGCGACGGAGGAGGCCATCCAGCGATCCCTCCGCGACGTCGTCCCCGCCGAGAACACCATGCCACTCGACGCGGCACTGGAGTGGTCTCGGCGGGAGTGGGAGCGGGAGGAGCGGGAGCAGCAGCGGCGGCTGCTGGACCTGGCTGCCGCACAGCGTCGCGCCGCCGCCGCCACGCTTCCTCGACGCGGCGCGCCACCCGTCGTCAAGCTGGAGGAGTCCAGCGACGACGAGCTCTACCGCCCAATGCCACCACATTTCGGCGACGCTGGGCAGGGCTCCAGCCGTCAGGCGCCGCCGCCGCAGGACAACGACTCCTCCGACGACGACGACGGCGACTACACGAAGATGTACCGCCGTTTCGGCATGTAGATCGTCGTGTTTAGGTCTGACCGAATTCGAATATATGACGAATTCGGCCTATTTATGTAAAATAAGTCTATATTTCGCCTATATAATATAAATATCTCTAATTTTGTTAAAATTTCGTCAAAGTTCGCCGCTTTTCGTCAACTTTCAATTTGAATTCAAAAAGCGCCCTGGGCTCGCCGCTGGAAACATGGGTCTCCCCAGGCCGAAATTTACATCCATCCGGCGCTAAATAACGCCGAATTTCAGTCTGGAGGCCTTCAACGGGTGGAGATGCTCTAAGC
Source organism: Dactylis glomerata (assembly GCA_007115705.1). Classification (NCBI taxonomy): domain Eukaryota; kingdom Viridiplantae; phylum Streptophyta; class Magnoliopsida; order Poales; family Poaceae; genus Dactylis; species Dactylis glomerata. Next base: position 412,540 of record QXEO01001110.1, read on the forward strand.
CAAAGGTTCAGAGAGACATGCCTCTCCCTTAAATAGTCTAGTACTACCTACGCTACGCTTCAGGTGATCCAGCTGCCCGTGGTCATCCATCTTGGGCTGCGCCTTGTTCGCGTGGGCCTCGGTGCCGGTCCAGTAGCTCGGTCGACGACGCAGTCAGCGCCAGGTCTGTCAGGTGGGACCGGGTCGCTGACAATCTCTCCCTCTTGAGTACCTGCTTGTCCCCAAGCAAGAGCAGCTGGAAATTGCTGTAGGAGCACATCGAGATCCTCCCAGGTCGCGTGATCTTCAGACGTGTTGTTGGCACAACTGAATTCTGGGTGAGCCTTATCACAGTTCTGTAGTTCAAACATCTCAGCACCCTCTGTAGTATTCTCGAGCAGATTGTCTATTTCAGATTTATCTTCTTGAATATCCCAGTTGCAGTTTACAGAAGGTAAAACAGCAGCAGTTTGCAGAGTCTGTTCATGGCTGGGATCCATTTCCACTGGCTGAATTCTAGCACTATCGCCATCCAGATCTAGACTTGCTTTCTCACCGAGGTCATGTTCAGCTGAATTCAGATGACTTTTGCTGTTTTCTACTTCCGTAGTCCTGGTTGTATTATCTGCAGTAAGAAACTATGTTATACACTTGAACCTTGTTTAGGCACAGCACAATAAAAGGGTCATTAAAAGGCTTGGTCATCTGGCCTTTTCGCTAAAAATTAAAGATTACATATATGTTCCATTTTTATTTCCCTCGCAAAAAAAAAATCAAAGTAAATTAGGAACATCGACTCCATTTTCCCCTTGCATCCTATTCTTTTATTCTCCATCCTACACATATGACTCCCCTCCCACCAGCACAAGTTGTCAAACCTTTTTGATAATAAGTTAATTAAAGGGCCATATTCATCAATCAATGCAGAGGCCGGGGCTAAGTCTCCTTTTCGGAAAAAAAAAATTGACATCCACTTTTGTCGACAGAGTCTATATGTTGAATTCAGCCGAAGCATCACTACAGCTTTAAATCCAACACCAGCCTCACCCCAGCCCTCTCCCATAATTGCATTACCTGTGAATCCCAGTAATATTGCTAAAAATTGCAACTGCAATTTGTACATGATTAAAACATATTTAATGGAAACTTCTGTTCATGATTTAAAGACATATGGGATGGAGTGATTTCTCGCCTTGTAGTACATGGGTGGCAGTAAGCATCGTTCTTTTGTCAGATATGCAGCCACCAGTTTCTTCTCCTGTAGAAACTACATATGACAAGAAAGAAAATTCCAAAATGTGTAGAATATATAGTTAGATGCCTTTCTGTTATAGCATTGGAAGGAGGATTTCTGGCATTGACAGCCCTTGCCGTTGCATCTGCATTACCTGGAGTCTTGAGGGCGTGATAGTTGTCACACGGCACCGCCTCATCGCCACTACCTTCATTGTCACCAGCAGGGTCCATATGTTGACTTTGGAAACATGCTGTAAGAGTGCATTAGAGATGCAATATACGTGGTTTCCTAACAGAGGATTATGCAACAGGGAAGTAAAAGAGCCTTACTGGTGCCCAAAAATGATGATGTAGGAGACTCTTTGATCCTGTTGCTGGGGCTCAGCTTACTACATTCATCACCATCAGTCTCAGTCTCTCTATACATTTACAGGAAAAGAAACAAAAGTCAGCGGTGCAGAAGGGTGCCACTATATATCCACCCGCATTTATTATTGGCAGACAAGTTATATATCACACATAGGATTCCAAGGAGAAAGTATGAATTGCAATTTTCTAAAATGATTGGTACAAAGGAAGCTTGGGCAATTAGAACTTACTCGTGTACCAATTCCACTTCATCATGGCTGGTCCTTTCGCTTACCTCAGATGAAGATAACAGATCGTCTAATATCACAATAATAAGGTGAAAATAAGACAAGGAAGTTGGATCAGGATGTTTATATTACAAGCAACTAAAAACACAAATCTTACATAAAAAAGGAAAACAATTCATACCTGTGAAATTATCTTCCAAAGGAGGTGTGGATCCTGCACTAGTAGCAGCCAACCCAGTAGGTGGCCATGGCATCTGGTATAGATAACCCTTACCACTGAACTTAACATCGACCAGCCGAGTCATGCTCCGTAGGTCAACCACATACTGATCACCGCTTTCACCCTTTGAAATTAGGGCCAGCCCATTTATAACCGTAGGGACACGCCACACCCTAGCATCACCGCCAAGTAATTTGCTCACGGACACTTCTTCCTTGAACTCCCAACAAATATCAGCTCCCTTCTTCTCTAGCAGCCACACTTGCAAGCGCGTTTCCAAGTAGGCGTGCGATATGGGCATGTTTGCGAAGGCATCCGGGACTTGGAGGCACACGAGGCAGCCCTTGCCGTCCTCAATCTCTCCAATGGCATACCTCAAATGGTGATGAAAAGTTAATTTTCCCGGGAGAATGAGCGTGTAGAAGCACATTTTGGTTGTATCTAGCACGAGCAATGAACCGACACGGTATCTCCAAAATATGTGTTCGCCAGCGTACATTGCCCCTAAGTCCCATTGCGGCATCGCCCGATCATCCGCCAACGGACTCACACCTTGCCATTGGTGGGCATGCCAATTGGGCATGTTGGGATCATACTCGACGGCTCGTATATCCCGGCCACTCAGCTGGACGGATATCAGGCGATAGGACACGGCGGCCTCCCCAAATTTGCCGCGTCGCTCCACGGAGACCACCTGCCGGGAAGACATGCCATTGACATCTAGCAAACAGGTAGAGACGTATTTGCCGGCGGTGTCATCACGCTCGGGAATGGGCACACACAGCTGAGACAGCGGGTCATAGATGCAAATTTCATTTTGGTCACTGGAAAGGAGTAGCCGGCCATTCCGGCAGTCCTCGATGCACCAATATTCCCTCCCAAGGTAAGCGAGCGCGGTATCGGTGTACCTTACCACGGCTTTGAGGTCAGGGTCGGAGCTGACGTTGTGGAAGATAGGCACAAAGCCTTGGGCGAAGACGCCGAGCAGCGGCGATGAAGGGTGGCGCTTGCGGAATTCTTCGAGGAATTCCCCTTCGGAGGCGATGCCACGCCAGCGCGAGGAGACGACAGCGGACGACAGGAGGCGGTCCAGCCTGAGAAGTATTTCCATGAGAGGGCCGTCCGGTATGGAGTTGAAGTCGGCAAGGGTCTGCGCTGCCATTGCCGGCAGTGGCGGGGCTTGAACAAAATCTTTGAGGGGGCGAAGCTGCGAAATGACATGTAAATTATATTTGGAACGTTAAAGCATATGATTATGAGATATGAAAGCAGCAAAGCTAGAATATGTAGTACTATCTTAGAAACATATATAATTAGATTAATCTTGTCCAGAAAATACATTTCTAACATCAACATATGCATAAGCTACTCCAAAATACAAGAAACCATGCATTTTCATTTCTCATCATAGAGCCATGTAGTTAATCACTACAGATCCCCTCTTCGTATGTTTGAGTTTGACGCAAATGTGCTTCTGCTGCTTATATTCGAGCAACGGGAGAGGGACTGAGCATTAACAGCGAGTAGTTGAGGGACTGCTAGTTCATTAGCTTCACATTCACCTCTCTTTTTTTAAAAAAAAATGAATCAATTGTTTTGCCCTTGACCATCCATACTTCCTTATCGAAAAATAGTGAAACACCAATCCTTAAGAACAAAAAAATAATTTACTGCAAAATCTAAGCAAGGAAGAAGAAAATTACCAGCAGGCAGGGAGAGGATTCGCTATCCGGACGGCCGGAGGGATGGAGAGGTAGCTTGCAGCTTGCAGGGGAGGATGCGGTTCGAGCTGCGGTCTATGGCAGACCGCCGCCGTCACCCCGCGCTACCGGCGCCGGTCACACTCGCAGCCATTTGCTGTTAGAGACGAGAGACAGTCAGACAGAGGATGAGTTCGCTGTTCGTCTGTTTGGTCCACTGTTGATGGCCGGGTCTTCTTGAGCTCGGCGCGGAGGACGAGCGCCCACGAGGAAGGCTCATACACCCTCGCGGAACGAGGAGCGATGCGCGCTGCCGGCGGCGTCAAGGAGGAGGGGCCGGCCGTGGTCAGAGGAGGTGAATAGGGGCGGGATGGATTTTGAACTTGTGCCGTGTATAGTGAAGTGAGGTGGGTGGGCGGCGCGGCCACCCTATTACCCACAGCATTGCGCCCGGTTCAATAAAAAGATGTCTCAGAATTAGGAACATGTTTCATTGTGTTGCAGTGTATAGAATCGATGGTGGGATCTACTGTCTCCATTCTTTGTATGTATGCATGCTTCTTTCCTCTTACAGCTTTGCCACTTGATCCCACCATTGCACGAAAGAAGCGAACTAAGAGCATGAGCAATGGGAGCAGTGGTATGCTATTGCCCCACCTAAGCACAAACTTAAAAAGTAAATGGAGTAATAGGTGTGAAGAATACTGATCCAACCCATAATATTTTCTCTCTCTCTTAAAAGCTACTTTAGTTTCTCTCTTTCTCTCTCACCTTTTTCCCTCCCTCTTCACTTTTAGTGTTGAAGAGACAGCCTCCTATAGAAGAGACCACCTCCCTAAAAGTATATCATCCAAGCTTAAACTGGATCACCCGAACCTAGCTAAAGCTGCGAGACAGCACCCCTGGTGCTATGCATTGTACATGCCCTAAGTTTTTGAGCCGCGTCATATGTCAGAGGTTACGAACTACACTGTATTAAATCGGTTCCAAAGTAGGTGAGAGGAGGTTAAGGACCGCTTTTGATACACACTTGCACTGCTGCCAGCCTGCCACGCAACGCGGGATTTAATTCTGGACTCGTTTTCAAAATAAAATCCGCTTGTTCTGTCAGGCTGGCTCTGTCTATTTCATATTTGAAGAAAACGTTTTTAGGGTTTTTGATTCATAGATAGAAAAAATATAAAATTAGAAAAAGGCATAGAATTGGAATGGCATGCCTAATTCTATAGGAAAATGAACTGTATTTGATTGTAGCAAAGAAAATTTTCCATGAGGTATGACTTAATGCTTTTTCCCTATAGGATTTACACTACCGCCCTCCTCTCCCACCCCCTTTCCTCTCCTCCTGCCGCTGCCACGAACATCGCAGGACAAAGCCCTGGCGGCGTGGCGGCGGAGGCGACTTCCTCGGGCGGCGATCTAATGCATAGGCATGGCCCTCGCGGTGGCGGCTGCGCCCGCCCCGGCCTGATCTACGGTGGTGTCGTGGGATGGCGACCGTCGGTGACTCTCTGCGGATCTCCAGCGATGGTCATTGACAGCAGGCGGTGGCGGTGGTCTTGTGCCCGATCTAGGCCCAGATGGGCCTAGACGGGCCTAGGCGATTTCCAACGCTTCTTCATCGTACTGTTACCGGATGGCACGGGGAGGCTCTCAGGCTAGTCCCGCGATACGAGGGCGCCTGTGACGACGGTTCCAGGCATGGCGATCGTGGCCTTCTGCTCCGTCTGAGTTTGTCGGCCGGCTGGATGCGGTTCTTTCGCATTCAGTTCCTGCAGCGAGTTGGGGAGACAAGGCTCCCGGTGAAAATCGAGCCCTGACCCTAGTCACGGCGGGCGATGGCGGTGTCCTTGGCGTTGTTCCCTTGTTGAAGGCATCGCTGATGGAGTCTTCGCCTACTCACTTGTGCTACTCCGGGGGAAACCCTATATTTGGATCTTCTGGATCAAACGATGTGGTGCATCGGTGTCGCTCTCCCGCTTGGGGCATTGTTTTTGGAGCAGTTGTTGGTTGGTGGAGGCAAGAGGTGGAGTGGTGCTCATCTTCCTCATCGATGGTGCCAGGTATCGGTGGCATGGCACGGCGGAGTCTCAGGGACGGGCGGGAATTGATGGACTCGCGCAGGGCGGGGGCACCGTCTCGTGCCATGGTGGTGTCGATATTTGGTCTAGTGAGGGGCTTCGCTTTGATCTATCATCTAGAGACGAGCTGGTGGAAGATGGAGGAGGTGACTTTTGGAGATTGCGCACAAGGTGGTATTTCTAGATTGTGCTGGGGAGTCGGTGTTCGCGGTGATTGGGGCACAAGGTCGTGTGTTTAGCCTCTTACGTTATACTAGTTTTGGTGTTGCTTTTGGTGGCTCCGGTTTGTTTGATCGATGTAAGGCTTTTTCTGGATGTTGTTGAATAATTAAAGTAAAATATGGTCATATGCATCGTTTCGATGCAGAGGCTGGGGGAGACCCTATATCGAAAAAAGGATTTACACTACAAGATTCCTATAGAATTTATTCCTATAAGATATGTTCCTATGAATCAAACGCTTATGTAGGAAATATTCCTATAGGAATCTCAATCCTATACAAATTATATGCAAATCCTATGAATCAAAAGAGGCCTTAAAAGGAGTTGAAAGGGTGGAGGAGGCATGCCATCGGGCAAGAGCAAACACGAAAGGAAGAAGGGCTACATTTTAAACTCACTAGGTTGGAGGAGCACAACCGCACAAGGAAATGTATTGGAAGCAAAGAGACCATGTCCAGTGGATGAAAGATGGGAGATAGAAATACCAAGTACTTTCACCCAGTGGCCTTGGAGAAGGAAAAAAGCAAATAGAATAATGAGGTTGAGAAGGGAGGATGGGGAGGTGGTGCAGGAGTAGGGCTAGACATAGAGCTTGAAAACTCATAAAGCTAAATGAGCGCTCGTAAACTCTACTTGTTTAGTCTGGCTTGTTACCTTAATGAACATAGCCAAAGAATAATTTTAGCTTGATATCCTTAACAAGCTAATTGAGCAAATCGTCAAGCCTCGCGAGCAGCTCCTTAAGCTCATTAAGTTGGAGCTCATCTAACCAACGATGGCACCTAGGTTTGAATCGCTCTAGCTTAACGGAAGGCAAGGTACCAAATAAGGTCTTGTCGAGGGTGACTTCTAGTCGTGTGAATGTTATTTGATACTCCCTCTGATCAGAAAAGGTTGTCTATGCGTTAGTATAACTTTATAGTAAATTTTACTAAATTATGTGACAACCTTTTCAATTAGAAGGAGTATATATTTCTGTTCAATCGAGTGAGTCAAATATTCATTTTTTTTCCTAATGTTTGATGGATGATTGGATGTCTACAGTAGTTCAAGTCAAATATTCAGTTCATGTGTGCACATTGGGTTGCTTGTGCATAGTCGTAGCTCTGTACCATGTTGCTGCTTGGATAGATTATTTCTTGATGTTATTGATTATAATTTCTTGTTTTGGTATGCATTTATGTCCTATTAGTTTGCCTATCAAGCAATATTTATTAATGATCTTAACGAGCGGCTCGTGAGCGCTCACAAGCACATAATGAACTGAGCCAAACAATTATTTTAGCTCCTTATCCTTAACGAGCTTAACGATTCAAGCTTTAGTGATCACGAGCTAAACGAGCCGAGCAGCTCATTAGTCCAGCCCTAGAAAGAGGAGGAGGCCATGAAAGATGTGGCAACTAACTATTTTTCCAATCCTTTTACCTCTTATCCAGGTGCTCGGCTAGAGGAACTATTGAGCAAAGTGGATCCTAGAGTTACCCCTCAAATGAATGAAATGTTGTCAGGAATTCACTTCAAAGGAGGTGGTAGAGACTCTTGATAATATTGGTGATCCAGGGTGCGTTTGGTATGATGGGGTCACTTTTGCTCGCATCCGTGGAGATGAAAATGGGTTGTTTAGTTTCCTTGGATTCTCCACATTGCCGCATAGCACGGATCTTAAAGCAATGATGGGCCTATCCCGAGAGGAACTAGCGATTCGGTCGCTTCTCTAGAGCCAGGCTCGTTCTTAGGCCTACACTAGAAGAAAAGTGTCCATCTACCATGGTCGAAAATCGTGGTTAAAGGGTCGTTTTTCGTGGTTAATGACTCTTCAACCACGATTTGCCTATCGTGGTCTATTGGCCGTTACGGATCTTTCTGCCACGGTTTTTCTACTACCATGGTAGATGCGAGTCTTTAGCCACGAAAATCAGTTTCATGATAGATAGGTTTCACCGGGCCACCAAATTGCTGACGTCATCCTAACAGACATGTGGCATCCGCTATTGACTTTTCGGCCACGGTCCTAAATCATGGTCGATGGCATGTAGGAGAGCGGTAGTTCTGCAGTACTACCGTGCCCAGTGTCAGTCAGCGGCCAGAGAACAGCTAGGCGGTAGTACCAGTCACAAAGGTGGTACTACCGCTTGCCTAAATAAAATCTTCAACATGCATAAGCAAAGGCTACACAAACGGTAAATGTTGTTGATTAATCATTGTCATCAACCACAAAACATATAGGATAGTAAATGTCATTCAATCTCTCCCTTTTTGATGAATTGATGACAACACAAGATTTGGACATAACGAATGATAATGAACACATAGGTATAATATATAGTCAGAGCTCCCCTAGACACGTGAATTATTTTGAATTTGCTTTGGAATGCAAAATGAACATAACTAGGATCAACACTCCCGCTAGATTGTATACACCAACAATATATATGTGATGGAGCAATGGGTTAGTCAAAAAGTAACAAGCTCCATCATAAGAGATTAATTCTTGCAATAAGACAATAGCAACATGACATCCACGTCCCCGGTAACCCCCACCAGCGCCACCAGCCTGCCCGCCATGACCAGTGGAGCGTGATAGCTACATAGTCCAACATCTATACCTTAAGTTTAAGTCTCATACTTGTCATGCAAATGATAAACCATCTCTCAATCATTTGCCTTTAATGCCTAATTACCACCAAGTGTGGAAATCTTCTCTTTAAATGTTTGCTTTCAGGAATACACCTTTTTATGACGAAATCTGGGCAAATTAATGAAGAATTTTTTTTTTGGCCGGGAAGACTGTGAGGCAAAAGCCCCACAACAGATCATTTTTTGATTATAGGGTTAGAAAAGTTCACAAAGTTACAAAGGTCAGGAGAGATGACCCAAAAAAGTAAGAACAAGCTAAAGCTACAAAAAGCTATATACAACCCCAGCATATACAATGGAAAACCTCTAGGGCAAAGAGGAGATCCATGTTAGAAGAGAATCTCTAAATTTTGCCTTTCTTCTATAATGCAGAAGAGAAATGTCATGAATAAATCTGGCCTTCCACCTTGCAAAGGTAGGCCTCTCTCCATTGAAGATCTTTCCATTCCTGATAATCCATATATTCCAACAAGCCAGAATTAGAACATCCATGAAGAAAGGATGGCCAAAACTTCTTCGAGCTTCCGAAACAACTTGTTGCAGGTCATGAGAACCATTTCCAACCCAATGAATTTGCAAGTAGTTCCAAATTCTAGCACTAAAATTGCATTCAAAAAATAAATGAACCATGTCCTCATGAATCTTGAAGGGACACAGCACACAGTGAGTGTTATCAAGAACCTTCCATTGGTTTCTCTGGATCATATCACAAGTATTCAGGCGGTCTTGCAACAGAAGCCAAGCAAAGGTCTTTGATTTCATAACACAACTTGATTTCCAAAGCCAATGAAAAACCTTTGGAACCGAAATGTGGGAGTGAATCTGCTTGTAAAATTTAGCAGAAGTGTATCTCTCCCCCCAACAATACCCCCAAACATCATCTTCACCAGTCAAAGGGTTTTGCCGCAACAAATCGTGCATGTTACCAAGATCGACGAAAGCAAGTCTAGACAGTGGCAAATGAAACAGAGAAGTTAAATTCTCTGCGTTGAAAACCTGAGAAGCTGCAATATTCTCATCCAAAGCATAAGAAAAAAGCCTTGGAAATCTGCTCTTCATAGGCTTGGAGTCACCACCAAGCACCCAGTTATCAGACCAGAACAAGAAGGTATTGCCTTTACCATGTTTTACCGCCGCCACCCCTCTGAAATTATCAACCAGATGAACCACATCATGCCACCAAAAAGATCCACATAGCTTCTCAGTGTGAGAAATCTTATCAGTGTAATAAGCTTCCCAAATCAAACTGACCCAAGGAATATCTCTGCGATTATAAAACTTATCCAGAAACTTCAAAAGAAGAGCCGCATTTTGCTTTTGGAAATTTATCACCCCAAGACAACCACACTACTTCGGATGACAAATCATATCCCAAGCAGCTAAAAAGGGCTTGTGTTCATCAAGTTTATCTCTCCATAAGCACTGCCTCAAAATCCTATCCAACTGAGAGGTAAAACCCTCCTGAAGTTTGAGAGAGCAAAGAAAGTGTAGAGGCATGGAGGCAAGAGCTGAATTAATAAGTTGTAATCGAGCACCTTGATAGAGGAAACTGGAGCTACAGGCCAACCTTCTTTCAAGTCTACAAGCAAGCGGCATAAGATCAACAATCCGAGGCTTGTGGTGCCAAGTGGAAGACCAAGATATGTGAAGGGCATAACGCCAATTTGGCAGCCAAAATCAGAGGCAAGCTGAGTAGCTAAATCATCTGGCACATTGATCGGAACCATATTAGATTTGCTATAGTTTATCTGGAGACTAGTGGAACAAGAAAACTTGTTGAGCACGTCTTTTAAAGCCTCAAGCTGAGCCTTGTCTGCAGGCATAATAAGGAGGGTATCATCCGCATACTGGATAATGGGGAAATCCGGGTCATGAGTATCAATTGGTCTAGAGATTAAACCCTGATGCATCAAATCATTAACCACAGATTGAAGGAGATCAGATCCAAATAGATAATACAGGGGAGACAAAGGGTCTCCTTGACGAACTCCTCTTTTACAATGGAATTGCTTGCTAGGAATACCATTAAAGAGGATTGAAGAGGTTCCAAAAGATAAGATTGAATCAGCCCAGTCCAACCACTTTTTAGGAATTAATGAAGAATTATGAGATTACAATACTCACAAGTAAAAGGGCTCGCGTTGCTGGCCTCCAGAGAGTTTAAAGGGCAGTCATACGGGTAGGACCCGCCTGTATTGGTGTCCACCACCTTCGCCACAGCAAACTAGCAACTTTCATGAAGGAGCCTCTATATAAATCGACCCCCAGGTGCCGCAAAATGAGAGACGAGCAGCATAGGAGATACAGAGATCACCACATCACACCAAGGAGAAGGAGTCAAGCCGCCGCCACCATCGCCATCTATTTATCCACCTCATAGCCATAGCCATCTACTTGTAATCTCAATCTTCATGATTGGCAATATTGTAAGGATATTTGATATTGTTATTGAATCAATCTATATAATGTTTTCGATCTTTGATCTCGTTATGAGTGAGTAGTCCTCACGGGTTGCGGGCTCGGTGAAGCCTCGCAGCGATTATGTGTATGATCTAATCTATATGGGGATATTGTGTTGAGTATGAATGTGTTATTTCACTTGTTTATCATCTCGTTGCCTCGATCCAAAGTCTTGACAGGTACCAAAGATCCGAGGATTGATCAAGGTAATGAGGAGGTATGAGTGGTGCTTCACCCTCTAGATCAAATCCCAGTGACAGAAGGGGTAGTAGATTAGAGTATCTGAGATCCACTTGGGACCACGGTAATGTCACAAATCCTAATGCTCTAGTCTTTTACTGCTTTCTTAGACAGGGATGTTGTAGGATAGTAGTAGGACAAGAAGTCTACTAGCATATGTAGCTCACTAAAACTAGTAGATTATATGGACATGTCGCCCACAATATTTAACACTATTTAGCCTTAATTCATGTTATGCTTATTATTATTTTTGCCCCTATTACATGCACAGCTGCAGGTGAATCCTATGCACATGGCCTATTCTCTATCCATCAACACACACACAAAAACAATATATATTAACGGTCTGGGAAGAGACAGACGACCAAACTAGTAAGTGCTTGCTGAATAACGCAATCTTTAGCACCAAGTAATAGCTTTCCCAAGTTCGATATACCTAGGTCTAATAGGGAAAAAGTACCACAATCCTACATCCTGAAACGGGATCAAAGGTATCAGAGCATGTTGGCACTGTGGAGCGTGGGCGGCGTGACAATGCCAGATAAACCCTAGGAGATGTCTAATCCCATTTGCCGCTGAATTAGGGGATGACGTAATAGATATGATTTGTACACTACACACATACAAGTGTAGGTGCTCTTTTCTTTTTAAATAGATGCAATTTTTTAACTCGTATCATTAATTGAAGAGTAGTTCACAAGGTTAAAATTGTTTAAAAGGGACAAATTGGCCATTACTGTTACAACAAAGCGACTACTCTCTGTTGACATTAAATCTCTAAAATGTTTTGCCCTAACAAGAGCCCATTGTTTAGTTTCATCTTTGTTCTTTGCCACGAGGACCAATGACTATAGGCCTTGCTGTTGGATTTGTACGGGTGCGCAGACCCACGGGCTGCTGCCACCGCCCATTATCTAGAGCTTTCATTGCAAAATTCTCGTACTATTCTTTTGTCTAAAGTTCCTGTGACAAAACCATTGGCACTGATATGGCTTTCCTTTTAGTGTTAGTGGCTGAAATAAAGGAAGCCCACAATTCCTTCACCGTTACAAATCTTGCTCAATCTTCAACCCCAACTCATGGAGGCCGAGCCATTGTGTCACCAAGTCCAAGTTCTAAAATAAAAACGGCAACCGGAGAGTAGGTGTGTCGCCAACTATTGGCATTTGCAAACCGCAAATTTGGCCATTACATCGCTCAAGCCTACCTACCATCCACACTCAAGCCTATCTGCCATCCACACTCAAGCCTATCTACCATCCACACTCTATTTTAGATAATGTGTGAAGCAGAAACTTGATTGTCCCCTGTGGTAACCCAGCATACCACTGCATGTTGTAGTATGCAAGTCGTTGACATAACATTCGTGAAGTACCAATTCACAAATATTATATCCCTCAGAGTGGTACAATAGAAACATAGCGGTCTTTATTCAAGCACTAAATATTACAAGCCATAATGTTACAAAGGACTCCAGTTCCTCCTCGGTCCAAAGAGGAACACTAGAAGGTTCTAACTTAACACTACAAACCTTAGTTGCAAACGAAAGTAATAAACTAAACATGATGCCCTACTCTAGTCGCTTTATTCTAAGAGTTCGATGCGACTAAAGCTTCTATACTACGACTCTAGTTATCGGCCTCCTCCTCGAGTCCTTCGCCAGTGCCATAGGAGATGGTGTAGTCGATGCCTTCAACTCCACCTGATAGATCCGGTTCTTCGTAGTACACTTCCTCGTAGTCCTCCGGGGTTCCTTCCGTCTCTTCAAACTGGCCCTCCGAGTCTAAGCAAGGGTTAAGAGGGAGTAGGGTGAGTAACGAGCATTATCCAGCAAGTTCATTTAATAGCATAGAGGTGTTTGATGCACTAGCTACGACCGTAGACTAGAAAGTCTTAGGTCAAAATGCAGTTTTAGTAATCATTTCTTCAAAGATTGGTTTTATTAGAAAACTATGCTCGTCAGTCTTCACAGGTTGATTAGAGCTTCGATGGGCTCCTTTCCTGCTGTGTTCGCAGCTCCTTCCCGAAATAGGGAGTATCTTGATACTTTTTGTACACTCCGCAGACGTGGTCACTTGTACCCATAGGAGATCAACGCCTTGCTGCATGACCAAGCGTACTTTCCCGTCCATACTTCCTTGGTATGTGGCCCAGTCGATGATCCAAGCCAATCACTATTCCTTCCCGTGACCTTGCATACCCACCCTTTTGCAGCTCCAACTTCGGTTTGCTACCAACGCCGGTCTACTCTTTGGTAGTTGCCGACCTCGGTATACTTGTCCCTGACAATATGTTACCCCCGCCGGTCATCTTACGCCTTTGATAATATCTGACCTCGGTAATCTACCCCCGTTGTTGCCGCAATCCATCATAGACCGCCAGAACCATGGAATCATTAGGGGGATTCCACCCATCCCGAAGCTCCGCACAGGGAGACGACTGCTCCAGAACGACGCGTCTGTTGATATGCAAGAGGGAAAAGATACAGCTGACCCTTCCGTCCCATTCCAGATCCTATGGTTGACCGTATTTTATAGCACAAGAATCACTGGCGACATTGGTTATTAGTCCTAGGTGAATATTCCAGTTGCAGTGGGACCTCCACCATACTCATACCATGGTCCTACTGCCCACCTTCCTAGGTCGACAACCACCGTTGTTGCTAACCACTAGTCATATTAATTTGAGAAAGCAGAACATTTGCGTTTGAATGCAATAATAATAATACCACCAGTATATTTGCAAGTAATTTGCTAAAGATAAACAAGAGATATGAGCAAGAGTGAACTTGCCTGCAAACTGCAAGGTAGTGCAGTTGGATTTGTTGGAGTGACCTGGGACCTCGGGTTCTAGAAAACAACATCATTGTCTGATAAGGGCAATGATTAAAGATTCAAATAATGCATGCCTTAAAGTGTGTGTTCCCTTTATACCCCCTAGAAGTGTTTTATTTATTTGCTAGAATTTATATACTCCTTTTATGATTTTAAGGAATATATATGTTAACAATATCTTTATTCAAGAATAATATTCAAATATTCTTGAACGGAGTTTAGTTTTGATAATGAGTTTTATTTCTAACCAGATTTTTCTTAGGTATCTCACAATTTTATTATAGAAAAGTTTGTTGAAATCCCCTTTTCTTTTTGGCAATATTAATCCCTATATGATGATTTATTAAAAGGTGCATATACCCTAGTTATGAATTTACCAGAGTATATTTTAGGTTAAATTCATTCAAGAATTCTAAAGATAAATTCTTGAATGGATTTAATTTATTTTCATTCTAGGATGTTAATGTTTTATTATTTTTAAGTCCATTTTTACCCTTTAAACTATTTCTAGAAGTTCTTCTTCTAAAAGAAAATTCCATAATTCCATTATGAACCATTTCTCTCTTATTCATAAAATCACTATTCATGTGATGGAAAAGCTCAAAAATTATTTAGAATTATTTTTGCAAAGTTATGGTTATTTTTCTATTCTTTATTGGTGTTAAAAGCTTTTTCAAAAACGTTTGAATTTCTAATTAAAAAACCCTCCATCCCCACCTGTTGGGCCTGGCCCCACCTGTCGGGCCTTGGCCCACCTATCGACGTCGGCCTGCCTGGTCGAACCCGACCAGGTGGCTCGGTCAAACCGACCAGGCCATTCGACGCATCGCCCCCCTCCTTCTCTTCTTCCTCAAGCTCTGGTGACTACGTCGCCTTCGCCGCCACCGTGCTCAATTCTGGCCGCTCCCGCCGGAGTTAGCCGTCGAGATGGGTCGCGATCGATATATCCCGCGATGGCACACCTGCCTGTATGGGAGATCTTGTCGATTGCCCACTTGTGCCCTCGACTCCGTCGCCTCCTGCGCCTAGGGTCTCGGCCATGGTGACCTCGAGCTTCGTCTCGAGCTGCTCAGCCTTCCCTGGGTGAGATCTGGTGTTGGTGGGGTGCATTGTCTTGCCGAGATGTCATCGGCGCCTTCCCCTGGCTTGGTGTCGTCGTGGCCACGCGGGCACTGCCTCGCCATGCCACGGTGGTACCTCCTGGGCGCTGAGTAAGTCCTCCTCTTCCTCTACTCCTCTCTGCATCCCCCTGGAGCTTGCCCTGGCCATGGTTCTACTCCCAGATGAACTAGGGTTTCTACCCCATACTTGCCATCGTGCTGATGAGCTAGAGCTTGCTTTGATATGTATGATTCATGCTCCGTGACCCCTCTCTGTCCATTAATCTTGCTGTTAAAGTCTGAACATGTGTGCTTGCTACTGCTGTTAATTTCAGACACAGCTTCAGTTAACTGTTTAATTGAAGCTTGTTGGTTTCAGTTAACTTGGTTCTAGTTGTTGGGATTAACTCAATACTGTGATGACCCTATGTTGTTTAATTACTTAGTCTTGCTGTTGCTAAGTTGGCTGAGAACTTGCTAGTGGCTGATTTTGATTATGTACACCAAGTGCATGGATAACTATGTGTTAGTTATCATTGAATGTTGCTGCATATTTAGCTGTGATATAACAGCTTCACTGCACTTTCTTGCAGTGCTACTGTTGTGTTGGTTCAGTGATGCAAACTTTATTTCTATTGAGCTTGAATAATCCTAGTAGTGATGCTAGGCTCAGTGGCTGCTGTTGTGGTTCTTACAGTAGCCTCTAGCTATCTGTTTCACTGTGATGCCTCTTTGAGGTGTGCACGGTTACTGTGGGGTCTTGGATGCTAAGCTTGATGTTCTTTAGAGTAAATCACCCTTTGTGGTGATCTACTGGTGGCTTGCTTGTTTAAAAGTGTCCCTGTCCACTTTTCTCAGATGCTTACTCAAACTTGACCAACTTTGTTGGCAAAGCTGATGGATTACTAGGTTTAGGTCTCAGTCTTGTTAGCCTAGGCAACCCTTGTGCCACTCCTTGACTTATTCTTATTTCTGTGAGTATTTCCTTTGAGAAATTCCTAGATAAGACCATGCTTTGTGGAGTAGGTGCTGTGGATGGCCTTGTATTCAAGGTCATGGCCTCCTGGACATCCAAATGATGACCAAAGCCTTTTTATTATCAAGCTTTGCTTGATTAACTGTGTGGCTATGCTCTATGCTGCCTGCTTGGGAGATAAACCTGTGGGTTTTCTCCCAACACTTATGTGTGCTGTGGTTTAATAATAACCTGCTGCTGAAGAGTAGCTTGTTCTTTTGGATATTTCTGATTTCCTGCTTCTTGTGGCAAGCCTGCTCCTCCTAGCTGCTTGACCTAGTTCCTAGTTGAACTAAGTAACCATGTTGGTCTTTTGTTTTGCTGGTTTGGTTGATTGATGGTGTGCTAGTGGTGTGAATCTTTCCCTGTTGCTCAACTCATGAGCATGGTAGATTGTGTGGTGGTGTTTCTGTAATGGTGATGTGCTGTGATGAGGTTGTTGTTGTGGTGATGTTGTTGGTGTGGTGATGTTGCTGGTGTGGTGTTGTTGTTCTTGGTCGGCTGGTGTTCTTGGCCGAGCAAATCCACACTCAGTGATCTTTTTATACCAGCCCTGGTTCCCTGGTGGCTTGACACCTCTATTCATGCATTTGATGAGTGAGCTGCTGCTAGCTTGCTTGCCTGTCTCGGCTGGCCTGGGATATTTTCTTGTGAGCTATGGTGATAAGCTCAAATGAGTTGATGATTATCTACAGTGGCTATTGTTTTTGAGTGCCACTTGGTTATTACCCATTGGCTGTGTTTTTTGTTAAGCTTTTGTTTGCAGGTACCAAAGGAAAAGAAGTAGAAGAAAAGAAAGAAAGAAGATGTGTAGTTTTAGGAATTAATATACTTGTCTTCCTTTATTCTTTGTTGTAATATTCTTTCAATTCCTTGTTGTAATATTCTTTTTATTCATTCCAAGATTGTAATTATTCTTTCAATCCCAGAACTTTGTAAAGACAATGTATATTGTGTTGATGATTAATAAAGTCCAAGTTTTTCTTATTATAAATGTTTATCCTTTCTAAATGTGTCTTTTAATTTCAATTCAAATTTTCATAATTTGAATTCATAGTTTATGCCTAGGGTTTTAGTTGTTTAGTTTCACCCATTCCCAACAAATAATTGATCAAAAGAGATCATGTCGAATTCTTTCGCACTCCGAGAGTATACCATACCCCCTTGAAGAGAGACTCGATCCCCCTTAGGTTTTAGTGATAAAATCGCAAAAAAATCCCGTAATTTAAGATGCTATGCACAAAAGCCCTCTAAACTACCCCAGAGTTGTCCTACGTGCTGGGATGTTACAGACTTCCCCCCTTAACAAAAACTTCATCCCGAAGTTTGGGGTAAGGTGTACCTGAAGAATTCTGGATATGCTATCCTTAGATCCTCTTACTTTTCTGAGGTAGCTTCTCTTTCCGGGTGATGTTTCCATTGTACTTTACAATACTTGATGGCTCGATTACGGAGTTGTTTCCAATTCTCTGCTAGAATCTTTGATGGTTCTTCAACATAAGTCAAATCAGCTTGCAATTCAATCTCATTGTAAGATATGGTTTCTTCCGGTGTCTTCATACACTTGCGAAGTTGAGAAGCATGGAACATATTATGGACTTTAGATAGTTCCTTCGACAGTTCTAACTCAAAGGCTACTCCTCGACTTTGACTCAGAATCTTGAACGGTCCAGTGTATCTTGGGCTAAGTTTCCCCTTAACTCCAAAACGATGCACTCCCTTCAGGGGGCTAACCCTTAGATAAACCATGACCCCAACCTGCGGTTCCCATGTCCTTCTCTTGGAATCTGCATAGCTTTTTTGTCAACATTGGGCAATCTTCAACCGGTCTCGAATAATATCAATCACATGTTGTTTCTCCTTGACATAGTCTGGATGAAACTCCTTACTGGCTATTGGTTCATACCAGCAAATAGGTGATCAACACTTCCTTCCGTAGAGTGCTTCAAATGGTGCCATTTGTATACTACTTTGGTAACTATTGTTATATGAGAACTCTGCCAGTGGAAGATGCTCTTCCCATGATCCTCCGAAATCTAGTGCACATGCCCAGAGCATATCCTCCGAAATCTGATTGGTCCTTTCTGTTTGACCTCCCGTCTGTGGATGATAAGCAGTGCTAAAGTCTAGTTTGGATCCTAAAGCTTCATGTAATTGCGTCTAGAAAGCTAAAGTGAATATGGATCCTCGATCTGATACTATTGTCTTAGGTACTCCGTGCTTGCTTACAATCTCTTGAACATATAGATTTACTAGCTTCTCTCCCGATCTTTCTGGTTGACAGCTAAGAAATGTGCACTTTTGGTCAATCGGTCCACGATTACCCAGATCATGTCTTTCTTCTTAGGTGTCAGTGGTAACCCTATGATAAAGTCCATTCCAATCTCTTCCCACTTCCACTCGGGAGAATATTCAATGGTTGCATAAGTCCAGCAGGACCCTGATGTTCTGCCTTCACTCTCTGACATGTATGACATTCAGATATGAACTTGGCTATCTCCCGCTTCATATTATTCAACCAGAATAATTCCTTAAGGTCCATGTACATATTGGTGCTCCCCGGATGTATTGAATAAGGCGTTTCATGTGCCTCTTTGAGTATCAATTCCTTGATTTCAGGTATGTCTGGCACTCATATTCTATCATGAAACCAAAGTGAATTGAAATCACCTAAGCGGAACTCTGATGGTCTACCTTCCTCGATTCTGCGGATTTCTTTGGCAATGAATGCATCTTCACCTTGTTATCGGAATATCGTATACTTGAGATCACTATGTCGTTCTTCCATCACCTTCATGGTAGACAAACTACCCAGAGATTGCACTTCAAGACATTGAATTTCTAACCTTTCTAAATCCATAAGCAATTCCTTAGGAAGTTCTCGGTTCATCGGTTGAGTGTCTGTGCTGTTTCTGCTTAATGCGTCGGCTACCATATTGGCCTTCCCTAGTGTATAGTTGATGGTCAAGTCGTAGTCCTTGATCAATTCTAACCATCTTCGTTGTCTCATATTCAATTCTTTCTGAGTGAAGAAGTACTTGAGACTCTTGTGATCTGTATAAAGTTTGCACTTAGCTCCATAGAGAAAATGCCTCCATCCTTTTAATGCAAACACTACGTGACGAGGGTTAACTCGACAAATTTCCTAGATGAAGGACTTAGGATCGGGGAAGTAGGGCGTCAGATGAACTCGAAGGTAAGTCAATCAAACAGGGTGTGTATCAAAAGTAAACGTGGTAAAGAACTTGGCTTGCTTTCAATCTGTCCCTCACCGTCCTCTCCTGGCCCCTATATATAGGTGGCCAGGTCTCAAGGTACGGGAGGGGTCCTACACAGATTACAATATCAATATACGATATGAACTCATATCTCGACTAGGATTACACTTGGGCCTAGCTTAATGGGCCTCAGAGGTACTCAACTAACGGGCTCTATTATCTATACCCTTGTCAGTAGCCTCTGAGATTCTACCAGAATTGCAGATTCGGGTTGAATCTCAAATCTTCAAATCTTTGACTTGATCAATCTTCCAATCTTTCGACTTCTTACTCTTCCTGTACTCAAACATAAAAAACTTTCATTATATTATCTCGCAAGGGGCTTTGATGAATCAAGCCTGACAACTCTGACGGATCAAGAGGTCAGTTAACTGCCAGAACAGATACTTGTCACCTACTTCAAATTCAATCCCCTTGGACTTGAATCCGGGAAACCGGTCAAACCCATTCTTTCGCCGCATTTAGGACTTACAAAGAATAAGTCCCAGTAGTTCTCAGGGTACCCAGTGCGTCCACCAGGATTTTCTTTGTGTCATAGACACGGATAGGTACTAGCTGAGCGCATCCATGTGCGTATACCAGGCCACACAGGACAGATCCTGGGGTCTTACCTTCAAGATATGTTTCAATCATGGCATTCGAATTTTGTCGCGATAACGCAACTCGAGAATCATATGTCGCAGCCTTGTTTGACTGATTCAGTTCTGAAAATCTTTGGGTTACTCAATCTTAAATAATATGAATTCCCTCCCGATGGGAGTAATGACGCTATCCAAGTCTTCTTTCGCCTTCTTTGTTCTCTTCATGTAAAAATATCGTCGGGTGCGTGGCCAGCGCTCCCGATGGGAGTAGCCCCCAAGGCTATAGTCGAAAACATGTTTAGAGTATAGGCTCAAATAAATTGTCGCTTCTTTAATCATCAGATAATAGCTTTTTGGTAATATCGTCGGGTGCGCGCTCAGCGCTCCCGATGGTAGTAGCCCCCGAGGCTATAGTCGAATTTTTTCGGGTATAGACTCAAAAAATATTAATTTTTTTCTCTGACGCCTCTATATCTCCCATAATCAGATTTCATCGGGTTCCTTGATTAACACCAATGCGCACAATGTCATGCTAGACTTGTGGCTGAATTTTTTATGAATATCCGTAAGTGTCATATTATCCTGTAATGTTTTTACTTCCCGTTACTCGAACGCTCATGATGTCATTAGTAGAATCACTCTGTATGTGATTTGACTGGGCGCTGACCGTTACTCGTGGGCAGCGCGGTAATTTCACAAGTTTTCCTGCCCGTTAGTGGGCTACCGCTTCCGCTTCTTACGCCACGTCGCGGCCCATGTTCCTTCACCAGCACGCTTTATAAGGGGGAATAGTGGGGCTATTACTGTTTACCAGTTCATTGCCCTTTCGCCGCCACCATTGCTGCATCTTCTTTTCGCTCCCAAGCTTCTTCACAGCCCCCTTGCCGCCACTGCTGTAGATGCGCGTAAAAAGCCTTGCCCACAAGAACCAGATGGGGAAAAGCAAAACCACCAATGCGTCGACCAGCTGGGTGCCCTCGGAGTTTGGGCAAACCGATCTCACCAAGGCCCAGAAGGAGGGTCTCATCGCGGAAGCGGATCAGGTAGTCTTCCCCAGCACCGAGCGCATCCCCAAGCCCCCGAGCGGCTATTGGGTGATGTTTCTCGCCTTCCTCATGCGCGGATTATCCTTTCCTGCCCATGAATTTCTCTGTGGACTTCTCTTTGTTTACGGCGTGCAGCTTCACCAGCTCACGCCAAACTCGATTTTACACATTGCTTGCTTTGTCACTCTTTGCAAGTCTTTTCTGGGGATCGAACCCCATTGGATTCTCTGGAAATTTCTCTTCCACCTCCGCCCTAGTGTTGCTTTGTCGAAGAAGCCTGAGCTAGGCGGGGCTGTTGTTTCCGTCCGTGCTGAGGTTCATTATTTGGAATTTACCATGGCTACCTCAGTGCAAGGTTGGAAGAAGAAGTGGTTTTACATCAAAGATCAGAAAAACTCTTCCTCTAACCAATACGGCATTGCCCCTTTTGATGCCAATAAAGATCTGAAGAAGTTGTCATCGTGGGATTCGCCTCCCACAGAAGCTGAGATGGAAGATATCAAGCCACTGCTAACCCGCATCCAGGCTCTAAAGAGTACAAGTGGAGGTGCACTGTCAGGGACTCAGCTTATGTCGTTCTTTCTGCAACGACAAATTCAGCCTCTTCAACATCGTGTTTCCAAACTTTGGTCGTACTCTGGCCTGGAAGATTCTTCTCGAGTGTCTGAAGAGGATGTAGATAAGAAGGATCTCGACAAGCGAGTGAGAGCTCTGACTACTCTCACAAAGGATCATGAAATTCCAGCTTTAACCGCTGATTTCTTCGACTCCGAGCATCCCTTGCTTGCGGTATGTGCTTCTTCATTCGCCACCTTTTTATTTTTTTCGCCTTCTTTTCCTTTGTTATTACTTGTCTGACGATTTTGCGACTTGCTTTTGTGCAGGGCCATCAGTTCTTTGTTTCTCGTCCTCCTTTTCCAGAGGGAGGACCTATTCAGGCTGATCCTGTTTCTGCTGCGTCCAAAGCCCCTGAGGCCGAGGAAAGCCAGGATGGAGATGATGCCGAAGATTCACTGGAGGGAACTAGCTCGACTACGTCGCCTCCTCCTACTCATTCAGAAGATCCTAGTCTCGATAGGAAGAGGAAGCGTGTCAAGGAGCTTGTTTCTTCGAGTACTTCTGCTTCCAAAGCTGCTGTCAGGGAGCCCTCGGCTCCCAATGATGATATTGAAATTTTTGACCTCCTAGACTCGTAAGTTTTTGCTGACTTAAAATTTTATCTTTTATTCACTTCCTTTCTTTCGACTTATGCGAAGTCTTTGCTTTTTGTTCCTTTTGCAGTGAGAACGAGAACCCGAAAGGGGAAACTGCCACTGCTCCCGTTATTGATACTCCTGCTTCTAATGAACCACCTTCTCAAGAGGCCGGTGTGGTGGTGAAGTCGCCAGAGGCCCCTGTTAAGAAGGGTAACCCTCGTGCCTATAAGCGTCTGAAGAAGGCAGCTGCAATTAGCACTTCCCATGATACCCATCGACCGGTGACTTCTGCTGACGATGTGAGTACCGCTCTTTGCGGCTTGTTCTTTTACTATTTAGATTTTTCTTCTAATGTTTTCCTCTCTATAGACTTTGATGAAGAAGTTCGTCTCTTTGGGCACTGAATGTGTCGAGTTCTTGAAAGCTGCTCAAGCTTCTTAGGGTAAGCTTCTTTGCTATGTTATATCTTCTGCCTGTCTCGTTTGTCTTTCCCTGATTCTTTACTCGACTTCCCTTTTCCGTGTTGCAGATGCCTTGTTGACGGGCAATGCTCGCATAGCGTCCCTTGAGGCCAAACTCGAAGCTTCCCAAAAAGCCTGGGACATTGCCACTGCCACCAAGGCCACTGCTGAGAAGTCTGCTAAAGCAGCAGCAACCAAGGCGAAGAAAGCAGAAAAGGCCCTTGCTGATGCTGATCAGGGGCGCATTCAGAGAGAGCAAGCCATAACTAAGCGTCTCAACCAAGTTTTGGCTCTTGCTGGTGGTAAGTATCTTTCTACTCTTTTTATTTTCTACTTGCTCATCCTTTGACTTGCTGATGGCCGCTTATTATCCATTGCTTCTGCTTTTTGTGTTTCCACATAGAAAATTGGGGTATCTTTGGCACTGTTGCAGCCAGTTGATGAAGATCCTCTCATGGCAGCGGTGAATTTGCTTGAGTTGCACTGGATATCTGTCCAGGAAGTCCTCGAGCTGACTCGCCGTGTGCTAACGCAAATTTTTGTCGGGTTATGGCCAAAGAAAAAAGCCAATATGCCCATTGATGATCTCAAGAAGCTTGCCGCAGCCTTCGACACCGCTGAAGATCCTATCTTGTCGATGAAGAGCCACTCGATGAAGCGAGGCGCCCAAGGGGCTATTGCACTTGCCTATTCGCATGGCGAGGAGGTTGATTGGGAGAAGGTTAGCTCTTCTCATGGTCGACCTCTTTCGGAGCTGCTGGGTTTCTTTGAGAAGCCGAAGAAATATGCGCCAGGCATCGTGTCGATTATCACTCCTTCGGCGGCTTCTTCGACTTCCACACCGGCTTCTTCAACTCTTGTGACAAGCGCGTCGATGCCTCCACCATACGCTGGTGCTACCTCTTCCGCACCTACTTCTGCCACGGAGCCTGCTGTTGAGGTGGCGTAGATTTAGTCTTCCCTTGTAGTCTTCTTTTCTTTTGATGTAGTGAACTCATTCATATTTTGCCCAAGAACTAGTCAGTGAACTTGTACTCTTTGTAAATATTTTTCCTTTGTGAAATGTCATGCTTGATTGAGTTCCTAAGGTGTGTTCTTTTCCCTTCTTTTGGCTTCTAGCCTGCGCATGCTGGTGGGTCGCCAGATCGTGGTCGCGGCTCGCCGCCTGCCAATGTGTTCGCGTCTGGTGATCCTTCGCCTTCTCGCTCTTCTTGCCGATGCACTGAATATTCGTTGAGGATTTCAGACCTCGGGGTCATTTATATTTGATGAAGCGTCAGGCAAAGATTGCTTTGGACAAGGCCAGCAAATCTTGCGGCTTGATGAAACAGATATCCACTCTTGAGGATAAAGTGTCGGGTCTGGTGGCCAGAATTGTGCATCTTGAAGAATGCGACTCCTTCCTTGTTGGTATCGTTGAGTCCGTCTGTGAGATGTTGCGATGTAAGGTTTCTTGCAGCCCTCTTTCTTTTTATCTTTACTGTGCTGCTGTGGATTGTATTCTTTTGTGTCCCAGGTACTTGCTTGGACCTTGTTGGTGAAACGCGTCGGGTTTCTGAACGAACCACGGCTCTCGAGAAAGCATCGCAAGGAACTGACAGTTTGTGGTCTGATCCTCGGTGCCGTCGTGCCATTGTGCTTCTTCAAGATCGTGCTCAACACATTGGAGAAGCAGTTGATGGTTGTCAGACATCTTTGACAACCATGTATTCTGTTATGCTCCCTCGCAATCCTCCACCGGGGAGTTTTAGACAGTTGCTTGAGACTTTCAGGACAAGCCAGTGGGTTCATCTTTTGATAAAACTCAACCGGATTGCTGGTGCTAATTTTGCCCTTGGATGGATGCGAAAATGGCATCCAAGGCTCAATTACGACTCGATGTCGCAAGATTTTCCTCCAGGGCATGCTACGCTTGGTGTCCATATGGATGCCATGCTGCAGCCGGCGAGGAGGATTATTTCAAGGCTGCTGCAGGAGGACGCGAGGTTTTTTTGCGAGCATCATTACTTAAAGCCACTCAACGTGGATGACTCAGATCAGCCAATGGTGTAGCTTGTTGTTGTATATATGCTTTGTATGTGAAACGCGAAGATTTCCACTTCTGGGTTTTTTCCAGAAGTTTTTTGTTCTCAGAACGTTTTCATTTGGTGCGTTTGCCGCAACTTTGTTTGAGATACTAAAGACACGTAAACTCAAATAGGAGGAAATTTGTCTTTATTTATGCTTATAATGTAAGATACATGGGGTGTCCCAAGAGATCCAGCCAATGGCCCGTGTTCTGGATCTAGAAGGCATTGCCCTAGGATAGCTTGTGGCTTTTACAGCCTTATTTTTCTAATCTACTTTTCGTATTTTCTGCCTATGTCGCCGATGTCCTTCTTTCTTCTCCTGTAGCTTCCCCTGGGTCCGACGGCTGTACCCATAGTTTCTTCACCTCTGGCTCTGCTGGATGCTCTTCGAGTTGTTGTGCGACTTCTATAGTCGCTCTTTTTGCCTTATCTTTGGGTTCTCCGTAACTTGCCATCATGCCGAAATTTTGGGCCATCTTGTGAAATTCCTTGTCGCATAGGTCCGAGAGTTTGAAGCTTCCTTTTACTGTGATAATTCCATTGGGTCCTGGCATTTTGAGTACCAGATAAGTATAGTGGGGCACTGCCATGAATCGCGAAAACGCGGGTCATCCGAGGATCGCGTGATATTGTGATGGCCAGTTCATGACTTCGAAGACGAGCTTCTCTCTTCTGTAGTTTTGCCGATTCCCGAAGCAGACGTTGAGTGCTATTCGACCTAGTGGATAGTTAGCACTCCCTGGGACAATTCCGTGGAAGGAACAGTCAGTTGGTTTCAGGAACTCTAATGAAATGTGCATTGCCCATAGAGTCTTTGCGTATATAAGATTTATTCTGCTCCCTGTATCCATAAATATTTTGTCGATGTCGTATGTCCCAATTTGGGCTTTGAGTACCAGAGGCGCATTTCCAGGCCGAGGTACTGTTATGGGGTGATTATCCCTGCTGAATTCTATGGGTTGTTCTGACCAGTGGAGATATTCTGTTGTCGCTGGCGGTAAAGTTACTGCTAGGTTAACTTGGCGAGTTATGCTTTTCTCTTCCTTGTTCGACTTTGGCGCTGACTGTATCATTGCTGTGATGTGCCCTTTAGATGGAACATATCCTCCGTCATTGTTGTGTCCCTGGTTCGGCTAGTCTTGACCTTGAGGAACTCCATTGTTTCCTTGTTGACTTGCAGGCGCGTTGTTTGTGTTCCCTTCATATCCTTGCCTCTTTGGTTCGGCTTGTTTATTCATTGCTTCCTCCTGGAGTTTCAAGAACGTCGTGCAATCTTTCATCGCGTGTCTGGATACTTGTTTTCCATCAATGAACGTAGAATGTATGTGGCACGGTCCATTTAGCATGTCCTCTGGTGATGGGTTATATTCTCTGGGTTCTTTTGTCTGAAACTTTTTGCTGCTCCCGTACTCTTCTTTTCCATAGCTACGGTATCCCAAGCTTCTGCGATCGTTTCCTTGATAACTATTGTCTTTGTACCCTACGGCCACTTGGCTATGGGAGCCGTAGTTGTCGTAATTGCGAGATCTCCTCCTTTGGCCACCGTATCTGTTTCCTCTATCATCTTTTGGTGACCGTGTTCGTTTGTTGTTGCACGCATCTTCACCATCTACAAATCTGTTTGCTATATCCATTGAATCTGATACTGTCTTCGGCTTGATTCTGCCCATTTCTTCGACTAGGTCTCCTTGTCGCAACCCGAGCGTGAAGGCATCTATTGCACTTTCGTCTGAGACTTCGACTGCTGAATTTTTGATAATGCTCCACCGTTGGATACATGCCCTTAATGTCTCATTGCGTTGTTGTACACAAGCTTTGACTTCTTCTATCGATGCTGGCCGCTTGTATGTGGACTTGAAGTTACTTGTGAACTGCTTTGTGAGTTCCTCCCAACTTCCAATTGTTCCTTTTTTTAGCTTGCTCAGCCATGACCTTGCTGCACCGGTGAGGTGTAATTGCAAGCTTTGCATTGTTGTTGCTTTTGTTCCTCCCAATATTTTTACTACTTGTAGATAGTCCGAGAGCCATGACTGTGGCTCATGAGATCCATCGTATTTTTGCTGATCATGGGGTAGTTTGAAACCCTTGGGTACTGGCGTGGTGCGAACCCTATGAGTAAAGCACGATGTCCTCATCTCCTTTTCATCGTCTTCATAGTCATATGCTTTGGTGGGAGTTCTGGATCTTTGGGTTCCTCCATGCTTCAGACTTTTGTGTCGCCTTGGTGATGGTGTTCTAGATCGTCGACTACCGCTTCTGTGTCGAGGACTATTGTGATGGCGTGGTGACCTTGGTTTATGTGTTCCTTTGTTGCGGTGTGCCTCCTCTTCTTTTGCTGACAATTTGTTGCCTACCATCTTCAATCCTTGTAATGCTGCCCGGTGCATATGTTCCCTTGGGTCTCCTGGATTTGGCTGTGTTGTGTGCAGGTATGCTTGAGCTGCCACCAGTTCTGCTTCAGGGGTCTTTGGTATAATGTTCCCTTGCTCGTCGACCGATAGGAAGGACGAGTCAAGGTTTTTGGAGAGGCTTTGCCTTTCTGAGTACTCGAGGTTTTCAAACCTTGATCCATGTCGACGATGCCTTCTGCTGTTTGTGTATGATGCATCACTACGTGCTTTGTGATAAGCTTCGCTTGCTGCAATGGCTGAGTCTCTTTTCTTCTGTATTTTGATCCTCTCTTTTGCTAGTTGCTTCGACTGCTGTCTTAAGGCGTAGTGATACCCCAAAATTATATTCTTGCTAGCGTCTGTTGGTATTGGCGTGCCGTGCTCCATGGCTGTTTTGATTATCCTCCGTTCATCGACTGATAGTCGAATTTTCTCCCTATTCGCAAGGGAATCCGCAGTTTCTCCTTCTGCTAGGTGATTTGCCCCTCTGTTTACATTTGCTGGGTTGAGCACTGGATTGTTGTTTTCGTCGAGCTCCTTCGAGTTGTCTCCTATAATGGCGAGTACTTGGTACCGATTGTCGAGTTTACTGTTGAAGCTTGAGAAGATTGATTTTTCATCTTCATGAAGCTCTAATCCTGTCTTCCAGGTGTCTGTTGATTTGTCTAAGGTATCATCATGGCAGATCATGAGGTCTTCGAGTTGAACTTCTAAGTCGAAATTCTCCATGATTACGTCACCTTCTGCGATTTCTTCTTCTTCTGTTTCTGTTGCTGCGAAGCTGACCGGCGAGTTTACCTCACTGGAGGAGTCTTCTGATGATTCCGACATTGCCACTGTCTTAGATTCGCTTGCCGATGGACCCGGTTTCGCCGGATCTGAAAGGCGAATCAAACCTAAAGATTCGACGCAAAAGTTTAGACTTCCGATCGTCAGGTCCATATCTTGATCCATGCTCTCGAATATCGGTGTGAAGTTTGACTGGTGAGGTTGAAAATCGATGGTCCCGAAAGATATCTGGTTTTTGTCGACTTCTGGATTGTTGTTGGCTAAAAGCGAAAAAGTCATCGAATTCATGATTCCAACGCCCAAAGTCCCCACGGTCGGCGCCAATTGACGAGGGTTAACTCGACAAATGTCCTAGATGAAGGACTTAGGATTGGGGAAGTAGGGCGTCGGATGAACTCAAAGGTAAGTCAATCAAACAGGGTGTGTATCGAAAGTAAACGTGGTAAAGAACTTGGCTTGCTTTCAATCTGTCCCTCACCATCCTCTCCTGGCCCCTATATATAGGTGGCCGGGTCTCAAGGTACGGGAGGGGTCCGACACAGATTACAATATCGATATACGACATGAACTCGTATCTCGACTAGGATTACACTTGGGCCTAGCTTAATGGGCCTCAGGGGTACTCAACTAACGGGCTCTATTATCTATACCCTTGTCACTACGACTGCTAACTCAAGATCATGTGTCGGATAATTAACTTCATGTGGTCGTAATTGCCTCGACCCATATGCTATCACCTTCCTATCTTGCATCAATACACACCCAAGTCCGTTCTTAGATGCGTCACAATATACTGTGTAGTCCTTGCCGGTTTCTGGTACGGCTAACACATGTGCTGTGGTTAATTTCTCCTTGAGTGTTTGGAGACTTTTCTCACATTCTTCTGACCAAACAAACGGTGTATTCTTCTGGAGTAACCTTGTCATTGGTCCTGCAATCTTAGAGAATCCTTCAATAAACCTCCAATAATATCCTGCCATTCCCAAAAATCCTCTAATCTGCTTGACATTCTTCGGTGCCTCCCATTCCAGAACAGATGCTACCTTGCTTGGATTTACTGTTATACCTTCCTTACTGATCACATGTCCAAGAAACTCCACTTGGTCCAGCCAGAATTCATACTTACTAAACTTGGCATACAACTGATGTTCCCGTAGAATCTATAAAGCAATTCTCAAGTGTTTGGCATGTTCCTCTTTGTTCTTGGAGTAGATCAAAATATCATCTATGAATACTATCACAAATTTGTCCAAGTAGGGCATAAAAATCTTGTTCATGAGATTCATGAAGATCGCATGTGCATTTGTCAAACCAAAATGTACGACTAAATACTCATGATGTCCGTACCTGGACACAAAAGCTGTCTTTGGAACATCCTCCTTCTTGATCTTAATCTGGTGGTATCCTGATCGAAGATCTATCTTGGAAAATACTCCTGCCCCTCGGACTTAATCAAATAAGTCCTAGATTCTTGGCAAAGGATACTTGTTCTTGATAGTAACATTGTTGAGGTTTCTGTAGTCTCCGCACATTCTACGTCCTCCGTCCCTCTTATCTACAAATATCACTGGTGTTCCCCAAGGAAAAACACTTTCTTGAATGAAGCCTTTCTGTTCTAGCTCATCCAGCTGTTCTTTCAACTCCACTAACTCCTTGGGTCCCATCTTGTATGGTGCCTGAGCTATTGGTGATGTGCCTGGGATTAAATCAGTTGCGAACTCAATTTCCCTATCTGGTGGCATTCCTGGTAGTTCCTGAGGAAACACGTCTTGGAATTCATTAACCACTGGAATATCTTCAAGTTTTGATTCCTTAAGAGCATTGAGTTGTAGTTGAACTTCAATATGTGCATGTCGGTCACCTTGATACACTATCCTTCCTCCTCCTAGATTTCTAAGTGACACAGTTTTCTCTTTGCAATCAATCTGAGCTCCATTCTCCTCTAACCAATCCATTCCAAGGATTACAGCCATATCCTTCATAGGGATGAGAAAAAGATCGGCAAGATAAACGCAATTGCGGATCATAATGACCTGCTCTTGCTTGAGGTGAGTGACTAAGATCGTTCCCCCCGCAGATAAAATAGTAATGGGATACTCTAGCTTATTGCAAGGAATTCCATAAAGATCAACAAACTCTTGCAAAATGAATGAAGTAGTTGCACTAGTATCAAAAAAGTACTTTGCCGGGATGAGATAGGATCTGAAGCATAACTACCACGGTTTTGTCGGACTGGTTCACCTCCTCGAGGTTGGTGCAGTTCAATTTTCCATATGTTGGTCTTTTATTTTTACCGCCTCCAAAACCTCCACCCCGGTGTGGTCCACCTCTTGTACCTCGGCCTCCGGTCAGGGCCCTTTCATGACAGTTCTTTATCATATGTCCCCCCTTCTTGCACCCAAAACAGATTATTTTGGGTTGTCGGCAATCCCTCTCGATGTGCCCTCGCGCACTGCAACCACGGCAAATGATATCGTTGATTCCACTTGTAGTACCACGAGGTGTAACATTCCCTCCAGACCTGAATTTGGGTTTGAACTTGAGATTAGGAGTTGACTTGGCATCTGAATACCTTCTTGGTTCAATCCTAGCCTTTTTCCTCCTATCTTCTAGGACTTGCTTGTAATCATCTTCCATGGTGATGGATGCATCTACAAGCTCTTGAAAGTCCGCTGCCTTTAACATCCTCAATTGCATCTTTGCACTTGGGTGCAGTCCTCTCATGAATCGTTTCTTCCGCTTGTCATCAGTATTCACGTCATCAGAAGCATAACGAGATAAAAGAGTAAACTCCCTGACATACTTCATGATAGATTTGTCATTTTGAGCAAGATTCTCAAATTCTCTTCTCTTTAACTCCATAATGCTCTATGGTACATTAGATTCCCTGAACTTTTTCTTGAACTCCTCCCAGGTGAATACCCTTCCTGGAGGATGTATAGCCACAACATTGTCCCACCATGCTGATGCGGGTCCACATAATAGATGTGTGGCATACCTGAGCTTCTCACTGTCATTGCAACTTACGATGTTGAGCTTCCTCTCGGTGTCCAACAACCAGTCTTCAGCGTCCATTGGCTCCGGTGCTGATGCAAATGGGAGTGGTCTTGTATTCAGAAAGTCTGCCAGTGAGGCTCCATGTACTCCATCATTCCGAACTTCACGATTGTGGTCCATCACATCCTGTACCATCTTTATCTGACATTCAATAAGCATACGATGCCTTTCATCCGCCGTCCTCATGTATTGGGCAAAATCGTGCTGCGTGAGAAATGGTGGTGGTGGTGGTAATGGTTCCCTTGCCGCTGCATCGGCTGCCTCCTTAGCCTTGGCTTCAGTCTCCATCCTCTGTTGTTCAGATTCTTCACCAACTACCATCGCCATTCTATCCCCCTAACCCTGTTACATTAAGCGAAACTCATAGTTACACCATGCTCATGCTTTCTGAGCTCAACTTGATGCACAGTGTTAGTCACACAATAAAAATCCAAATAAAACATAACCAAATCACACCAAACATATACCATGTATATACATGGGTAAAAACAACGTAATGTTACATAGCTTATCGTCTTGTGAGTAACTACACTCACTTATTCCCATTGTGAAAGCAAATACTACATATTACACATATGGTACATATGTTACACAACATGTCGCCTCCATATCGGTGGTGGTCCTCTACGGGTAGTCGCACTCCCGATACATCCTCGGTGTCCAACCGGTAGCTCGTGATGTCCTCCTGAGTGAAGCAGGGGCATAGGATGACTCCGCCGGGAAAAAGTCGAAATCGGGTGTAGTACCTAAGTTGAAGTCAGTCATCCCTAGATAACTACTCAACGACGGGTATGCACTATCTGTGGCACCCTTCTCCATCTTAGGTCTCGAGCATTCTCCACGCTCCATATGGTAAGGTAAATCTCCCTCTGCATCCGACTCTATCTCTATGGGCTTTCCCGCCACGTCTCCAGCGCGGTGAACAACCCTAAACTAACTCGTGACCTCCTACTCCGAATCACATGGAATCGGATCTCCGGCTGTCCCCATGTACTCACCGCAATGCCAACCCATGGAGTTTCCCCCAAAACTATCGTTATGAGGCATTCCCCACGACTCCAAACCTGCCTCGTATCCAGCTCCAGTCGAGCTGTGTGCAAAGTGTGCTGGTGGCATCTCCAGTTCGGCCTCGGGCTCAAACTCCCGCTCCTCGGGATCGACTTCCTCATCTAAGTTGATAAAATCTCCAGTCTAAAAGGCTAGAGTAGGTGCCCTCGGTGGTCCAGAAGTCTCCCCCGTACACCACGGAGTAGGTGTCGACTCGATGATCTCCTCCACTAGACTCTGTATCTCTCCCACTAATGCTCCGTGAACGTGACAGAACACGCTGAGCAGATGCTTACACCTGTCCATGTGCTCTACTACGGCATGTGGGCGTCTCTTCGCAAACTTGTAACTATCCCAACAAGGATCTTCTCCTTCCTCATCGTGTGGGATGTGCGTGAACTTAGTACCCAATAACTTCTCCGTTTTGTGTTCACAGATATCAGTTATGGCCTTCATGACTGCTATCTTATAAGCTACACTAACTGTGCATGCCTCTCCAGCTGGCATGATCACGCTCATGCCCAATTTGGCAGGAAGCATGATCCCTACCTTATACTTCTGAAAGACTCTACCCTCATAATAAGCATACTTCTTGACAGGGATACGGGTTTCACACCCGCACTCCTGTAAGATGCCTCATAAAATATCTGATAGGTTTCCATCATAGTCGTCCAGAGTCACATCTAGAACTTGCACGGTCCTTGACAGATTTGTGTGTGCCATCCTGGCAGTATAAAAGATAAAAATTAGTACATGATGCATCATAATAGTAACAATAAAGAATTGTAACACTAAAAAGTATGACCTTGTTATTCTCAAGTGAATAATGTCATGACAATTTTAGAGAACTCTTTACTATTCCTATTTGACTCCTACAGGTCGTTCCCGTTAACTAGGCGTCCAACCTAAGGTCAAAGCTTTTGCTCTGATACCAATTGTGGTGACCCAGCATACCACTGCATGTTGTAGTATGCAAGTCGTTGACATAACACTCGTGAAGTACCAATTCACATATATACATCCCTCATAGTGGTACAACAGAAACATATTGGTCTTTATTCAAGCACTGAATATTACAAGCCATAATGTTACAAAGGACTCCAGTTCCTCCTCGGTCCAAAGAGCAACACTAGAAGGTTCTAACTTAACACTACAAACCTTAGTTGCAAACGAAAGTAATAAACTAAACATGATGCCCTACTCTAGTCGCTTTATTCTAAGAGTTCGGTGCGACTAAAGCTTCTATACTACGACTCTAGTTGTCGGCCTCCTCCTCGAGTCCTTCGCCGGTACCATAGGAGATGGTGTAGTCGATGCCTTCAACTCCACCTGATAGATCCGGTTCTTCGTAGTACACTTCCTCGTGGTCCTCCGGGGTTCCTTCCGTCTCTTCAAACTGGCCCTCCGAGTCTAAGCAAGGGTTAAGAGGGAGTGGGGTGAGTAATGAGCGTTACCCAACAAGTTCATTTAATAGCATGGAGGTGTTTGATGCACTAGCTACGACCATAGACTAGAAAGCCTTAGGTCAAAATGCAGTTTTAGTAATCATTTCTTCAAAGATTGGTTTGATTAGAAAACTATGCTCGTCAGTCTTCACAGGTTGATTAGAGCTTCGATGGGCTCCTTTGCTGCCGTGTTTGTAGCTCCTTCCCGGAATAGAGAGTATCTTGATACTTTTTGTACACTCTCCAGAGGTGGTCACTTATACCCATAGGAGATCAACGCCTTGCTGCACGACCGGGCGTACTTTTTCGTCCATACTTCCTTGGTATGTGGCCCAGTCGATGATTTGAGCCAATCACTGTTCCTTCCCACGACCTTGCATACCCATCCTTTTGAAGCTCCAACTTTGGTTCGCTACCCACGCTGGTCTACTCTTTGGTAGTTGCCGACCTCGGTATACTTGTCCCTGACAATATGTTACTCCCACCGGTCATCTTACGCCTTTGGTAATATCCGACCTCGGTAATCTACCCCCATAGTTGCCGCAATCCATCATAGACCGCTAGAACCGTGGAATCATTAGGGGGATTCCACCCATCCCGAAGCTCCGCGCAGAGAGACAACTGCTCCGGAACAGCGCGTCCGTTGATATGCAAGAGGGAAAAGATATAGCTGACCCTTCTGTCCCATTCCAGATCCTATGGTTGACCATATTTTACGGCACAAGAATCACTGGCGACATTGGTTATTAGTCCTAGGTGAACATTCCAGTTGCAGTGGGACCTCCATCATACTCATACCATGGTCCCACTGCCCACCTTCCTAGGTCGACAACCACCGTGGTTGCTAACCACTAGTCATATTAATTTGAGAAAGCAGAACCTTTGCTTTTGAATGCAATAATAATAATACCACCGGTATATTTGCAAGTAATTTGCTAAAGATAAACAAGAGATATGAGCAAGAGTGAACTTGCCTGCAAACTGCAAGGTAGTGCAGTTGGATTTGTTGGAGTGACCCGGGACCTCGGGTTCTGGAAAACAACATAATTGTCCGATAAGGGCAATGATTAAAGATTCAAATAATGCATGTCTTAAAGTGTGTGTGTTCCCTTTATACCCCCCAGAAGTGTTTTATTTATTTGATAGAATTTATATACTCCTTTTATGATTTTAAGGAATATATATGTTATCAATATCTTTATTCAAGAATAATATTCAAAATATTCTTGAATGGAGTTTAGTTTTGATAATGAGTTTTATTTCTAACCAGATTTTTCTTACGTATCTCACAATTTTATTATAGAAAAGTTCGTTAAAATCCCCTTTTCTTTTTGGCAATATTAATCCCTATATGATGATTTATTAAAAGGTGCATATACCCTAGTTATGAATTTACCAGAGTATATTTTAGGTTAAATTCATTCAAGAATTCTAAAGATAAATTCTTGAACGGATTTAATTTATTTTAATTCTAGGATGTTAATGTTTTATTATTTTCAAGTCCATTTTTACCCTTTAAACTATTTCTAGAAGTTCTTCTTCTAAAAGAAAATTCCATAATTCCATTATGAACGATTTCTCTCTTATTCATAAAATCACTATTCATGTGATGGAAAAGCTAAAAAAATATTTAGAATTATTTTTTGCAAAGTTATGGTTATTTTTCTGTTCTTTATTGGTGTTAAAAGGTTTTTCAAAAACCCTTTATTTTTCTTTGCAATTTTCTGTTTGAATTTCTGATTAACAAAACTTCTAGCCCCACCTGTCGGGCCTGGCCCCACTTGTCGGGCCTTGGCCCACCTGTCAACGCCGGCCTGCCTGGTCGAACCCGACCAGGTGGCTCGGTCAAACCGACCCGGCCATTCGACGCATCGCCCCCTCCTTCTCTTCTTCCCCGAGCTCTGGCGACTGCGTCGCCTTCACCGCCGCGGCGCTCGATTCCGGCCGCTCCCACCGGAGTTAGCCGTCGAGATGGGTCACGATCGATAGATCCCGCGACGGTGCACCTGCCTGTCTGTGATATCTTGTCGATTGCCCCCTTGTGCCCTCGGCTCCGTCGCATCCTGCGCCTAGGGTCTCGGCCATGGCGACCTCGAGCTTCGTTTCGAGCTGCTCGGCCTTCCTCTGGGTGAGATCTGGTGCTGGTAGGGTGCGGTGTCTTGCCAACGTGTCGTCAGCACCTTTCCCTGGCTTGGTTGCATCGTGGCCACGCGGGCACTGCCTCACCATGCCACGGTGGTACCTCCTGGGCGCTGAGTAAGTCATCCTCTTCCTCTATTCCTCTCTGCATCCCCCTGGAGCTTGCCTTGGCCATGGTTCTACTCCCAGATGAACTAGGGTTTCTACCCCATACTTGCCATCGTGTTGATGAGCTAGAGCTTGCTTTGATATGTATGATTCATGCTCAGTGACCCCTCTCTGTCCATTAATCTTGCTGTTAAAGTCTGAACATGTGTGCTTGCTGCTGCTGTTAATTTCAGACACAACTTCAGTTAACTGGTTAACTGAAGCTTGTTGGTTTCAGTTAACTTGGTTCTAGTTGTTGGGATTAACTGAATACTGTGATGACCCTATGCTATTTAATTATTAGTCTTGCTGTTGCTAAGTTGGCTGAGAACTTGCTAGTGGATGATTTTGATTATGTACACCAAGTGCATGGATAACTCTGTGTTAGTTATCACTGAATGTTGATGCTTATTTAGCTGTGATGTAACAGCTTCACTGCACTTTCTTGCAGTGCTACTGTTGTGCTGGTTCAGTGATGCAAACTTTATTTCTGTTGAGCTTGATTAATCCTAGCAGTGATTCTAGGCTCAGTGGTTGCTGTTGTGGTTCTTGCAGTAGCCTCTGGCTATCTGTTTCACTGTGATGCCTCTTTGAGGTGTGCACAGTTACTATGGGGTGTTGGCTGCTAAGCTTGATGTTCTTTAGAGTAAATCACCCTTTGTGGTGATCTACTGGTGGCTTGCTTGTTTAAAAGTGTCCCTGTCCACTTTTCCCAGATGCTTACTCAAACTTGACCAACTTTGTTGGCAAAGCTGATGGATTACTAGGTTTAGGTCTCAGTCTTGTTAGCCTAGGCAACTCATGTGCCACTCCTTGACTTATTCTTATTTCTGTGAGTATTTCCTTTGAGAAATTCCCAGATAAGACCATGCTTTGTGGAGTAGGTGCTGTGGATGGCCTTGTCTTCAAGGTCATGGCCTCCTGGACATCCAAATGATGACCAAAGCCTTTTTATTATCAAGCTTTGCTTGATTAACTGTGTGGTTGTGCTCTGTGCTGCCTGCCTGGGAGATAAACCTGTGGGTTTTCTCCCAGCACTTATGTGTGTTGTGGTTTAATAATAACCTGCTGCTGAAGAGTAGCTTGTTCTTCTGGATATTTCTGATTTCCTGCTTCTTGTGGCAAGCCTGCTCCTCCTAGCTGCTTGACCTAGTTCCTAGTTGAACTAAGTAACCATGTTGGTCTTTGGTTTTGCTGGTTTGGTTGATTGATGGTGTGCTGGTGGTGTGAATCTTTCCCTGTTGCTCAACTCATGAGCATGGTAGATTGTGTGGTGGTGTTTCTGTAATGGTGATGTGCTGTGATGAGGTTGTTGCTGTGGTGATGTTGTTGGTGTGGTGATGTTGCTGGTGTGGTGTTGTTGTTCTTGGTCGGCTGGTGTTCTTGGCCGAGCAAATCCACACTCAGTGATCTTTTTATACCAGCCCTGGTTCCCTGGTGGCTTGACACCTCTATTCATGCATTTGATGAGTGAGCTGCTGCTAGCTTGCTTGCCTGTCTCGGCTGGCCTGGGATATTTTCCCGTGAGCTATGGTGATAAGCTCAAATGAGTTGATGATTATTTACAGTGGCTATTGTTTTTGACTGCCACTTGGTTATTACCCCTTGGCTGTGTTTTTGTTAAGCTTTTGTTTGCAGGTACCAAAGGAAAAGAAGTAGAAGAAAAGAAAGAAAGAAGATGTGTAGTTTTAGGAATTAATATACTTGTCTTCCTTTATTCTTTGTTGTAATATTCTTTCAATTCCTTGTTGTAATATTCTTTTTATTCATTCCAAGATTGTAATTATTCTTTCAATCCTAGAACTTTGTAAAGACAATGTATATTGTGTTGATGATTAATAAAGTCCAAGTTTTTCTTATTATAAATGTTTATCCTTTCTAAATGTGTCTTTTAATTTCAATTCAAATTTTCATAATTTGAATTCATAGTTTATGCCTAGGGTTTTAGTTGTTTAGTTTCACCCATTCCCAACAAACAATTGATCAAAAGAGATCATGTCGAATTCTTTCGCACTCCGAGAGTATACCATACCCCCTCGAAGAGAGACTCGATCCCCCTTAGGTTTTAGTGATAAAAGCGCGAAAAAATCCCGTAATTTAAGATGCTATGCACAAAAGCCCTCTAAACTACCCCGGAGTTGTCCTACGTGCTGGGATGTTACATCCCCCCTCTCCTCCCAGGAGCCGCGAGGGGGGACCCCAAATCTAGTCGCCGGCTAGACCCTCCCTCGACCCCCTCTCCTTCCCTCGTCGCTGCCATGGGGCACGACCTGGCAAAACCGGGGCATTGTCGCCGACGGCGGGGATTCCTCCTCCTTGTGTAGGCGCTTGCGCTGCGGGCGCGGTTCTGGGTCGGGCACCCCGGCGACTCAGCTATCCTCGTGGCAGTGCGAGGACATGTTGCGGAGCGACGGGAAGCGCCCCTCCGTCGTCTGCGGTGCAGGTCGGATCCCAGGGCGGCGGCCCTGGATATGGTGGTGGTGGCGCACCTCCTAGCGGGGCTGGTCGCCCCCCTTGACCACGTCGTCAAGCTCTTCGCAGGAGGCGGAGACAAGGTTCTTGATATCCCACAAGTATAGGGGATCGTGTGTAGCCTTTTCGATAAGTAAGAGTGTCGAACCCAACGAGGAGCTAAATGTAGGATAAATATTCTGTCAAGTTCTATCAACCGCTGATACAACTCTACGCACACTAAACGTTTGCATCATCTAGGAAATAAAAACTAGTGCAACAATACGGGTAAGAGAGATAGCTTTGCAAGATAATAAATACAAGAAAGTAATTGTTAGTGCTGCAGTAATAAAATATACTAAGTAACCATAAACTAACAGTACCATGAGTGTGGAAAAGTGGTGGTAATAGTGCTGGCTTTGTCTAAGTTCAATTAGTGAATAAATCGGGTTCACTATCTTCGATGCAGTTTTCTATGTGGGAGAGGCTAAATATACATGCACTTCACTACTTGGAATTACAAGTACTATATGATTAGATTGTTAGCAAGCATCCGCAAATACTAACAATGCATTAAGGTTTTCCCAACCATAGCCTTAAGTTAATGGTCCCCTTACTCCCATACGTGCAACGTTCCGGTTCGTGTCCTCAGGTTTCTGTCGCTCCGGCAGGACTATCCCCTTCCTTTTGCACATACTACTAACCCTAAGATGTTTAATGCATGCGCGCATAAATATAATGGATACCAAAGGACAGTACCATATCAACATACAACTCTAATGAACCAAAGATATTCAACAAATCAATCTAAAAACAAATAAACTATGCAAACATGACATAGATCATAGGATAAATATTATAGCATCAAACACCATATTTATATAGGACGGTACAAAGGTGTGTGGGAGGATGAACCACTGCATAATAGGAGGAGTTGGTGATGGAGATAGAGGTGAAGATGGCGGAGATGAGCAGCGAGGGGCGCGGGCGGCGGCGCCGGCGGCGGTGCGGGGGACTTCCCCGCCGCCGGCATCATGGGGGAGCGCCGCCCCTTAGCCCCCTTCCTTCATGGCTTCATGGGAGCCCTCCCCCATAGAGATGGGATCCATAGGGAGGCGAAAACGTGGCTCTGGTGGCTGCAAATACGTGGGTGGAGGTGTCCCCCCCGAGCTAGGGTTCCTCCCTTTATATAGTCTCTCGGATTCCCGTCTCCCCATCTTGGGCCGCACTAGATCGGGCCTAACTCGGCCATCCGGACTCGGAATGAGGTGAGTTTTATGTCCAGAACGTTTGCCGTGAAATTCCCTACAACTTTGTAGTAGAAGAGTTTTCCGTTTGATGCTATCTTGAACCTGTAACGTGACCATCTTCGAAAAGAGTTCTTGCACAGATTCCTGGAAAGTCCCAATTTGACTCCAACAAGGTTTCCACTTGTATTCTTGGTAATTCCTACACATCAAAGTGTAAAACAAGAACATTGTGCACTTTTGCAACTATTAGTAGGTTAGTCCAAATAAATCATAAAAGTGCCACAAAGTGTAGACAAAACATATAACAATTGGTGTAAAACAAGCATGGAGCATCAAAAATTATAGATACGTTTGCAACGTATCAGTCGGCGCTGGGCTTGGTGGATCGGATCCCGGTCTTGCGCAAAGCTCAACCTCCAGGGGAAACCCTAGATCCTCGGATCAATCGATGGTGGCGTTCAGCATCATTTCCTCCATGAAGGCATCGGTTTGGAGCTTCCTTGTGGCGATCGATTCCTATCTACTAGTCTGGGCAACTCCGGGGGAAACCCTAAATCTTGGTCTCCCGGATTGGATGACGGTGGCGTACGGCGTCGCTCTCCCACTTGTGGGCGTTGTTTTTGGAGTTGATTCTGGTTGGAGGGACCATGAGGCGGTGCAGTGTTCTTCTTCCATGTCGACAACACTGGGGCTCGGCAGCGTGATGTAGCGAGGTATCGATGTCGGATGCGTTTTGATGGACTCGCGCAGGGCAGAGGCGCTGTCTGGCGTCATGGTAGCGTCGGCGGGAGGTCAGACAAGGTCATTGCGGAGATCTATGCCCTGAAGAAGATGCGTGGAAGATGGCGGTGACGACTTCTGTAGCGTGTACATAGGCGCACGCTTACTGTGGTGCCGGTTTGAATGATGTGCGTAGGTGTGTGGTTAAGGCATATGTTCTAACCATGGCCATCCCCTTCATTTCTTGTTGGTATTGCGATTTGTCGCAAAGTAGGTGGCTTCAGGCTGATTGTTGTGGTTTCGTCAACAGATCTGCCATAAGGGTAGGTGTATGGCGGTTTGTGGAGGGGGGTGAACACGGCGGAGCGATCCGGGACAGTGGTAGCACGAGTTTACCCAGCTTCAGATCCCGCAACGGTGGCGAGACCCTACGTGCTGCTATAATTCACTATATGGCAACAAGTGCTCGGTTACAATGAGATTGTTGTATTGTGCCTCGAGGGCTTCTCCACGCCGTCTTATAAAGGTGTCTGGCGTGGGCATTACGATAGTACCGGGGCGGATACAATATGAAGTCCTAGACTAAGTCCTATACTATGACGTATACTACAAGGCAATCCGCCATGGGCCTAACTAGGGTAACCGCCATAAGCTCCTGCGTCCTCCTGTATCGCCATGGGCTTTCCAGCAACTGGGCCGCTCGGTAGGCTATCCGCCATACCACCTCCATGGGCCACCCTGGCTTGCTGGTTTAGGACTACGTCGCAGGTATACCTATTTGGTATATCTCCAACACTGATCGATGTGTAATCTTGTAAGGTTCTTGCGAATGTTCTAATAAAATAAAAAAAGTTGTGTGCTACCTTTGGATGCAGAGGATGGGATACCTCATTTCTAAAAAAAAGAAACTTGATTGTCGGAGATCCATGCTTTTATAAGTGTAGGTGCTCTTAAACAACATGTAGGTGCATAGTGCTTTTTGCATAAATCCATGGGCGCACCCACGACGTAGTAGCGCCACGATCAGCATGACGAAGTCCTAGCCATACAGTGGCACTTGAGTTGACTTTAGTTAATTCATCGGTTGCCCTGTTCCAACTTGCTGCAGCACGATACCCTGATTTCTCCTGTTACATACGTGGGATTTCTAGAGGTCATTTTAATGATTGAAACGCAAGCGTGTTTTGAATTAAAAACCTACAGCTTTGACGTTTCGACGGATGAAAAACAAAGAAATTATACGTGGACTGACCAATTCGATCTGGGAAACTGTGGGACAATTACAAGTTGCAACATCCTGTATTAAGAAAGTCATTGCTTCCACCGTTAGTTAGTACTAAGACGCTTAGCTTAAAAGCAACTAGGAAGAATATACTCATATATGTGAGGTGTGACCAAATCCCAACCAATGTGGAGCAGGACCTGAGTTGACTTACACTATATAAACGGGCTGGAACCAGACAGGCATTGTTCAAAATGCTTAGCTTGATAGCAACTAGTAAGAATATACTCTTACTCGCGTGACCCGAGACCGAGTGGCTAAGCAGACAGGTTTAGAGTAGTAGAAATAGTCCCAACCACCCAACCAATGTGGGGCAGTAGGTGAGTTTACTTGGGACATATATATACCGGTTAACCAGACAGGTTTTGTAAAGCTCACTGCTTCAGACAGCGTCTTGGTCTGCACACGCAAGTCTTCGTCGACCCCGAAGTCCAAGGGTGCTGCGCTAGCCCACAATGTCGAAGGTAATTTGCTTCTGTGTCTTTTGGGGATTTTCAGACGAACAATTTTGAAGGTGTACACATGCCATTATGATCATGATAACATTTGTACTGAATGTATCTGCTTGTGTTTTCACTTCTAACCAACCTGCAGAAAATAGTGATAAGAGCTGATATCATCTGCAAGAAGAGCACGAGCGAGATCTTGTCAGCTGTTGCCAAGTTCAAGGGTATTTCTGTTCCTTCATATCTATCTATGTCTATCTTGCAATTCCAGCCATTTAAGTACACGCGTTTACCCAAATGTATGTATGTAATTTCCAGGGATCAAGTCCATGGACATCGACCATGACAAGAACACGCTGACGGTGGTCGGCGCCGTGGACCCTGTACGCATCGTGCAGCAACTCAGGAAGGCGTGCTTGGCCGCGACCATCGTCAGCGTCGAGGATGACAAGCCCAAGCCGAAGAAGACCCCCTGCGAGGAGGCCTGCGAGAAGGCTTGCAAAGAAAAGTGTGAGAAGCTCTGCAAGATCTGCGAGAAGGCTTGCAAGGAGAAGTGCGAGAAGGCTTGCAAGGAGAAGTGCGACGACTGTGGGAAGGGCTGCGAGGACGCGTGCTGCCAGACTGGAGCATGGTACCGCTGCACGCCGGGCTGCTACTCCAGCCCCTGCGGCCTGCCCAGCTGCAACTACTACAGCTCCGGCTACGGCTACGGCTATGGCTACGGCGAGCCCGTGCTGCCGCCGGGATACTACGGTTACTACGGAAGGCCATTCTAATTTCTAAGGATTCCTTAGCAGCCATGGATTCACTTCATCCTATATAAGATTCTACCGGAGCACAGTTGATTTCGCTGTGTGTATTTCAGTATTTAGTTCATGCTCTGCTTCGGTGTGTGTTTTTTGGTTCATGCTCTGCTTCGCCGTTGTTGCCAATTGCTTTTCCTACAATGATGTTTCACTTTACTCTGTAATACCACGGCTAGTATAAAGGCCTGGCTCTTCTTGTTGATTTGTTAGCTAAAATATGAATCAATCAGGCCTAATTTGTATGCAGTGGCAGATCCAGAATTTTCTAAATGAGGGCCATATCTAAAAATATTATTTGAAGATGACAGAGATGATGTTTTATTTTGTTATAAGTTAGACTAAAATGTATTGGCCATATAACATTTAGGACCATGGGGACATGTGCGTCCCTCCCACTTACACACAAATCTTCCGAATATCAAATCATCGTTAGAAAAAGCATTCTGGTGGTGTGTTGTATAACTGTTAGCGTGTTCTGTTGGTGCGTTTTACTGGTGTGAGCAAGCAAGATGGATCTTTCAAACAATGGCGGACCCAAGGCGACGTGATGCGCCGGGCCAAATTCAACGCACTGTAACAACTACAATATGCTAGACGGTGACATTTTAGCTATAGTCAAGCCTACGTAGTAGGCTCACGCCACCAGGCCTGGGGTGTAGTTCCACTCCTGCTTCCAAATGTGATGGAGAGTTTAGAAATTGCCAAAAGACATGATTTCTCTCAACACTTAGGCAATATTTGAAAGAATTCTACCCTCTCAAAACATCGAGTGGTTGAATGTTGTAAAGTTGTAAAATTATCTCAATATATTGACCATCTTGGGGGAATCTTACGGTCAACCAAACAAAAATGTTATGTGGAGGATCGATGCAGTACCTCTCAGTGTGGAAACAATGGGTATCGAACCACAAGAGCAAGAAGGTAAAGCAATATATATTCTCTCAAACTAGAGTGTATTCTACTTGTCTATATGCACTAGCTTGT
Organism: Dactylis glomerata; assembly: GCA_007115705.1. Lineage (NCBI taxonomy): Eukaryota > Viridiplantae > Streptophyta > Magnoliopsida > Poales > Poaceae > Dactylis > Dactylis glomerata. The sequence continues at coordinate 456,444 of QXEO01001110.1, forward strand.
GGTGTGGTGAGTTTTGTGCCTACGGTCTCACCTATGCCATGCTTTGCCCTTAGAAGTATGATATTTGGCAATATGTGTTCAGTTTTGCATTTATGAACTTATCTAACATATGGGAAATAGTATAGTATGTGTAATGAGGACCAAAACTCGGATCGGGACCATAGTGCAACTGCAATTGCAACAACTGGATTAAGAGAATAATCTCTTTACGAGTAGTAGTAGTAGTAGTACAACTTGTAATAGCACGACCAAGTCTTGGCCAATGGTATGTTGGCACATATGAACTGATATGAATCTTGTGTTGCCACTGCACACAACTTGCAACAGCGTGCATCGATTCCTCGGGCTACATACACAGGATTTCGGTCCATCTTTCTGATGACTGAGACGCAAGCGTGTCGAGGCTTACCAAACCGACGACTCTGACACTTGGAGGTACGGAGACGTCGACTGACCAGTACGTTCTGGGAACCGTGGTTTAACTGCAAATTGCAGAATCTGGTATTAAGAAACGAGTTCAGTTAGCACAAACGATTAGCTTAAGCGCAAGTAGGAAGGTTATACTCCCACGTATGAAGACCAAGTCCCGGTAAATATGGCAGTTGCTGAGTTGACTAACACCTTATATAAACGGCTTGGAATCAGACAGGTCCTGCAGAACTTCAGAAAACGTCTTGCTCTGCACACGCAAGAGTCTTCGTCCACCCCAAGTCCAAGGGTGTCACGGGCTCACGGCTAGCTCACAATGTCCAAGGTAATTAGCGGTCATATTCTTCGATTTTGTTTCCAATTCTTTGTTTGTACTGAATGCTCGTGTTTTCACTCCCTGTAGAAGATTGTGATCCAAGCTGACCTCATCGGCAAGAAGTGCATGGCCAAGATCCTGTCAACTGTTGCCAAGCTCGAGGGTATTTATCTTCCTTCCGAACCGAACTATATCTAACTTGCATCCCTCTCTGTACTCATGTTTACCAAATGTATGTCATTTCCAGAGATCAAGTCCATTGACATGGACCAGGACAAGTGCACGCTGACGGTGGTCGGCACTGTCGACCCGGTGCGCATCGTGCAGAAGCTCAGGAGGGCGCGCTTCGCCGCGGCTGTCGTCAGCGTCGAGGACGACAAGCCGAAGGAGAAGAAGAACCCCTGCCAGGAGGCCTGCGAGAAGGCGTGCAATGAGAGGTGCGAGAAGGCTTGCAACTGCAATGAGGCGTGCTGCCAGAAGGAGCCGTGGTACGGCTGCTACTCCAGCCCCTACGCCCAGCCCAGCAGCCACTACAACAGCTACGGCTATGGTGTGCGCGCGCCGCCGCCCATGGGATACGTCTGCTATGAGGAGAGGTCACCCGGAGGCGGAGGAGAATGCGTCATCCAGTAGCCATGGATTCCTCTCATCCTGCAAGTTTCTGCAGCGGCATGTATGGCGGTTTGTCTGCAGCTGCAGCCGTGTGTGTTCAGTCCATGCCGTCGTTGGAGTTTGTATCTCGTACAGTGATGCTTCTCTTTCCTATGTAACAACGATGGCTCCAGAATCTTCAGCATGTGTGTTCGGATTTGATGCTTCGGTCTCTATTGTAAATAAACAGTGTCGGCCAACACTTCTTTTGTCTGTATGTGTTAGTTGCAGCCAACTGAAGATACAAGGAGTCAAGATCAGTTTGTATGCATAACTTTTCATAGTACTCTACTATATGGCACGATGTATCTGGACCAGAAGCATTGTAGCAGAACTTTCGTAATCAAATAGGACATGCAACATGTTTTCCTATGACGCAATGCAGTGCATCTAGTATGACGCAGTGCCTGTCGTGTTTGTCCGGTTTTTGCCTGGTTTCCCTCAAATTGATCGAGCCTTGAATGCTCTTTGATCAGGGTTTTTCATAACAGGGTCCATTTCTTCTATGGTCGGTTTTACCAACAATTTTGTTTTTGACAATAAATAACCCGTTATTTCATAAGAAAAATAACCTACGTAGCCTGCCTCTGACTATTTTTAGGCGAGATGTACAGAATGTAGTTCTCCAAATTATGTATACATTGATGATTTACAGTTTGGAAGTGCTTCCAACTGTACAATCTGTCTACTGCGAGACGGCAATCAGTAGAAACTTCTCTATATTGGGCAGAAACTATGCAGCGGTGAATTCTGTCAACTGCTGAATCCACATAGAGTGGCTCAGCTAAATACGGGAAACTACAAGGAAAATGGGTGTATCGGCAACCGGAAATCGCAGAATTTTGAAGAATCATTTACTTGTGGTCTCCAAGGCACAACTTAAATTGTTTTCTGCTTTCTCGTCTCTTGTCGATTTTTTGTCATAAACAGATCCTGAATTACAACATATACAAAGTTACTCAAGTTATCTCTAGGTTAAAAACTTCTAGCTTCATTTATTATAAACTTAAAATTGATTACATCAGAAAAAAGTGTGAACTACAAGCCTACAAACAATGATAAACTTTGATCATCATTGCATCTACATATCAAAGTTCATCTCTAATCTTATGACAACTACAAGCAACTAAGCTAGACCAAAATGACCAAATCTATTATTAGAAGCTTACAAATCAACTCTGTATAACTTCACAACTCTAGAGAGAAAAGACAAAACCTCAAAATCGGATATCACAGCACAATCCAAAGGAATCAGCCTTCTGGTGACCTGAGCTCTTCTAGCACCGTGGTGACCTGCTCCCTGACAAGCTCAATTCTCTTAAGGTAGACCTCCAGCTCTAGAATCTGCTGCTGTCTCCACTTCTCACCACTGGGCGGCGCGGGGTTCAGTCCGGTGACCCCAAAACAAAGGCCTGGAATGTCGGCTCCTGTGACATGCCCAAAGCCCATGCCCAAACCCAATCCTAGCTCGGTCTGCCCAGCGACAGTGACGGAGCTGATGAGTTCCTTCAGTAGCGGTGACAGGATACTCCGGATATCATCTTCAGTTGGACCATTGGCCGTCACTGGAGCCAGCATTGGTGCCCGCAGGGGAGGTGGAGGTGAAATCAGCGGCACCGAATTCTCCATAGCGACAACAGCCGGCTGTTGACCAATTGACATGAGCGCAGGAGTTGCAGGCATTGAGGGCGCCTCCATCTCTTGCGCCGTCCTCCTCCTTCCACGCCGCGAGCCCCTGCCCCTCGGCGTGTGACTTCCAGTGCCACCACCACCTTCGTCAACTGCACCAGGCGGTGCCACGGCAGCGGCTGCTGCTGCTTCCGCAGGGTTGATGTCGTCCTCGTCGGAGGCGTCGCCCCCGGCGGCGCCCTCGCGCTTTAAGGCCGGGCGCCAGATGTGGCGCGCGACGTCGTAGATGGCGCCCTCGTGCGCGCTCCTGAACGCGAAGGCGCCGCCCTGCGCGACCATGCGGCCGGCGCAGACCCTGTACTTCTTCTTGAGGCGGCGCAGCTTCTCGATGAGCTGATTCTTGGAGAAGTCGAAGGAAAGCTTCCGGCGGATCTCCTCGTAGAAGGGCCCCGTGTCGTACTGGTGGGAGGCGAACGCGGTGCCCCGCCGGGAGGTGAACTCCAGGAACCCGCGCAGGATGAGCAGCTCCTCCTCGTCCGTCCACAGCCGCTGGAACAGACGCCTCGAGTCCTCCGCCGCCGCCGCCGCCGCGGCCAAGCTCGCCTCCTGCGCCTGGGAAGGCGGCGGCAGCGGCGGCGGGATTGGGCCGGCAGGTTCGGGGGCGGCAGCGGGGACTGGTAGAGGGGTCGAGATGTCGGGGAGGAGTGGTGGCGGGTCCTGGGGGGCGGCTGGGTTGGAGTTGTTTGAGGCGTCGCTGTCGGTGCCCTCCTCGTCTTCGTCGGCGGAGGAGGAGGAGCGGGAGGCGGCGGCGGCAGGGTCGTCGGCCATGGTGGCGGGACGGTGGGTCGGGGATTAGGGGTTCGGGTGGAATCGGGTACAGGATACGGCGGATAGGATTTGGCCGGGCTGCGTGGCGTCGCGATAGCGGGCAGCGGGGGCGGCTATCTTGTTGCCGTCGGGACCCATTCTCTCACTGACACATGGGTCTGAGTAGAAATTGTACCCAACTGAAAGCAATCCATCGAAATTTTGGAGGGTTCAATCCCTTCAATCAAATCGAAACCACAAATATAGCTTGAGCTACATGTAACTCGCTTTTTTAAAATTCAAAAGCGGTATTTAAAAGTTTTAAAAGAAGTTAAAATAAATCTCGATGTAGACAATGTTGGCTTCTATGAACGTGCAAAATTTTAACTCTAAATATCCTATATGAGGCTGTGCAAAATAATAAAATCTGACATATATAGTTCATAAACAGTGCAAACTTTCAAAACCTTAAAATTTGTCAGTTTTTGTTATTTTTATGGAGCCTCCCATATAAGTTATTTAGTGATGAAACTTTGCAAGTTTGTAGGAGTCAACATTGACTACATCTAGATTTTGTACATTTTTTGAAACTTTAAAATGCTATTTTGCAATTTTTTTAAAAAAAACTGTGTGTAGCTCGAGCTTAAAAAAATCCACACTCGAATCAAATGGCCTTATATAAGAAGAATCCTATAAAATTCTTCGAAAATCATTTTGAATCAAACAGACCTTTACAATCTGCCCTCATTTTTTACCTCTATGGCGAAAACACGGTTAGTAGGGGAAAAAAAAGTTTCCGCTCTCGGTCGGTCGTCTCCCTCCCACCAACCCGCAGCCCACCACTCTCTCCTCTCCCTCACCAGCCAGCGCCACAGCCAACGCCGCCGCGTCCCTTCCCTGCGGCCGGCGAAACCTCGCCGGAATCCCCAAGCCAAACTCCATTTTCTCACCGGTGAGAGCCCACTCTGATTCGAATCTGGCGGTTCATCGCTTCGCTGCCTGTGCAGTGGGGAATGGATCCAGATCGAAGCAACCAGCCCCAGGAGAGGGAGCAGGAGAGCGCGCAGGCCTTGCTGGACTTGACCGAGGTGATTCCTGGGGAGGATCCGGGAGAAGAAGGGGCGATTTATCGAGATATGACCTCGGCAACTCTCCGGGCACTAGCGGAGCCGATCCCGCAGAGGCATGTTTCGATGAACGCCCTCATCGAGAGATGCAGTGCTCGAGGCTATTTGCTGATGTTTCTGAAGGATACCAGAGGAGAGGTGAGGCGGGGGATCGCGATGAGATCGGAAGCAGTTCTAGCCATGAGACGGGAGGCGTCCGGGGGTACTTCGACTTGCCCGCATCAGGTGCTGGTAGTGCGGGTGAACCCGACGTCGTCCCAGCGCGAGGTGACCATGGTGCCCAGGCAACATGCGTTGCAACTCGTCGAGGGAGCCAGAGCAGCTCCTCCGCGTCCGCTTCCGAGCGTGGAGGAACTCAACGCTCTCCAGACATCTGCGATCCAGAGAAGCCTTCTTCGTTCAATGGTGGAGGCGGGGGGAGATCCGCAATTGGGGATTCCGCAAGCTGCGGATCCAAATCAGCCGGGTCCGAGTCGACCTCAGCCTCCTCTTCCGCGTCGGCAGGGCAGAGGCCACCGCTCCAGGTAATTCCCGAGTCCATCCTTCCTCGTCGTCGGACTGGGCGTGCGCTCAGAAGGGATCGGAGGATTTCGCCGCAGTTGGTTGTTGGTCCTCTGTCTGCCCAGCGCGGAAGCTTGTTTCAAACTGTTCAGATAGCGCATTCTGCTTTTACGCCTTCTGACACAGCAAAGTGCCCTATAAGGGTTGGTACAATCGAAATCCTGAGGCCTCCTCCAAGTCAGGTTAGGGTTTCCTTTGTGCCGCCGCAGTTGGTCTGGGTTAGGAAAAATCTGCTGAGAGCTGGCATATTCTCCCCTGAGGATCTCCATTTAGAGCGACGACATGTCTCCTTGATCAGAGAGCCTTCAGAAATCTCTGACCCTCAACTCCTATCTGAGCTCAGAGCCAAGATGGCAGATCGTGGAAGAGGCAACGGTGGAGGTCCAAGGGGAATTCAGCCAGAGAAAATTGGTCAGGTCGGTCAGGGAAGCGGCTGGCAACCTCCACAGCAGCAATTCCCCTCTCAGAATATCCAGCCACCTTTCCAGCAACAACCTGGTTTTGGTTATGGTTACCCCCCTACATGGGGTTTTCATAACCAATTCCAGGGGCCCTTTCCTTCAAATCAGTGGGTTAATCCCCAGAATTGGCAGGCAAATCCACAGATGCAAGCTCAGATGCAGCAACAGCAACAATTTCCTGTGCTGAATCAGAATCAAACTCCTCAAGTGATACAAAATCCTGCAAGCCAGATTCCAGTTGTTCAGCCGGTCCAAGTCCAGCAGTCTCAAGGACTCTCAAAAAATCAGTTGAAGAACCAGAAAAAGGCCAAGGCAGCAGCTGAAGCACTTCTCAGACAGAGAGAGAAAGATTCCACACATGGAAAGGACTGTTACTCAGATATCATCTGCTACAACTGTGGTGAGCATGGGCATCATAAGAGTGCTTGTTCCAAGTCTGCAGTCTGCTTTGTTTGCAATTCTACTGTCCACAAGGAAGACTCTTGCCCTGTGAAGAAACTTCCACCTCCATCTGCCAAGCTGGTAGGCAGTGCAAATGAGAATCTGGAATTTTATCATGTGGAGATTCCTGATGGAAGTGGTCTGCAATTTGGCATAAGCAACATTGGTATTGTTTTCATTGAAGCTGGTGAAGTGAGCAAAGAAGAACTTGCAAAAGAATTCTCAGTAATTTACAAGACAAACTGGCCGTGGCAAATCAGAACACTTGATGCCTGGACCTTTCTAGTCAAATTCCCACCTCATATGCGTGTTGAAGATGTAGCTAGTTATCCTTGCTTTGGCTTGGTCAAGGAGGGAGTCACAGTTAATGTGGAAGTGTGGGATGGGGAACTTGAAGCTATAGAAGAAACTCAGGAAGTGTGGTTGCAGCTTAGAGGGGTCAACCCAAAATGGTGCAAATGGAGCGGCCTCTCCCAGTTTGCCTCAGTTCTAGGGATTCTAATTGATGTGGACTGGCATGGCGCCTTCAAATCGCTATGTGAAGTTGTGAGGATCAAAATTCAGTGCAAAAACATGTTTGCTATCCCTAAGACAGCAGTCTTTAAACTGAACAAGAAATTCTACAAAATAGGCATAGTGGTGGAGTTTCCTACAGAAAATGGAGGAGAAGGTGATGAGCCTCAAGAACCAGATGATCCTAATGGAAAAAATTCTGAAGATTCACAAGAGAAGGAAGAAATGGAAACAGAAAACGCCTCTAAGGATCACCAGAATCCGAAAAAAGGGACTTCTAGGAGTAAGGAACCACCTTCAGACACCTCCAATAACAAAAACAGGAAAGCTGATGCTGATACTCCAGTACCAATTGCTGAAGATAGCGAGGATGAAGCTCTATCAATGTCAGACATGCTCCCAGCCAATCTCGAGAATACCAGGCGAGACATTCTGTCATGGCTGAACTCTGACACTCCTGATGAAGAGAAATGTTATAATCTGCTGCGTGAAATGGAAGTGGTGAACGATGATGGTCATTTTGTTTATGATGGGATGGAAGAAGACGTAGTCTCTGAACAACAAATCGAAGACCCTCTACCTAAAATCGCTTCCGAGACAGCAGTTGGTCAGAAGGACAAGATCTGGGGGCCGGTGGCTGGTGCCAGGCAATGTCCCAGACTCCAGAAGAACATCGGCAAGCCCATCCTGGACCTGGCCAAGGACATCAAAATGAAGAAGAATCTTGAAATTCCTTCCAAGTCTCAAGGTACTTCTTCGAATCCTTTCAATGTTCTTCAAGATAACTCCTTAATTTCCATGGCACATAGTTTCGGAGTAGATATTGACAGTCAACAATTTTCTAGCCCTGATTCTGTTGACTTCAATTTAGCTTCGAAAATAGATGAAGTAACTTTTATACCTTCTAATTTGGCCACTGTTGGTAGCCCTTCACATCAGCTTTCAGTGGATGTAACTGAGGGCATGTCTGCAGGACACTCTCCCTCAGTAACACCTACTGCTATTTCCTCTTGTTCAGATTCCCCTAAAACTCCAGTTTGTAGTAATTTAGACTTGGAGCTTGATAGTGAGGAACTCTGGACAAAAGTTTGTAGAAATAGACGGGGCAAGCACCCTAGGAAAATTGTTTACTTATGAATAGTCTCTCTTGGAATATTAGAGGGATAGATGCTTTGGGCAGGAAAAAGTGTATCCATGATAATCTTGCAAAAACTCAACCTTCCTTTGTCGCCTTTCAGGAAACTAAGAAGGAAACTTTCTCTAATTCCTACTTAGATTCTATTAGCATGGGTAAAAATTATGTTTGGAATCATCTACCTTCTAAAGGCTCTGCTGGAGGCATTTTAGTTGGTGTTGATTCTGACATTTGTGAAGTAATTTCCTGGGAGATTAAATCATTTTTAGTCTCTTGCATAGTTAGGAATAGAAAGGATAACGTAGTTTGGAGATATATATCTGTCTATGGCTCTCCTTATGAAGAGGGCAAAGATGATTTTATCTCTGAGCTACATAGTCTGTTTGTTGATACTAATTATCCCACTCTCATTAGTGGGGATTTTAATCTTGTTAGATATCAAAAAGATAAAAGCAATGGAATTGTCAATCAGAAATGGTGTGACAAATTCAATGCTTGGATAGAAATTTGGGGACTCCTAGAAGTAAAACTGGGTAATAGAAAATTTACCTGGGGCAATAATCAGGAGAACCTAATTATGTCTACTATAGATAGAGTTTTTTGTAATACTGAGTTGGATTCTTTATATCCACTTGCCAACATTCAAGCTTTGATTAGGTTGGCGAGTGATCACACTCCATTGGTGTGGGATTCAGGTTTGAATCACACACCAAAGCCATCCTCCTATAAGTTTGAGAAATGGTGGCTGCTTAGAGAAGATTTTAGAGATATAGTGGAAAAAACCTGGAATGCCCCCACCAAAGGTAAAACTGCCATCGACAGATGGCAGGAGAAGATTAGAAGGTTTAGAAAAGTCACTAAAGGTTGGAGTAAAAATATAGAAGCTGATCTTAGACGACTCAAAAAAGATTTGATGGAGGAATATGATTCCCTTGATGTCAAAGCTGAAAATGAGGCGCTCTCGGATTTGGAATTAGCTAGAATGAAATATATTCATCTAGAAATGCAGAAACTTTGGCTCAAAGACGAAGTCAAAGCAAAGCAGCGCTCTAGGGATAGGGATATCAAAGAGGGAGATAAAAATACAGCTTATTTTCATGCTGTCGCAAACCAGAGGAGAAGGAAAACTTTGATCCATTCTCTTGATGGACCAAATGGACCTACCTCTGAGTTGGGAGAGATGTTGGAAATTGCTACTTCCTTTTACAAAGATCTCTTTAAGATAGAAAATAGGAAGGGCATTGCTCTCACTGATGATTTCTTCTCCCCTGAGGAAAAAGTCACAGATCATGACAATAACATGCTGGATGCTCCCTTCACTGAAGAGGAAATAAAAACTGCTGTGTTTAACTCCTATTCAGATGGAGCTCCAGGGCCAGATGGCCTTTCTTTCATGTTTTATCAGAAATTCTGGAATATAATTAAGCAAGACATTTTAGATCTTTTTTCAGACCTGCAAAAAGGAGAGCTAGACCTTTACAGGTTCAACTTTGCAGTGATATCTTTAATTCCTAAAGAGCCTGATGCTTCTACCATGAAGAAGTTCAGACCAATTAGTCTCATTAATTGCATCTTTAAAGTTTTCTCCAAAGTAGTGACCAACAGATTGGCTAGCCTCATGAACTTGCTCACTTCCCCAAATCAAACTGCTTTTATCAAAGGCAGGTTCATTTTAGAAAGTGTTGTTTCAGCTCATGAGGTAATCCACGCTGTCGCTCAAGATAAAGCTAAGGGAGTAGTCCTTAAGCTAGATTACGAAAAAGCTTTTGACAAAGTAAATTTAGATTTCTTGGACGAACTTCTCTTGAAAAGAAATTTTAGTCCTACTTTTCGTAATTTGATAAGACTCATAACTAGAGGTGGGTCTGTAGCTGTTAAAATTAATGGGGTAGAAGGTAATTTTTTCCCCACCGGGAGAGGGCTTCGTCAAGGAGACCCTTTGTCGCCGCTTCTTTTCAACTTTGTTGTTGATATTTTTACTCGTATGTTATGCAAAGCTGCTTCCCATAACCTGATTAGAGGGCTCTGCCCTGAACATGTTCCTGGAGGGGTAATCAGCCTTCAATACGCTGATGATACTATCCTCTTTATGGAAAATAATCTAGAAAGGGCTAGGAATCTCAAATGGGTTTTATCTTGCTTTGAGCAAGTCTCAGGCATGAAAGTTAATTACAATAAAAGTGAACTGGTTCCTATTAATTTAGAACCAGAGGAAATAGATTGTTTCAGAGAAATTTTTGGTTGTGTAATAGGATCCTTCCCAATTAAGTATCTTGGGGTTCCTTTACATCATGATAAGCTGAAAAAGGAAGACCTACAACCAATCATAGATAAGATTTTAAAGCGCATTGCAGGATGGCGAGGCAAACTCCTTTCTTATGCGGCTAGGGTTCTCCTGGTCAAAGCTTGTCTTGCCAGCATTCCGATTTATCTTTTATCTTTTTTAAATTCCCTAAGTGGGCGTTGAAACTTATCAATTCTCAAATGGCAAACTGCCTTTGGAATGATTCGAAGGATAAAAAGAAACTACACCTAGCTAAATGGCATCTTGTCTACATGACAAAATCTCAAGGAGGGCTTGGAATTCCTTATCTAAGGGATGTTAATATCTGTTTGCTTGCTTCTTGGCTAAAAAGATATATTAATGGAGACGGCAAACTGTGGAAGCAATTGATAGATAGTAAATATAATACACAAAAGCCAAACATTCTTGCCTGCAAAGATACAAACTCCTCCAGATTCTGGAAAGGTTTTATCTGGGCCATTAGTGCGGTTAAAATGGGGTATAGATGGAAAGTTGGAGATGGAAACCAAATCAGGTTCTGGGAAGATACCTGGTTTGGCACCTCTCCACTATCTGTACAGTTTTGGGATATGTACTGCATTTGCAATGAGCAAATGGCTACGATATCTCAAGTCTGGGATAATGTACATGTTAAACTCACTTTTAGGAGGAATTTCAATAATGAAATGATGGAACAGTGGTTTGCCCTTGAGGAAATCTGCAAAAACATTGTTTTTTCCTCTGATTGTGATTCTCTAATTTGGACTTATACTGCTGATGGACAGTACTCTACTAGCTCTCTCTACAACATTATTAGCTTTAGAGGGGTTACACCCATTCATATTCCTGCTGTTTGGTCTCTTGTGGTTCCTCCCAGAGTGCATATCTTTCTTTGGTTGCTAGCGAATAATAAACTTATGACAAGAGACAACTTGGAAAAAAGGCACCTGGGCAAACCTATTTCTTGTGAATTCTGTTCTGAGAATGAATCCATTTCTCACTTGTTCTTTGAATGCATTGTAGCAAAGAGAATTTGGATTTCTACCTCTAATTTCCTAAATCTTCAGCTAGGGTCAGATTTTGAGTCTATAGCTAAATATTGGTTGGCAAATAAAAAGCATTCGGTCACAAATTCCATTTGTGCTGCTATTTTGTGGAGCATATGGAAAACCAGGAATGCTATGATCTTTGACAATCAATTGTGGCTGTGCTCAAAACAGGTCTGGTGGCTCATCCTGAAGACGCTCAGGAAATGGAAACTTCTCTGGAAGGAGGAGATGCTGGGGAAGATGGACCAGTTCACACAACACATTTCCAGCATTCTTCGAGCTCCGGAAGCCCTTCCTTGGTGACGCTTGCACCTCTCACTCCATCCATCTCTCAGGCGCCGAGGTCCGGGTCTCTCCTGCTTCCGCATACAAGCTCTCAAGACACTCCACACTGGCTGAGCACCTGGGCTCATCTTCCGCATCAGAAAGACGGGTTGCTGCCAGTTGACGTCACAAAAGCCAAGCTTCGTCAACTCTGCGGGGTTCCAGTGACCTACATTGGCTGAGTAGGTGTTGACGTTAGATTGTGGCGCGTGGGCCTTGAGAAAACTTGTAATGTCTTTTAATTTTCAGCTTTTCCTGACTCTCCTGCTGTGAGAGCTTTAATTTCTGAACTAGCTTTGTGTTGATGTTGGACTCACCCTGGTTTCATTAATAAAATGGGGCCGGGGCTCCCTTCCGGGGCCCTATTGTTCTAAAAAAAAATTTACCTCTATTTTTTACCACTCTTAGCCATTTGATTACTTGTCCCTGACAGGCCGGACCCACGTGCCATGACGAAAATAGCCCCGTGTACCTGTTTGACGTGGATCGACCCAGGAGAGAGAGAGATCGGACCCGTTCGTTCCCGTAGCTCCCCTCACGGCCGAACAGAGGAAGCCAGCGGCGGCCGGCGGAAATCTCACGGCGGCCCGAGCGAAGGAAGAGAGGAGGTCGGCGGCGGGATTGGGAGAACGGAGACCACTCCCCCGCTACGCTAGGTACTTTCCCCTCATCTCACCCTTCCCCCTGTGCTGAGGTAGGGTTAGGATTTAGGGTCTCCGGCCGTCGGCGACGAGCTGGCCGGTCCGCAGAGAGGCGCACCAGTGTCGGGGTAAGTTGCAGCGGCGAGCGCCGGCGCCAGCATGCAGCGTGCTAGGGTTCTCCGACTCCGGCTCCATGTCTTGATTTCAGTCGGGTGTACGCAGCCAGGGGCAATTCTGTCCTGGAGCTTTTCCCTAAATCCTCAAAGGACAAGAAAATAATTTATAAGGGAAAATAATATAGTTACCAAAGTAAAGAGTGGCAAAAGAAAAATTGCCCCACCCGGCAGCGTCGGGTCATTCCGGCGACCAAGGCGAAGGCCGGAAGAAACATAAATTCTCCAACATAACTCCATTTCTTTTGATTTTCAACTTGTATGAGCCCTAAGTTTGAGAGGCAGCATGGACCCGAATACAAATGTTGACATCTGCGAATTTTTATGTCTGCGAAGTTCATTTTCATGTATGGAGCAATCCATTTGTTTGCTAACATTAGAAAAAAATGTGAAAAATGGAATAGACTTGATGAGAAGGGACGGAATAAAATGCTTTCAGGAGCTTAGGGAGGACACGTAGAGTCACCGGTCTCTGCCTTCTTTGATTGATGGAGGCCTCCTTTAGTTGTCTTTTCTTTGTTCAGCTAAAGGGTCAAACATATCTCGTTTTGTGAAGTAGGTAAATCACATCTTGTGTTGAAGTGTTAAGTGATTCAGTTTTCAAAAAAAGAAAATCATCAAGAGACTAGTTCAACTCCAGGGCATCTTCTTACGAGGTTGCTCAACTTTGACATATGATAAAAGACCAACCAACTTCAGGCAAATCCTTGACTTTCCCATCAAGTGGCACAATCAACTTTAGGAATTTTATCAAGTGGCTCATCAAATTGGCATATGATCATAGGTTACAAACTTTAGGTCAAATCGTGAAATTCCTTTTGTAGATTTAGACTTGTGCCTGAAGTGTGTGATGTGTATGTTGGCATCTATGTTAGTCTTTCACACGATTTCTTATTTTGACTGACATTAGCTCTGTTGACGTGGCGCTCATGGTTTTGTACTGCCGAAAGCTATGCAATGGCTATGCAATGATTCAGTTCATTGCTTGGTGGTGTTACTGCTTGTTATTTGCAGTCTCAGTTCATAGTTGCTTTAGGTTATCCAGTGGTTCATTTCTTGTTTTGTTTGCTGTCAGATACCATATAGATTGGTATTATTTGCAATATTGACTAAATGTTACTTTATTTTTGAACAAAAAAGTTCTATTGCTCATCAGTCACATTAGTGTGATGAATATATTATTTGCCGACACCAAAACAAATACTTCCTCTGTTCTTAAATATAAGATGTTTTGGTAGTTCAATATGAGCTGCCAAACTATCTTATACTTTAGGAACGGATGGAGTACCAACCAAAGTTTTAATTTGGAAATTTGGCATCTCACTTTAATTACTGTATCATTTTATCGTATGCACACGCCACCTTAAATGTGAAGAAACTCTTCCCTTCTCCCGTTCATCGAGTAGGCAAGAGTAGATGTGACCTGGCCATTTTCTTCTGCTATTACTGAAGCCCTAGGTAGCTTGCTAGGATTGTTCTAGTCGTGCTTCATTCGATGAAATGAGGACTGAATCCAAATATATCCTTCTATTATTCTAAAAAAAAATCCTTCTTTTTGAGATATCCTGATCGTTCCAGCTTACTGCTATTTTATTGTAATTTTACTAGCAGCTTGTTCTCCCATATTGCTGGGGTTTCTAAACGTCACGTCCCACCCTAGTGTCTCTCGGGGTATAGGACGAGTATCTGGTGTGCAGTGTTGGCATGTCGCTGAGGTAGGGGTTTGTAGGGTTCTGGCTTGCTCTGTCATTTGAGTGATCTTGGTTCACATGCATCACATTGTGATAAGAGGTAAACATATAATGTCCAAAGAAAATTAGCATCACGAAATTATCACTAGTCCTAGCTGAATTGGTGGCTATCCATAGAATTGAGTATTGTGAGTTGAACATGAAGGTCAAAAGATTGTATGTATTGCATAGTACTGAATATGGTAGCATAACATGTTCAAACCCAGCAGTTGATCCTGATGAATTTTTCAACACCCTAAGGTCCAACTTAAATAAATCAGGCAGAATGTCCCCTTCAATGACAACAGAATATCTTTGATTTGCATATGGTTGTAGACTAAATATGCATTAACCAGGGCGAGTTTTACATCATACACTTTCATTTCTCAAACCTAAAGTTTCACAATTTGAGTATTTGACATTGTTCCATGGCTGCTATTTTTTTCTTTTCACTGTATTCTTGTTTTCTGTGCTTTAGTCTGTTTGCCTCGTTGCATGTCCACTTCATCACATACAGACCTAGGGCCTAGGGGTGATTATAAAATTGGTAAGCAGTTTACATTCCAGGATAGAAATTCAGAACTTTACTTTCTTTGAATGCGAAATACATAACAACACTGGGTACACACAGTTCTTATCCACACATTAATCTTAATTGGCTGAATGATGTAATTTCTCTCAGTTTTTATTTGTTTAACAAATAGTAATCATTAATCAATGAGAAATCAGACAGCAAGTCTATTTGCATTTATCTTATCAGACTGCTGATGTTACATTTTAAAAACGAATTCACATCTGCCAATATCCTTTGTTAGTTTTCCCCTTTACATTTCACTCTTGAGGTAGTTTGGGTAGGAAGAGGTATTTAACTACAAATGATTTCAGGAAGCGAAGCCTGAAATCTGAAGAGCTGATCCTCTTGTCAGCTCCAGCAAACTAGCAGTCTTGTACCACCAAACAAGCTAAGGGTCGTGATGGCGTTACGACAGCTACTGGGATGGTCAGATGGGGACGTGATGCGGCCAGAGTCAAAGCCCTGCTCCCGGCTGATGCGTCACACTGCTGGCATCTTCTCCGTTGGTGGCGGCCTTGCTTTCTGGGTGCTCTGCCGCCTTCACTACGGTAAATTTTTCTGAGGATCTACATGTATTCCAGAGCAATATTTGTTCTGTTCATCTTCAAATGTATATCTGTTAGTAATATTATCATCAAGGTTGTGAATGTATAGTTTTGGGTGATATCCTTCCAAGAGACTCAAAATTTGCAACTACTTCGCTGACTTTGTGTTCATTCTTTAGGTCCAAGGATAACTGT
The DNA here is from genome assembly GCA_007115705.1 of Dactylis glomerata. Classification (NCBI taxonomy): domain Eukaryota; kingdom Viridiplantae; phylum Streptophyta; class Magnoliopsida; order Poales; family Poaceae; genus Dactylis; species Dactylis glomerata. The sequence continues at coordinate 472,029 of QXEO01001110.1, forward strand.
TCCGAGGAGTCTGAGGTGGGCATCATGTGGAGCAATCTCCTGTAGCGCAACAACGGCGTTGCTTGTGCGCCTCTTCAGCCCGGAGTGTGAACCGCAGAACATAGCAGCTTATGACAGACCTGAACACAGGCCTGCATAGTTTCCTAAGATTTCAGGGGCCAGAGTACGAAGACCCATGTGAACTTTGCTGATTCTGTTGAGGAGATTCATTTATGTCTTTGTGGAAGATGTTTAGGCGTAACCTAGCCTGCTCTGAACCTGAAAACCTACCCGGCTCTGTATTTCCTGGCAGCCATCTTTCTGTCTATGATGATCTGGCACATGTAGTAGTGTCAAAATTGGTCTCCGGCACGTGCAGATCGAGATGCCACATTTGAAATAATTTGCCTGGTTATTAATTTTCTTACTTACACACTGTGTTCTGTTTTCCTCACAGACGTTGTTGATTTTGTTCACTGGTTGGAGGCAAATCCGTCTAGGATCCAAGTTTATATTTGCTGCTAACCCCGATTCCGTCTCAGACCAAAGTCCGTATTGTACTTCGATCCTTCAACCAAAATCCGTATGTACTTGGCGCATAGCACGACATACGATAAATTCCTGTCCTCGGCACGGCGTTCCGGTGAAAAAAATACTGCAATCGACGCTCGAACCTCTCGTTTTCCTTTTTTTCGCTCGCGTCAGAAAACCGAAGGAGAGATCGCGATGCAGCTGACGCTGCGCTCGTGCTGCGCGACGTGCACGGCGTCACCGGGCGCGGACGCCGGCGACTACGAGGAGCTGCCGGTGTCGGTGCCGCCGCATGTGCCGCAGGGGCTGTGCAGCGACGACGACGCGCCAGGCCTGGACGGGTGGGAGGAGGGCGCGTACGCGGAGGCGGTGGAGCAGCTGCCCGATCATCTCCACGGCGCGGAGATCGCCGGGACGGGCGGCGGCGCCGGCGCCGGAGCAGCGGGGATGTGGCTACGGGCCGCGTTCGCGTCGGTCTGCAGGATGGTGATGATGTCCGTCACGCTCTGCGGCCACTTGTGATCTGTAAACAAGACGATCGTGCCAGCGGCGAGAGCATATCACGTCGAGAGTCTGGCGACCGGCAGCTAGATGCGGCTCGACGTGCAGGGTTTACTTGCGCCAACCATGTCGCGATCGTATATCAGCGAGACGGATGCGATGAGATATGGATCAGTCTGTCGTCTCGGAGCCAAGAAGAATCTATGCTCCAAAGATAGACAGCGACGAAAAGCATACGCATCTCGACTCGAGCTGTCGGCGGTCGACGGGTCGAGAGCCGGTAAGCGCCGGCTCTGGAGAAACCTGGTGCAAGTCGCGCGATCTGCAGAAGAAAAGCGCTGGAGCACCCTATTCGATCCATGGACTTCACAATTATCACATCGGAGCATTACACCTAGCATTGCATTGTCTGATTCGGAAACCTAGAGGAGGTCAACTGAAGCATGGAGATCGCACTCGCCAAAAAAAAAAAGTGCAGCATTATCGAATTTTAGCTTCTAGGAATTATTTTGTGTGTAACTAGAGTGACCTAATAGACAGTTTATTTACCATGCATAATCGAGGTTCAGTAACCTAATGAACCAATCGTCCAAGTACGGCGATCTGTAATTTATTTTCCTTTCGCGATCAAACAATATGGAATATGTATATATTTAAACCAGCGAGATCGATTTTATTCAGTGCTTGAATATGGGAAAACAAAGTAGGGCATCTAATCAAGATTTTTCTGAAATCATGTGATTCACATTGTATTCTAGTAGGACCCACAAGTCATGACACATCAATTTTCGCTTCTCTCTTATTTCGTGTGTTTTTATTCATGTCTTCCAAATTGGGCCTAAAATCCTCTTATCACACACGTGAAGGCACAAAAACACAACGGTCAAGAAACAAGCGAGTTTGGTGAATCAAAATATATGCCACAGGGGACGGGGAAAAAACCGTGGCAACCCCTTGCTATTTTCTCAGTGGTTTGTTCTCGTCTCCGACGATCCATCTTGCATATGTGTAGGAAGGTGTGACGAACACCATGTCAACTCTTACAAGGCAGTAAGCTCTGTCAGCACACTCAAACATTGATATATCATCTAAAAAAACTCTTGCATTAGTGCAGATTAATTAGGATCCTTCAATGAAAGATTTGTGTGCTCTTACTTCATAGCGGCGGCAGCTCGACAGTGTAGATGGGCTCGTACGAAATAAAACTTGTGGTTCCTTTGTCCTTGTATTGAATATGTGGTCGACAAAGGCAAGCCTAGGGTATCTTGGTGTTGTTCATCAATAGATCTCCGTTCGATGAAATGGCGTTCAACTCTAAGAATTAACTTGGTTGCGGCCTTCAATGTATTGACATGGTTTTTGTTTATTTGGTCATATACTCATATTGGTTTTCCTATTTATTTATTCCATGCTCTTTATCTTCTTTCTCGATGAATTCCAGCTTATGAATCAACGATTCAATATCCTACCTTGCAAGAGGTGTATCCTCAACTAATGTGTGTTCAATTGTTTCAGATGCTCAAAACCGTTAAATTAGAGGATCTTGGTGTTTATTTTTATTCGAGATGCTATGTTATATTCGTTTCAATAAGATCATCGTGTTGTCCTATATATATTCCAAAGAGTATGAGACAATTCACGATTAGGGACGAATGCTAGAAAGTGTGACCTGGAAGAGGTCATTAACCGATACGATCATCTGGGTGTACCACAAAAAAACACAAAAGATACATAAATTTTAACATTTTTTGTGCGTGAAATGTCTTATTTTTAAATAAATTTTTGCATTTTACCTTTTTGCACTGTTAAATTCATCCTAAAATAATCACATTTTGTAAAGAGTTGAGATTTTTGGGACCAACAGTGTAGGGTTCATCTTAAACTGTTTCTAAAAATATGTGGTTCAAGACCAAGCATTATAGCTTAGGATTTTAGACTATTATGTTCATTAATTAACAAAGTCTGTGGGTCGTAAGGAAAATATGCAACTAGTCAACCACTCGAGGAAAATTTCCTCGCAAGAAAGAAGCCTATTGGGGAGAAAAATCTGACGCGTTTAAAGTTTCTTTCGAACATTGTCTGAAATTTTTCTCCGTCTGCCGGGCCCCACTCCCCACTATTTCTCCCTCCCAATCCCCCATCCACTCCGCCAGTCCGCCCTTGCTCTCGCTCTCAACCAAACCACCAGCAAAGCAGCAGCGCGCACGCGCGCGGCAATGGCGGACCCCGTCGAGCTCGTGCGACGCCTCTGCGTCCGGTTCCCTCCGCCTCCGCAGCGCTCCAGACCGCCGTCGCCACAGCCGCGATGCCTCGTCATGGCTCGCCTCCGCCTCCCGGGCTCTCCCCTGTCGCTCCGGTGCGGCGCGCTCGACGCCAGCAAGCCGGCGGCAGTCGAGAGGGAGCAGAGCGAGGAGGACGATGACGAGGAGCCCTACTTCTCGGTGACATCGTCGAGGCTGTCGGAGGTCGACTACCTCGGGGAGAGCACCAAGGGGGATTTGAACGTACGGCAGAGGCACCTCGACGCGCTCGGTGAGTTTCTGCCCTCTGAAACTCAGAACTGTGTTGTCATGTTAGATTGTTAGTCCATTATTGTCCATAATATTGGGGTGACATCGGAAGATCGCTCGGGATGTTCGACAAAAGCAGCAGGCATATATATGATAGGTTCTATTTTCGATGGTAACAGTTTCTGAATTAGACTAGAAAATTGCTATATTTACTTGGCATTCTGCTTGAATTTTAGGTGGGAATGGAAATTCAACATTGCAAGGTCCTATAGAGGAGATAGCTTGGAAAGAAGCGAGAGAAGCTGAAACGTTGCTCAATGACTTGGGAATTGCAGTAATATTTTACCCCATTAGCATAATTTTGACCTTCCTGGTGTTTGGTATGCTTCCTCCGTTTTTTATGTTCTCCAACATTTATTCTGTAGAACTCTTACTGATGTTTGGGTCAACTGACGTAGAACTTCAGCATAACCATCACCTCAATTATTTTCCAATGCAATAAAAAAAAAGCGACATCGTGTCTATTTTTCTTTGTTATTTTTTAGACATAAGGCACGATGTGACTTTATATTAATAAAGCCCCTCAACACAGAGTTTTACAAATAATAATTCATTTGTCCCTGATAGAACTAGAGTTTTAGATAATCTAGCCGCCCTGGCTAGACTACCAGCAAGTTTTAGAGATACAAAGGATCACAGCACGCGGGCTGGTGGATAAACAGTTTAAACATGGCGATGACTTGCAGGGTGCTGGCGAAGAAAGTCTTTGTCAGTGCTACCATCTCGTCCACCAGCGCCCGATCCTTAGGCTTTTGGAGTTGACGCCACAACTGTAAAGAAAGAGTAGTTTTGAAAATGCAGTGGTTGGCGGGGGAATTTCTCCTCAATGGTGAATTTGTTACGAGTAGTCCATAAAGCCCAACATTGAGCAGCAAAGAAGGTCCACAAAGAGCATTTAGCTTTAGATTTAAGGGAGCCTTTATCAAGAACCAATCTTGCCTAGACCTAGGGTTCTAATTCCCCCTGAACATCTCACGAATCCCACTCCACATAAACTTAGCAAAGCAGCACTGGAAGATGTGATCAACATTCCATGGGCGTCTGCACAAGGCACAATTTCCTTCCGAAGGGCCACCCCTAGATTGAATCTGGTCATTAGAAGGGAGACGACCGCGGGCTAGCTGCCATGTAAACACTTTGATTTTCAGCGGTAAGGAGTAGCTCCATAGGAATTTAGTGAGCTGTACTTTGGGGCCCTTACACAAGGCAAGATACAGGGTTCTAGCCTCCAAGAGATCCGAGCCGGAGCATCTTCCAGCTCAATCTCCTCAACGAGATTGCACAGTTCCCGCCAAGCTTGCGCATCCTCCTGATCCAGTTTCTACGGAATGGAATCCACCACCCCTCCTTTGTATAAGCCTGCGCATTTTTCAAGTATGTATCTAAGCTTTTCTCAAATAGGGTAGGAAACCTCACACTGAGCGGTTCCTCCCCTATCCAAATGTCTTTCCAAAATCTGATGTTGGACCTCGATCCCGGGAAGAATTTGACACCCAGCCTGAAGTGCTCCTTGACTTTGTGAATACTATGCCAAAAGGGGGAGCATCCCACAGGATTGGAGGAGAACATCTCATTGATTCTATATTTGGCCTTGAGAAGTTTCGACCAGAGCAGTTCAGAGTTCTGTTCTGAGTAGATGCGCGCCAGATCCATTTTGCCATTAGGGCAATGTTCATTGCCTTTGTGTTCATTACCCCTAAGCCACCCTGGCTTTTGAGTTGACAGATGTCCTGCCATTTCAGAAGATGGTACTTTTTCTTATTTCCTTGACGTTCCTAGAAAAAACTATTCATGTGCTCGTCATAGCCTGCATGGGTACTCCCATCTGCCAGCAAGAACATGCCCATCGTGTGTGAGGGGAGGTTGGAAAGGCAGGCATCAATCAGGATTAAACGGGTAGCAGAAGACATAAACCTGCCTTGCTAGGGGCCGCTCTCTTGCCAACCGTAGCAACCAAAGGTTCATTATCCGCAATGGTGAGTTTGTGGTCACTCATGGTGAAGCCCAGATAGGTGAAGGGGAACTTCCCTTGCTTTCAATTGAGGATCACTCCCATAACAATTACTTCACTCTTGTGAAAGTTAATTTTCATGCCAGATAGTAACTTAAAACATAGCAACAGGAATTTGAGGTTGATCAGCCCAGCTTCTGTATTCTGTAGCAATATCATTGTATCGTCTGCATACTGCAAGTGAGACACTCCTCCTGGGATCAAGTGAGGGACAACACCGTGGATGTGTCCAGCATCTCTGGCTCTGGCCAAAATCGCTTGGAAGGCGTGAGCCACGAAGTCAAACAAGAGGGGAGAAATTGGGCCACCTTGCCGCACCCCTCTCTTGTTCCGAAAATAGGGACCTACTTCCCAATTGATTGAAATTGCCGTCTGTCCTCCATAGACCAGCTGCATGATTCAATGAACATAGGCTGGTTCAAAGCCTTTTCTAAGTATAACTTCTCTGAGGAATTGTCAATTAACTCTGTCATAGGCTTTTTCGAAGTCCAATTTCAACAGAACTGTCGGCAGCTTTTTGGTCTTTAGGTCGTGGATAATTTCATGCAGCGCTAGGGGGCCGTCTTGAATGTATCCACCCTTGATAAAGGCTGTCTGATAGTGGGAGATGACTCGATGTGCCACCGGAGAAAGCCTGACTGCATAGGCTTTTGAAACCAGTTTAAAAATCACGTTGATCAGCGCAATTGGCCTGAACTGCTTGATGTTGTCAGCTCCAGAGACTTTGGGAATCAAAGAAAGAATGCCAAAATTCAGCCTGGTGATATCCACCATCCCAAGCGAAAACCCATTCAAGATCTGAAGTACTGTCCTCTTCAGCAACGGCCAAAACTTCTTGTAGAACATTACTGGCAAGCCATCTAGACCAGGTGCAGTATCCGTCTTAGTATCTTTGAGGACAAAATCTAGCTCCTCTGAAGTAAAGGATCTCATCAAGTCATCATTTTCTTGCGGGAACACTCTTTGTTGTGCAGACCACAGATCCTGGTGAGTGTTGAGGAGTTTAGGTTCCTCTGAACCCATTAGCTTATGGTAGAAGGCATAAATCAGCTCTCGAATGGCACCCTTCTCAGTAACCTGGCCATTATCCGAGACAACAGAGAGGATAGCACACTTGCGTTTCCTGCCATTGGCAAAAGCATGAATTTTTTTGGTGTTGGCATCTCCCTTGAGCAGCCACTGCTGTCTTCCTCATTGTCTCCAGTACTGCACTGAGCATCTCCATCATTTGAACTTCAAGGTGATAGCGTAACACCCACCCATCTTCATGAAGTCCCGCCCCATCCGCGGCGCGATCCAACTCTTGGATTCGGGCTAAAAGGTTGGCTTTGGCCACCCTTGCATGTTTTCCTAGGTTTGCACTCCAACCTTTCAAGAGTTGTCTAATGTCACTAGATTGCGACTGCCACCAGTTGATAGGGCCTTTGCAACGTATAATTTGGAGTGCATTCTCAAGACATCTGTTCGCAACCATATCCTTGAAACCTGGAACCTCAAACCAACTGGTTTCAAAGAAGAACCTGTTAGACCTGACCTGCTGGGAAACTTACTACCAGAATCCAGCACCAAGGCAGGCTGGTGGCCGCGCGAAGGACCGTCCGAAGTTCCCACTCTGGGGACACCAGGACCTGTCCAACACACAACGAATCGGAGACCGCTGCCTATTAGACCAAGTGAAGTGAGCCCCTGTGCAAGCAACTTCTCTGAGTGCCATCCGGGCAATGGAGTCATTGAAGGCATTGACCAGTGGCCAATTGATGTTGGAATTGCTCTATTTTTCTTTGTTAAAGGGGTTTATTCATGGGTTTGCCTTGGTATCGTGTTTATACCATCGTATTGAATGACCCAGGTTGATTGATACAAAGGTGGATAATAGATTGATATGAAGATCATGAGCTGCCCCATAATAAAACCGTCAGTAGTTGTGAATATCTCCTTCTTCCCTAATTGAAGATTGGAGAAAGAATATCTAAGAGAAACCTATGGAGAATATGGTCCTAAATCCATAATAGAGTTGTTGGCTGGAATCGATATATTCGTGAGATCTGGATCGCAATTTGTGTTGACTAAAGAAATAGTAGGAATCCCCATAATGGCACATTCCCGAAGAGCTATATACTCTTTTTGCTTCAAGGACGATCACAATGTCCGGCAATCTCGTCATATATTTGATCCCACCGAGATATCTTTGCAAGGTAGATAATTTTCTCTTCAAGATTTCCACATCTCTTTTTGTGAGATGTTGGAATTTGCCCATTTTTTCTTTCGCTCTTAAGTCTCTAAATTTAGAAATTCTAGTTTTCGTAATTGACCAATTAGTTTGTTGATTTTGGGGAAAATTTTCTGGGATGGGGTTGGTCCTTTGGACCTCCACACCCTCTTATATATAGCTCAGCTTAGGCTTACATCTTCACGTGTACACTAGAACACTCTAGACTCTCCTAGGACACTAACTGAGATTCCAACACTCCACTAGAATACTCTAGACTCTCCTAGGACACTACTTTTACACTAACTACTCCAACACTCCCTAGAACACTCTAGACTCTACCAGAGTACTTCTACTAAACTAATAACTCAAACTCCAACACTCCCCCTCAAGATGGGCATGGTTTAACCGCCATGGACATCTTGCTACAGCCTCACGACACTTTCTGCGACCACTACAAATCTAGCTTACAATCACACCTAGATACATGAGAGCATTTTACACTAACTCATGCTCCATCGGTCGTGAAGTACCCAGTCAACTCCGACCATCCAAGCTCCGCCTCATGCGAGCCATCACCATGACCATGCACAGACTTTGCATCAAGCTAGCCACCTCCAATCCTACTGGCATTGGGCCACCGTTGCCTCTCCAACCATGCGCCTTCTCACATCGGCGCCTACAACGGAGGCACCACACGCCTTCCATCATCAGCTTGAGCATTGTCATTGCCTCTTCATAACTCCGGTTTCTGCGGAACCACAGCTGCCTCACCTCAACAACAGCTCATACAGAGCTACAGCCGCCCGCCTCGTCTCACCGGTTGCTCCTAAACCAAGCACGCTCGCCAAGCGATGGTCCTCTCAACTCTGGGACTTCTCTGTCCTTCACTCGTCATCCACCTCTCCAACAAACTCCAACCATGACCTCTACCTTCTCTCCATCAAACCCCTGGCTAGCTTGGCCTCAACCATCTTTGCCTCTACAGGAGCTCTACCATCTCTTTCTTCAACCCATAGACAACTCCAGCAACACAATCTCTACCATCACCATCAAGCTCCTTGCTGACCATCATATTACCACACCTCCACCAACACCTCCTCTTCAAGCTCAACCACACTCACCTCCACGGCACCACCTGTTTCACCACCAGAACATACAAACCATTGCTCTCCCCCTAAAACGAAGTCCAAGCAGCAGACTGCTCTTCTCCTTTGTCTGTAACTCTACTTGACTTCCACACCCCCATATCTGCAGCTCGCCTCTTTTCTTTTCCCTGTTCTTGCTGCAACAACTTGAACGGAAGTCTGCAGCTGCACCTCCCTTTATTCCCACAGCCAAGAACAATCACACCTCACCCAGTTGTCTCCCCTTCACCACCACATCTTAGTGCCGCTCCAGCCATCACCACCTTAACACAGATGCCCAGCTCCTTCACAAACACCTGCATCACCTCTGTATCTGCCCATCTGCGACCAGATCAAAGGTCCTCCTCCACCTATAGTTTGTCTTGGTCCCCAAATCCAACCTCGCCAACTTACTATCCTCCTTTCAGCTCCTCAATTGCACCATTCTAACTAGCTTCATGAGGAACCCTCGTGCAGAGCAGCAACCAAGCCTCGCACAACACACCGTGCAACATGAGGTGGCTACTACCCGCAGAGAGCAGCGAGGTGCGGCCTCCCGCCGCTAGGTGACTACAATGTGCCTGGTATTGTTCACAACAAGAGCCGGGATGGGTGCTGCAGTGGTGGAACGGTGGTAGCTAGGGTTGGGAGGAGGAGCCTAGCTCTGATACCATGTTGATTTTGGGGAAAATTTTCTGGGATGGGGTTGGTCCTTTGGACCTCCACACCCTCTTATATATAGCTCAGCTTAGGCTTACATCTTCACATGTACACTAGAACACTCTAGACTCTCCTAGGACACTAACTGAGATTCCAACACTCCACTAGAATACTCTAGACTCTCCTAGGACACTACTTTTACACTAACTACTCCAACACTCCCTAGAACACTCTAGACTCTACCAGAGTACTTCTACTAAACTAATAACTCAAACTCCAACAGTTAACATATCACTAAACCACTTTTTATTAACATAATGACAACAAGCCCTAATTGCAGCTGAGCTACTAAATCAATAGCTCTTAATTTGTACCAACAATTAAGAAACTTTTCCCTGACTTGCTGCATCAAAAACTAAATAACAAGCTTCTGATAAAAAAATTAGTCGTTCTGTATCATAAGCCTGATGAAATAGAGATTTCAGAAATGGCCTCATTGTTGTGTTAGCAGTAATATTAACCAGGAAAGTAATATGAGTATTAAGCAAGAATGTTGCGGAGGTAATATCACAGGAAGCCTTTTCACCTATATGTAATTCAATAGGAGTTTCCATTGTGGCAACAGTGTCTTGTAGCTGTTTTCTCTATTGTAAAGGATCTTAATTAAATCCAGATGTTTCGCAAGTAAATAAATACATACCTGATTTCAGTTCACTTAAATAAATTTCTAATTTCACTTGAAGCGTCTTATCTGGAAGCTGTTTGAGAGTGATGAAACTTAACTGGAGCGCATAATGACAAAGCCAAAATATTCCAAGAAATGATGAATATATGATTGCATATATGTTAAAATATGAAGCTGCATGGTTGACATTTAAGTATAAATTCTTCACCTTAAATATCATATTTATTTGCAATTAGACTGCTGATGTTTCATTCTTGATCTCCCATGGTTGGTTTTTCCTTTTTGCCAATCATAACTATCGAGCATGATGATGATGGATAAACTAGTCAGCCTTCCAATTACACTAGATTGCTGTCTATTTGCTAAATGCAGGATCCTTTAACAGTAAGGAACTCTCCTCGTGGAATTTTCTGCACCAGGACGCTAAATCTTCGATCTATCAGTGTCATTGGCTATGACATGGATTATACATTGATTCATTACAACGTGATGGTACTTCAACACCCATTTTCTCGATTTGTCTACTAATTGTTCTGAGACTGAGGAACACATATGTAGAAAATATACATTTGTTGAACTAATATGCCATGTAAATCTGAGAGATAATATATGTAGGACTAGCAGTGCCACTATATAAGTTCCTTTTCTCTCCATAAAGCCTCACATCTTCGATAAGATGAAGTGAATGTTCTTTGTAAATCTGAGAGATAATATATGTAGGACTTGTTATTGTAAATTGCATAAAGTAATGAAGTCTTGTGAAATATTGTAGGCCTGGGAAGGGCGTGCATATGACTATGGGATGGCCAACCTGAAGGGCATGGGTTTCCCTGTTGATGACCTTGAATTTGATCCAGACCTGGTAGTGTACCTGTGTGTAATTCATCCTTAATACCTCAAAAGACATACACTAATCTTAATGATATGGCTACTCTTCCATAGGTTATAAGGGGTCTTATTATGGATAAAGTAAAAGGAAACTTGGTAAAAGCTGACCGTTTTGGCTACATCAAGAGGGTCATGCATGGTACCCAAATGCTGCCCACTCGTGCTGTGAGGTAGACATAAATGAGACTTTTAGTCAACTGTTTCTCTTAGGAGGATTATAACTCTTACTAATGCATCTGAATAGTGAAATATATGGACGAGAATTGGTGGACCTGCGGAAAGAAAATACATGGGAGTTCCTAAATACCCTGTTCTCTGTTTCAGAAGCTGTCATGTTCATGCAGGTCACTTACCTTTTCCTTTAACTGATAATTTTCTTGTGTGATTTCACTTGATATGTAGTTATTCGTGTAAATCAACAGCCGTCAGTCCCATTTCGATTATATGATCTAGTGTTCACAGTTGATTTCAAGATAATTTTTTCAGAAGCAGAGTGTTTGTTAATACCAGTACAAACTTGGTAGAATTCAAATGTGGCTTAAAATCTGGGAAAATACTCTTCCGAGGTTAGTGAGGTTTGTACCTTGTAGCAGTAATGAATGGGACTATATGGCAGTATTTCTCCCTAGTTCATATACATTAACATGATTAGTCCTGTTTTGTTCCATTCAAGAGATACTTACAGTGCTTTTAAAACAAATAAATAAATAGCAGTGTTATAACCTTGAACCTATCATAGTAGAACATTTTATCAAGTTTAAATTGAACCAGATTATATGGACATTGACATTCATGTTTTTTCAGATGGTTGACAGGTTGGATCAGGGACTGGTGCCAGCTGAACTTGGGCCACTGGATTACAAAGGGTTGTATGATGTAAGAGCACTACTGCATTTTTTACATGATACCTTCGTTGTGCAGAGGCCGGGGTGCTCCCCATTTCGAAAAAAAAACCTTCGTTGTGTCATAATATTTGGAGTCTTTTGGTTTCAGGCTGTTTCCAAAGCACTTTTTCGAGCACATGTAGAAGGTCAACTTAAGGTAGTCTCTGGTCATTTTTATAATAATTACGTAATAATTGTCTTAATAGCTGGTTGGAATGTAGAGTGAAATAATGGCCGAGCCAGAGCGATTTGTAGAACCTGATCCAGAACTGCCTCTAGCTCTTCTAGATCAAAAAGAGGTTCACACCTGTTATCTTACGAGCTCATGATCCGTTTGAAAATTATAGTCATTATACTTATGTACTGAATGACTGATTTTCCCTTTTCAACTCATCAGGCTGGAAAAAGGTTGCTTCTTATTACTAACTCAGATTACCACTATACGAACAAAATGATGAATCATGCATTCAACCGCTTTCTTCCTAATGATATGGGATGGAGAGATCTATTTGAAATGGTGAGTATTTATGTCCCCTTTATGTTGGTGACATTAATGGTAACTACTTGTCAGTCATTGCTTGTCATCATTCTCGAAACTTCATGATGATCAATCTATTCTTGGATAATGTAGGTTATAGTCTCTGCAAGAAAACCAGAGTTTTTCCAAATTTCGCAACCATTGTACGAGGTTGTAACTAATGATGGATTATTGCGTCCCTGTTTTAAAGCAAATTCAGGTGAAAATTTCGACATTTTTAATGTTGTTATCTAACTTTTACAGAATCTCTACTACTTGTTTTGTTCTTTTTGTACTGTATGAACATGTTTAAATTTCAGGCTGCTAATTTATATGATCATTTGATTGGAATTCCAATTATATTTTTTATCTATGAAAATTAAAAACATCTCATGGAAATCACATTATTACATGATAATTTTAAAAATATTTAATGGAGTATTTCAGATTTACCAAGTGGAAGAAGAAGAAATGAATTCGTTCATGCTAAGGTTAGAATAGAAAACATTATGCATACCATTTACCAGAATTGCACATTTAACTTTTTTATATAACTAATACAAAGTAAATGTGCCGGCAATTGCATAAGAAGCTTGATATTTTAACGCGAGTTGTGATGTTTGCTTGAGTACACCCTTTTGCAACAGAATTATGAATCTTAAGATGATTTGCAGTTAAATTTTCCTTGTTCTTCCACAGATGAGCTAGCTCACTTCCCTGGCCATTTTATGCTTGTATTGCTAGATCATGCAACCTTGATATCTTGTTTCTATTATATACAGGTGTATATTTCTAATGTACTTGTTTGACCTGAAGATTTCTTTGTGTGTGCTGACTTATTACTCTTCTCTTAATTTGATATTTAGGTGGCTTGTACTCTGGTGGTAGTGCTCACATGGTTGAGAAGTCCCTAGATATTCATGGAGATGAGATATTATATGTGGGGGACCATATTTTCACAGATGTAAGCCAATCAAAAGTTCATCTACGATGGAGGACAGCATTAATATGCCGAGAATTGGAAGATGAGGTTATGATGCTTACTGTTCACACCATTTTATATAAACCGAGTTCTATATACATTTAGCATTATTAGATCACATTTCGGCTATATGAATATGAAGTAAAAAGCTTTTTGCGGAAAGTTTACTAATTCTTTCACTGGTAAATTCCCTTCATTGCATGTGATTCTGAACTTATTTTACCATAATTTTGCTTGATTGAGTAAATTGCACTAGATTTAGTACAACATGTGATGCCAAATGATGATAAGACACTTATTTTTAAGACCATTGACCATGTTCATTTGCAATATTTTGTAGTATCTGTTGATCCTGACGCCTCTGAAACAGGACCCAGAAAAGGACACATTTAGTTTTAATGTATCTTTTATGTTGCTGATAAAGGTATTCTTGTATTTGCAGTTTAACGCACTAATCCAGAGCCATGCTCAGAAAGAAAAGCTTGTCACACTTATACAACAAAAGGAAATTGTGGGAGACCTTTTTAATCAACTTCGCCTCGCGCTGCAGAGACGTACAAATTCACGTCCAGCACAGGTATTAAGAGTGAAGCCGTAATGCCTTCGCAAGACTTAACATGTTAAAATTTCTTTTCTCAAGACGCTTGAGATTTTACCCATTAAAACCACCATTTCTGCAATGCACTGGTGCAGCATAGAAACTATCTACAACTTAAGCCACGATTTTGTATTTTTGTTTCTGCTTGCAGACTCTGAGGTTTTTGTAAGTTCTTAATATGTTTGCGCTAATATGTCAATATTCATTTCCAGACGCTTGCTGCAACTTGTATGAATGATCAGGAGCTTACAGAGAGTATGCAAAAGTTGCTTATAGTTATGCAGAGATTAGACGAAAGTATTGTGCCATTGCTCGAATCGGATGGAGAACTTTTCAATAAAAGGTAAAACGAGCATGATGTGATGTTTCTATGAGCATATTTTAATGTCAGAAGTACTTCAAATATGTGGTTTCCAAAACTATTGTCCTACGTGTTGCTTGGAGAAGAAATGCCTGTTAAGTTGATTGCGTTAAATCTCAGGACATAATTATTTTGCTTCTTGTTTATAATACCCACGATTCCTTTCACTCTGGAACTAATGCCCAATCTCGTTCAATTCATATATCTCCCAGCACATTGCATACGCTCTAATTGAACTAAGCAAATGTTATTTCCTCTTTAAGATGGGGTTGGCTGTCACGTGCTGGTCTATGGGACAAGAGTCATCTAACCAGGCAAATTGAAAAGTGAGTGGTTATGTTTTCGTAGTGATGATTGTTTATAGACCCTGGGTAAGTTTGTGTTAATACAACTAAACTCCTCTGTTGTAGATATGCTGATATATACACATCAAGGGTTTCAAATTTTCTACACTATACTCCATTCATGTATTTCCGATCACAAGAACAGGTAAATGCGCCCCTCCATATAATTTGGTGTCACGTTACCTTTGACATTTTTCATTATACTATCGATTATATCTGTGTGCATCAGTCGATGCAGAGGCCGGAGTTAACCTCCTTTTCCAAAACAACTCATGTTTATTGGATAAGACTTTAGAGTGCCTATTCTGCAATACAATTACTGAAGGCACACTAGAGCAGTAAATAGGACCTGCGCACCTGCAAATTCCTTAGAATATGTGAAGAGAATAGTAGAGATCGTTTTAGAAAAAAAGGCATGTCCTACAGTCCTAGTGAAGTGATTTTGTTTGTCACTTGGCTTCAAGTAGTTTTCTTTCTGCTGCTAGGCTGCCAGCTGGGCTCACCTCACCATCGAATGCATTTTGTGCTTAGTTTGCTGATTGTGGCATTGTGCCAAGGGAAATAGTCAGAGGTGGAATGTTTATCTGAATCGGCGACCAGGAACACAGAAATACATTAAAAATATAGTTCACTGAATCGGCTTACCTGTTTTCCTAATGTCTGCATACCTGAAAAGCACCAGAATAGATGTTAATAGCTCTAAAAAAACAATAGAAGAACATCGACATGTATGTTTGTATGCTACTATCGGTTTGGCCTTTACTTGAATATTTTGAGAACAAAACTAGGATACATGACCATTGCTTGCATTGATGAATTACTCTATCACATACACCTATGTTCGTTGTTTTCACTGTTTCACTAATCCTTTTAAACACCTGCTAGACGCTTGCACACGACGTCCATTCATATTCACACGGTCAATAACATTGGTGTCAACGGTCCTGGTCGATGTTCATCTCACATGTGGTAGCTGAGGTGATGGAGAAAAGAAGGGAGAAACGAATCGGACTATGGGAGGGAGCTGGTTGTGACCGTTGGGTATCTAGATGCTAGTAAGGGCAGCTGATTCAGTAGATATTGCGATGTGTAAGTAAGTTTTTTCGAGAATGGATGTGTAAGTAATTTACGGTCGTCTGCCTGCGTAAGTAAATTCATTAGCTAGTTATTAGAAATTTAGAATAAGCAACATGGTCGATCCTATGTTTTGGTTTGATGAGGAATAATAACGACCAATACGACTTGCAGCGCACAATGTAAAATGTGACACGATGGAAGTGCAGATATATACATCTAACACAGATCCGGCGGATCATTCTGTAATCTTGTGCAAAATACTCCCTCCGTTTCAAAATATAAGATGTTTTAGATTTGTGAAGCAAATGTATCTAGACATGTTTTAGTATGTGTATTCGAGTGAACCTACATACTAAAAGATGTCTAAATACATTTGCTTCACAAAGCTAAAACATCTTATATTTTGAAACGGAGGGAGTACATGTATAGTGAAAAGATTGCACCTCCGAGACAATGGATGAAATTTCACCTTTTCTTAGGAAAACTGACATTTATTGGTTATAAAATTATGTCACTAGCGACGAGCGCTGACACGCAGGACGACCATGCATCACTTAACAACCCATTTGACTCATACTTCCCTATTTGCGCTATATTATTTTTCCATGCGACTACCGAAAACAGGCATGCACTATCAAAGATAACAGAGCAGCAAGTAAGTTCAAACTCTGAAAACGAAAGAACAAAAGGAAATCTCTAAGGCTGGTACCAATGCATCACCCCACTATAGCCTCGCCACGTCAGCTTTTACCCTCACTCTCATCCCACTCTCACTCCACGGTGCCAGTGCACGGGCTATAGTGCCAGCTCTCACTTCTCTCTCCTCCACATCAGCTTTTCTCTCTCATCTCTTTTACAACATTCAAAATAATGCAAGAAAATTATTTTATTCAACTGGCCTCCCGCCCCTCTCCCGCCTCCCTCCCGCCCCTCTCCCGCCTCCCTCCCGCCCCTCTCCCGCCTCCCTCTCGCCCCTCTCCCGCCTCCCTCTCGTCTCGCCCCGCCTATCGCCCCACCGCGCCAGCGCGTCGCCCCGCTCCCGCCCCCCTCTCGCCCGCTCCCGCCCCGCCAGCGCGGGCGACGGCCGAGCGGTACCGCCCGCTCCCGCCGGGCGACGGAGCCGGCGCCCGCCGCTGCCCTCCCGCCCCGCTCTCGCCTGCCTCTCGCCCCGGCGCGGGCGATATCGCCCCGCCTATCGCCCGCGTTGGCACCAGCCTAAGCTTTCACGGGATGATAAAACGAGCAAAAGGAGCCACAGAACTATACTTTTTACACTGCTACGCATAGGTAAACACAGCAACCTCTCCAGATACAGATAGCTCGACACCGCACCATCATGAATTCATTATGGCATTCAGGCAAAACGTTTTTCATGATCCAAACTTCATCCTCTGATCTTTTTTCTCCGGATTGTATAATGAAAATTTATATTTTAGAACAATTTTCAAAATTAATTGACTCAGTTAGATACAGTACCAGGCTACCATAATCAACAGTTCATCACTTAATTGACTCAGTTCACGGCCCAGGCCTGCAGCAAAAATTGTCATGTGCCACGCAGGCACTCGCCATCCTCCATTCCGGCCAGCGTGGCTCGTCTCCCCTATCCTCGCCTTCTGCGTACTCCGGGTCAGTCTCCGACGCGACACAAAGCGAAACAACAACAACTCGAACAAAGGCAAAGCGCCGCCCAGCGGAATCGGAGTGCGGCGGCGGCGGCGGCGGCGATGTTGCGGCAGATGCGATGGATGACGGACAGGGAAGGGAGGTGGGAGCTGGACCTGGAGTCTCCGGCGACGATGGAGGGCACGGCGCGGCCGGTCCCGGGCGACCCGCTGCCCCTCGGCCTCTCGCGGGGGCCTCGCGTCACCCGCACCAAGCAGCTCGACTTCTTCCACCGCTTCATGGCCTCCCCGCTCGTCCCCACCTTCTCCGCCTCCCGCGCCGGCCTCTCCCTCCACCACGCCCACCTCTTCCATCTCGCCCAAAACTGGTAATCCCTTCCTCCCCTCACACCCCCAACTCACCACCAATGTTACCAGAAAGGTCTCGCGCTGTTCCAAGGTTTGCCGCGATTGTTAGACAGTAAAATGTGGTTGACAAGGTGCCGATCCAATGGTGGTTCTATACGTACCAACCATCCCAGATTCTCAGTGGATGAAACATTAGTACTAGTAAAAGTAGTAGATTTACTTGGTAGTAGTATTTATTTCTAAATGCTCTGTGTTTGTTTTTTCCTCATCAATCTGAAACCTTCCCTGCTTGCAGAAAGACAAACTGCATAATAATTGCAACGACTTTGCTTCATGTCTAACAAGTATCTGGCCAAACTCATGCTCACCAACAACTTAATATAATCTGCGCAGGTCTGTTACTATCTTGGAGCAGCTTCATGTACAGAAGCTTGTGGCAGCCGTGAAAGAGAAGTTGTCGAGTCGGCAAGAAGGGGTCCCCTGGTCCAATGATCTCAAGAGGCATTTGCATGACGTTATGTCTCTAGGTGTTGGCACGGAGCTCTTGATCACACCGGACACCACGTTGCTGCTGGAGCTGTACAACATCAAGAAGGGGGAGCGAGGCAAAGCGATTATTCACCACAAGGCAAAACACCTGGGTGCTCTTAGGCTCTTCGGTATATAGTTAGCTATTCGCGAGTATTCTTGTTACTTGCACTGCGAGTTTTTCTAAATAAATCTTGTTTTCTTCCTGTATGTCGAGTAGGACATGTAGGCATGGATAGGTTGTGATTGATTTATAGAAATATTTGATCCTCCGTTGTTTTGGAAGTTATGGAGTACTAGTTTACTTAACTCATTCCAGCTGTTACTTTTCTTAATGCTTGGATTAACTGATTTTTTTTTGCTGTTTGCAGCTTCCTCAACAAAATATTACACTAGCAGCATCTTGGCCTGGATTATTTGTTGATAAACAGGGGGTGTACTGGGATGTACCTTTATCATTATCAGCTGATCTTGCTTCAGTTGGCTCCAGTTCCGGATTCAGTTATCATCTATTGGTGCAGCAGAATAGTGGGGAACCAAAATGTTTTGGTGGTGATGAAACCAATGATGTTCCTCTCGCTCTGCTACCTGGATTGTGTGCTAAAGCAGCTATATCCCTCAAGAAAAGCATTGATGTTTGGAGGAAGAAAGAAGATAAGCTAAAAATGGTTCAGCCGTATGATGTATTTCTTTCAGACCCTCATGCGTCATTCACTGGGATCATCGGTAAGAATCTATCTTTGAGCTTCAGCAATTCATTATGTAAGCTTGTTTCAACAAAAGTTATTGCATCTATTTGCTAATAGTTGCTGTTGTGGACATCATTCTCATTCACATGCCATGTCCTACTCGTTCTCTCCCGGTGTTCTGATGTATCATGAGATTTTTGCAGTCAGTAATATTGTACACTTTCTGTGGATAATTATCAGTGAACAATTTTGTAGCCCTCTATTGAATTTATAGGTCGTCAGCACCAAAATGATTTACCATTTACTGCTTTTTATCCATTCAGGTGCAGTAGCCAGTGGCTCTCTTGGGGATTGTTCAAAAAGAATAGCTGTGCCAGACGAAACACGAAAAAGCAATGCCTTCAGAGTGTTCCGTGAGAGGAATAAATTTGCTGCCTTTGCAGACCTCTTTGCTTCTGTTACTTTTACAGCTCAACATGGAAATTTCCAGAGGCTTTTTCTGGATTTGACAAGGGTCAGTGCCCGATTTGATATATCCTCAGGATCTTTGTTTTTACGTGGTGCTTCTCGCCTGGCGCAAGATTTTTTCTTCTCTAGACGGCCTGATTTAGAGACATTCTGTGATGTTTGTCCAGATGTGATAGTTTCCCTTCAACAACAGGTAAATCATATATTTCTTTCGTTTCACTTTGTCCTCTCGTTGCCTAGAACTAGGTCATCCTGTATGCGGACTATCATGCCATAAATTGTGATTATTTTACCACCCTTTTTGGATCTGAGTTGCCAAATCATTTCAAAATGTATATTTTCTTTGCTGTTCAGTCAATAACCCATTTCTGTCTTCTGACATGGTTTCCTGTTTGATTAGTCAAGGTATCAGAGTTTAGTTATACCATCTCTATGTTTGTACAAAATGAAATTCAGACATCTCTATGTTGTCTCTAGAAAAACTTGATTGGTGTCCTAGATTATATTAGTGATTTTCATTTCTCTATCATTTTTCTTGGATGCAATTAGCAAACTGGTTAGGAGGAGGTGCTCAGTAACTGACATTCTGCCAACTACTCCCTCTGATCCATAATAAGTGTCAATGACTAAGTACTAAGTCACCATCACTTATTATGGATCAGAGGGAGTATAGTGTTCTGTTTAATGGTCAGGATATTGGCATCTTTCCTTGTTCTTCTGTTGTTTTTCAGTTATTTGTAAAACTGTGAACAAGGATTACAGAAAAATTTGGGTTTGGGGACAAACAAGTAGCAACAAGTATTAAGGGAAGCTACCATATAATATGATCTAATGCTAATGAATGAGTTGCAGGAGAGCTTAATAATGTCATCTCATAGGACTAGGCTATGCTTAGATTTAGAACCCCGACTCCATATGTATTAGTAAGGGTGATACTGAGAGGAAAGTCCCTTCTCCCTTCGTGAATAGGGCGACCAAAAGAGCGACCAGTTTTCCGGCGGCGGCTCCGGTGACTTCTCTTCCCCATGGGCCTCGTGCTCATCGGCCAGAGGGAAGTTGCCGGATCCGCCGCACGGATCTGTACAGCTGTAGGCTAGTAGTAGTCTATGTAGCTAGGATTTGGCCTACCTTTGCTTCGTTTCCGGTGGCAGAGGTGGTGGTCTCAAATAAATTGGCTCCAGATCCATCACCGGCGTGGCACTCTGCTTCGTGGTCGGTGGCTGATCTGGTTGCTCGCTCTTCCGGTCGAGTACGACGCGGCGGCGGTGGCGTTCTCGTCTCGGGATTTTGTTCTCCTGCTTCGCCGTCGCGGCAGCGCATGCTCCAGCGCTGTTGTGGAGCTCGGGAGACTGTACAGGAGCTGGTTCAGGCCGGCCACGCCGGTAGAGGACCAGAGGACGGCGAGATCTGCTCGGGTTGGCTTGGTAAGAGGCCAGCGGATCTGATTCTTCTCCTCGACGTCGTCGACGGGGAGCTCTGGATCCGGAGCTCGATGAATGGCTTGGGGCGAGGCCCCGACCGACGAGCCCCAGCGGCAAAGGTGTCGTCTTCGACGACCCACTTTCGAGGTTCACAAAGCTGCTTGCAGCGATGGAGCCGCGTCGAGTTCGGGTGTGCTGGTTTCCGCCCTTCTCTCTCGCGGGCGCTGCGGAGGCGCCGGAGACGGGCGGCAGGCGGCGGTTCAGATGCAGGGACCTCCAGGGGCTTCAATGTAATTTTCTGTGTTTCGAGGTCCTTTTTGCATTTGTGTGGGTCCACATGCTTCTGGTCCCTTCTGTTGTACGCGTACGTGTCCTGTATCCCAGCCGTATGAAATGAATGGTACACGTATTTTCAAAAAAAAAAAAAGTAAGGGTGATACTGAGCCTAGGTCCTAGAAAAGTATGTGGGCAGATCCTATGACTTGCAGTCTGGTGCGTGTGTTATTTATTGCTTATAGCATCAGCACCAGTTAGTCTCGTATTGCCTAATTCCAATTTACAGCTCAGACGCTATAGGATAATTGTTTGCACCACATGTCAGTGACATACGTAGTGACATTTTATGAATATCATTTGTTTGAAATGGTAAATAATTGGTTTTTTCTATGTATAATTACCTGTTTGGATTGATGGATTTTACTGTAGTGTTTGATGACATTAGCTTCCTAGAACTTGGGTATCAATATTGGTTGGTATTTTCTTCATCATCATTCTCTTGTTGCCTTCCTTCAGTGTATTCCGAGTCGATGAATTAACCAGACAAGATGATTGCAGGCGTAATGCCACCATAAAATTACTTAATAAAGCTGCTCCTTTTCTTTGCGCAGATAGTTGGGCCATTCAGCTTCCGTGTTGAATCCTCTGTTGCCATTGACCCAAGAAGTCAAGACCATTTTGTTCGATTGGACGACTCAGTCTTCGCTATTGATTGGGCTCTGAAGGTTCTGGGTTCAGCAAAGGCCACAGCTTGGTATTCCCCAAAGCATCAGGAAGCAATGGTGGAGCTTCGTTTCTTCGAGGCCTGAAATATTCTCACCTTGAATGGCACATGCCATAGGCGCGCAGTTTCACGGTCCGGCCATAGTGTCACTTGAGATTATTGGTGCTTGCTCCATTTTATCAAGCCATGCCATCACATTTATCTGGGATATATCGCTTTCACCTGTTGAATCGCCAGTCTTGCCATGCTGTTCGAGGCAATGGCTATTTGGCTCTTCTAGGATAGTTTTAGTTATGCCTTCACACTATCTGTCAAGTGAGAATACATTCAAATTGTGTTTTGTAATTCCATGGGTCATTGGAGTGTTTGTTTTTTGCTCATCATCTAAGTGATGTCATGCAAATACTTTTGCATAAGCTAGTGTGGTTTTGTCTTTCTTCAATCCTAACTCCCTCCCAGGTCGCTTTTGCGGTGCCCAGAGCTGCAGCATCGCTATATCACTCACAGGTCAAAAACGATGAAGTGCAGACGGTTTGTAGATAACCATTGAAAAATATACTAGTGAGGTGTGACAATTTCCAGAAAGAAATACTCCCTCCGATTGGAAAAGAGTGTCGTAAGTACCAAAATAAAACATGTTAAATAACAGATGACGTCAGCTGGTTCATCTTGGACTGTGAAGATTATTTGGAAGTCCTAGAATGTATCCTAGCAATTGTTCTTTAAGACCTCTAAAACTTCTCTTTATTAAATAAAAATTACAAATCTTTTAACTCGTTTCAAGAAAAAAAAACTAGATCTCATATTCTCATTTCAAACAAAAGTGGACGAGGGCACGAGGCATCGAAGGAAGAAAGTAACGGAGAGAAAAGCTCCCAAGGAGGCACAAGCCCAGTCGCAAGTGTGGCCGCGTGTGTGCTCCGCCCCATTTGGGCCAGCCATTCCCCCCGATCTCCCAGTTCACTAAACCCTACCCACCTCGCCGCCGCGTAAACCCCCACCCATCCCGCCCCGCGCGGCCCATCTCCAGGCGCACCACCAACGCCGCCGCCGCCGCTCCCTCCTCCGCCATGGCGGCCGCCTCGAGAGGCCTCCTCACGCGGCTCCGCCACCTCTCCCTCACCGGACCGCGCCTCCCCCCTTGCCGCCTCTTCTCCGCGGAGCCCCTCGTCTCCCTCCCCGACGACGACGATAACGGCGGGGGCCGGATCATAGAGGCGCGTCCTGGGGTCATGGGCCCGGAGTCGCGGCGGACCGGCGTGATCGGCGTCAAGTGCGGCATGTCGGCGATGTGGGACAAGTGGGGCGCCAAGGTGCCCATCACCGTCCTCTGGGTCGACGACAACGTCGTCTGCCAGGTCAAGACCGCCGAGAAGGAGGGCTTCTACGCCCTGCAGGTGCTGCGATTTTTGACTCATCTCTGCACCGAACTTGCTACTCCGTAGTATATGATATTGGATCGCGAACTGCCGCATTGTTTTACTGGGGGGAAACATAAAGTATGTTGGACCTTGATTCAATGAAAACCTAAGTATTCGACCTCGATGAAATGGGTACTCATTTGTTAGACTCGAACCGATTGTTGTGTTTTAAGCCTTTATTAGGTCTATGGTTTTGTCCTGCCACTGCCAGCCAGATGATTAAAGCCCGATCTAGACGTGAAATCTTTGGTGGAATTACAGAGCCTCTACCCTAACTGATTCGTGAGTCCCTGACTAGATGAATAGATCATGAGAGTTGACACTAGCTGTAGCATTTTTCCCCAGGGCGACTAAGAAATGAGTTGAAGAAACGACACCTAATTTGCTTCACTCGCACTTGCCATTCTGCTTTCTCTGGAAGCACGATATCAGGCTGTATAGATTGGCCTATCAAATTTGGTTGTTTCATTATGCTGCTAAGGTGTTTTCATCTCCTAGGTCTGTAGTAAAAACTCGTGTTCATGCCATGCCACAATGTTGCTCTCTGATGACTCCTTGCCAGTGAATAATTTGGACACATTAACATTAGTGACATAAACATTCCATCTTAGCTTTGTGTTTCTGTTGATCTCTATGTGTACTTTGTAGTGTTTATGCTCTTTGGCTATTGCCATTATCCTTTTGTGTTGCAATATTTGTCGCTTGCTTCTGAAAGTCTTTCATGGTATCTGTTAGCTCGGAGCAGGCCAAAAGAAGGAAAAGCATCTGACGAAGCCTGAAGTGGGCCACTTTAGAACACAGGGAGTCCCACTGAAGAGAAAATTAAAGGAATTTCCTGTTACCGAGGATGCTCTTCTTCCTGTTGGTACAACCATCTCGGTCCGCCATTTTGTGCCCGGACAATTTGTCGATGTCATTGGAATCACAAAGGGGAAAGGTTTTGCAGTACGTGTTTCTTGCCTATCTATGTCTATGAACTGCAGTACTTTTAAACAGTGCCTAGCATGGTTTTAAACTTGCCATCACGGTATCACTAAAGCATGGATTTCTTCCAGCAACAGAACTCCCCTTAATAAGATAGAAATAGATAACTAAAATAATATCTGCATCTGCTTTATAACGAAGGTCATACATCCTAGGGTCCTAGCCATTTTTCACTTAAGGGAGCAGTCTTGTTTTGAACACCTAGATTTTTGCTCCTGACTTTCTGACAATCGAGGCAAACTTAGCTTGTGTTGCTGATGTTTCTTCAAAGTATTGAACAGATGGGTAGATAATAAAATATTGGCTGATATTAGTTGCAGAATAAGTTCAGTTATATCAGAGAGCAAAGAAATTGATGAAAATATGCTTAGGTTTATCTTAAATATGATGGCATTATTTTCTTAGTCTGGAAATTTTAATCGAAGTTGGTCATTGTTTTAAATGTTCCACCTTACTTTCACATTGCCATTGCAATTAAGTTTATTACCTCATAATATTGCAACTTCCATTTTGCTGCTATTCTATATTCAACTTCTGTTTTTAGAAACAACAGACACTGTTTATCTTATTGTGCCAACCTTTTCTTCACACTTCTGTTCTTGTAGGGTGGCATGAAAAGACATGGTTTTAGTGGAATGCCTGCATCGCATGGTGCTTCTTTATCACATCGCAGCATCGGTTCTACTGGTCAAAGGGATGCTCCTGGAAGGGTATGTACTGAACAATTCATATAGATCTCTCTTCTCAAAAGGGAGCTGGTATACCATTAGAACAAGCAGCACTGAAGGTTTGCTGGAAGTTACTCACCCTCTTGACATTGTTAATTCTGGTTGTTGTATTATTCACTAGTTGTTTTCTAATGTGTAAAATTATTAAAAAAGATATTACCTTGTTTTAGTAATAAGTGGTTGTGCTACTTATTGTACTCTATCAGTAATAAGTAATCATAGGACGGCCTTCTGCTTTGTGCATAATATTAAACAGATTTGCACGTTCCTTCCTTTTTAGTGTCTACTCAAGGATTAGTGTCAGGTGTAAATCTGTTAATGTTATGTAGTACTTGAAACTGTTATTTGGATATTTTTGTTGTTGATGTATAAAACCCGCAACTAATGCTTCTCATGAGAAGTAGAGTGTGCACTTTGGTTTTAGCTTTTTGGCTTACATTGTCTTGAAATCTTCTCGATCAGTAGTTCAGTATTCTGATGTTAGAAAATGGAATCGGTGTTAAAAAAAAAAAGGAATCACAAAGCTCTAAAATATACCATCTGGCATCTGCTGACAATATACTGGCATCTGCTAGTTATACTTCATGTTTATCACCTACTGGCATCTGCTGACAATATACCATCTGTTGGCTGCCCCCCAAGGCATTTTGCTATTTACTTTATGTACGCAAATGGGTTGGGCTCCTGATGAATGTTAGTGAGTGAACTGTAAATGTATGGAGCAAAAGAAAGAAAGAAAGAACTGCCACTTGAACGTTTCTCTAGTACTACCTCTGTCCCAAAATGTAAGCCTTTTTGCAAAGCTAAGTTAGCTCTCTAAAAAGGCTTATATTTCGGGACGGAGGTAATAATTCTCAAGGTAGAACCTTTCTCTAGATTTTTTTTTTAAGTGTGGTACGTGCAATTATTGAACTTATCAATCCTGAGGTGGGAGTGACAGTGTGGCAGCTTTAAACTAGCACAACAAATGCATTTGATTAAAATTTTGAATGGACAACTACGTAGGAATGTGCTATTATAGTGGTTGTTCTGTCCCCCCAAAAAACACTCCAGCAGGTAGATAACAGTTGTAACAATGTTGCAGGTTTTCAAAAACCGGAAAATGCCTGGGCGTATGGGTGGTGTACAACGTACAGTGAAAAACGTATGGGTTTACCAAATTGACCCTGCCAGGAACTTACTGTATCTGAAAGGCCAGGTAATTTTCATCTGCATTTTGCAGTACATTTGCTCTAAGTGTTTATGTTCTGATACACGTGTTATGCATAATCTTGTCAACCTTGCAGGTTCCTGGTCCTCAAGGCAGCTATATTTTCGTTAAGGATTCAATATACAAGAAACCTGACAGAGCTTTGCTGCCATTCCCTACACATTTCTCGCTAGAAGGCGAGGAGGAAGACTCGGAGGCTCTCATTGCCGATCTTGGTGACATCGATCCATTCATGGTAGCAGATTAAGACGAGGGCCAAATTTAGAAGAATGCTTTTTCTTTCAGTGCGCTCCTCGACAATCTCCACGCGATTGTTTGTTAAATTTTGCATTGACATATGAGTAGTTCTTGGATTACAAGAGTCATACCCATTACTGACCTGTCAGATCAATGCTGTTCCATGTACATTATAAGTTGGGGTTTCGAGCTGATTGTTTGATCGACTGAGTGGAACTTTTTTTGTTTAATAAGTTGTGTAAGCTAAGATTAAGATAGATATATATAAAAAATTATAATCTCCACTACTGAGATTACCATTCTGGGCTGTGGGTTACCTGATGCAGTAATTTCTACATTTGACTTTGTGCTAGTTGATTTCATTCAGCTCAAGTTGTGCTTTCTTTCAAGTAAACTTTATTTGCATATACTAAGCAGATCTTATTTAACTTGTATATAATAGGTTAAGTTAGAAATCTACATAATAAACAATTGTCTCAAATTAGTTGTCTGAATTTTGTCCAGATATGTATCTGTCTAGAACAAGTTTTAGTGTGCAGGTACATGATCTAGGCAAAATTGAGACAAGTAATTTGGTACAGAAGAGGCTGTGCGTGCCCACTAGGTTTCCATTGAGCCAGGCGTGGACCATGAGGTTGTTGGCATCGCCAGCGAGCCGAGCCGATCCAAACAGATAGATTAATGTTGTTCGAACGTGTCTATGTGGATAAGAGGACAACGAAAATGAAAACTCGACCCAATGGTACGACCCAAACGGATCAACACATGTTGGCTGACCCATCCGTAACCTGAATTTAGGCTGAGAATGCATCCGGACGCGTAGCGGACTGACTATATTTCCTCCCACGTCTGTCCTAGACCAGCTTAGGGCATCTCCAGTCGGCCCGACCCAAACGGACACCGCGGGTCCGTATCTGTTCTACCGGACAAACATGCCGAAAAACCAGCACCCAGCGGGCTGACCCAACCGGACCCCGGACCGCGGGGCCGTCCGCGCGCACCCATCCGTGACCCAGTTTTGGGTCGAAGATGGGAGCGCGCGGACACCGCGCAGACGCGCTCTTGTCCTCCCCTGGCCCAACTGTCAGCTGCCCAGTTAGCCATTTTCACGCCCTTTCCCAAATTTCTTCCTCCCTCTCCGCCGGCGCCGTCGTAGTCGCCGGCCGTAGATAGCGTCGGTGTCGCCGGACACGCCGGACCCGAATCCTAGCCGTCGTTCGCCCGCCGACGCGTCAAAGGCAAGACCGGAGGGCCGCCGTAGAAGCTGCCGGATCTCCACCGCCGCCGCCACCACCTTTCGGCCTACGCCTCGGCAGCGGTGACTCCCCGCCCCGTTGCCCTCTACCTGTGGAAGCTCTACGCCGCCGCCTCCGCCACAGCTCCGCCGCCAGGAGGCTGTTTGACGCCGGCACGCTCCGCCGCTCCGAAGGTGCTCGACCTTTTGCCTACACGATTTTTTTGGTGGTGGCTGTTGATCCGGCGCCGGATTTGCTGACACTATCGTTCATTTGGCGCGGAGCTGGACTACGAATCGGTGAAGTACTACTACGACACCTTCATCGACACCTCGTCGGACGAGTCCGACGGCGACACCGACATTTTGATGGCGGCGGCGACATTCATCCACGAGCACAATGAAAGCCAGCTGCCATGCCATAGGGGTTCGGTCCCTGGCCGTGCGCCCAACCTGGAGCGTAATCGAGAGGCAGGGCACGTGCAGCTCTACAACGACTACTTCCACCCCACCGAGGCCGTGTTCAAGGCCCAGTTCCGGCGCCGCTTTCGCATGTCGAGGAAGGTGTTCATGAACATCGTCGAAGACGTGAGTCTGCACGACCCCTACTTCCAGTGCAAGCCCGATGCCACAGGTAAGATTGGCTTCACTTCTTACCAAAAGTGCTCGGCTGCCATTCGCATGCTTGCATATGGGGTGGCCGGCAATCTTGTTGACGAGTACATGCGCATGGGTGAGTCGACTTGCCTTGACTCAATGTACAAGTTTTGCCGGGCTGTCATCGATGTGTTTGGCGAGCACTATTTGAGGGAGCCCAATATGGAGGACACTTCCCGACTCCTCTCCATCAACGAGAAGAGGGGCTTTCCTGGCATGCTTGGCAGCATAGACTGCATGCACTAGCAGTGGAAGAACTGCCCCTTTGCATGGACATGGAGCCAAGAGCGCATGTGGGAGGTGATGACATGTTGTGTGATCATGCACAATATGGTAGTGGAGGATGAGCGCGACGATAGCATCTATGATCAGGGGTGGCAGTTTCAGGGTGAATTGGTTGCACCAATTCCGGGGCCTGCATCATTTCAGGATTTCCTACATTGCCATCACGAGATTCGTGATCGTGAAGTCCATCAGCAGCTGCAAAAGGATTTGGTTGACCACATGTGGCTACATGTGGGAAATATGTCAGAAACCGATGAGGAAGACAACTAGTGCACCCACTTTTATATTTGCTTTCGTTTTATTTCAAACTATGTTTAATTGTAAACATTTTATTTAGATTATGAACTATGTTGCGTACTATTTATATTGAATTTATGTATGAACTATGTGTCTCAGTGGCTTCGCCCAGAAAATGGCAGTGCCGCCCAGAAAATCGGTCTCACTGGCTTCGCCCAGAAAATGGGTAGCGCCGCTGGGTGCACCGCCCTACCCAAACGGACCGAGGCCGGACGGGAGGCCTTTTCTGTCCGGGGCCCGACCCAAACGGACCGATTCGAACGTTTTGGCTGTCCAAAATGGGTCGGCCCGCTGGAGATGCCCTTATTAGCGGGGGAACCGCTCGGTCATCTTCCGTGCGCCAGTACTAGGCCACGACGACTGGGAGCCAGACGTCGGAGGTGAACTGACAAGGCGTCAGTCGGATACTAATCAGACAATGCTTTGCCAGGTCCTGCATCAATGTGTTATCAATTCCATCTCAAAAAAAGTGTTATCAATTCCTTTTTCGAAAAAAAATCAATTGTGAGTCCTATTTTGTATGCCATGCTTATGGTTGAATATTCCAATAGTATCTTTTGTTTGTAGAGTTTTATGAGTTGCCATTGATATATGATTATCTTGGGATTTAAATTCAATTGATTAGCTTTGGTTACTACTACCTCCATGTCGGATTATTGGGCAATTCTATATTTTAAGACAAATTTTAACCTTTAATTTTAGTCAAGAAAATATGAGATATTTGACATAAAATTTATACCATTGGAAAGTTCTTTTGAATATGAATCCAATGGTATAATTTTTATATAATATATCTTATATTTTCTTAACTAAAATTAAAGGTCAAAGTTTGTCTCGAAGTACGTAATTGCCCTATAATCCTGGAGGGAGTAGTTGGAATAATCATTAAAAATCTTATAGAATCTTAGAATATTACTATTTCATTGATTAGGGTAATAATTACTATTGATGTCTTTGAAAATCTTGAAAATATTACAGTAATAATGACCATTCATGTCCCCCGGTCCTATAAATTAAGGATGTTCTCTCCCACCATCCACAGATAAGATAACCAACCATATACAACGTTTCCCGTTGATCAACGCTAGATCTAACTAAGATGGCGAGGAGGTCCATAGTTCCGATGCTGCTTCTAGTCGTCGCATTCATCGTGCTTCCTTCTGGTACCTACATATTTGGACATCGTGTGCGGATATTTTGGCAATCTATAGTTTGGTTGTGTGGTGTGATATTTTTCATAGTACACTTTTTTTTCATGGCGCAAAACTTCAATTTTGCAGATGTGGAAGGTGGTTGCAAAGTTTATTATATTCCACTGGCATCTGACTGTACTCAGAAAACTTGTGCAACGGCGTGCGTGCATCAGTTTGAGCGTGGAACGTGCCGAGGCTGCGTCATCAGTCCTGTCACCGGGTGCTATGACGATGGTTGTGAATGCGTTTTATGCCACCAAACTTGATACAACATCTTTGTCCTGTTTGGAAATGCATTTTTGACAAAATAAAATATATATAAGTTTGTGTAATATGGACAGTTGGAGTTTTGTGCTCCATATATATACCTCTCTGTTCTAGAAAGAATACGTAGGTCTTTGGCGACTGACAAGGGTATAGTTAATAGAGCCCGTTAGTTGAGTACCCCTGAGGCCCGTTGAGCTAGGCCCAATTGTAATGATAGTCGAATACGAGTTCCTACCGTATGTCGATATTATAATCTGTATCGGACCCTACCCGATCCTCGAGACCTGGCCACCTATATATAGGGGCCAGGAGGGGACGGTGTAGGACAGATTGAAAGCAAGTCAGGTCAAACACCCAAGTTTACTTTCGACACACACCTATTTCGACTAACTTTACCTTCGAGTTCATCCGACGCCCTATCTCCCCGATCCTAAGTCCTTCATCTAAGACATTTGTCGAGTTAACCCCTCGTCAATTGGCGCCGACCGTGGGGACTTGGGCGTTGGAATCATGAATTCGACGACTTTTTCGCTTTTAGCCAATAGCAGTACAGAAGTCGACAAAAATCAAGAGATGGAGTTGACAATCGGAAGCTTAAACATCCTCATCGAACCGTCGGGTTCATCTCGCCTTTCAGATCCGACGAAACAAGATCCGTCGGCAAGTGAGCCCGAAACAACAGCAATGATGGAATATTCTGAAGGCTCTTCCAGCGAGGTAAACTCGCCGGTCAGCCCAGAGGAAGTACAAAAAGAAAAGAACGCAGAGGACAACGAAGAAAAGGAAAATTTTGACGTAGGAGTCCAACTTGAAGATCTCACGATCTGCCTCGACGATATTGCGGACAAATCAATAGACAGATGGAAGACAGGATTAGAGCTTTCTGAGGATAGTAACTCGATCTTCTCAAGCTTCGAGGGTAACATCGACAAACAATGCCAGGTGCTCGCCATTATAGGAGATAACTTGGAAGAGTTCGACGAAAACGACAATCTAGTACTAAACCCAGCAAATATCGATAGAGGAGCAAATCACCTAGCAGAAGGGCAAACACCAGAATCCCTCGCAACCAGGGAAAAAATTCGACTATCAGTCGACGAATGGAGGATAATAAGAGAAGCCGTAGAACACGGCATGCCAATACCATCAAATTCTAGCAAAGACATGCTTTTGGGGTATCACTACGCCCTAAGGCAGCAGGCCAAGCAATTAGCAAAGGAGAAAACAGAGATACAAAGAAGAAAAGATTCAGCCATTGCAGCTAGCGAGGTTGCTCGAAAAGCACGGAACGACGCATCATACAGCAACGCAAGGAAAAATCGTCGACACGGTTCAAGGTACGATAACCTCGAGTATTCTGACAGGCAAAGTATTTCCAAAAACCTCGACTCGTCCTTCCTATCGGTCGACGAGCAGGGAAGCATCCTACCAAAAACTCCTGAAGCAGCACTAGTGGCAGCACAAGCATATCTACTTACAACTCGACCAAGTCCAGGAGATCCTAGAGAACATATGCATAGAGCAGCACTGAACGGACTCAACATGGTGGGCCACAAGCTATCAGCAAAAGGAGAAGAAGCATATCACCACAAGGAAGTGCACAAAGCAAGGTCACCTCGCCGTCACAATAGTCCTCAGCGCAGAAGCAGCAAACACCGATATTGATCGTCATCACCAAAGCAGCACGGTGGAACCCGAAGATCACGATCCCCAAATGAAAAGCGCGACTATGAAGACGACGAAAAAGAGATGGGGGCATCATGCTTTACCCGCAGGGTTCACACCACTCCAGTTCCCAAGGGATTCAAGCTACCTCATGATCAGCAAAAATACGATGGATCACAGGAACCACAATCATGGCTTGCAGATTACTTGCAAGCAGTTCAAATATTAGGAGGAACCAAGGAAACAGCAATGCAAAGTTTGCAACTACACCTCACCGGTGCAGCAAGGTCATGGTTGAGCAAACTAGAGAAAGAATCTGTTGGAAGCTGGGAAGACCTCACAAAGCAATTTACAAGCAGCTTCAGGTCGACATACAAACGACCAGCATCAATAGAAGAAGTCAAAGCGTGCGTACAGCAACGCGACGAAACACTACGGGCATACATCCAAAGATGGAGCCTCATCAAAAACTCAGCAGTCGAAGTTTCAGACGAAAGAGCAATAGACGTGTTCATCATCGGATTAAGGAGAAGAGACCTAGTCGAAGAGATGGGTAGAATCAAGCCGAAAACAGTGTCAGACCTCATGGACACAGCAAACAGGTTTGCAGATGGAGAAGATGCGTGCAACAACAAGCGGACGCGATCTCCAGAGGACGACAGAAGAAACAGATATGGAAGTCAAAGAAGACGATCCCGAAACTATGACACCTATGGCTCGCATAGCCAAGTCGCCGCAGGATATAAAGACAACAGCTATCAAGGAAATGATCGCAGAAGCTCGGGATATAGAAGCTACGGAAAGGAGGACTATAAGAAGTTCCCTATAAGGGAATCCAGAGAGTACAACCCATCACCAGAAGATATGCTCAACGGGCCTTGTCATATACACTCAGCGTTCGTCGACGGGAAACGAGTATCAAGGCACGCAATGAAAGACTGCACAACATTCTTAAAACTGCAAGAAGCAGCAATAAACAAGCAAACCGAAGCAAGGCGACAAGGATTCGAAGGAAGCAACAATCCTCCGACAAAGCAGCAAGGAAACAATGGAGCGCCTCAAGGACAAGACCAGCAAAACCAGGGACAGGACGACGACGAAGGGTATGTACCATCAAAAGGACACATCATATCAATGATACAACCTGTACCCAAGTCGAACAAAGAAGAGAAGAGCATAACTCGACAAGTCAACTTAGCAGTCATATCACCTCCAGCTGCAACGGAGTATCTGCACTGGTCAGAGCAACCAATAGAGTTCAACAGAGAAGATCACCCTATAACAGTACCTCGGCCGGGAAACGCGCCTTTGGTACTCAAAGCTCAAATCGGCGCGTATGATGTCGACAGAATATTCATGGATGCAGGGAGTGGAATTAACTTGATATACGCGAAAACACTCCGAGCAATGCATATATCACTAGAGTTCCTGAAGCCAACAGATTGTTCCTTCCATGGAATCGTACCAGGAAGTGCCAATTACCCGCTGGGTCGAATAGCACTCAATGTTTGCTTCGGCAACCGACAAAATTATAGAAGAGAAAAGCTAGACTTCGAAGTCATGGACTGGCCATCGCAATATCACGCGATCCTCGGACGACCCGCGTTTTTGCGATTCATGGCAGTGCCTCACTATACATATTTGGTACTTAAAATGCCAGGACCAAGAGGAATAATTACAGTGAAAGGAAGTTTTGAAGTTTCAGATCTCTGCGACAGGGAATTCCACAAGATGGCGCAAAATTTTGGCGTAATAGCCAACCATGCAGAAAAGGCAAAAAGCGCGACTACAGAAGGCGTCAAGCTACTCGAAGGATGCGTCGCGGAGCCCGAAACGAAGAAACCATGAGTAGGAGCATCAGGAGAAGACACAGGCGCAGAGGAAAAAGGGAAAGCCACGACGACATAAGCATCATAAGACAATTGAGTAGAACAATAAAGGCTGTAAAAGCCACGAGTTATACCAGGGGCAATGCCCTCTAGATCCAGAACACAGGTCACAGGCCGGATCTCTTGGGTCACCCCATGTATCTTACATTACAAAGTATAATAAAGACGAAACGTTCCTCATATTCGAGTTTACGAGTCTTTCAAAGGAAAAAT
This sequence comes from Dactylis glomerata, assembly GCA_007115705.1. Taxonomy (NCBI): domain Eukaryota; kingdom Viridiplantae; phylum Streptophyta; class Magnoliopsida; order Poales; family Poaceae; genus Dactylis; species Dactylis glomerata. Next base: position 506,312 of record QXEO01001110.1, read on the forward strand.
GCGGCAAACGCATGAGTCATACAATAACGCCCTGAGAACAAATTTTCGTTACGAAATAAAATACTCTCGCGTTACACACACACACAAAAGTATATTACAACATCGGGTTGTCAGAATCATCTACACCTAAAGGATCCAAGTAGTGAAACTCGCGGAAAAACGCGGAGTCTTCTTGCAACAACCTGGCTATAATTCGTCGTTCAGGCTGCAAGGTACTCTCTAAATGTACTCGAAGGCTTGCCCCACCAGAAGGATAGCTCAGCGACATAGAACTGTAATTGAGTCTTGGATGCCACTTGCGTATCCACCTAAGAGCAAAGTTGGCACCTGCCACTAGGTTCAGTTCTATCAACCGATGGATTCGCTGGCTGGATCTAAAAACGTCAAGGAGCAATGGAAAAGTAGCAGGCAGAGGATTGCGAGGAAGCATCACTGAGTGCATAGTTACGAGAGCTCTCCTACAGCCATCCACTGCCTCGCCAATATGCTGGGCACGGTCCTGAAGCAATACAATAGCGCTTCGGCATCGAGGATCAGACCATAAATTTTCAACACCTGCGGACATCTTCTCCAGAGCTGCGCTTCGTTCGGTAACCCGACGATCTTCAGCAGCGAAGTCCAAGCAAGTGCCTATAAGGGCAAAGGATATCACAAAAGTAACAGTACAAAGAGAAGAAAATAAGTCGAGAGGAAGCTTACATCGCAACATTTCACAGGCAGATTCGACGATACCAAGAATGAAAGAGTTGCATTCTTCATGATGCAAAATCCTTGCCGTCAAGCTGGACACTTCATCACTAAGAATCGACACCTGCTTCGTCAGAGCAGAAGTTTTGCTAGCCTTATCAAACGCCATCTGAGCTTGGCGTTTGGCTGAAGTCAAGCGAACCTCAAGGTCAGAAATCCTTGCCGAATATTCTATGCACTGATTACATCGACTAGGAGTCGATGAAATCTGAGAACCGAACACACGGGTAGAAGAAGGAGCAGGACCGTGAGTCAAAGGATCATTGGCGCGCATCGACTGCAAACCAAAGTGGAAAGAAAGGAGAAGCATTTCAGAGAGACAGCATAATACTTCATACGCCAGAAATATATTTACATAAGTACAACACCCTATGACTAAGGTTCTCGGGTTGCACCCAACTAAAGTTTTTGCATCCAAAAGGAGAAAGCTACAAGCTACAAAGAAAGCCGAGTCTACGCCACCTCAGCATTGTGTTCCATGGCAGAGGAGGGCACGGCAGCTTCTTCGCCAGAAGTCGATGGTGGTGCTGGATTTTCCACCGCTGAAGCTGGTACAGCAGGCACCGCAGAGGCCGCCGAAGGAGAAATAGTTGTCAACAATGCAGGTGCCAACTTCTTCGCCTTCTCGAAAAAAGCCTTCATCTCGTCACGGGTGTGGCCATGAGGGGAGCTAACCCTCCCCCAGTCGAAATTCGTCCCATGAGCAAGGGAAAGTGCAATAGCACCTTCGGCGCCGCGCTTAATGGAAAGACCTTTCAGCTGGAGAGTGGGGTCTTCAGTGGTATCGAAGGACTTGGCAAGTTCAGTCAAGTTATCCTTCGGAATTGTCGCCCTTTTCTTCGGCCACAAGCCGGCAAACAGCCGTGATAAAACGCGGCTAACCAACTCAAAAGTCTCCTGGATAGATATCCAGTTTTCTTCGAGTAGGTTAACTGCATCCATAAGAGGATCATCGTCCATTTGCAAGGACGACGGAGATACCCCGGTGAATTCTGAGCAATAGAAAAGAAAAGAAGAGACAAGTGTCAACAAATACACCAGTGCAACAGAAGACGAAAACAGAAGACAGGGCGAAGCACTTACTTTCAGCGGCAGTAGACATGGTGTGAAGACGCTCCGCCACAGCTTGCTCTCGTTGAGCATGCTCCTTGCTGGCTTCAGCTAAAGCTTTTTCAGCTTTCTTCGCCTTGCCAAGCGCAGCCTTCTGCGACTTCTCAGCATCCGCTTTAGCAGCGGCCGCCACATCATAAGCTTTTCGCGAAGCATTGAGCTCCGCTTCTAGCGACGCGATTCGAGCATTGGCTGTTGCTAAGGCAGCTACAAAAGAAGACGAAAGGGAGTCAGATAAGTGGGAAAAGAAAAAGCACGGAAGAAAAGTAATGACTGGACATCAAGATTGTACCTTCGGAAGCTTTCGCAACCTTTAGGTACCCCGCACACTCCGTGCCCAAGGCAATAAATCTCTTCACTAAAGCCTGAGAAAAGAAGTGTGTAAGAGTAGAAGTGCATGAAAGGAAAGAAAGTAAAGAAGAATTGCTCACGTCATCAGAGGAAACCGTAGGTGCATGGGCTTCCAGAGAAACTTCGGCTTCTTTGGCCCTCTTTGAGCGTTTAGGGTATCGGGCTTGAGGAACCTTCTTCACACCGGACCTGGTAGCCCTCGGTGCAACATCTGGTTCGATAGGCTCATCAATCGCCACAGGAGAAGGTGGTGGAGTAGCTGTCGCATATGTTGGTGGTTCTTCATCATCACTGCATGAAAAATATAAGTTATGACAACAAGGCAAGAACAATGCAATTGAAGAACTCGACTACAATACTTACGATGCAAGCATGTCGAAGTACTCCATATCTTCTGCAAGAACGGGGGCTTTGCCAGCCGCTGCAGAACTCGATGAAGCAATTTCGTCGACACGCTTCCTTTTCTTGTCGACACCAACATCTTCAGCTAGTACAGGAGGAGGCGATGTCGACGAGCTAGTTTCCTCTTCTGATTCTTCGACATCATCTCCATCCTGACTTTCGTCAGCCTCGGGGGCTTCAGATGCAGTAGAGGCAAGATCAGCTGGTAGGGGCCCTGCCTCTGGAAGAGGAGGACGAGAAACAAGGAATTGATGACCCTGCATATGAATAAATTAGCAGAGTGCAATGGCATAGAATAAACACAAATCGAACCAAGCAAAGTTCGACAATAAGTAAACACGAAGATACATACCTCAGGCAGAGGGTGCACGGAGTCGAAAAAGTCAGCGGTTAAATCCGCAACTGCGTGTTCCTTGGTGAGCTTGGTAAGATTCCTGACTCGCTTGTCGACCTCTTCTTTCGATATCAGATCTTCAGATATGCGAGTAGGATCTTCCAAGCCGGAGTAATTCCAAAGTCTGGTAAGGCGGTGTTGTAGGGGTTGAACTCGACGTTGAATGAAAAATGCCATGAGTTGCATACCCGACAGAGCACCTCCTTGACCTCCTTTCAAAGCCTTGATGCGGGAAAGAAGAGGAAGAATTTCTTGTGCTTCTGCATCTGAGGGGAGTGTATCCCATGATGTCAATTTCTTAACCTCCTGGGAACCATCAAAAGGAGGCAGGCCGAATTCATCTTCAGGAGAGGATTTGCGGTCCTTGATATAGAACCACTTTGTCCTCCATCCCTGGACAGACGCGGCCATGGAAAATTCAAAGTATTGCGCCTCAGGGCGCACAGAAACGACGGCTCCGCCCAGTTCGGGTTTCCTAGCCAAAGAAACGTTGGGGCGGAGTCAAAAGATTGACCTCCACAGAAGAAAGTGGGGTTCAATACCCAAGAAGGACTCGCAGAGAGTCACGAAACAGGCGATGTGCAGAAGAGAATTCGGTGTGAGCTGGTGGAGCTGCACACCGTAAACAAACAGAAGCCCACGGAGAAACTCATGGGCAGGAAGAGAGAAACCGCGGAGGAGGAAAGCAAGGAACATTACCCGATAACCGCTCGGGGGCTTCGGGATCCGTTCGGTACTGGGGAACTTGATGGAATCTTCGGCGGCAATGAGGCCGTCCGCCGTGGCCTTCTCCACCTCTTTCTTTGTGATGGTGGAGCGAACCCAGTTGGTGGCAGAAGTCTTGGCCATGGTGTTTTTGGTGGCCAGGTGTTTCACGCGCATCCAGTACGAAGTGCGCTCGGGGGCTATCCACGAGAGGAGGAGACAGAGGAGAGCAGCAATGGAGGAGGCGGAGAGAAAGAGCTGGTAAACAGTAAAATTCCCCAAGATCCCCTTTATATATCTTCTGGGAGAAGGAACGTGGGCTGAGACGTGGCGCAAAGATAGGAAACGGTAAGCCCACTAACGGTCAAAAAATGAGAAATTTACAGCATTGCCCATGCAACGGTTCGCAGTGGTACAGAGTGACGTATTCAGTGATATCATTAAGAAGATAATATAAGAGGAAAAGATGGCGCCGACGAATGTCAAGTAGGTGTACAAGACTGTATACGAAGGAATTTCGATTATAGCCATGGGGGCTCCTATTTTCAAGGATGGTCAATACAAACTTCTGTCTGAAGTGGTGGATGAATATTCGACGGCAAGATGTCCTTAAGGTATCTCGAAATTGAAGTATCTCGACGATGATGTATCTGGAAGTTAAAATATCTCGAGTTGAAGTATGATGAGTTACATTACATTTTTTGAGCCTATACTCGAAAAAAAAGCCTTTTTCGACTATAGCCTCGGGGGCTGCTCCCATCGGGAGCGCTGAGCGCGCACCCGACGATATTTCTTGGCAAAGCATTATAATTCGAGAAGTGCAGGAGTGTTACTCCCATCGGGAGCGAGTTTTATGGTTGAAGAAACCCGAATATTTTTAGTCAAGATTTGACTGCGATATGAGATTCTCGAGTTGCGTTATCGCAACACAACTCGAATGCCGTGACTTGTCACGAAGGTAAGACCCCGGGATCCATCTTGTGTGGCCTGGTATACGCACATGGATGCGCTCTGCTGGTATGTATCCGTGTCTATGACGCGAAGAAAATCCTGGTGGACGCACTAGGTACGATGAGAACCACTGGGATTCATTCTTTGTAAGTCCTAAATGCGGCAAAAGAGTGGATTTGACCGGTATCCCGAATTCAAGTCCAAGGGGATTGAATTTGAAGTAGGTGACAAGTATCTGTTCCGGCAGTTAACTGACCTCTTGATCCGTCAGAGTTGTCAGGCTTGCTCATCAAAACCCCTTGCGAAAGAATATCATGAAAATAAGTCGAAAAGACTAAATCGAAGATTTGAAGATGAGAAGAAGTCGAAGAATTGATCAAGTCGAAGATTTGAAGATTAGAGATTCAACCTGAATCTACAATTCTGGTAGAATCTCAGGGGCTACTGACAAGGGTATAGTTAATAGAGCCCGTTAGTTGAGTACCCCTGAGGCCCGTTGAGCTAGGCCCAATTGTAATGATAGTCGAATACGAGTTACTACCGTATGTCGATATTGTAATCTGTATCGGACCCTACCCGATCCTCGAGACCTGGCCACCTATATATAGGGGCCAGGAGGGGACGGTGTAGGGCAGATTGAAAGCAAGCCAGGTCAAACACCCAAGTTTACTTTCGACACACACCTATTTCGACTAACTTTACCTTCGAGTTCATCCGACGCCCTATCTCCCCGATCCTAAGTCCTTCATCTAGGACATTTGTCGAGTTAACCCCTCGTCAGCGACAATTCTGACAAGTGACAATGCCGGCAAAGTTAACAGAAGATCTTATCTTAGGGTAGTAATAATATTTATGCTGTGGCCAGAATAGGGCATTGGTAGGAATACTCCCAACACTTCTCTATCCACACAGGCCCATGGAGCGTACCTGTCAATGGACATGGTGACTTATGAGGTAGCGCATATAAGGCATAAGCGCACTAAGGGCTGGATTGCCAAGACGGGCGCGGTAGCAGCACCGCGGGCGCAGGCGGTTGTGGCCGGCGGTGTGGCGGCGGGGAAGAGAAGGTGTGATACGGCGACGTCGAGAGAAACCGGCGGTGGAAGGAAAGGAGGAGGTACTATGGTGCGGCAGCGACAGGATGACGAAGATAGAGGAGAAAGATGACGCGGCGCTGTGGGCCGCGGCCCATGACAGTCGGCATGCATGCACGCCCCCATCCCGCACGCACATGAGCGGAGACTAGGACCACCCAGAAACACCGGCGACAGTGAGGCTGCCTGTGTGCTTGTCGTGCCGACTACCGGCGTGGTGTCGATCTGCCAAATGCCCGTTATTAGAGGCAAAATAAGCAATACATTTACTGCACCAGACAGAGACGCGGAGAAACTCGTAGATGTCGCTATGGCGGTCCTCAAGCTCTTTTCTAAGAAGTCGTGCAAGTGAAGTCAACACAAGAGCCCCAAGCCTCGCTCGCTTTGGGTGACACGGGCGGCGAAAAAGTCTTGACGCCAGCCTCACCAAACCCGCATTTGAACGCAACAAGTTTATTTGAGAGAGCGCTTGCCATACTTAAGATGATCAAACTCTAGTTTAAATATTTGTCTAAGATTAGGTGTATAAGTATGTACTCCCTCCATTTATTAATATAAGATGGTTTAGCTTTTTTGTAGATTTATCTACTTTGGTATGTATCTAATTTTTTTAGTGTGTAGATTCACTTACTATGAGATGTATCTAGTCCACTTTAACATATCTAAAATATATTATATTTATAAACGGAGGGAGTATGTTCGTCCATTTCACGACAAATATTTTAGATTGGAGGAAGTACTCAAAAATCATTTTGAGTGCGATGCGAGTTGTGACAAAGCATATAAAACTAAAAAGGAAACAATAGTTCAGAGAAACATATTTACCCTGATTTTGACTTTCCTATGCATATGAACCAGACTTGGACCCTAATTTGAGACTGGTATGAATCAAAATTTTCACTGCTCAACATGACAATATAGTTTTCTAATTCTAAACACTAAAATTCAAATATCAACCATAGTTTTGGATCCAAAATTATGACCAAGCACTGAACAAGTAGAGTTCAAACATGGCCAAAAGCATGACCAAACATGGAGCAAGCTCATGAATCAAATGTCTCCAAGATCATTAGCGAAGATCAACAACACTGGTGTTGCCACCGTCGAAGTTGGCATCATGATACGTCTCAAACGTATCCATAATTTTTGATGCTCCATGCTTGTTTTTACACCATTTACCCGATGTTTCGTTACACTTCGTGGCGCTTTTATGCATTTTCCGGAACTAACCTATTAACAAGTGCCACAGTGCCAGTTTCCTGTTTTCTGCTGTTTTTGTGTTTCAGAAGTGATACACAGGAAATATTCTCGGAATTGGACAAAACAAGTTCCTGAAGTCTTATTTTACCCGGAAGCTTCCAGAGATCCGAAGAGGAGTAGGAGGTGGGCCACCAGGGGCCCACACACAGGGGTGGCGCGGCCAGCCCCTGGCCCGCGCCACCACCGTGTGAGGGAGCCTGGCTCCACCTCTGACATCGCCCCTTCGCCTATAAGAAGCCTCGGGACGGAAAACCCTAAAGGATTCGGCAATTTTCCAGAAAGAGTTCCGCAGTTCCGCCGCCGCCACCGACGAATTTCGGGGGACAGAAGTCTCTGTTCCGGCACCCTGCCGGGACGGGGAAGTGCCCCCGGAGCCATCTCCATCGATCTCCATCGCCATCTCCTCCGTCTCCATCGACCTCACCGCCATCTCCATCAACCTTGCTGTCTCCTATGATGAGGAGGGACTAGTTCATCCCCGGGGCTGAGGGCTCTACCGGTAGCTATGTGGTTCACCTCTCTCTACCATGATGTGATCTTTATGTGATCGTGAGCTTTGTATCATGTTGAACAAGTAGATGTTATTATTCAGATATTATGCTACTCATATGCTTAATTATTATAGTGTACTCTAGTGATGTTATTAAAGTAATCTATTCCTCCTGCCATGGTGTAACGGTGACAGTGCGTGCATCGTGGTGGTACTTGGTTTAGGCTATGATCGTGATCTCTTGTGGATTATGAGAGTAATTATTACTATGATAGTATTGAGTGATCTATTCCTCCTTTCATGGTGTAATGTTGACAGTGTGTGCACCGTGTTAGTACTTGGTCTAAGTTGCAATGATATCTATCTTGAGTTGTGATCTGATTTGGATATCTCTATGAGTGGTGTTTGTCAAGTACTTGATAAACTTTAAGGGGTGCTTCTGTAGCCACTACACAATGATTAGTGTTATTCAATAGGAGAGTAATTCAGAGTACCATAGTGGAGAGAAGTTGTTTATTTGTTCAATCATGTTATATTGTTGGGAGTGTGTCCACTAGTGAAAGTATGATCCCTAGGCCTTGTTTCCAAGCATTGCACACCGTTTACTTGCTATTTTGTTACTTGTTTGCTTGCAGCGATATTTATTTCACATCACGTTTGCTACTTATAATCATCTATACCACTTGTATTTCACTATCTCTTCGCCGAACTAGTGCACCTATACATCTGACAAGTGTATTGGGTGTGTTGGGGACACAAGAGACTTTCTGTATCGTAATTGCAGGGTTGCTTGAGAGGGATAGCTTTGACCTCTAACCTCCCTGAGTTCGATAAACCTTGGGTGATCCACTTAAGGGAAACTTGCTGCTGTTCTACAAACCTCTGCACTTGGAGGCCCAACAAGTGTCTACAAGAATAGAAGTGCGTAGACATCAAGCTCTTTTCTGGCGCCATTGCCGGGGAGGTAAGGTAAAAGGTACTCTCATCCTCCTGTGTGAGTGCTCAGAGTTATTTCCTTTAGATTCTGCAATTACATCTTTTTGTTTCTTGTTTTTATTTTCACTAGTTAGGCTTAAATGGAAAACAATGAGTTCTTTAGTCTTTTTCCTGATTTTAGATTTGAAGAGAAAATTGAAAATCCTTTGGAGCTTATTTCGCATAGCAATGTTATTAGTACGAATGCTTTGAATACCGTTAATGCTAATGCTATAGAAAAGTCTAAGCTTGGGGAAGCTGGTTTTGTTAAGCATGATATTTTTAGTTCCCCAGCTTTAGTGGAGAAAGTTTGTTCTGATAATATTTTATCTCCCATATGTGATGTTCCTTCTTATGATGATATGTTTGAAGAATATGCTTTGCGAAATAGTTGCTCTCTAGCTTGTGATGATACTAAGCCTCTAGTTTATGATGGCTATGATGATGAGTATAATATTTTCAGTTCACCTACTTTTGAGGAGAAAATTAGTTATGATTACAATATGCCTCCTATTTATGATGATTATGGTGATGAGAATAATTATTCTATTGAATTTGCTCCTACTACTATTGTTCCTGTGGTGCGTATTAATTCTTTTATGCATGTGGCTCATGATAAGGATGCTTTATGTGATAGTTATATTGTTAGTTCTATTCATGATGCTACTGAAAGTTATTATGAGAGAGGGAAACATGGTTTGATGGATCTCAATAATATTAAGTTTCCCCTCTTTATGTTGCAAATCTTGAAGTGGCACTTGTTTTATCTATCCATGCTTGCTACTATGTGCCTCGTTGATTTATTTTCTTACAAGATTCCTATGCATAGGAAGTGGTTTCGATATAAATGTCTTTCACATATTCTTTTTGATGCTCTCTATTGCTTTAAGTTCCTATATGGCGCCTTTGCCTCAAGCTCTTATATGGCGCCCACATGAGCATCTTCGCAAATTACTGCGCCTAGCTCAAAGGCGTTAAAGAAAAGCACTCTTGGGAGATAACCCATTGTTTATTTTCAGTACTTTTTCTTTTATTTGAGTCTTGGAAGTTATTACTACTATAATAACCGCTCCTTATCCTTTTTATTTCATTGTTGTGCCAAGAGAAGCCTCTAATTTGAGTGAGGTAAGATTTGGGGATGTTGCTGTCCTGAAACTGTTTTCGGTGCTGCACCGTAAAAATTCGTGAAAATTCTCTGTATATCTTTTGGACCTCGATTTCTTGTGCATATGCCTCAGGTTATATCCAAACTTTCGTTAGTTGAACACTTTTTGATTTGAGCAACAGAAAACCCCTCAAAAATTCGACCTTTGTCAGCTGTTCTGTTTTGACAGATTCCTGCCAATATTTGTGTTTGCCGCTTTATCGCTTTCTTTTGAGTTCTTTTGATCATGGAACTTTTTGGGGAAGTTGCTACAGTAGTATATACTTAATATGTGGTGGTTTTAGGTTGAAACCTGAAGCAAAAAGAGGTTGATTATATGTTATGCTACACTAATGTTGCTAATAGATTTGTGTTTAGTTTTGTATGAAGGAAGTTTTCAAGTGTAGGGATTGGAGAATGATGAGATGAGATGAAGAATGGACAAAAGCTCAAGCTTGGGGATGCCCATGCATCACCCCAAGAAATATCCAAGAAGTACAAGCGTCAAAGCTTGGGGATGCCCCCGAGTCACCCCTTCTTCATCGGCAAAAATCAGGTCACCTTTCAAGACACTATATTTTTATTGCTTCATGCACTATGCGTTTTTCTTGGAGCATCAGTTGTTTTAGTTTTCTTTATTAGTTTAGTTTTGTTTGCTGCAATAAATGGTTAGATCACATCATGTTTCTTTTGGAGGAGATGAACTCGCTTTTCATTTGCCAAGAACACTCTAGTTTTCACTCCTATCGTTTCAACGAGTGTTCTCTTTTTCTGCTACTGTGTTTAGCTTGCATTTTTCACCTTGATTTGTGTTCAGATCTTGTTATATCTTTTCATCAAGGTGTATTTTTGCCTCTGGTCTTTATTGGTTTTTATCAAAATAGGTGTTTATAAAAATTTCAAATGGTGTTGGAAAAGAGAAAAAGCTTTGTGCAAAATAGTGGTACAAGAAGGAGCTTGTGTAGACTGCGGCTTATGCTTTTTCATGTCATGCTTGATGTCTTTTTGATAGTATGCTTAGTGGTTTTGCTGTAGCATGACTTGTCTCAAATAACTGAGATTGCTTAATGAGCCTTTGAAAAAATCATGCGTTGTTTTAATTATTTGGAAGCATTATTTTGGTTTTCTCCTTGATGCTTTATTTGGGTTGACTTGGCGCATGCTCACACATGTTAGACTCTTACAAAGTCGCCAATAGCCTCTATGATCATTTAGTTTTTGACTTTTGATGCCATCTTATGCTTCTTTTAATGTCGCTTTGTCGCTTTGCATGATTATGGCCATTATTGCTCTCTTAGTTGGTCGCTCCCAGTCTTTTGCTAGCCCTCTCCTTGTACTGAGTATGAGCTCTACTCGTGCATCCAACTCCCAAAAACCAAGTTTGCCATTGTGTCCACTATAAATTCCTATGCATGGTATTTGTAAGCCATTCCAAGTAAATTTTCATGTGCTACCTTTCAAAAAACCTTTAAAATACTTCTCATTTTGTGACACTGTTTTCAGCTCATGGGGACGTAGTGGTCGGATTTGCTATCTTCCATATTGCTTATTCCAAAAAGAAAAGAAAAAAGGAAAAAAGAAAAGAAAAAGGCACTCCTCCATGGTATGTGAATGTTGGTGGGCACCCGATGGAATCGGTTAGCCATGGTTTGAGAAAGGAAAAAAGGTGGGGAGGAGTGCCAAGCTTTATAAAAGAGCACAAAAGTGCCAATCTCTCTCTCAAAAACTTGCTTCATTTTTGTATGGAAGATAGTAAGAACCCCATTGCCAGTCGTTGACAAAGACAACCACCTCTCAAAACCAATTTTTATCTCTCTGTTTTATAAATGAAAAGCTCTAGCACATGTTTAATCACTGCTTCCCTCTGCGAAGGGCCTCTCTTTTACTTTTATGTTGAGTCTCCACCTTCTACCTTTATGCACCATAAGAGAGCATAGTTGTCATTCTGAGTATAATGTGCATTGTCCCAAAGTTTTCATTGATTGATTCATGATCATGGTTTCACTTGTTCTTAAATTATTTGTATCTAGTCGCCCTCTTAAACTTGAAGGTGTCCTATGCATTTATGTTTTGCTCTCCATGAAGGACAAGCTGAAAACCATTTGTATGTTTTTCCTTATGATGTGAACACACGTTTGACTTTCATTGTTTCATTTTCATGATCTTTTGTTTGTGTTTATTTGCATGTTTACAACATGGTTGCTAAGTTTATATTGTCAAGATTATATCTTTCATGCCCATGTTTTAAGTTCTTTTGATCCCAGCTCACAACGCTTACATATATGATCAAGATTGTGTAGGTGCATGTCACCTCAAAAATTATTCTTTTGTTATCACTTACCTACTCGAGGACGAGCAGGAGTTAAGCTTGGGGATGCTGATACGTCTCAAACGTATCCATAATTTTTGATGCTCCATGCTTGTTTTTACACCATTTACCCGATGTTTCGTTACACTTCGTGGCGCTTTTATGCATTTTCCGGAACTAACCTATTAACAAGTGCCACAGTGCCAGTTTCCTGTTTTCTGCTGTTTTTGTGTTTCAGAAGTGATACACAGGAAATATTCTCGGAATTGGACGAAACAAGTTCCTGAAGTCTTATTTTACCCGGAAGCTTCCAGAGATCCGAAGAGGAGTAGGAGGTGGGCCACCAGGGGCCCACACACAGGGGTGGCGTGGCCAGCCCCTGGCCCGTGCCACCACCGTGTGAGGGAGCCTGGCTCCACCTCTGACATCGCCCCTTCGCCTATAAGAAGCCTCGGGACGGAAAACCCTAAAGGATCCGGCAATTTTCCAGAAAGAGTTCCGCAGTTCCGCCGCCGCCACCGACGAATTTCGGGGGACAGAAGTCTCTGTTCCGGCACCCTGCCGGGACGGGGAAGTACCCCCGGAGCCATCTCCATCGATCTCCATCGCCATCTCCGCCGTCTCCATCGACCTCACCGCCATCTCCATCAACCTTGTTGTCTCCTATGATGAGGAGGGAGTAGTTCATCCCCGGGGCTGAGGGCTCTACCGGTAGCTATGTGGTTCACCTCTCTCTCCCATGATGTGATCTTTATGTGATCGTGAGCTTTGTATTATGTTGAACAAGTAGATGTTATTATTCAGATATTATGCTACTCATATGCTTAATTATTATAGTGTACTCTAGTGATGTTATTAAAGTAATCTATTCCTCCTGCCATGGTGTAACGGTGACAGTGCGTGCATCGTGGTGGTACTTGGTTTAGGCTATGATCGTGATCTCTTGTGGATTATGAGAGTAATTATTACTATGATAGTATTGAGTGATCTATTCCTCCTTTCATGGTGTAATGTTGACAGTGTGTGCACCGTGTTAGTACTTGGTCTAAGTTGCAATGATATCTATCTTGAGTTGTGATCTGATTTGGATATCTCGATGAGTGGTGTTTGTCAAGTACTTGATAAACTTTAAGGGGTGCTTCTGTAGCCACTACACAATGATTAGTGTTATTCAATAGGAGAGTAATTCAGAGTACCATAGTGGAGAGAAGTTGTTTATTTGTTCAATCATGTTATATTGTTGGGAGTGTGTCCACTAGTGAAAGTATGATCCCTAGGCCTTGTTTCCAAGCATTGCACACCGTTTACTTGCTATTTTGTTACTTGTTTGCTCGCAGCGATATTTATTTCACATCACGTTTGCTACTTATAATCATCTATACCACTTGTATTTCACTATCTCTTCGCCGAACTAGTGCACCTATACATCTGACAAGTGTATTGGGTGTGTTGGGGACACAAGAGACTTTCTGTATCGTAATTGCAGGGTTGCTTGAGAGGGATAGCTTTGACCTCTAACCTCCCTGAGTTCGATAAACCTTGGGTGATCCACTTAAGGGAAACTTGCTGCTGTTCTACAAACCTCTGCACTTGGAGGCCCAGCAAGTGTCTACAAGAATAGAAGTGCGTAGACATCACATCACCATACCATTGTCGTCGTCTCCAAAGTGTGTTCCCTTCTAATCTCCCAATATGCTCTCGCCTTTTCATCCATTCCATATGGATCCATCGTCATGATCTGGTTTTCCTTGGCAATGATCTCTTGCCTCATGCGTTTCTTCTCGAGAGGAAGCCTACGCTCCTAAAAGTCAGCTTTGTGCTTCTCCTTGACAACTTCTATGTTCATTTTCTTTAACTTATTGCCACCTTGCTATCTCCTCTTGTTGATTATTCTCGGCCAACTTCATCTTCAGTTGCATAGCTTGACCCACCATCTCCTTCATTGCCCCTCATCATCTCAACATTCTTCTTTATCATGCTCACGGCCTTGACCATTTACTTCATAATATCATTTGCCTTCTTAATTTCTTCCTTCAGCCTGCCTTTGCTTGTGCTTGGTGTTGGACTCCTCCTTCCTTTGTTCCGCTCATCATCATCCAAGTCTAGAGCACACAAGCTACTTGATCTTGGTTTTTTTAATGGAGGAGCTTCTTGATATCTCACCCTCTGTTTCTTACTATGCTCTAGCAATCACGAACAATGTTGGAGCATAAATGGTTTAATCTTCGACGCGGTCATTTGCATGTACCTCTCTTGTGCAATGAGGTCCTACATTGACAAAACAACAAGAATACAGGTTTGAGCACATCATACGAGGCAAATCCATAGAAACGAGATAAGTCGACATAGACAACAAATTTAACAGATTTATTTGAATCATTTGTGTTTAATAATCTTGACTTTGGTTTTTTACTCCCTCTCAAATTTCCCGTGGTTTCTTGAAAATTGTTCACCACCCTTAAAAATGCATGCTTATGTTTTCCCTTGAAAACACTAAAGCCCTTATTATGATTTATTAAAACATATTCTACATAACAAACAATCAAGTTGAAGTTCGAGCTTCCAAATGGTGATATTACCCCATCCACCCTCAAAAGGATCTTATATTTATCGAAATTCGGATGTATCTGGACCTCATTAATTTAGTGTCTACATACATTCATATATTTAGATAAATCTCCGACATCCTTTTAGGGCGGATGGAGTAATACTTTCCATGTTGGACAGAATTTGCGGTATGTAGCTTGATAAAATCTTCAACGTGCATGATTAAAGTCTATCGATCGAGTCTCGAGCGGAGTATGAATAAGGTGCTTCCATGTCGCTACCTTGGGCTGCCTCTTTCGCTGTCGAAGCCCACCAAGTCCGACGTCCAGCCTTTGGTCGACAAGTTGGCAGCCAAGCTCCCGTTCTGGAAAGCCCGCTTGCTCTCACGGGAGGGAAGGCTGACCTACGTGCAAACCGTCATGACGGCATCGGCGATCTATCACCTGATCGCTCTTGACGTTGACCCGTGGGTGTTGCAAGTCATCGACCGGCTCCGGCGTGGTTTCTTGTGGGCAGGTCGGAAGGACGCCCGCGGCGGGAGCTACCTCGTTGCATGGGACCGTGTATGCCAGCCCAAAACCCTCGGGGGGCTCGGGCTGCACAACCTGCGCTGGCTCAGTGCGTCGCTACGCGCGCGCTGGATTTGGTTCCAGAGAACCAGCGAGTGCAAGCCGTGGAGTGGGCTTGAGATCGGTGTCTCCAGCGATGCGCATGCGTTGTTCCTAGCTGCTACCCGCATTGCCGTCGGTTCTGGTGAGAAAGTGCTTTTTTGGGTGGATCCTTGGATCCACGGCCACACCGTCGGCTCGCTCGCTCCGGCGCTTCTCAAGCTGGTTCGGCCTGGGCTTCACAGGTCTCGCTCGGTGCAGCAGGGGCTAGCCAACAATGCTTGGCTTTTGGACATCGGCGGCACCCTCTCGGTCGACGCGGTGGTGCAGTTTCTTCTGCTTTGGGCTCGGGTGCAGTCCATCGCCTTAGACCCGGACGAACCAGACTCCTTTTCTTGGAAATTCTCAGCGTCAGGGGCTTACTCTACGCGGGATACTTACCTGGCTTGTTTTGCGGGACGCACCGCATTGCCAGCGGCCCGAGAAGTCTGGCACTCCTACGCTCCGTTGAAGCACAAGTTCTTCGGGTGGCTGGCGATCCAGGACAAGTGTTGGACCTCCATTAGGCTCGCCCGCCGGGGTCTGCCGAACCACGGAACTTGCCCTCTCTGCGAGACCGTGGTCGAGAGCATCGATCACCTGCTTCTCCAGTGTCCGTTCTCCCGCGGTGTTTGGTCCAGGCTCCTGCGTGCGCAAGGGCTGCAACGGCTAACCCCTAGCCCTTTGGACGTGCTAAAAGAGTGGTGGCCGGCCGCGACGGCTACGGTGGTGATGAAGTCTCGCAAGGACTTCAATTCCCTGTGTATTCTCATCATGCGGGCGGTGTGGCTTGAGCGCAATGCCCGCGTGTTCGATAACGCTAGCTGTTCCCTTCCCATCCTAGTCTCTCGCATTAAGGATGAATGGGCTAGTTGGATCGCTTGTAGAGGTAGACCTTCTAGAGGCTATCTCCATTGATCTGCGCCTGCGTGCGCTTGGGTTGTGTCGGTTTCGCGGATCCTGCCGTGGAACCGGTGGACTTTGTATGTCTCCCCTCCCTTTTCACTTAATAGATTACCCGCAGATCTCCTGCGAGTTCTCGAAAAAAATTCTCTGCATACCGAGTCCGTATCTCTTTGCTGTGCGTGCCCGAGTAGGTTTCCATTGGCATCTTATATATAGCGCCCAAAATTACAACATAAAGGGCGCAGCTAATTAAGATAGTTACGCTATCAGCAGAGTATCGCGATCGATGGGGTTGAGATTTGCGGAGCAAGGCGCGGACCATGATGAAGAGGAACAGGATCAGAAGCTGTCGTCAGCTCAGGAGGCCGTGGACAAGCTGTTGTTCGGCAGACAGGAGCTCCAGGCGGCGGACCTCTCGCAGACGTGCCGGAGGGAGCGCTTCTGCATCACCTGCTCCCACGCCTTCTGCCCGCACTGCTGCTGTGCCCACCACAGCCCGTACCTCCACTTCGTCATCTGGGTCGACGCCGATGCCGACTCGGGTGGCCGTGGCCGTGGCCGGCTCGTCTTCGCCACGCACTACTCCGACGGGGAGCGGATGTACCCACGCTACATCCGAGACATCATCGCATCCCAGGACTACGCTGCGCGGCTGCCCCGTGACGCCTTCTGCCTCCACTGCCGCACCGCCTTCTCCGCCGCCGCCTGCCCGAACCACCATGACCGCCACCACGGGCAAGACCTCCCCAAGGCCGTCCTCCGCATCGTGGAGCACGACGGCTGGTACTGTGTGCGCTGCACGGGCTCCGAGTGGTGGTTCCCTTACGTGGAGATGATCCTAGACGACCCGGTGCACGACGACAACGACGGCGACCACCAGCTGCTGCCGGTGCTGACGGCAAAGCCGGGCACGTGCATGCAGTGCGGCGCCCCGTACTTCGACGCGTACGGGACAGCCGCTTCTCTCTGCTCCAGGGGATGCGCAGATAGCTATGATAGGGATCTTGCCGGGCGGAGGCAGCGTCGGGCGCGCTGGCGCGCCGCGAGTGGGCTGCCTCGACAACTCACGTTTGATTAGATAACGCAAAATTTCTACTCAAGTGAGTTACTCCCTCCGGCCCGAATTACCTGGCCCCCTTACATTTTTTCAAAAACCCCCTAGAAATTTCCGACTCACTCTCCACTCGCTCCGCTCCCCACTCGCTCTCTGCCGCCGCTCAGCGTCTGCCGCCGCTCTTGTCTCCGCCGCCCAGTCTCCGCCCGATCTTCCTCCCTCCCCAGTATGACGCCGCCTCACTCCGCCCGCTCTTCGCCACCTCTCTCGTTCCCACGCCACCGCCTCCCAACCGCTGCCTCGATCTGCTCCTCGTTCCCCCTCCGCAAGCTCGGATTTTTCTCTCGTGCGGACCAGTGATACGTCTCAAACGTATCTATAATTTTTGATGCTCCATGCTTGTTTTTACACCATTTGCCTATTGTTTCGTTACACTTAGTGGCATTTTTATGCATTTTCCGGAACTAACCTATTAACAAGTGCCACAGTGTCAGTTTCCTGTTTTCTGCTGTTTTTGTGTTTCAGAAGTGATACACAGGAAATATTCTCGGAATTGGACGAAACAAGTTTCTGAAGTCTTATTTTACCCAGAAGCTTCCAGAGATCCGAAGGAGAGTAGGAGGTGAGGGACCAGGGGCCCACACGCACAGGTGGCGCGGCCAGCCCCTGGCCCGCGCCACCCCCGTGTGTGGCCGCCTGGCCCCTCCTCTGACATCGCCCCTTCGCCTATAAATACCCCCCGACGAGAAAAACCTAAGGGCCCGATCAGTTTTCCAGAACACATCGCGATCCGTCGCCGCCGTCGACCCGAAGATCGGGAGGGTCCAGAAGCTCTTCCCGGCACCCTGCCGGAGAGGGGAATCGCCACCGGAGGTCTTCTTCATCGCCATGCTTGCCTCCGGAGCGATGAGTGAGTAGTCTACCTTGGACTATGGGTCCATAGCAGTAGCTAGATGGTTGTCTTCTCCACCATGTGCTTCATGTTTAGATCTCATGAGCTGCCATACATGATTGAGATCACCGTTATGTAATTCTACATGTTTGGTTTGTTGGGATCCGATGAATATTGGTGTTTATGATTAAGTTGCTGTACTGAATTATATCTTTTGTTATCTCTATGTTGTTTATGATCTTGCATGCTCTCCATTGTTAGTAGCTATCTTGGCCGAGTAGTTGCTAGTAACTCCAAGAGGGGGTATTTATGCTCGATAGTGGGTTCATGCCTCTATTTCACCTGGGGGAGTGACAGAAACCTCTAAGGTGGTAGATGTGCTGTTGCTACTAGGGAGAAAACAACATTCATATGCTCAAGGGCATATGCTTTGTTTACATTACACACTTTGCTTAATGCAATTATCTGTTGTTCGCAACTTAATACTTCTAGGGTGTTCGGATTGATATCCCAGGGAGTGGATTATTAGTCATAGATGCAGTTGGATGGCGGTCTATGTATTTTGTTGTAATGCCCAGAGTAAATCTCATAGTGATCTTCTTGACATATCACGTTATCTCTATTCTATCAATTGCCCAACTGTAATTTGTTTATCCAGCATGTGTTATTTTATCTATGGAGAGACACCACTAGTGAACTGTGGACCCCGGTCCTATTTCCATCATATTGCTATCACCTGTTTACTTTACTCGTACTGTTTACTTTACTCGCATACTATATTGTTTTCCACTCGATACGCTCATAATC
This sequence comes from Dactylis glomerata, assembly GCA_007115705.1. Classification (NCBI taxonomy): domain Eukaryota; kingdom Viridiplantae; phylum Streptophyta; class Magnoliopsida; order Poales; family Poaceae; genus Dactylis; species Dactylis glomerata. The sequence goes on from QXEO01001110.1 coordinate 525,096, forward strand.
TTTGTTTCAAGCAAACCGGTGAGATTGACAACCTCATCGCAAGTTGGGAACAAAGTATTTGTTTGTGTGTGTGCAGGTTCCGCGTTGCTACTGGCTGAAGACGAGTCAACAAGTATCGTTAACGGCGCCCTTGTTGGAGTGTTACTAAGCCAGTGCGCAACACCTTCAGTCGTTATTGTCTCTCCTCTCCTGTTCGATAAACCTTGGTTTCTTAAACTGAGGGAAAACTTGCTGCTGCACTCATCATACCTTCCTCTTGGGGTTCCCAACGGGCTGGTTATTCACCATGCACAAGGACAGTCTGAAGCCACATTCACTTGGAGCATCAGCCATTTTTCTGGCGCCGTTGCCGGGGAGGAGAGAAGACTTCTGCGAGGGGAGTTCTTCGCACACACATTCTTTACTTTGTTATTTGTTTTGCTTTACTTTATTTTATTTTACCTGCATTGCTTTATATCAAAAACCCAAAAAAATTAGAATCCTTGGTAGTTGTTATTTCTTTACTTTAGTTTATCATGTTGATCCCTAAGTACGTTCTGGAGGACCTCTCAGTAGGTAGTGGTTCGATTATTGGCAAAAGTAACATTGAGGAGTTCTTTAATCACATTAGTATGCATAAGGAAGATGAGGAAAAGTCTTTGGTTGAGTTAGCTCCTAGCTATGAAGTTGCTTCTGCTCATTTAGTTCACATGTTAGAAGCTAGGTTTGCTAGTCTTAATCCTTTTATGCAATATATGTTCCTTAAGCTTCATGAAATTGAGGATCCCGAAAAGAAGGCTTTTATCTTAGAAACCTTGCGCATAGAATTTAAGGATGTCGTTATTGAGGCTAGGAAAGTTTTTAAGAAGTTTAATAAGCTTGGCTCGCCTGTCGAAATTGTTGGTACACCCAATGAAGAATCTAAATTGCCAATACTTTGTAAGCTTGTAGGAATTCATAATGCCTTGGTAGCTAATACTAGTTGGATTTGTCCTGAAAATCTTTTTGATGAGAATAGTGTACCGAAGCATGATCACAAAGGGTCTTCTAAAACTTATGTGGATGAAATACAATGCCTTATTGACAAGACCTCTTCTGTTGATATTAATGCTTCATCTGATATTACTTGATTCGCAATTTTCTGCGCCTAGCTCAAAGGCGTTAAAGAAAAGCACTCTTGGGAGATAACCCAATGTTTTCTTTTCAGTACTTTTTCTTTTATTTGAGTCTTGGAAGTCATTACTACTGTAATGACCGCTCCTTATCTTGTTTATTTCGTTTTTGTGCCAAGAGAAGCCTCTAATTTGAGTGAGGTAAAGATTTGGGGATGTTGCTGTCCTGAAACTGTTTTCGGTGCTGCACCGTAAAAATTCGTGAAAATTCTCTGTTTATCTTTTGGACCTGCGATTTCTTGTACATATGCCCCACGTTATATCCAAACTTTTCTTAGTTGAACACTTTTTGATTTGAGCAACAGAAAATCCCTCAAAAATTCGACCTTTGTCAGCTGTTCAGTTTTGACAGATTTCTGCCAATATTTGTGTTTGCCACTTTATCGCTTTCTTTTGAGTTCTTTTGATCATGGAACTTTTGGGGAGGTTGCTACAGTAGTATATGCTATATATGTGGTGGTTTTGAGTTGAAACCTAAAGCAAATAGAGGATTGATTATATGTTATGCTTGCACTAATGTTGCTAATAGATTTGTGTTTAGTTTTGTATGAAGGAAGTTTTCAAGTGTAGGGATTGGAGAATGATGAGATGAGTTGAAGAATGGACAAAAGCTCAAGCTTGGGTATGCCCATGCATCACCCCAAGAAATATCCAAGAAGTACAAGCGTCAAAGCTTGGGGATGCCCCCGAGGCACCCCTTCTTCATCGGCAAAAATCAGGTCACCTTTCAAAACACTATATTTTTATTGCTTCATGCACTATGTGTTTTTCTTGGAGCGTCAGTTGTTTTAGTTTTCTTAGTTGGTTTAGTTTGTTTGTTTGCTGCAATAAATGGTTGGACCCCAACAAATTTCTTTGGAGGAGATGTACTCGTTTTCATTTGCAAAGAACGCTCAGTTTTTCACTCTTATCGTTCATCGAGCGTTCTTCTTTTTCTGCTACTGCTTTTGGTTTTCGTTTTCGCCTTGATTTGCATTCAGATCTTGTCATATCTTTTCATCAAGGTGTATTTTTGCCTCTGATCTTTATTGGTTTTCATCAAAAGAGGTGTCTATAAAAATTTCAAATGGTGTTGGAAAAGAGAAAAAGCTTTGTGCAAAATAGTGGTACAAGAAGGAGCTTGTGTAGACTGCGGCTTAGGCTTTTTCATGTCATGCTTGATGTCTTTTTGATAGTATGCTTAGTGGTTTTGCTGTAGCATGACTTGTCTCAAATAACTGAGATTGCTTAATGAGCCTTTGAAAAAATCATGCGTTGTTTTTATTGTATGGAAGCATTATTTTGGTTTTCTCCTTGATGCTTTATTTGGGTTGACTTGGCGCATGCTCACACATGTTTGACTCTTACAAAGTCGCCAATAGCCTTCATGATCATTTAGTTTTTGACTTTTGATGCCATCTTATGCTTCTTTTAATGTCGCTTTGCATGATTATGGCCATTATTGCTCTCTTAGTTGGTCGCTCCCAGTCTTTTGCTAGCCCTCGCCTTGTACTGAGTATGAGCTCTACTCGTGCATCCAACTCCTAAAAGCCAAAGTTTTCCATTGTGTCCACTATACATACCTACTAGCAATTTGCTATTCCAAGTAAATTTGACTTGCTTTTATTTTCTCTTCAAATTAAACTCTTACCAGTGTTATGCGAAATTCGGTCAGTAAAGCTCTCACGAACCGGAAGGCACACTTTACTTTTTCCTGTTCTTAAAAATTTGACATTGTGGTCTCTTATGTTGAGTTGTTATGCTTGCAAGTTGTAAGTTGGATTCTAGCCCAGCCATGCAGTCATGGGCAAGCTTTCAACATTGCACTTCTTATTTGAGTTGATATCGTGATCTTTTATTTATGGATGCCCGCGGTGTGAAATGAATTAGGAATCTTGTGGGGATCATGGAGTTTGTATATGTGTTAGGGAAACGCCGGGCCGCCAATCTAAGCCATGCATAATTCATGGTGGAAATTTGCAGCATACCCATGGTGAACATTCGACGACGCATCTCATAATAAAAAGCTAAACAATATAGCAAATAAAAGAGATGTCGAGGTGTTCATTGTATGCTTGTCCTGTCATTTTGGTGTGGGCTTGTTCTATGTCATCGGGCACGGAGGTACCCCATTGGCGGTTCTCAATGATATGCATATACTTACAATGACAAGAGCCTTGCTTGGGACTCTAAGTAAAGTAGCATGAGGTTTGGGTACTCGTATTCACGGGGCACGAGGTTTTCAACTTATGATTTGTCAAGCATATGCATCATAATTATTCTCGCATTAACTTTAACCATTCAAGATGCTTATGATGGGGGCAATGAGAGCTCAAAGCCGGTAAGTACCATAATTTTTGAAGGTTATAAAACTTGCAATCACTGCTTCCCTCTGCGAAGGGCCTTTCTTTTACTTTTATGTTGAGTCACCACCTTCTTTCTTTATGCACCATTAAGAGAGCATAGTTGTCATTCTTAGTGTGATATGCATTGTCCCAAAGTTCATTGATTGATTCATATTGTTGGTTTCACTTGTTCTTAAATTATTTGTATCTAGTCGCCCTCTTAAACTTGAAGGTGTCCTATGCATTTATATTTTGCTCGCTTTGAAGGACAAGCTGAAAACCTTTTGTATGTTTTTCCTTGTGATTTGAACACATGTTTGACTTTCATTGTTTCATTTTTATGATCTTTTGTTTGTGTTCATTTGCATGTTTACAACATGGTTGCTAAGTTCTTATTGTCATGATTATATCTTCATGCCCATGTTTTAAGTTCTATTGATCCCAGCTCACCAATGCTTACATATATGATCAAGATTGTGTAGGTGCATGTCACCTCAAAAATTATTCTTTTGTTATCACTTACCTACTCGAGGACGAGCAGGAGTTAAGCTTGGGGATGCTTGATACGTCTCAAACGTATCTATAATTTTTGATGCTCCATGCTTGTTTTTACACCATTTGCCTATTATTTCGTTACACTTAGTGACATTTTTATGTATTTTCCAGAACTAACCTATTAACAAGTGCCACAGTGCCAGTTTCCTGTTTTCTGCTGTTTTTGTGTTTCAGAAGTGATACACAGGAAATATTCTCGGAATTGGACGAAAAAAGTTTCTGAAGTCTTATTTTACCCGGAAGCTTCCAGAGATCCGAAGGAGAGTAGGAGGTGAGGGACCAGGGGCCCACACGCACAGGTGGCGCGGCCAGCCCCTGGCCCGCGCCACCCCCGTGTGTGGCCGCCTGGCCCCTCCTCTGACATCGCCCCTTCGCCTATAAATACCCCCCGACGAGAAAAACCTAAGGGCCCGATCAGTTTTCCAGAACACATCGCGATCCGCCGCCGCCGTCGACCCGAAGATCGGGAGGGTCCAGAAGCTCTTCCCGGCACCCTGCCGGAGAGGGGAATCGCCACCGGAGGTCTTCTTCATCGCCATGCTTGCCTCCGGAGCGATGAGTGAGTAGTCTACCTTGGACTATGGGTCCATAGCAGTAGCTAGATGGTTGTCTTCTCCACCATGTGCTTCATGTTTAGATCTCATGAGCTGCCATACATGATTGAGATCACCGTTATGTAATTCTACATGTTTGGTTTGTTGGGATCCGATGAATATTGGTGTTTATGATTAAGTTGCTGTACTGAATTATATCTTTTGTTATCTCTATGTTGTTTATGATCTTGCATGCTCTCCGTTGTTAGTAGCTATCTTGGCCGAGTAGTTGCTAGTGACTCCAAGAGGGGGTATTTATGCTCGATAGTGGGTTCATGCCTCTATTTCACCTAGGGGAGTGACAGAAACCTCTAAGGTGGTAGATGTGCTGTTGCTACTAGGGAGAAAACAACATTCATATGCTCAAGGGCATATGCTTTGTTTACATTACACACTTTGCTTAATGCAACTATCTGTTGTTCGCAACTTAATACTTCTAGGGTGTTCGGATTGATATCCCAGGGAGTGGATTATTAGTCATAGATGCAGTTGGATGGCGGTCTATGTATTTTGTTGTAATGCCCAGAGTAAATCTCATAGTGATCTTCTTGACATATCACGTTATCTCTATTCTATCAATTGCCCAACTGTAATTTGTTTACCCAGCATGTGTTATTTTATCTATGGAGAGACACCACTAGTGAACTGTGGACCCCGGTCCTATTTCCATCATATTGCTATCACCTGTTTACTTTACTCGTACTGTTTACTTTACTCGCATACTATATTGTTTTCCACTCGATACGCTCATAACCTTTGTTTCAAGCAAACCGGTGAGATTGACAACCTCATCGCAAGTTGGGAACAAAGTATTTGTTTGTGTGTGTGCAGGTTCCGCGTTGCTACTGGCTGAAGACGAGTCAACAAGTATCGTTAACGGCGCCCTTGTTGGAGTGTTACTAAGCCAGTGCGCAACACCTTCAGTCGTCATTGTCTCTCCTCTCCTGTTCGATAAACCTTGGTTTCTTAAACTGAGGGAGAACTTGCTGCTGCACTCATCATACCTTCCTCTTGGGGTTTCCAACGGGCTGGTTATTCACCACGCACAAGGACAGTCTGAAGCCACATTCACTTGGAGCATCAACCAGCTCGACCCGTCACTGGCATTACTTCTCTCCCTCGACACGAAGCTGGTGTTGGAGCCGAGCTTGCCAGGCCGGACCTGGAGGCGGCAGATCCCGGGAAGCATCAGCGGCTTCGACTGGCTCGAGGCGGAAGTCTGGAGGCGGTTCCTGGGTGGCGCAACTGCTCAGCACGTACCTGGAGGCGGCAGATCCCGGGTGGCGCCACCCTCCTATCAGCTCGAGCGCATCCGCAAGGGAGCTGCTCGGCAACGTCTCTGCAATACTGCAGTACATCGACTTGCCTCCGCCTCCACAGCAGATACAAGCCAAAAGGTAAATTCCTTTCAACCTTTGTTGCTCCCGTGGGCTTTTGATTTCTTGCTTGTTAAACTCTGCAAAGCACACAGTTCTAATTATTAGAAAAGCCGACGAGTAATCCAGTGATTTCGGTAACTACGTGCTTGAGCCGTTTGCTGCTCTGAATATGCACGTCTAGCTGCTCTAGCTTGCTCTGCTTTACAACATGCCAGCTTATGAAATTGTATGAAGAAAAGGAAAAAAGAGCGGTCAGTATGTGTATCGCATGGTTTCATTTAATTTGTAATTTAGCACAAATATATGAAACTATGCAACTGCTTAATAGGGAGAAGTTAACTTCTGTACACACTGCTGCAGTTACAATAATTGTTACAGCTTGCTATTCTTGCTAGTTTCTGACTCAAAGAAACTCATGCCTTGTTATAGCTTCCTTTAGCTTGTTTAGGCAGTAGTCTTGGCTATGGTTATTGGGTAAGAAACAGTTTCTGACTTGAAGAAGACATGGTCATGGCTTTTGAGTCATGAGTTTCTGTTAGAGTATTGGTAAATTTCATTTGAGTGAATTTGATTTTCACTCTGTATTGGTAAGAAGCAAGAATGGCACTTTTATGCATTCAATTCAAGAGCAGAAAGCTGCGGAAGAAGCACATCAAGGGAGTTGTACCCCAGTCAGCGCCGCATCGCCTGAGAGTGACCCTGACGAAGATGCGGAAGAAGGTCCAGATGTTCCTGCCGATGAAAACCTGCAGGCCAGTAGTGCACAACGTGATGATGGCGTCCAAGACTCTGAATCTGATGGAGAAGAGGAGGAGGAGTAGCGCAAAGGCAGAGAGCCAAGACGCACCAGACCGTCCAAGACTCTGAATCTGATGGAGGCGACGAGCGAGCGGAGCACCGGCGCGGAGCACCGGCGCTGGAGCCCTCCGACGGCGAGCGGAGCACCAGCGCGGCCAGAGGGAGCTCCGGATAGCGGCGGAGCGACAAGGGTTGGCGAGGGAGCGGCAAGGCGGGGGACGGCCGGCGGGGGAGCTTGGCCTCTCCTCCGCTCCTGGAGGGCACCGCCTCCTCTGCTAGTGGAGCGGCCGCGGCTGGCCAGTGGGGGCGAGTGCCCAGCTCTGGCGCGTGCCCAGCTCTGGCGCGCGAGCCCTGCTTCGGCGCGAGCCCAGGTCCAGCCGTCCCTGATTTCGATTTGGGACCACGTGGGAGAAGAAACAGTTTAGAAAGGGGGTTTTTGCAAATGTTATGTTTAATGGGCTGGGCCGCTTGGGGGCCATTTAATTCGGGCCGGAGGGAGTAGTATAAACTTTGCACAAAGTCTAAGATATTTTTAATGGATCGGAAAGACTATTTGAGAGATTCCTGCATAGTTTTTTTTAACGCTACTAGTTACGCTTCAAAAGTACAACTCTGCTCCCAATAGCATATTCTTCTAGACCGAAAAATAGATTTTTTTACAAATATATACCTCTGCTGAACGTATTTGTTCAAAATAGTCCCCTTCCAAATTATTTGACAAATCTGGCCTGGCGGAAATGAGAAAAAGTGTCACGTAGCACCTCCCGCCATATGGGTTGGCGGAGGACACATTCCGCCGTGCAGAGTGGCGGTTAGTTTTTCCCGCCATAGCTCTTGGCGGAAGTGGTAGGGCCAGATATTGTCAGACGGCGGGATGTGTATTCTCTAGTGCCATGTCATTCCGGCCTAGCCTGTGGCGGGAGCTACATGATTGAGTGGCATTGCAGTGCATGCTTCACGCTGGTTACTCATCTTGTGGTCATGCACATGATTGTCTGACCCTGTCTTTTTTGCATGTCGATCAGAACAACCTTCACTAATTCCAACGAATGCATGTGTGTATGCATGTACCTTCCGCCAAAATGTATACAGGGATGACGCGTCGACCCTTCCGCCAGACATCATCGTGGACCTTACCACCTTCCGCCAATGCGTATGGCTACAAGAATCTCCCGCCAGTCCGGATGGCGTGAAGTTTCAACCACCAAACCCTGTGGTGGGAGGTGCCACGTGGCACTTTTTCTCGTTTCCGCCAGGCTAGATTTGTCAAATAATTTGAAAGGGGTTATTTTTGATAAATATATTTGGCAGAGGGTCATATTTGTAAAAAAATCCGAAAAATAATACTATACTACATAATCTTGATTCTTGGTTTCTGTGGAGAAAAGATAAGCTCAATACCAAATTTATACTTGTTAAGCACTGAACTTTATCTTTTGTATTCAAAAACCTAGTACATGTTGTAAGCCGTTGCGCATCCTTTTCTTAATTGGGAACTCACAAATTTGTCAAAGGTCATCCACGACGGGCGGAGGCAACAACGGGTGGACAGGAGGGCCGCGCGCGGCCGGGCTTCCTCGTCAACCCTCGGCCGTATCCGATTAGGCAACGCGACAAATGGATTACACGCTACTTGAAAACTTGGCCGTATCTTCTAATAGCGGACTGGTGGAAAAAAGGCCTTTAATCCCGATTTGTAAGGCCTATTAGTTTCGGTTGTAGCAACCGGGACTAACAAAGCGAGACTAAAGGCTGGAGCCTTTAGTCCCGATTGTTTATGAACCGGGACCAATGGGCCTCCACGTGGCCTGGGTCATGTGCTGCGGTTGGAGGACCTTTGGTCCCGGTTCGTAACACCGACCGGGACTAAATGTCCGTTTGGAATAGAATCTGTATTTTCTTTTTTAGAATTTCTCTATTTTCTTTATTTCTCTATTTTCTTTATCGCACTGGTGGAAAAAAGGCCTTCAATCCTGGTTTGTAAGGCCCATTAGTCCCGGTTGTAGCAACCGGGACTAACAAAGCGGGACTAAAGGCTGGAGCCTTTAGTCCTGGTTGTTTATGAACCGGGACCAATGGGCCTCCACGTGGCCTGGGTCATGTGCTGCGGCTGGAGGACCTTTGGTTCCGGTTCGTAACACCGACCGGGACTAAAGGTCCGTTTGGAATAGAATTTGTATTTTCTTTTTTGGAATTTCTCTATTTTCTTTATTTCTCTAATATCTAATCACCTCTATTCTCATGTCAAATTAGATACTTATGGCTCTCACTCCATTCTCATGTCAAATTACATACTTGTGGTCCTCACTTTCCGGTCGGTCACCCATCCTCACACTGCTCCACCCTTAGCACGCTTAAGTTCTCCATTCCTTCTATAATAGCTTCCAATACTGTGCTCGCGACTTCTTGATATTGGTATGCTACCAATTCTATTAACATATACACTTTAGAAACATATAATATTACTTTTTTAAATTCCAAATAAATTCATAAATTAAATAACAATGATTAAGTAATAATAAGCATGAATGAATTCCAAATAATTTTTATACATAATTTAATTTTTAATAATTAAAATATTCAAAAAGGCCAAAAAACTTGAAAAATCCAAAATTTGAAAATTAATAGACTTGTTAACCAAACAAGAGGGAGTACATTTTTTCATATATATGTATGCACTCGCACACCACACCACACACACACACATCTAGTAGCCTTCTAGGTTTCAATAACTCCTAGCAATCTCAAAGTCCAAGCGAGCGTCTAGAGCGGCATACAACACTTGCTTGTCGCTTAATGGAACTTTGGCCCAACCATATATAAGTTCATCTTCTTCTTCCTCCTCGTCGCCCTTCTTCTTGTTCTTCTTGATCCTCTTCTTCTTCTCAAGCTTTGTCCCAACAGTAGCATTGGACAGATCGTATAGACTCGAAATTGGTTTGTTGGTGGGGTTCGGTATAATCACTTGGAGGTTGTACACCAACGGAATTTGAATTCCGTATGATTGCAGCATGCACACGTCATTGCCGATAGCCGCGCCGCAGAATCTAATGGTGGGGTCCCCCAAGAAATCCCTGAGTAGCTACGGCACATGATCGGCCCGACATATTTGGAAGACCAAAACCTCGGATGCCACCGAGAGTTGAAGGACAGCGGCACGCTGATGAGGCTTATCGCGAGGAGTGGTGAACTCACAGTCCAAGCCCACACATTTGATCGGTGCGGCGTCGAGGAACCGCTGCTTGACAGCATGGAGCCACATCTCCACCGTTGATGCATAGAGGGTTTCCGTGATGGTGAATTCCATCCCTTTGGCGGTGAGATTATGCACCCACGTCGCCGGCTCCATTGAAATGAGAGGGAGAGATAGCTTGATCGCCGGCCGTGCTATTGGTGTGGTTTTGGCGGTGAGATGCTAGGTGGTTTTGAGGAGAGATTAGAGAGGAAGATGATGATCAAGAAAGCTTAATAGAGGTTTCTTATATACTAGAGAGATAGAGAAGAAGAAGAAGAAGAAGAAGAAGAGAGAGGCCGCCGGTGTTGATTAGGCCGCCGGCCGGCGCTCTCCCTATGCGTTCGTTCCACATTACTGAGCGATCGAGTAATGGTCGCAGCGATTTCTGAAACGATCGCGGGAGAGCGGCGGTTTGTTTGAACTGCCCTTTAGTCCCGGCTCGTGGAGCAAACTGGGACTAAAGGGTGCCCTATAGTCCCGGTTCGCGCCATGAGCCGGGACTAAAGGCCCAAAGGCATTAGTCCCGGTTGGTAGCGCAAACCGGGACCTAAGGGCTCATTTGAACCGGGACTAATGCCCCCTGGCCCACATTTTCAAATGAATCAGGACTAATGACCCCTTTAGCCGCGGACCGAATACGTTGGGGACTAATGTGGGAGAATGGAAGCCCTTTTTTCTACTAGTGGCGGTTTGCTAATCACGGTGTTCAGGGTCTTGTTGTATTTCGTCCTTGAAAACTTCTTCTTTCTCCACTTGAGCTATCCGTGCGCATCCCGCGCCCTTTGCATTGCGATGGTGCTTTCGTGCAAGTTTATCTCGAAATGGTTATATTGGATAAGAATTTCAATCCTCGGCCTAAATCGTCATACTCTTACGAAACTATGTTTGTGTCAACAAAATCTCGTTTTAGACCCAACTCTAGCTGATATTACAAAACGTTCGTAAAATAACCATCGCCTTGCGGTTTAGAACCAAAAAAAGTCCCAACCAGAAACCGCAAAATGCCCTGACCTGCATTTTTTTTGCGATAAACCTCAAATGGGATTCCAAAACCCGCACATACGCGATCCAGAAGGCTAGGTTTTTGGTATACCGTAAACACGTATATCGCTTGGCGGGAGGAAACTTCAGCTTCTCCTTTTACGTCCCACGTGACGCCACCACCGGCATTTTCCTTGCCCTCATGCCATCTTTCCTCCACATATGCCGCAATCGTCACCATGGACCCCTATGTACCCCCACCGATCGATCCCGTGCTCGCAATCCCAATCCGCGCCTCCCATCGCACCCACATGTCCCGCTATAGGCAACAATGCGGAGGCACCTGCAGTTGCCGCTGCCACGGAGAAGCACAAGGGATGGTGCAAGCGCGTCATCACGCCCGCGGACCCTTTCGTGGCTGCCTCACCAACAGTTGGGTGTGGCCTTACTCCGCTGGTGCCGCCTCCCCGGGTGTGGACTAAAACGATGGGCGCAACGCCTTCGAAGACGGAGGGGAAGGCATACCAAGGCTCGAAAATGTTGACTCATCGAATTTGCCACCCTAGCGTCCACGACCTCCCCCCTCATCGACCAGTACTGACTGTGTCGCATGCTTGTGTTCAGCGATGTGCCAAAAAGGTATGCAAAATTAATGTCTACGCACGCTTCTATCCTTGTAGACAGTGTTGGGCCTCCAAGTGCAGAGGTTTGTAGAACAGCAGCAAGTTTTCCTTAAGTGGATCACCCAAGGTTTATCGAACTCAGGGAGAAGGAGGTCAAAGCTATCCCTCTCAAGCAACCCTGCAATTACGATACAGAAAGTCTCTTGTGTCTCCAACACACCCAATACACTTGTTAGATGTATAGGTGCACTAGTTCGGCGAAGAGATAGTGAAATACAAGTAGTAATGATGATTATAAGTAGTAAATGTAATCTGAAAGAAATATCGCTGTGAGCAAACATGTAACAAAACTGAAAGAAAACGGTGTGCAATGCTTGGAAACAAGGCCTAGGGATCATACTTTCACTAGTGGACACTCTCAACAAAATAACATAATTGAACCAATAGATACTAATATCAATATGCCACTCTAAACAATTCTCCAATGGAAAATGAACACTAATCATGCGTAGGGCTACGAAGCACTCCTCAAAGTCCGTATTTCCCCAAACTAGATTGTCCCACACTATCACCATGAACGCACTAGATGGTTCCAACAAACACCAACAATTCATAGAGACATTAACCAAAAAGACACACATAATGCGCACACTAGTCACCTTCACATTACGATACAAGGTGTCTCCGAAGTTTACAATAATAAAGCACGGAAGTAGCATAATATCTGAATAATAGCATCTACCAATTCAACTAGATACAAAGCTCACGATCATATAAAGATCACATCATGGGAGAGAGAGGTGAACCACATAGCTACCGATAGAGCCCTCAGCTCCGGGGGAGAACTACTCCCTCCTCATCATCGGAGGTAGCAACGACGATGGAGATGGCGGTGAGGTCGATGGAGACAGCGGAGACAGCGATGGAGACCGATAAAGACGGCTCCGGGGGCACTTTCCCATCCCGGCAGGGTGCCGGAACAGAGACTTATGTCCCCCTAAATTTGTCTTCGAAGGCGGCGGCACTGCGGAACTGTTCTGAAAAAAATGCCGATTGTTTTAAGGTTTTCCATCGGGAGGCTCTTTATAGGCGAAGGGGCGTCGTCAGGAGTGGACCAGGGGGGCCTCACCACAGGTGGGCACGGCCAGGGCCTAGGTCGCGCCCCCTGGTGGTGAGGGTGCCCTCTGGCCCCCCTCCGGCTCCCGTTTGGTCCTCGTCCTTCCTCGGGGCAAAATAGGAGTTTCGGTCTTCATTTCGTCCAATTCCGAGAATATTTCATGTGTAGCTTTTCTAAAACACAAAAACAGCAGAAAACAGGGAACTGGCACTGTGGCATCTTGTCAATAGGTTAGTTCCGGAAATCGTATAAAAATGCCACGAAGTGTAAACAAAACATGAAGCAAATGGTGTAAAACAAGCATGGAGCATCAAAAATTATAGATACGTTTGAGACGTATCAGAAACCCCCTAATTTTATGTTTTTTTTGTCAAATTAGGTTTCAATGCTTAGTTTGCCCAGTTCTCTTTTGCATAGATACAATCTGCACTCTCTTTCCACCTCATATGTGAATATGTTGGGGAAAACTATGTCGACATTCATAGTGTGCTGCTAGATTCATTTGATCAAGAATATGATGCCAACGAGTTGGAATAGGTGGACGATGAAGCGTCTGATGCATATCAAGCAAACGGAATATCCAAAATGTCTGTGAATTACTTGGAGTGGGAAGACATTGCTTTGGTGAAGGCATGTGAGATTGTCACTAGATGCGGTGACCGTGAATGGTCAAACGGACAACAACTATTGGCAAAAATTGAGGACAAATTTCACCGTCATGTCAAAGATGTCGGAGCCATTAACCTTGCACATTGCGATCTCTCCAAGGCCGGTATGATGTGATCAAGAAATGTTGTAGCCGTTGGAGTAGATATTTGGGGCAAGTGAAGAATGCACCTCCAAGTGGATGCACAATTGATGACTACGGTTTGTTTGGGCATTTAATTTCAAATTTGTGTTCTAGTTTTCTCACTATGAATGTCCTCACTTTTGTCTTTACTATTATGTGAATGTAGGATCACATAGCTCAAGAAAGATACAAACAAATCACCGCAAAGCAAAAAGAATCATGTTTGCTCCAACATTGTTGGAAGTTGCTTGAACATAGTGAGAAGTGGAAGTTGAGTGATCATGAGGCTCCTTCACCAAGAAAAGGAGCTCCCATTACTTTTGGATGAGGATGAGGATGATGCACCGAACGGAGGAGGAAACGAAGAGATGTGGAATGGAAGCAGAAAGAGAAGATGTAGTTGAAGAAGGGCGAACAAAAGGTTGAGGGAGAAGATCGATGAGATGATGAAGTTAAAAAAATGCACAAGAACAATTGAAAGCCAAAAGGAGTGAGCCGATAAGAAGCAACAAGATAAAATGACAAGGTGGCTTCAAATTAAAGAAAATGGGAAGCGAAAAGCGGAGTTCGAAGAACGAAAAATCCGTTTGTGAAGCCGACATCATTGTCGAGGAGAACCGGGCGCTGATATTGGATCCAACTACAATGGATCCTCTAACAAAAGAGAAGTGGGGGATTAGAAGGGCCGAGATCTAGGAAGAAAAGAGTTGTTGCTTCGGCAGAGCTGCTTTCGCTAGTAGTGGTGGTGACAACAACTATGGGTGTGCTTCGACTGGTGGTGGTGGTGGAGGAGGCAACATGGGGATGTTGCTTGATTTGGCTCATTTCATCCATACTTATGTGTGTACTGATCCTACCTTTGTGAACTATGCATTTTGAACCAAACAGTGTAATTTAAATTATCTGTGTTTTGAATTTATGAATCGTTGATGCATCGGTCTAAACCCCTAAAGTATGAATTCTTGTTTCGTGCTATAAATTTTTTCAGGCAGAACAAATTATATATACCTAACACCGTAATGCGGGATCTTTTCTGCCTGATAAATTCTTATACAGCAAAACAAGTCTGCGGTTTAGCGCAAATGCGTCCAACATACTCCTTCCATTCCATAAAACTTGTATAGATCTAGCGGCACGTTTTATGGAACGGAAAGGATTACCTGAAAAATGTATAATAACAACAAAAGAACACTGCATAGGTATACTCACCCTGACAAGAAATATTCTGTCTAATCCAGATCCTAACCCATTTCTTCTTAATTGATGAAGATCGTATTACCCAGTCAGCTAATCTAAAACAACACAGCTCTCCCCACTCCAGCAGTTACCAGTACTGGGCTCCCCACCAACTCCAACATTTTGGCCTTGTGCGCTCGAGCGGATCCCTCCTCCCTCCCTCCCTCCCTCCCCGCCCCTCCCCAACCCTCGCTTCTCGAACCTTCTGGTAGATTCTTCCCGCGCCACCCCGCTCCACCTCCTCCTACTGCCTCGCCTTCCCCGCCGCCGCCGCCTCCCTCCGCAGAGGAGCCCAAGATGGACGAGGCCTGCGCCGTCTGCGCGGAGCCGCTCGAGTGGGTGGCCTACGGCACCTGCGGGCACCGCGAGGTCTGCTCCGCCTGCGTCGCCCGCCTCCGATTCGTCCTCCGCGACCAGCGCTGCTGCCTCTGCATGACCCACTGCCCCGCCGTCTTCGCCACCAAGGTCAGCCAACACCTAGGGTTTCGCTTTCCCCTCCCCCCTTCCCCTGCCCCCATCCCCTTTCGCCCTAGACACGCGCCTTTCTGAAATTTCAGAACTTTCCCACAATTGCGCCCTAATTGCTGTATGGCTTCTCGCTGGATAGGCACTGGGGGACCGCACGAAGGTGATCAGCGATTTCTCGGCGCTCCCGGCCGTGGCCGGCGAGGGGAAGGCCGGGGAGTACTGGTACCACGAGGGCACGCAGGTGTGGTTCGACGACGCCGACCATTACAGGACCGTGCGCGCGATGTGCCAGTTTTCTTGCGCTGTTTGCAAAGACAGCACAGACACCCCTGCCGGCAAGAAGGGCGGCAGTAAGGCGTCCAAGGCGAAACATAAGAAGAAGATCGGGAGCATCGAGCAGCTCAAAGGGCATCTGTTCGACCATCATAAGCTGTACATGTGTGACCTTTGCTTGGAAGGGAGGAAGGTGATGCTATTGATGGCCTACTTGCCCTTGTTTACTGGTTTAATTGTATTCTCTAATATCCAATGCTGTTCAACTATACTATCTTAGTGTTAGCATTTGATGGCCTAATGTGGATGCTATTGATAGTTTGGTGCAAGTTTAGGCAGATAACTTGGCGCAGTCGCCGCAGTGTGTTCATTTCATCCTTAAATTTAGAGATGCAAGTTTGGGACCCTTAGGGTGCCCTCTAACTTTTTGTAGTTCAAACAAATGAACTAGTTTTCTAAAAAAGATGTGATTTGTGAAAATCTAGTTCATTTGATTGAACTAAAGATGGTAGAGGGTACCCTAAAAGGTTACCCATTTTAAGTTGCCTAGTGCTCAGTACCGATTATTAATCCATACAAGACATGAAGTTATCTTTGTAAGAAATTCAAATTGTAATTCTTAGGTCATGTTGTTGCATGGTGCTATTAGTATCATTCACAAACTAGTAGTGTTTTGCCAGAGATTTTGTTTGCGGCCATTTACATCTAGCAAGCAACTACCATTATGTTTATGTTGAGATTATTATTTTCTGGTAATACTATACACATCAGATTGACACGTATCATCCCTTATTTGTATCCAGCAATGGATGATATATCATATATTTTAATCTCATTGAGACCATAGCGAACATTCATGTAGTCCTAATAGACCAGATCTTTAACCTTCTCAGAGTTCTCTCACTTTTTTCCATTCCAGTATTCAAGTTTATTACATCAGATGCAAACAGACAGTGGATTAAATTGTTCCTATTTAATATTTTGAAATTTCTGTGCATGAATGAACATATACATACAGCAGCATTTGACATGTACAACCTCTGTTTCAAATTATAAGACGTTTTGGTAGCTTACCAAAACGTCTTATAATATGGATGGAGGTAGTATGTAGTTAAATTAGTTAGGAGAACACTAAGATATATAGTTGAACCGTACTTTTTTTACCTGATACATAATGATTTAATATTTGTCATGTTGCCGATTACTTATGTATGGCACATTGGCTATTGCTATCAATTTGTGTATCATATCTGTATTTATATTCTTTTTTACCAGCCTAGCAAAAAACTGAAAAAGTATATGAATGTACATACTGATTACCATGATTGCACACTTGTCTTGATCCTTTGTAAAAATATTCTATGTATTCCACAATTTTTGTTTTATACAATAAATTCCTGAACTGTTGTTGTCTTGAGCAGGTACTTAGTTGTGAGCAGAAACTTTATACAAGGTCTCAATTAAGTAAGCACATAAAAGGTGGTGATTCGGAGGTGGATGGCAAAAAAAATGAGCGCAGAGGTTTTCTAGGGCATCCAATGTGCGAGTTTTGTAAAATCCCATTTTACGGAAACAATGAACTATATACGCATGTGACAAGAGAACATTATTCTTGTCACATATGTCAGAGGTTCTCTGCTACTGTTATTTTATTAGATTGGACATAAGTACCAAGTTATGCTATCACTGACATTGTGGTTCTGTAGGCAGCAGCGCCGGCATGAATATTTCATGAACTATGATGAATTAGAGGTATGTCATATCAAGGCTGCATACTCGTAATGACAACATCATCTTAGACATAGGCAGTAGAACCAAACATAAAATTCGTCTAAACAGTGTATATAGCAACAATATTTTTCTAGGAAGATACTGGACAGGATATAAAATAGTGTGTAGGTAAGATCTAAATTATCATCTTGTCTAAAAAGGTACATATTTCAGTAAAATTATGATGTTTTATCTAATTTATGAGTTTTTATTTATTAGGTGTACCTTATGTTTATAACATCAAATTAAATGATTAGGTGGCCAGGTGGCTGCCTAAGCGAGAGGGTGTGGCCTAGCACCTCGATGCTGCCTAGACAGACTAGGGCTAGGCGTTGTCTTTGGAACACTGCCAAGAGTATATTTGATCTATTTGATGTTACATCACTTTGTGAGATGGAGTTAATGTCTGTAGTAGCTAAGCTAGACCATAAAATACCGGTTATCTATTCAAACGTGGAGCTGTGCCTGCTAGGCCTTTTAATGTGGATATAAATATGATGTCCATTTTGGGTGCCTATCCATGGCATCTTCACCTGTAGATTTGTACTGCATATCATCAAAGATGATGGAACTGAGTTTAGTGTCTGACTCAT
Organism: Dactylis glomerata; assembly: GCA_007115705.1. Lineage (NCBI taxonomy): Eukaryota > Viridiplantae > Streptophyta > Magnoliopsida > Poales > Poaceae > Dactylis > Dactylis glomerata. The sequence goes on from QXEO01001110.1 coordinate 542,982, forward strand.
TTTAAATTTGAATAAGAAGTCACACTTGTACTAAAGGACATGTGAAAGTCTAACATTGTGCATGGGCATATTCAGATGCATTTTCGGAGCGACCATTTCTTCTGTGAGGACAGAGAATGCTTGGAGAAGAAGTTCATTGTCTTCCAAAGTGAAGCAGAGCTCAAGGCAAGTCAAAACACAATTTACATATCGTTAGATCATCTTCGCTGCGCATGTCAACAGATCAGTTCTTGGCAGCTGGTTATGCTTTGATAATACTACATTTTTTTTACTTTCCATCCACTTATACAGAGACACAACGCAGTGGAGCATAGGGAGCGGAAGCCTCATGCAAGGAGAACTGCTACTTTCAAGGTGAACTTCTGACCATTGACACATTTGCATGAAACTTAAACATGGTATCAAAGTAGAGGTCTTGGGCTCGAGTCTCAGCTTTCGTGGTTTAATATTTTTTTTTGCTCTTTCCTCTTTCTGTACACGTGTAGGTCTCATCGAGTCACAATTGCGAGATACTGGGTCGTGGCTCAGGAAATCAGGTTGCTTCTGTTGCAGCTCCCTTGCGATCTAGTTCTGGGCAAGCATCACAAGCAGGCCAAAGCTCTGGGACGAACCGTGTATTGCAGCCATCATATTCTTCTCTCCTCTCCCGCCAGGAGGTTCCTAGTGCAAGAATAGGCTCTGGTTTTCAAGAAGTTTCACCCCCTCCCATATCAGAGCAATCAAGGTATACACCAGCTCTTAGCCAGAGTTCAAGGACCGCTGCAAGTATAAGGGATGAGGAATTCCCTCCTTTATCAGTCACTAGTAACAGGAGCCCTACTTTAACACAGCAGGGGGTAAGAAAGGTAGTCGAGAACACTCATGCATCTGGCCTCCGACAGCAAAGCAAGGGAATTGCGAATATGCACCATTCTGTTCAGATTCAGTCCCCTGAAAATACTGATATGATCCGCTCTGGTTCAGTACACTCCCCAAGTTGTCGTATGCCCAACCCAAGTCCCAACATTAGCGGATCATTGAGTTTGACTTCTGCTGAAAATGAAATGCGTGCAGCGAATAATTTCTTGGTTGAAAGAGTGCAGACTGCATTAGGCATGGACCGGGATAGGTACGTGATGTTTAAAGAGATCTCAGGGGAGTACCTTGAAGGCGTTATCAATGCTTCAAGTTATCTTTCATATGTTGAGCAATTTGGTCTCTCGCACCTTGTTCCTGAAATGGCGAGGTTACTGCCTGATCCTCATAAGCAGAAGGAACTTGCTGATGCCTACTATGCCAATTTGCGTCTTACAAGCCTCCAGGGAAATGGTGGTGGTGGAACTGTTAGCTCCCGGAAAAATAAGGGGAAGGGGAAACTTTCTGATGCTGCAGGAAATACCACTGCTGCACTTAATTCACTATTAGAAGATAAGTTCCTTTGCACTGCCAACAAGCTTCAGCTACAGGGAGGAGACTCCGGAGTTCCGCTAAGAGAAGGGTGTGGAGCAACCGTGAAGAGTGCTCGGCAAAGCCACGGGGGACAGAGACTCTCTTTGGGCAAAACGAAGAAGTGAAAAGTTGCTACCTGTGCTGCTGTGAACATCGACATTCTTTTTCTTTGCTTCGTGTCTGGTTAGTTATAGATAAACTTAAACATGGCGGTGAGATGCCGTGTAGTCCTGTCTTGGAACTTATGGTTGAGTTTGCATGAGTGCATCGCGAATGCGGAGAGGGGATTTGGACTATGTTGATTAATGTGTTTGCTGTCATTAGTGCTGCTGTATTGTGTTCAAGCTGCTTTGGCAGGATTGGTATTTCGAAGTTTGTCGATTTTTATACATTGAATCCATGTCGAACTGCTTATTTTTTTTATCTTCAAGGATACCCACATCACCCCATCAGTATGTTATTTTGCAGTAATTAGTTTTAACAAACAAGTGCTTGGCCAAAAATATGTTATTTTGCAGTAATTAGTTGTAACAAACAAGAAGATGCGTGGCGTTGCCTAACCAAATCCAGCTTGGCAACGCAGCCAGTAGAAGGAAAGAAGCTCTGCTCCGCACATCACCCATCAGTACCAGGAGTGCCTACGCTCCTCGCGAAGCTCTTGCTCCATTGAAGGCGGCTGGAGCAGGCGATGCACGTCCCAGGCTCCGCGCTGATCACCGGAACAGGAGCGTCCCCTGCTGCTCTCGTCCATCTGCTCGCCGAGAGCCAACTCCATGTGAGGGCAGCACCACTCGTTGCCCCTGCGCTGCACCGGAGGCAGTTCCGGCGGCCGTGTTCCCCGATGCGGAATTGCGGATGACAGGCGTCCGGGAGAAGCGCAACGTGACCATGGCGGTGCCGGCGAGGAGGCGTCGAACGTGTGCACTGCACGGCGGAAGGCCGTCACCCAGTATAGGCAGAAGGCGTCCGGCCTGCTCGACGGCGTGGAGAAGATGCGCTGCGCCTGCAGTTCCGGCTTCGCATTCTCCACGAGCTCACGGCATCGAATGAGGATGATTCGACTAGTCGTACGTTTACGATCACATTGTGCCATTCCAAAGATCGTCTTGCTGATATTGGCTAGTGCAGCGAACTGGTGTGGCAGCCAACTCTCTGTTTGTCTGTTGAGCTAAACATCGTGCTCCCTCCGTTCCATATCGCTGATTTCAGCGACAAGTTATATGAAACAGAGGGAGTAGCAATGTCCTCGGCAAGCATCAAACGGTAACAAACTACTTCGCGTTTTGGTAAATCGATAGCAACTGACGTCTGGTTCACGTCGGCGAATGCGACCTCGCAGCTGTCCGTGGTGACTACGGCAGCGCAAAGATATTGATCGATGCGCTGTCCACAAATCTGATATGCCTAAACTACCAAATTCATAGGAAAGTATCAAGAACACATCAGAGATCCAGACTACTTTTATTACACCAATTTCAAAGGTTCCTATTGGCCGAATTTATGAGTTTACAAGCCAAATATGGAGGCCAGCCGGAACGCGGCGGCTAGGGTTCAACCCGAAGGAGGAAAAGATAAGGAATTACATGCGAGGATGCTAGCTAAATAACTCTGCTAGAATCGAGCCAAGCGACGGAGCAGTTGGAAAATAACTGACGAAATGAAAAAGGGACGATGGCATTCAAACTAGCCGATAGCTCCATCGTAGCCGTTCAAGGGAGGATCAACGCTATCGGTGAGCGTCTGATGGCGCGAACTCTGAAATGATCAGTACTCTTCCTGACAAAATCCTGGGCAGGGCCTAAGGCAATGTCGTTCATCGCGTCGCTGAGATCGTAAACAATTTGTCAGTACTTTGCCAGCGCAATAGTGTAACACTGCTGAATAAGGATCCCCTTCTATGGGGCCTGGAGGGCGGCGATGCGCTCGCCGATGTTCTTGTCTGCTACTCTGTTATATTCAGATGGCGAGGCCGAGCTTGTCCGCGGCGGCTCTGCCCTTGTCGGCTTCAAAGAACTTGATGCAATAGTCATAGCTGACGACGATGCCTTTGTTGTTATCAACGACGTACTTACTTGCACGCATCTTCTAAAGTGCTAGCCTTGGACAACATGGAGGAGGCGAGGAGGAGAAACAAAACAAGCTGGGCTTGAAGGTGCAGGGGGCTCATGGTTCTGGACTTCTAGTGGTTCGATTGTCTTGCTCCTAGATTGTTGATCGTATGCATGCATGGTCTGGTAATACATAGACCATCGTATAGGGCCACCTTTGGAGAGTGGAGATTTTTGGCACCAGGACACCAATGATCCCACTACTTTAAAGAATACTAGTAAGATTGCACGTGCACGCACGTCTTAACAAATATTTATAAAATTAAACATTTTTTAACATATGTTGCACGCAAGCATATTAAATCTTGTATAATTTTTGTGGGCATCTATACAACGAAAAATGTTAGCAAAAATCATGGGTTTTCATGGGAGCATGGTTAATATAAAAAACTTTATTTTAGTCGAACCAACAACATTATGCTAAAAGCATTTCTCATTAGGGAATCACAATAATTTAATTTCAACAACATTAATATATGCTAAACTATCTTAACCATTAAGAAAACAAAATCAGATGATGTGAGTATTGGTCACAACTGTCTCATATCTGAAGCTTGCATTGCTAACACAAATGTCACTAAAAGTATACGTAACATGGAAGACGAAAGACCCGGATCTATCCAAGCCAAGGCTTCCAAAAGTTTATCCTGCTAACATAAGACAGATCCTCTTCCTCGTATCTTCTCTAAAACCAAGGGCTGCTTTATCCACACATTCATGCTGAGGTAGGTACTCAAATCGTGCACTGCAATCCAAACATTTTATCCTTGACAAAAAATACAAATAGTTCGTAGTGAAGTAAACTACTTTTCAGATGAAGGGAATTATCGTACCTAACTATTATTCTAGCCATCTATAAAATTAACAGATTTATTCCTGTTTTTGCAAAATCTAACCCATCCAAAGTAGTAGTATCTAATTTTTTACCTTGAATCAGGCAAGGGAATCTGGCTGTAGGTGTACGCTGTGATTCAGTCAAGGGGACTTGGTTGTAGGTAGTACGCCGTGTATACAGGCATCAAAGAAGGAGTGCCTAGCGTCTCAGCGACAGCCTCTAATCGAATTAGAGCAGGAATCTACAATCCGCAAATAATACTATAATAGCATTCATACTCCCTTGACTTGAGTGGCAGCCGCAGTCGTGTCGAGAGCCGGTATGGGAGGAGTACGGAGAGGGCCAACTCGAGTTTGATAATCAGGAATATCGAGGGCGGCATGTATCAGCAGCACGGGCACCCATCCCTCATGTCGTCTTTCCAGATCAGTGCAAGCCGCCAGCACGGTCAGTCGGTCATCTCCCTGGACATCTCATTGCCCTTCCTGTCAGCCGCAACCTGCGCAGGCGGTGTGACCTCATCGGAGAACCCTCGTTTGTGTCCTAGGCAGGCAGCAGCTCCACGGTGGTGGCAGCGGCTGGGCGGTGGTCTGGTGACTCGTAACCAGGAGGAGGCGGCGGCGTTGACCTACAACATGAGGAATTGGAGTATGGGTGCGATGGAGGCCGAGGAAGGGGGTGAGATCAGGACGATCGATTGGTCGTGCGAGATAGTTCCTCGGTACTGCAGGACGTGCGTGCCCGGTTTTGTCCGCCGGCAGAACATACAATTGTAACCGTCGATCCGATTGGCTGATACTTGATGTAACATGGACTGTTGGATTTGTGTAAGGTGATTAGATCGGACGGTTTTGGTTCTCCCGTGTACAATTGCAGGTACAATTGGTTGTGTGGCTTTAGGGTAATTTAAGTTTGCTCTTTTATTAGTAGTTTAGATTTAGATATTATATTTATAAGTTTTTAAAATATGAAAAAAATAAGATGTAGATAATAATTTATCCCACAAACGTGCAAAATATTAATTTCAAATATTTCGTATTTTTGGCTACATAAAAGTGACAAGTATGTCGATCTGAGTATGTATATTTTTAAATCTCCAAATCTTATCGGATTTTGTCATTTTTGTGTAGCCTACAATACAAAGAATTTCAATGTTTTTTTAATATGTCCGGAATTTTTTCCATGTTTTTTTGAATATGATTTTTATTTTTTTAAACAACTAGATCAATGGTGCCCACGAGCCAAAAACAGTTTTCACACCTTTGGAATAATAAATAGTGTTAATTAGGTGCAAAAATACGCTCTTACTAATTAATTTGGCACCATTACTTTCATATAGTTACCCACTCGTTCTACTCCTCCTTCCCAAACTAGGACGCCTTGTTTTCGATAGTGCCTATAGTTATTTGACAAAGTCAAACTTCACAAATTTTGACCAACTGTATTAAAAAGTTTCGGCATTTATAATCCCAAACCAATATTTTAGAAATATCATGAAATATATTTTCATATTATGTGCATTTGATATTTTTGATTTTAATATATAATTTGTCAAATTTTAAAATGTTTGACTTTGGCTAAAAATTATAGGCATCCTATTTTAGGAAATAGAGAGAATTTATTTCTCAAAATACCTCTATTTTTAAATAAAGGGAATATATTAGTACCAATATGATACTCCCCCCATTTTAAAATGTAAGGCGCCTAAGCTAGTCAAAAGTCAACATCTTCCAAGTTTGATCAAGTTTATACACAAAAATATGAATATTTAGAATATCGAATAAACTCATTGAGAAAATTTTATGGTAAATCTATTGATATGGATTTGGTATCATAAATATTCATATTTTCCTGTATAAACTTGGTCAAACTTAAAAGATATTGATTTTTTTACTAAACTTAGGCGCCTTACATTTTGGGACGGAGTGAGTACAAAATAAAGGGAATTAATTTGGCACCATTACTTTCATATAGGTACAACTAAGCAATGTCGTCGCGCATTTGCAATATTACCTTATTGAAGGTGGGTGGGTCGAAGCTCGGCTTTCGTGATGAAAATTCGAAGATCGACTCATCATTAACGCGCTTGTGGTCCCTTCTTCAAGGGCTTGGCATATCAGATGTGTAATTTCTGTTTGCTTTGTATTAGCACAATGAAATTATTTATCGCGAGGCATATGACATCAGGTTTTTTTTTTTGGGTCGTATACGGCTTCGGTGCCTAAGTTTGCATTGCTTTATAAAATATATGGATGTATGCACCAGCCGATGCACAGGCCAGGAAAAAAAAGGAGAGTTCCATTATCGTGTGAAGTCGGACTATGGTACACATATGTTTCCTATCATTTGCTAGGCATGCAAAGGCGCCGAACCAATATGCCTTCTTAGTGACCATGGAGAAGAGAAGAACCTCCTCAAAAGCATAAATAGAGCTCCAACCCATGGCATCAAGCCCCACACTGTCAGCAGCTACACTATCTAGACATTGAACTTAACACGTTAAGCAAGGTATATAACACTTCTTTTCTTTTCCTTTATAAGGCCATGTTTCGGACGCGGGAACTCAAAACACGGGAATAAAAACGAAATTGAGATGTCAAATACAACCTATATGAATAAAAAGCATAGGAAAATTCCGTAGTGTTTTTTTAGATGTCATGCTGGAAAAACAGAGAAAACGTAGACATAAAGAAATAAAACATGAGGTAAGTAAGACCTCATGTTTGTTTTCCTCTCCAAAACTCCTATTCGAACAACCAATTTCATAGAAATTTCAAAGATATCTACGATTCCTATTGATTTGTCCCAAACAGACGAGATGATTTTTTTTCCATTCAGGAATCCTATCAACTAGAATTGCCAACTTCTTCTATAGTTCTAAACGGGCCCTAAGAGTTTAGATGGCCTTTATATGGGCACATATCCACTTATGAACTTCTTTTGTACTAGAGGTTTTGTCGAGATTAGAGGGGTGATGACCCACAAGTATAGGAGATCGCAATAGTCTTCGAGGGAAGTAAAACCCAAATTTATTGATTCGATATAAGGGGAGCCAAAAAATACTTATAAGCCTTAACAGATGAGTTATCAATTCAGCTGCACCTGGAAACAGACTTGCTCGCAGCGGTTTATCAGTAGCAACAGTTTTATAGTGGTGATAGTAGTAAAAGAGTAACAACAATAATAAAGTAAAAGCATTAATAGTAGCAATAGTAACAGTAGGATTAAAGACTGTAGGCATAGGGATAGATGTACGGACGTTGCATGGATAAGATAATTCATAAAATCAGCGAGACATGGGCAATTGCAGATACATAAAGATAAAGCATCCTAGTACTAAACAACCATAGGCATATGTTCCGTAAATAGTCGTACGTGCTCGCGATGAGAAACTTGCATGACATATTTTATCCTACCAGCCTGTTGCAGCAGGGCCTCAAGGAAATCTACTGGTAATTAAGATACTCATTTTAATAAAGTACCGGAGCAAAGCATTAACACTCGGTGAACACATGTGATCCTCACATCATAGCCATCCCCTCCGGTTATCACAATTGTTGTCACTTTGGGGCCTCGGGTTTCGGACAACGATATGTGTAAACAACTTATAGGTAAGATCATAAATAACAAGTATCATCATAAAACAATAACAAGTTCAGATCTGAGATCATGGCACTCGGTCCCAAAGTGACAAGCATTAAGCACAACAAGTTGTAATAATTTCATAAGCACTAATAATAGATACTAGACACTATGCTCTAACAATCTCATAGCAAATTACATGAATGATCTCATCCAATCCCTACCATCCCCTTCGCCTACAGCGGGAATTACTCACACATGGATGAGGGTGTCATGGATGGTTGATGGAGAGACGTCGGTGATAATGGTGATGAAGATCTCCTCCAAATCCCCGTCCCGGCAGGGTGCCAGAACGGAGTTTCTGGTTCCGAATCGCGGTTTCTGATGGTGGCGGTGCAGCGGAAGTCTATCTGGGAAAAACGCTGAACCCCTGCTCCTTTCAGGTCAGAGGGTATATGTAGGCGGAAGGAGGGGTCGAGGCGATGGCCGAGCTGGCCTCACCATAGGTGGGCGCGGCCAGGCCTGGGCCGCGCCCCCTGGTGGTGATCCCGGCTCCCAGCCCCTCTCTGTCTCCTCTTCTGGCTCCGTGGGTCTTCTGGTAAAATAGGATTTTTGCAATATTTTCTGGGATTTTTCCTGAAAGTCGGATTTCTGCACAAAAACAAGACACCAGGGCAAATCTGCTGAAAATAGCGTTAGTCCGTGTTAGTTGTATTCAAAACATAGAAATTAGAGGAGAAATAATAGCAAAAGTGTTCGGGAAAGTAGATACGTTTTGGACGTATCAACTCCCCCCAAGCTTAGCTATTTGCTTGTCCTCAAGCAATTCAGTTAACAACTGAGAGCGATAAAAAAAACTTTTACAAACACATTTGCTTCATAAGATGTACATATTCTAACTATATGGTCAAGTACTCAGGCAATTCATAATAAGAAATATGCAACTAATGTTACCTCATAGTCAAGCAAGCTATGAAAGAGTGCCAATGCACAAATAACAAGCAACATAAACATAAGAGGCTGCAAGATTGTAGTGTTCATAAATAATAGGGAAGAGTGGTACCCCGCTTGCCTTTATTTGTAGAGCAAAACATAAATGCTGAGGCACCTCTGAAGTTCAAGGGAAGACTAGAAGTAAAAATATCAAAGATACAAGCATAAAAGTTATACCACAATTAACCGTGTTCTGGGACAAGCACATTTGAAAGGGCATGTGCCCCCATGTGTGGTTTTGGTAATTAATGACAATCCCTATGGACTAATGTTTGCATTGAGTTATATTTGTAGGACTTGTCCGTAGACAACGCTTGATCCATATGTTGGGTTCAAGGTTGTAAGAAGTTGAATATAAAGAATATTATGTGATGATCAAGGTGTTATTCAAGGAGTGATCCGAAGATTGGTCATAAAGGAGTTGAGCCTATATAGAGTGTGTCTTGAGGAATAAGATGGAGTGAGCTCTCATGTGCATTCTCAAGACATCATCAATGTTGATCAAGTCGAAGCGCAAGTTCAAGATAGGCTTCCAGAAGATATCATTTGCTTGAAGCTGGGTGTCCATTTGGTGGTAATGGACATGTGAAGATATTTCTCTAGTGTCTCTCCCATAGTGATGTATGGGGGAGCAATCCGCAAGACTTCACCGAGCAAGCGCAATCAAGAAAGGTAGTCCAACTTGAGAAGATCAAGATCGTCACCATCTAGCTCAAGTGGAATGCTCAAGGCAAAGGTATGTTCTTGATAGGGTTTCTTTCTTACCGGTCTCATAGTGTGGGAGACCGGGTTTACGATCGATAGCCGTACTATCAAGAGGGGCTCTCGAGTGAGTAACTTATTCGTATCGTTCGGAGAGAGCTCAAACCTTTGCATACTTGGCATTATCTTGCTTGGTTCTTATTTGGATTTTATCCATGTGAGGTTCTAGAGCTTGTGGTTATTTCCATGACAATCTCTAGCTCATCAAAAACGGATTTTGTATGGATCTCTTATTGCGTTTTTGGTGTTTGGAGAATTTACCGGTTCCTCATATAGAGATGCTTATTACCTCTAAATTCATCGTAAATTCTCCCTTGCTGGTTCTTATTATTTCATCAAAATTGGTTTCATCTCATTCGGAGTTTCCTTGCAAAAGTTATTTGGTTTTTGGGCTGTTCATTTCGGCCCCTGGTCCGGCCAGGCCGGGCTCCAGGCCGGACCTTCCGGCGGAGGACCGGACCGTTCCGGCGGTCCAGCCGAACTGGTGTTCTGGCTGCTTTTTCGGCCTAGCGCCGGATCCGCCCGGCGGGCCGCCGGACATCCGGCGAAGCGTACGGTCCCGCCGGACTTTTCGCCGGACCGTCCGGCCCAGAGGCCGGCGCCGCCGGACTTACGACCGAACTGGCCGGTGGGCTGCTTCCAACGGCCATATTTTTCCCCACCTATAAATACCCTTCTTCCTCCTTGAACCAACCATGTTTTTGGGCTTCTCTCTCCTCCATTGTTGACCTTCAAAGCTTGCCCTCCCTCCTCCATTCCCTCCATGTTTCTTGCATCTTTTTAAGGGAAAAGAGAGAGGAGATCTAGATCTACTTTTCCACCAATCACTTTCTCCTCTAAGTGAGGGGAACCTATTGGATCTAGATCTTGGAGTTCTTTGTGGATTTCCTCCTTGTTCTTCCTTTCATATCCTCCATAGCATTTGTTGCTTTGGTAGGATTTGGGAGAGAAGGATTTGAGCACTTTGTGTGTTCTTGCCGTTGCATTTGGTGCATCGGTTTGAGTTCTCCTCGGAGATTCGGTGGTGAAAGCAAGAAGCTTATTTCCTCTTGGGTTCTTGGAACCCTAGACGGCTCAATGGATTTCTTGGGGACCTCCAATTAAGTTGTGGAGATCTTCCCAAGCTTTGTGGTGCCTCCGTGGCGATTATTGGGAGCCTCCAATTGAGTTGTGGAGTGTGCCCCAATCTCAGTGGCTTTGTGGATTTGGGAGCCTCCAATTAAGTTGTGGAGTAGCCCCAAGCTTTGTGCGGGTTCGGTGACGGCTCTCAAGGGTCCTATAGTGGATCGGGTCTTCCATCTTGGTGGAAGGGCTCGAGGAGATTACGGTGAGCCTCCGTGGCGTTTGGGGACCCTTGTGCCTCCACACCGCTCAAACGGAGATTAGCACCCGCAAGGGTGTGAACTTCGGGATATATCGTTGTCTCCACGTGCCTCGGTTATTTCTATACCCGAGCTTCTTTACTTATGCAATTTACTTTGTGATAGCCTTTGTGCTTGAAGTTATATATATCTTGCTATCACATAGTTGCTTATCTTGTTTAGCATAAGTTGTTGGTGCACATAGGTGAACCTAGTTTATTTAGGTTTTGTTTGCTTGTCAAATTAAACGTTAGTTTTATTCCACATTTGTCAAGCCACTCGTAAAAGTTTTAAATCGCCTATTCACCCCCCTCTAGGCGACATCCGTGTCCTTTCAACATTACACTAAGAATAACAGCTATGCTCTCAAGAAGGTGCTTAAAGTTAGAAGATGAAGACTCAACATAAAAGTAAAAGAAAGGCCCTTCGCAGAGGGAAGCAGTGATTTAACATGTGCTAGAGCTTTTCATTTGTAAAACAGAGATAAAAATTTATTTTGAGAGGTGGTTGTTTCATGTCAACGACTGGCAATGGGGACTTGCTATCTTCCATACTAAACAAGTGAGAGTGGTTCCGAGTTCTTTGAAAATTTGGCACATTGATGCTCCTTTATAAAGCTTTGGCACTCCTCCCCACCTTTTTTTGCTTTCTCAAACCATGGCTAACCGATTCCATCGGGTGCCCACCAACATTCACATACCATGGAGGAGTGCCCCTTTTTTTCTATTTTTTAGATTACAATGGTCTGACCAGCTCCCTTGCAAAATTAATGATCAGCAGATGAAGCTGCCTAGTCGAGGGGTACTAAATTTAATATGGAAGATAGCAATTCTGACCACTACGTCCCCATGAGCTAAAAACAGTGGCACAAATTAAGAAGTATTTGAAAGTTTTGAAAGGTAGCACATGAAAATTTACTTGGAATGGCTTGCAAATACCATGCATATGAATTTATAGTGGACTCTTTGGGATTACTTGGTTTTCATAATTTGGATGCACGAGAAGTATTCCCTCTCAGTACAAGTGATGTCTAGCAAAAGACTGGGAAGCGACAATCGAGAGAGCAATAGCTGTCATAATCATGCTTGCGACAAAACAAAATTAATAAAGGCATAAAAATGATACAAGAACTCTGAGACAAACTAAATCATCGAGGCTTAATTGACTTTTTGTTCAGTCATATGCATGCTTGAGCATGTGCCAAGTCGATTCAGATGAAACTTTAAGAGGAGGATACCACAATATCATACCATATTATGAATAAAACAATGCAAGCAAGCGTCTACATGACATGCTACAACTATTAGTAAATTGGGACTAATCATATGAGAGCAAGAACTACAAAGCATCCATTAGATAACATATACCTTACATAAACCGACTAAGCATGTCCACATAGATGAGTATATGTACAAAAATGAAAACAAATAGAGTTCATACCAGCCTCTTACCACATCTCAGATTGTCATATGTCATCATTATTGCCTTTCACTTGTGTGGCTTGAATAATATGAAGTGAATACCAAGCTCCAATGGAGTCACGGGAGGTTGAACTTTGCAACAAACTTTACAAAATCAAAGAAGAACAACAAATATTTTTGGGTTTTCGAATTTTGAAACAAGAACAGAAGGAAACATCAAACAAAGCAAAATATTTTTGGATTTTTCAAATATTAAACCGAAAACAACAAGTAAAGCAAACCAAAGCTAGAAAACTAAAAAGGCAAACAAAGAGAAACAACAAAAATATTTTTGGTCTTTTTGTGTTTTGGAAAGTAGAAATAAGAACAAGAACAACAGAGGAAAGAAAGTGAAACATGGATATACAAAGTACCGACAAAATATGATATGTAGATGAGTGAATCATCAGCATACCTCCCCCAAGCTTAGGCTTTTGGCCTAAGTGGAGATCAATCTTGTCTCCGGTACATGTCCCATGCTGGCGGGTCATCATTGGCATAGTCATAGCCTGGCCCTTGTGAAGATGAAGCAGATGGTGTATAATCATAATAAGACTGCAGGTATGGAAATTCCGCAATGTTAGAGGGCTGGACCGACTCCTCGGTCGCCTCTCCATCGTGCACGGGCGGCGGGTGCTCCTCTAGATACGCGTCGAGCTCATCCTCAGTGAGTGACCATCGATTCCTGCGATAAAGGTTAAACAAAAGAGGTGCAAGCAAATGGACTGATCGATCAGTCTTCACTACCTTCCAGGTAGATTTGAAGAAGGTTATCTCAAACGTCAAGTTATTCAAAGAAGCATGAGGAGAAACAAACTTATGAAGTAACATAGAATTAAAATCAAGCCTCTCTACGGGGAACTGAAGGTCTGAAATATGAGGCACTAAACCATGCAAAGCTAATAAGCGCGAAGCTATAAGACCTCAACAGATCCCCCTTTCTCACAGTTTGCATCAAGACGGAAAGCTATTAAAGCACCCAAATTGTAAGTCCTATCATGTCTCAAAGCAGCAGCAATAAAAGCTAGATCACATGAGGATAACTTACTTGCAACTTTCCTAGCAAGAACACACTTGGTAATAAAGTAGGCAAACTATCGAATGGATGGAAAATGAATATTCCGAATTTTACCATTATCTCCCGTGAAGCTTCTTCCTTGACAAATCTCCTCGTATAGGACCATCAATGGCCTGGGTCGCTTAATGTCTACGCACACGTCTGTTCTTGTAGACAGTGTTGGGCCTCCAAGTGCAGAGATTTGTAGAGCAGCAACAAGTTTCCCTTAAGTGGATCACCCAAGGTTTATCGAACTCAAGGAGGAGGAGGTCAAATCTATCCCCCTCAAGCAACCCTGTAATTACGATACAGAAAGTCTCTTGTGTCCCCAACACACTCAATACACTTGTCAGATGTATAGGTGCACTAGTTCGGCGAAGAGATAGTGAAATACAAGTAGTAGTGATGATTATAAGTAGTAAATGTAATCTGAAATAAATATCACTGTGAGCAAACATGTAACAAAACTGAATGTAAATGGTATGCAATGCTTGGAAACAAGGCCTAGGGATCATACTTTCACTAGTGGATACACTCTCAACAAATATAACATAATTGAACCAATAGATACTAACATCAATATGCCACTCTAAACAATTCTCCAATGGAAAACGAACACTAATCATGCATAGGGCTACGAAGCACTCCTCAAAGTCCATATTTCCCCAAACTAGATTGTCCCACACTGTCACCGTAAACGCACTAGATGGTTCCAACAAACACCAACAATTCATAGAGACATTAACCAAAGAGACACACATAATGCGCACACTGTCACCTTCACATCATGATACAAGGTGTCTCCGGAGATTACAAATATAAAGCACGGGAGTAGCATAATATCTAAATAATAACATCTACCAGTTCAACTAGATACAAAGCTCACGATCACATAAAGATCACATCATGGGAGAGAGAGGTGAACCACATAGCTACCGGTAGAGCCCTCAGCCCCGGGGGAGAACTACTCCCTCCTCATCATAGGAGGCAGCAATGGCGATAGAGATGGCGGTGAGGTCGATGGAGACGGCGGAGACGACGATGGAGACCGATGGAGATGGCTCCGGGGGCACTTCCCCGTCCCGGTAGGGTGCCGGAATAGAGACTTCTGTCCCCCAAAATTTGTCTTCGACGGCGGCGGCGTTGCGGAACTATTCTGAGAAAAAACGCCGATTTTTTTAGGGTTTTCCGTCGGGAGGCTCTTTATAGGCGAAGGGGCGTCATCAGGAGTGGACCATGGGGCCTCACCACAGGTGGGCGTGGCCAGGGCCTGGGCCGCGCCCCCTGGTGGTGAGGGTGCCCTCTGCCCCCCCCTGTTGGCACGCAAAACTACCGTGCAACACCGAGATAGTTGTCGTGCTTTCGTGACGACGGACGGGTGCTTTCCGAGCAAAGCAACAAAGATCTCCTCGCTTTCGTGGAGGAGAACCGACCGTTTTTCAGCGCAAAACGGCAAAGTTGATCCAAACCCTAGGCGGCTTGGTAGAACTACAGAACGATAAAAACGAAGATAACAGTAAGTAAAAGTAGATGCGTTTTGTTGAATAGATCGATTGTCTGTTTTTTCCTTCAATCGGCCAGACCTTTATATCAGGCGCAGGACTTTGCGTGACTTTGCGTACAAGTACAAAACTCTAAACCGAAACAGAACTTGATTCGGTTGCAGCAATGGCTATCTAACATATTTGCTAGGACAGTCACGTACAAAAGCGTACAAATAAAATAATAAAATATTCGGCAATGTTGCTAATCACACTAGATAATTATAATCTCATGTGTCACCACTCACGTATATGATATCTCCAATTGCATCTCTCTTAGGTGGATCCGGTAGCCTCTGAAATCTACGCGTCTCAGCCGGTATCTGAATCATGGTAGGACTGCCGTACATACATAGCAGCGTTCTAGCTCGCGTACCTCTGATTTTGTCCAGGACATGTCTTTGGTAGCTGCTTGTTCAAGCAATACTTCAGAGCATTCTCATCACAAATGATTTCCTTCGCCTGATCTGTCACTGTGTATCAATACTGGAGTGCATTTTTTAACTAAACACCAAAATCCAAATGTATAAAGTCAGCCAATAATCTAATTCACAACCATTTAAATTAATTTGGCTCTCATACAAATTAACTAGCCAAATTATGCTGTCAACACATGCCCCCCTATTTTTGGTATAATTGTATTGACCAAAAATACTATCTATTACCTTAGGACGGTGCTGATCACTCCACCGGCCATACGTTTGCTTAGGGCGATGTCTAAAGAATACATCGGCCAAAATTTTCTTAGATCAATATCCAAATAACTCATCATCCAATTTTTTTGCTTAGGGCGATATTTCACATAATATATCGGCCATTATGCCATCAAGCTTCCTGCCACATGCTAAGATAGTACTTTTTCAAATACTTTTCACTGAGAGCTTTGAATAACTTTTCTTCTTGCAAAGATTGTACAAAATATGAATTTTAAGGAAGAATCTCTACAAGTCTATCTAGGCCTTCCCAACTCGGCAACCATTTACCGAATTTTTTTATCTTTATTCTCAATATAGGTTACACTTCTCTTAGTGCCGGAAGCAATCTTCTAACAAAGTCGGCTAACAAAACTCGCTGTTTTTAAACAGCAAACGTATCTCATGAGCCGACTTATGTGTTCTGTGCATTCCTTCGTTCACTTTACCCATAGCTAATCTAGACTGATCAGAATCCAAGCAATTTAAAATAAGGTATCGATCATTCGGCGATACAATTCACTTATTCATCAAAGTGTATTTGAAAGATTATTGCCGAATGTTCCTATCTCTATCAGACTTGGATCCTTCTAAAAACTAATCAGAGGTACTCTCCAATCAGCTGGTTCTAAACTACTTATGATTCGATTATTTGCAACTCATGTACCGAATCATGATTGCCATGTACTACTAGTTGCTAGCTGCCCCATGACGAGGTGCACCATGCATTTAACGTTCTATACAAAGTATTGCTTCTACATGCTGTACGAAACTAAAATACTATAACATGTGTATTCTTTTTCTAAATCAGCTAGCATCGGCCTTTGTAATGTAAAAAATCTTCATTTGCTATTGTGGTAACCGGATGCTTGCTGGGCTAAGCAATTAGCTCTAGAATTATCCTCTAGAAATATGATTGACCATGAAACTATCTAGAAACTTTAGTATATCTAAACATCATTGCTATATGAAACTAATACATCACCAACGCCATATTTTTTTTCCTACAGACCGATTCTTTAAAATAAAGATCCTATATACACCCTAATGTAATTAAGTAATATTTGATCATCCTTAATCATATGATCAATAATAAATCGGTGATAACTTGATTTCTCATGGCATGCAACGATCATACACTAAATCACATTCTATTAGTACATAAGCCCACTTTCCAATCATACCACTAAAAATCGGTCGTTCCAACATAAATGTTTAAATTGTCGGCTGGCAAGTTTTCACATATATACTAGAAAGTAGATAAAGCCGAAATTTAGTATATGTATAATATAAAGAAAAGAATAACTTTGCAATAAACACGTACCGAGTCTCGGTGTCGAGCAAACGACGATTTCAGTATGCAATGATGTACTCCTTCCCGTCGTCGTCTTTCATGCATATCGCTCTTTCCGGAATGATATCCTTCATCACGTCTTTGCGACCACTTATCAATAGCATCGGTCAAGCATGGTATCTCACTGTGTTGCAAAGCAACCGATGCCAACATCGACCGATACAGACCATGTTATCCGCCTTGATCAACATCCATATCGGTTGGTGCATTATTATTATTTTCTAAAATTTCATCAACAACTGTATCATCCACATTGATGTTTTCATCCGCCATGATGCGCTTCTTCATCCAAGTCATCTTTGGCACCACCGGCTTATCCCGATTGAATAATTCATCGCGCTTCTTCTTAGCTATCTCGTCTCTGATCTCCAATGCTCGCAACCGTTGCACCCGACGTTTCTGAGTGTGTGTGAGTCCTGTCGGGCACCACCGAGGTCCCGGTTTTGTCCCTGGTGCGACTGACATAATTTTTCTGCCCACCGAGTTTCTCGGCATGTACTGCTGTAGTACCGCTTTTGGCCGAAACTCTATGTAATCCGGCGAGAAAATCATCCGCTGATTAGATGGACCACCGGCCTCAAACTTACTGATATCTCTCGAGCATAGATCATCATATAAATCAGCTGGCCTGCTAACACGAGTACGTAAGGGAGCTTTTTCTAAATGTGCATGCATATTACGCCCCAAATCAGCGTGCAAACTGGTTTTTTGGGCTGCACTATTATTGGTGTAACCATGCTTAGGCCCATCACGTCTACCGACAGCTGTATAGCTATTGTGATTTTTGTTTTTGTTTTGCACGCTAAGCTCCACACTAATATCCAGCTTTGCCTCTTTCCGAACAAGATCAGCTCCGTGTTGGTACTGTCGTACACCATTACCATATGTCTGAATTGAAGATTTCTCTCCTATTCTAGCAACTTTCCTGTGAACAACACTGCTTGTTTTTGTACCATTCACAACACCTTCAACTGACGGTTGCTCACTAAGTTTCAGACCAGGAACTGTATTTAGACCATCTGAACTTTTTACATTTTTGGATTCAGCACGCTTCACCGGAATCCACATCTGTTTGTAGTGAACCTTATAGTTCTTGCCATCTGCATAGTGTTTCCTTCGATGAGTAGAAGTTCCTGAAAATTGCTTCTCACTGTCACGGGGAATTACAATGGCATCACATGGTCTAGTTTTCTGATACAACCTAGCCTTTTTCTCATGCATATTTGGTTTGCAAATAGGCCTCGATGTGAACCACCTCGGTTTAAAATATCCTATTGGCCTTGTAGCATATGGCGCCCACGGATAGAAACCGCACGAAGGATATTGATGATATATAGGAGGCAAACAATCCCAATATGGCGGCGCCACTGCAAAATAAGGTTGTTGCTTATACGAATTTTCTCGCCAACGCTGATGCCCCCTGGGTTGAGAAGCGTACTTCGGACGGTTACTATCTCTTAGCCGACTAAATACGCTATTGGCCTTGTGTGCTGTATATTTGTCCAACAACTGTTTAACAGTCGGCTTTGATCTCGGAGCTAATTGTGTCTTCCTTTCATTGACTTTCCAAACTCCTACTTCTGATCTTTTTTGTTTGATCATCCTCGGAGGAGCGTTATCATCAATAATAACATCCTTCCCTCTTGCGGACCCGGTCTGATCTGACCGAATAAGCATTTTCTTGTTCTCAAAATTAATCGTTTTGATATGAGAAGGATTAGAGTCAAGCTTCATCTTAGAACTTTCTGTAAATATCAATCGTCCTTCATCATTGGCCGATTGCACCTGAGTATCGAACGAAGGAGAAGGGCTTGGCGCGATTACCTTTTTGACGACGCTGTTCCTTGCCTTGAAGTATCGCTTCAATTCCTTAGCCTTCCATTGTTCAAGATGACGTTCAACCTCTTGCTCAACCTCCCGACGCTGTTCTTTGGACAGATCGTCGAGCGTGACGGGGATGTTGTTGTCCGGGTTGAGGTCGATTGCATCCTTGGGATCGGTGATCATCGTGTGTATTTTCTTCTTTTTCGTCCCCAGCGGAGTCGCCAAATTGTGTTGGCACGCAAAACTACCGTGCAGCACCGAGATAGTTGTCGTGCTTTCGTGACGACGGACGGGTGCTTTCCGAGCAAAGCAACAAAGATCTCCTCGCTTTCGTGGAGGAGAACCGACCGTTTTTCAGCGCAAAACGGCAAAGTTGATCCAAACCCTAGGCGGCTTGGTAGAACTACAGAACGATAAAAACGAAGATAACAGTACGTAAAAGTAGATGCGTTTTGTTGAATAGATCGATTGTCTGTTTTTTCCTTCAATCGGCCAGACCTTTATATCAGGCGCAGGACTTTGCGTGACTTTGCGTACAAGTACAAAACTCTAAACCGAAACAGAACTTGATTCGGTTGCAGCAATGGCTATCTAACATATTTGCTAGGACAGTCACGTACAAAAGCGTACAAATAAAATAATAAAATATTCGGCAATGTTGCTAATCACACTAGATAATTATAATCTCATGTGTCACCACTCACGTATATGATATCTCCAATTGCATCTCTCTTAGGTGGATCCGGTAGCCTCTGAAATCTACGCGTCTCAGCCGGTATCTGAATCATGGTAGGACTGCCGTACATACATAGCAGCGTTCTAGCTCGCGTACCTCTGATTTTGTCCAGGACATGTCTTTGGTAGCTGCTTGTTCAAGCAATACTTCAGAGCATTCTCATCACAAATGATTTCCTTCGCCTGATCTGTCACTGTGTATCAATACTGGAGTGCATTTTTTAACTAAACACCAAAATCCAAATGTATAAAGTCAGCCAATAATCTAATTCACAACCATTTAAATTAATTTGGCTCTCATACAAATTAACTAGCCAAATTATGCTGTCAACACCCCCCCCCCTCCGGCTGCCGTTTGGTCCTCGTCCTTCCTCCAGGCAAAATATGAGTTTCGGTCTTCGTTTCGTCCAATTCCAAGAATATTTCCTGTGTAGCTTTTTTGAAACACAAAAATAGCAGAAAACAGGGAACTGGCACTGTGGCATCTTGTCAATAGGTTAGTTCCGGAAATCGCATAAAAACGCCACGAAGTGTAAATAAAACATGAAGCAAATAGTGTAAAACAAGCATGGAGCATCAAAATTTATAGATACGTTTAAGACGTATCAAGCATCCCCAAGCTTAACTCCTGCTCGTCCTCGAGTAGGTAAGTGATAACAAAAGAATAATTTTTGAGGTGACATGCACCATCACAATCTTGATCATCTATGTAAGCATTGAGTGCTAGGATCAAAGAACTTAAAACATGGGCATAAAAGATATAATCTTGACAATAAAAACTTAGCAACCATGTTATAACATGAAAAGAAACACAAACGAAAGATCATGAATAATGAAACAATAAAAGTCAAATATGTGTTCAAATCATATGGAAAAACATAGCAAATGGTTTTCAACTTGTCCTTCATGGAATAGCAAAACATAAATGCATATGACACCTTCAAGTTTAAAAGGGCAACTAGCTACAAATAATTTAAGAACAAGTGAAACCATGATCATGAATCAATCAACTATAAACTTTGGGACTATGCACATTAAACTCAGAATGGCAACTATGCTCTCTTAGACGGTGCATAAAGGTAGAAGGTGGAGACTCAACATAAAAGTAAAAGAAAGACCCTTCGCAAAGGGAAGCAGGGATTAAACATGTGCTAGAGCTTTTCATTTATAAAATAGAGAGATAAAAATCGGTTTTGAGAGGTGGTTGTCTTTATCAACGACTGGCAATGGGGTTCTTACTATCTTCCATACAAAAATGAATCAAGTTTTTGAGAGAGAGATTGGCACTTTTGTGCTCTTTTATAAAGCTTGGCACTCCTCCCCACCTTTTTCCTTTCACAAACCATGGCTAACCGATTCCATCGGGTGCCTACCAACATTCACATACGTGCCTTTTTTCTTTTATTTTTTTTCTCTTTTTTTTTCTTTTTGGAATAAAACAATATGGAAGATAGCAAATCCGACCACTACGTCCCCATGAGCTGAAAACAGTGTCACAAATCGAGAAGTATTTTGAAGGTTTTTGAAAGGTAGCACATGAAAATTTACTTGGAATGGCTTACAAATACCATGCATAGGAATTTATAGTAGACACTTCAGAATAACTTGGTTTTTTGGGAGTTGGATGCACGAGTAGAGCTCATACTCAGTACAAAATGAGGGCTAGCAAAAGACTAGGAGCGATCAACTAAGAGAGCAATAACGGCCATAATCATGCATAGCGACAAAACATCATTAAAAGAAGCATAAAATGGCATCACAAGTCAAAAACCAAATGATCATAGACGCTATAGGCGACTTATTTTGTAGTCAACATGGTGTAAGCATGCGCCAAGTCAACCCAAATAAAGCATCAAAGGAGAAAACCACAATAATGCTCTCATATAATAAAAACAACGCATGATTTTTTTCAAAGGCTCATTAAGCAATCTCAGTCATTTGAGACAAGTCATGCTACAGCAAGAATTACTAAGCATACTATCAAAAAGACATCAAGCATGACATGAGAAAGTCTAAGCCGCAGTCTAAACAAGCTCCTTTTTGTACCACTTTTTGCATAAAACTTTTCCTCTTTTCCAACACCATTCGAACCTTTTTAAAACAAATATTTTGATGAATACTAACATAGACCAGTGGTAAAAATACACCTTGATGCAAAGATAAAACAAGATCTGAACAAAAATCAAGGCGAAAAACGAAAGCTAAACACAGTAGTAGAAAAAGAGAACACTCGTTGAACAATAAGAGTGAAAACTAGTGTTCCTGGCAATGAAAAACGAAGTATGTCTCCCTCCAAACCAACATGATGTGATCCAACCATTTATTGCAGCAAGCAAAGCAAAATGAAAAACTGAAAGCAAAAACAACTGACGCTCCAAGAAAAACGTATAATGCATGAAGTAATAAAAATATAGTGTCTTGAAAGGTGACCAGATTTTTGCCGATGAAGAAGGGGTGCCTCGGGGGCATCCCCAAGCTTTGATGGTTGTACCTCTTGGATATTTCTTGGGGTGCATGGGCATCCCTAAGCTTGAGCTTTTATCCATTCTTCATCTCATCATTCTCCAATCCCTACACTTGAAAACTTCCTTCATACAAAACTTAACACAATTCTATTAGCAACGTTAGCATAAACATAATAGTAAATCAACCCTTATTTGGTTCAGGTTTCAACTCAAAAATACCACATATAAAGCATATACTACTATAGCAACTTCCCCAAAAGTTCCGTGATCAAAAGAACTCAAAAAGAAAGCGATCGAGAAGCAAACACAAATAGTGGCAGAAATCTGTCAAAACAGAACAGCTGACAAAGGTCGATTTTTTCGAGGACCTTCTATTGCTCAAATCGAAAAGTGCAAAACTAATGAAAGTTTGGATATAACCTGGGGCATATGCACAAGAAATCTCAGGTCAAAAGGATAATCTGAGAATTTTCATGAATTTTTACGATGTAGCACCAAAATCTGTTTCACGACAGCAACTTCCCCAAATCTTACCTCCCTCAAATTAGAGGTTTCTCTTGGCACAAAAACGAAATAAAAGTGATAAGGAGAGGTTATTACAGTAGTAATAACTT
Organism: Dactylis glomerata; assembly: GCA_007115705.1. NCBI lineage: Eukaryota > Viridiplantae > Streptophyta > Magnoliopsida > Poales > Poaceae > Dactylis > Dactylis glomerata. Next base: position 565,793 of record QXEO01001110.1, read on the forward strand.
CCAAGACTCAAATAAAATAAAAATAACTGAAAAGTAAAACATTGGATTATCTCCCAAAAGTGCTTTTCTTTAACGCCTTTGAGCTAGGCGCAGTAATTTGAAAAGATGCTCATGTAGGCACCCGAAAAGAACTTAAGGCAATGGTGACACAAAAGAACTTGAAGCAAGAGAGAGCATTAAAAAGCAAATATGAAACACATTTAAATCTAAACCACTTCCTTGATGGGTTTGTAGCATAGAAAACAAAAAAAATTCCTATGCATGAACACATAAACTAGCCAAGAACATCTACGAGATGGTAGCAACGGAGACTAACCCTCGAAGACCGATAGCGGGGATTACGTTCCCGCACAAACATTGCCGATGGAGAGTCGAGGAAGACGCACGTAGTCGATGTAGTCGTTCACTTGACGTAGTCGACGTAGTGGTTCACTTGACGATCACGAGATCGTGTACACGGCGCCACAACTGGCGGCGCCCCCGTACTCGGTCAGACGTACGGCTTGTTGTCGTCTCCTCCACGCCCTCGGTCTAGCGGGGCAGCGGAAGAAGGGATCCGCCGGACACTCCAACACTCACTTCTCTAAGTGTGTGAAACTCGAACTAACAATCCAGCAGAGCTTCGCTAAGCCAAGACGGATTTGGGGCAGCAACTTTTCGGGAGAGGGGAAGAACCAATATGTGTGAAACTTGGAGGAGAGGGGGGGTTTTATAGGGGAGGAGGGGGCAGCCCCCTTGGGGGGTGCGCCGGCCCCTAGGAGGAGGTCCTCCTCCTCATCATGGTGGTAACCCCCCCTTCATTCCCTTCATGGTGGTAACCCCCTCATCAACATGAGGTAACCCCCATTTTAATTTTGCATGACATTCATGCTAATTAAAATTCACACTTATTGATTTAATAAAACATTTTTATTTCTTTAATATTTATTAATTCATTCAATTAACAAACATTAACAAATACACCCTTGAGTTATTTCGATATCCCGAAACAGTTTCGGTGCTTTTCTAAAACAACCCTCATGCTGTCCTATAATTCGATCGGAGTATCGTATCCACTCAAAAACGACGACGAACCTTAAGTGTGTCACCCTACGGTTCGTGAATAATGTGGACATGATCGAGACTCCTCTCTGATCAATAATCATCAGCAGGATCTGGAAATCCATGATGACTCCCACTTACTCAACGATGAACTAGTGATCGTGTGAACCAATAACGAACATAGTTAATTCCTTTTATCTCGCGATATTATTACTTGTCCGAGATCCGATCATTTGGTATCAACCATACCTAGTTTGATCTCGTTCCCGACAAGTCTCTTTACTCGTTCCGTGATAATGCATTCCCGTGACCTAGTCACATGCTTGCAAGCGATTCCAATGCAATATCACCGAGAAGGGCCCAGAGAATATCTTCCCGTCATCGGGTCGGACAAATTCCACTCTTGATCCATGAGCCTCAACTAATACTTTCAGAATACCCAAATCAACCTTTATAATCACCCTGTAACGGTGTGATGTTTGATATCATCAAAACACTCTTCCGGTATCAGTGATTAACATGATCTCATGGTCCGAGGATTAGAACTATTTCGTATGAGTTTGATATAGCAATGAACTTGATGACTTGATCGTATTGCTAATCTTACTATGGGTGTGGGTGTTCATCACATCATTCTTCTAATGATATGACCCCGTTATTAACAACATCCAATGTTCATGATCAGGAAACCTTGATCATCAGTTAATCAATGAGCTAGTATGAAAGAGAGGCTTTACTAGGAACTTTTTTAGTTTATTAATCACACAAGTATTAATGTTTCCAATTAATACAATTCTAGCATGAGAAATAAACATTTATCATAAACATGGAATATGATAATAACCACTTTATTATTGCCTCTCGGGCATATTCCCTTCAGTCTCCCACTTGCACTAGAGTCAATAATCTAGTTGGTACTTGCGTATATAACACTTATGGCTTTCACGTGTTACCCGTATGCGTTGCATATGGTTAATCTGATCTCCAGATCTGACACTTTCAGTTCTGTGTGTATTTGCATGCCTTTGCGTCTCTACGCATCACTCATTCTCAAATGAGATAGTTGGGTATAAATTTGGTCCTTAGGTGAGACCTTAGTTCCTTTAGCTAAAATCATATTGTCACTATTGTCGCACAATAGATCTTCATAGTAATAGTCATCTTGGAACTACACCTAGTTTGATAATAAACTTCTTGACACAAATGCCCTCTTTTGCTACTTCTAAAGCAGCCATATACTCAACCTTTGTTATAGAATCCATCACATTGTCTTAACTTTGGAACTCATCCAAATCCAACATGGAACTTCCTTCCATTACATTGTGCCGCCTAAACACATAGCTAAAATTGAGATAAACTTAATTTGTATCTTGTGACAAACTTAGTATCAATGTAACACTTTACAATGAACTATGTGTCACTTTGTCATACATAATATATATCCTTAGTCCTTCCAAAGCACATAAGGATATCTTTACTATTGTCCAGTGATCATCTTATGACATTTATCACTCTGGTATATGATCATAACATTTAGAGCATAGGACATATCTGGATATGTACATATCACGGTATACATGATCGATCAAATCATTCATATGGCTTCACTCATCAAGTGTCAAAAACACTCGAATCTTGTTTCAACCTCTTCCATGCGGCAAGAACTTTTCTTGTCGTTTCCATATTGAACTTCATTCAATATTTCATCTATGTATGTTGGCACAACCATATTGGCACCTCAATCTATCTACATAGACATCGAGACCCAATATTATGGTTTTGCCTAAGTCTTTCATTGAAATCTAATTTTAATGAAATTCTTAACCTATGTCAATAAAAGATACATCATTTCCAATTAACAATATGTCTTCTACATAATGTACTGAAAATATGTCTCAACGCTCCCACTTAATTTCTTGCAAATGCAAGCATATTCATAGTATCTGATGAAACTAAACCTTTTAATTATTTCATCACGGTGAATATTTGAACTCCGCGATGCTTACTTCAACCATTGAAGTTTGCATGCTTTTTAGCATCCTTTGAATTTACAAAACCCATTGGACCATGTCATGTACATGTCCTAGGTAACCATTCTATTAGAAGAATGTTGTCTTATTTGTTCAACTAACATATACCAAACTTGGCATATGTAGTGGTTGCTACAGTAATCCATCCAGACAAAATATCGCTATGAAAGATCAAATCTTGTCACAATCAACTCCTTGAACACAATCGTAAACTCTTTTAATGATGTGTCGACTATTTCATAGATGTTAAACATCCATGTCTGTCTTTATAGATCCTAATACGTTGATGGCTGGCGTGTAGTTGATGATGATTATGGCCAGACTGTTGGGAAACTCCAAGCGGAAACTATGATGAGCACAGCGGCAAGTCTTTTCCCTCAGTAAGAAACCAAGGTTTAATCGGTCAGGAGAAGAGCAGACAGTACGACTGAAGGTGATGCTTGCAAGCTTCGCGACAGCTCCGAACAATTTATAGGGCGCCTCGTCCAAGCTTTGCTTTGCGAGCAGCAACGTGGAACCTGCACACACACAACCAAGTCCTTTGTTCCCAACTTGCGATGAGGTTGTCAATCTCACCGGTTTGCTTGAAACAAAGGGTATGAGCGTATCGAGTGGAAAATAGTAGAAGTATGCGAGTAAAGTAAACAGTGCGAGTAAAGTAAACAGGTGATAGCAATATGATGGAAATAGGACCAGGGTCCACAGTTCACTAGTGGTGTCTCTCCATAAATAAATAACACATGCTGGGTAAACAAATTACAGTTGGGCAATTGATAGAATAAAGATAACGTGATATGTCAAGAAGATCACTATGCGATTTACTCTGGGCATTACAAAAAAATACATAGACCGCCATCCAACTGCATCTATGACTAATAATCCACTCCCGAGGATATCATCCGAACACCCCATGAGTATTAAGTTGCGAACAACAGATAATTGCATTAAGCAAAATGTGTAATGTAAACAAAGCATATGCCCTCGAGCATATGAATGTTGTTTTCTCCCTAGTAGCAACAGCACATCTACAATCTTAGAGGTTTCTGTCACTCCCCCAGATTAAATAGAGGCATGAACCCACTATCGAGCATAAATACCCCCTCTTGGAGTCACTAGCAACTACTCGGCCAAGATAGCTACTAACAACGGAGAGCATGCAAGATCATAAACAACATAGAGATAACATAAGATATATTTCAGTATAGCAACTCAATCATAACACCAATATTCATTGGATCCCAACAAACCAAACATGTAGAATTACATAACGGTGATCTCAATCATGTAGGGCAGCTCATGAGATCTAAACATGAAGCACATGGTAGAGAGGACAACCATCTAGCTACTGCTATGGACCCATAGTCCAAGGTAGACTACTCACTCATCGCTCCGGAGGCAAGCATGGCGATGAAGAAGACCTCCGGTGGCGATTTCCCTCTCCGGCAGGGTGCCGGGAAGAGCTTCTGGACCCTCCCGATCTCGGGTCAACGACGGCGGTGGATCGCGATATGTTTCTGGAAAATTGATCGGGTACTTAGGTTTTTCCCGTCGGGGGGTCTTTATAGGCGAAGGGGCATCATCAGGAGTGGACCGAGGCTCCCTCACACATAAGGGGCGTGGCCAGGGGCTGGGCTACGCCGCCCTGGTGTGTGGGGCCCTCGTGGCCCCACTCCATCTCCTCTTCGGATCTCTGGAAGCTTCTGAGAAAAATAATACTTCAGGAACTTGGTTCATCCAATTCCGAGAATATTTCCTGTGTATCACTTCTGAAACACAAAAACAGCAGAAAACAGGGAACTGGCACTATGGCGACTTGTTAGTAGGTTAGTTCCGTAAAATGCATAAAAGTGCCATGAAGTGTAACAAAACATTAGGCAAATGGTGTAAAAACAAGCATGGAGCATCAAAAATTATAGATACGTTGGAGACGTATCAAGCATCCCCAAGCTTAACTCCTGCTCGTCCTCGAGTAGGTAAGTGATAACAAAAGAAATAATTTTTGAGGTGACATGCACCTACACAATCTTGATCATATATGTAAGCGTTGTGAGCTGGGATCAAAAGGACTTCAAACATGGGCATTAAAGATGTAATCTTGACAATAAGAACTTAGCAACCATGTTATAACATGCAAATAAACACAAAAAAAAGATCATGAAAATGAAACAAAGAAAGTCAAAACGTGTGTTCAAATCATAAGGAAAAACATACAAATGGTTTTCAGCTTGTCCTTCATGGAGAGCAAAACATAAATGCATAGGACACCTTCAAGTTTAAGAGGGCGACTAGATACAAATAATTTGAGAACAAGTGAAACCAACAATATGAATCAATCAATGAAAACTTTGGGACAATGCACATTATACTAAGAATGACAACTATGCTCTCTTAATGGTGCATAAAGATAGAAGGTGGTGACTCAACATAAAAGTAAAAGAAAGGCCCTTCACGGAGGGAAGCAGTGATTGCAAGTTTTATAACCTTCAAAAATTATGGTACTTAGCGGCTTTGAGCTCTCATTGCCCCCATCATAAGCATCTTGAATGGTTAGAGTTAATGCGAGAACAATTATGATGCATATGCTTGACAAATCATAAGTTGAAAACCTCGTGTCCCGTGAATACGAGTACCCAAACCTCATGCTACTCAACTTAGAGTCCCAAGCAAGGCTCTTGTCATTGTAAGTATATGCGTATCATTGAGAACCGCCAACGGGGTACCTCCGTGCCCGATGACACGGAACAAGCCCACATCAAAATGACAGGACAAGCAGACAATGAACACCTCGATATCTCTTTTATTTACCATTTGTTTAGCTTTTTATTTTGAGATGCGTTGTCGAATGTCCACCATGGGTATGCTGCAAATTTCCACCATGAATTATGCATGGCTTAGATTGGCGGCCCAGGCGTTTCCCTAACACATATACAAACTCCATGATCCCCGCAAGATTCCCAATTCATTTCACACCGCGAGCATCCATAAACAAAAGATCACGATATCAACTCAAATAAGAAGTGCAATGTTGAAAGCTTGCCCCATGACGGCATGGTTGGGCTAGTATCCAACTTACAACTTGCAAGCATAACAACTCAACATAAGAGACCACAATGTCAATTTTTTAAGAACAAGAAAAAGTAAAGTGCGCCTTCCGGTTCGTGAGAGCTTTACTGACCAATTTTTGCATAACACTGGTAAGAGTTTAATTTGAAGAGAAAATAAAAGCAAGTCAAATTTACTTGGAATAGCAAATTGCTAATAGGTATGTATGGTGGAAACTTTGGCAAACTTGGTTTTTAGGAGTTGGTTGCACGAGTAGAGCTCATACTCAGTACAAGGCGAGGGCTAGCAAAAGACTGGGAGCGACCAACTAAGAGAGCAATAATGGCCATAATCATGCAAAGCGACAAAGCGACATTAAAAGAAGCATAAGATGGCATCAAAAGTCAGAAACTAAATGATCATAAAGGCTATTGGCGACTTTGTATGAGTCTAACATGTGTGAGCATGCACCAAGTCAACCCAAATAAAGCATCAAGGAGAAAACCAAAATAATGCTTCCAAATAATTAAAACAACGCATGATTTTTTCAAAGGCTCATTAAGCAATCTCAGTTATTTGAAACAAGTCATGCTATAGCAAAACCACTAAGCATACTATCAAAAAGACATCAAGCATGACATGAAAAAGCCTAAGCCGCAGTCTACACAAGCTCCTTCTTGTACCACTTTTTTGCATAAAGCTTTTTTCTTTTCCAACACCATTCAAACTTTTTATAAACACCTCTTTTGATGAAAACCAATAAAGATCAGAGGCAAAAATACACCTTGATGAATAAATATAAGAAGATCTGAATGCAAATCAAGCCGAAAATGAAAACCAAAAGCAGTAGCAGAAAAAGAAGAACACTCGGTTTTTGATAAGAGTGAAAACTATAGCGTTCTTTGCAAATGAAAAGCAAGGCAACTTCTACAAAAGAAATTTGTTGGGGTCCAACCATTTATTGCAGAAAACAAACTAAACTAATAGAGAAAACTAAAACAACTGACGCTCGAAGAAAAACACATAGTGCATAAAGCAATAAAAATATAGTGTCTTGAAAGGTGACCTGATTTTTGCCGATGAAGAAGGGGTGCCTCGGGGGCATCCCCAAGCTCTGATGCTTGTACCTCTTGGATATTTCTTGGGGTGATGCATGGGCATCCCCAAGCTTGAGCTTTTGTCCATTCTTCAACTCATCTCATCATTCTCCAATCCCTACACTTGAAAACTTCCTTCATACAAAACTAAACACAAATCTATTAGCAACATTAGTGTAGGCATAACATATAATCAACCTTTTTGCTTCAGGTTTCAACCAAAAACCACCACATATATAGCATATACTACTGTAGCAACTCCCCCAAAAGTTCCGTGATCAAAAGAACTCAAAAGAAAGCGATAAAGCGGCAAACACAAATATTGGCAGAAATCTGTCAAAACAGAACAGCTGACAAAGGTCTAATTTTTGAGGGGTTTTCTGTTGCTCAAATCAAAAAGTGTTCAACTAATGAAAGTTTGGATATAACCTGGGGCATATGAACAAGAAATCGCAGGTCCAAAAGATATACAGAGAATTTTCACGAATGCTTACGGTGCAGCACCGAAAACAGTTTCAGGACAGCAACATCCCCAAATCTTACCTCACTCAAATTAGAGGTTTCTCTTGGCACAACAATGAAATAAAAAGGATAAGGAGAGGTCTTTACAGTTGTAATGACTTCCAAGACTCAAATAAAATAAAAAGTATTGAAAATAAACAATGGGTTATCTCCCAAGAGTGCTTTTCTTTAACGCCTTTGAGCTAGGCGCAGAAAATTGCGAATCAAGTAATATCAAGTGATGAAGCATCACTTACCTCAGTAGGCACTTTGGAAGTTCCCGAAGATGATTCAACCTACAAGTCACTCTTAGTTGAACAAAAAGTCTTACCAATTTTAAGAACATGTTGAGGCTTAGGCGCAAAAACCTTGGGAACATACATAAATTTTTGCTCTTTTCCAACAAATACTTTCTCTTTCTTAAATTTAAGAGAAGAGAAGATTAAACTAAGAGTCTCCATAGACTCCTCTAGTTTACCAATCCTTAAGTTTTGATTATCAAGAGTAGTGCTAGCCTCTAAAACGGTGATTCTCTTACCAATATTTTCTATTGATTCACTAACTCGGCTAGCATTTTCTAGGATACTTGGCAAACTTTTCTCTAAAGAGCTGAGCTTTTCTAACACCTCCTCCAAGGTGGTCTCAGTTTTAGCAACATGAATAGGTGGTATTCCCGCTAAACTTTCAATTATAGTGCATGCTTCTCCAGCGGGAGTACCCAGAAAATTACCTCCTGTAAGAGTATCAAGAACATACCTATTCCAACTAGATATACTGACATAAAAATTTCTAAGGAGGATCGTGGTAGAGTGCTTTTTTGTACACCTATGATGGGCATTGTTAATACGGTACCAAGCATCTTTTAAACTTTCTCCCCCTTGTTGCTTAAAACTACGAACTTCTATTTCAAGATTACTCATTTTAGCAAAGACTAAGAGCAAGTAAAAACAAATATCAAGGATTCTAATTTTTTTTTTGGGGTTTTTGATAAAACAATGCAAGTAAAAATAAAGTAAAGCAAAACTTAAAACAAAGTAAAGGATATGCATGCGAAAAACTCCCCTTGCAGAGGTCTTCCACTTCTTCCCCGGCAACAGCGCCAGAAAAGGTGCTGGTGCTTAGTTGACGTGGGAGCTTATTCTTCTTCAGTCCCCGGCAACGGCGCCAGAAAAGGGCTTGATGGCTGGCGTGTAGTTGATGATGATTATGGCCAGACAGTTGGGAAACTAGAAGCGGAAAGTATGATGAGCACAGTGGCAAGTCTTTTCCCTCAGTAAGAAACCAAGGTTTAATCGGTCAGGAGAAGAGCAGACAGTACGACTGAAGGTGATGCTTGCAAGCTTCGCGACAGCTCCAGACAATTTATAGGGTGCCTCGTCCAAGCTTTGCTTTGCGAGCAGCAACGTGGAACCTGCACACACACAACCAAGTACTTTGTTCCCAACTTGCGATGAGGTTGCCAATCTCACCGGTTTGCTTGAAACAAAGGGTATGAGCGTATCGAGTGGAAAACAGTAGAAGTATGCGAGTAAAGTAAACAGGTGATAGCAATATGATGGAAATAGGACCGGGGTCCATAGTTCACTAGTGGTGTCTCTCCATAAATAAATAACACATGCTGGGTAAACAAATTACAGTTGGGCAATTGATAGAATAAAGATAACGTGATATGTCAAGAAGATCACTATGCGATTTACTCTGGGCATTACAACAAAATACATAGACCGCCATCCAACTGCATCTATGACTAATAATCCACTCCCGAGGATATCATCCGAACACCCCATGAGTATTAAGTTGCGAACAACAGATAATTGCATTAAGCAAAGTGTGTAATGTAAACAAAGCATATGCCCTCGAGCATATGAATGTTGTTTTCTCCCTAGTAGCAACATCACATCTACAATCTTACAGGTTTCTGTCACTCCCCCAGATTAAATAGAGGCATGAACCCACTATCGAGCATAAATACCCCCTCTTGGAGTCACTAGCAACTACTCGGCCAAGATAGCTACTAACAACGGAGAGCATGCAAGATCATAAACAACATAGAGATAACATAAGATATATTTCAGTATAGCAACTCAATCATAACACCAATATTCATCGGATCCCAACAAACCAAACATGTAGAATTACATAACGGTGATCTCAATCATGTAGGGCAGCTCATGAGATCTAAACATGAAGCACATGGTGGAGAGGACAACCATCTAGCTACTGCTATGGACCCATAGTCCAAGGTAGACTACTCACTCATCGCTCCGGAGGCAAGCATGGCGATGAAGAAGACCTCCGGTGGCGATTCCCCTCTCCGGCAGGGTGCCGGGAAGAGCTTCTGGACCCTCCCGATCTCGGGTCGACGACGGCGGCGGATCGCGATGTGTTTCTGGAAAATTGATCGGGTACTTAGGTTTTTCCCGTCGGGGGGCCTTTATAGGAGAAGGGGCATCGTCAGGAGTGGACCGAGGCTCCCTCACACATAGGGGGCGCGGCCAGGGGCTGGGCCACGCCGCCCTGGTGTGTGGGGCCCTCGTGGCCCCACTCCATCTCCTCTTCGGATCTTGCTGCGCGTGGTGACGGCACCCAAATATTCCTTGTGCATGGTGAATGACCAGCCCGTTGGGAACCCCAAGAGGAAGGTATGATGAGTATAGCAGCTAGTTTTCCCTCAGTTAAGAAACCAAGGTATGTCGATCAGGAGAAGAGCAGACAAATAACAACTGAAGGTGATGCGGGCTGGCTTAGTAACACTCCAACAAGGGCGCCGTTCAATGATACTTGTTGACTCGTCTTCGGCCAGTAGCAATGCGGAACCTGCACACAACACAACCAAGTACTTTGCTCCCAACTTGCGATGAGGTTGGCAATCTCACCGGTTTGATTGAAACAAAGGTTATGAGCGTATCGAGTGGAAAACAGTAGAAGTATGCGAGTAAAGTAAACAGTGTGAGTAAAGTAAACAGGTGATAACAATATGATGGAAATAGGACCGGGGTCCACAGTTCACTAGTGGTGTCTCTCCATAAGATAAATAACACATGTTGGGTAAACAAATTACAGTTGGGCAATTGATAGAATAAAGATAAACGTGATATGTCAAGAAGATCACTATGAGATTTACTCTGGGCATTACAACAAAATACATAGACCGCCATCCAACTGCATCTATGACTAATAATCCACTCACGGGGATATCATCTGAACACCCCATGAGTATTAAGTTGCGAACAACAGATAATTGCATTAAGCAAAGTGTGTAATGTAAACAAAGCATATGCCCTTGAGCATATGAATGTTGTTTTCTCCCTAGTAGCAACAGCACATCTACAACCTTAGAGATTTCTGTCACTCCCCCAGGTTAAATATAGGTATGAACCCACTATCGAGCATAAATACCCCATCTTGGAGTCACTAGCAACTACTCGGCAAGATAGCTACTAACAACGGAGAGCATGCAAGATCATAAACAACATAGAGATAACAAAAGATATAATTTAGTACAGCAACTCAATCATAACACCAATATTCATCGGATCCCAACAAACCAAACATGTAGAATTACATAACGGTGATCTCAATCATGTAGGGCAGCTCATGAGATCTAAACATGAAGCACATGGTGGAGAAGACAACCATCTAGCTACTGCTATGGACCCATAATCCAAGGTAGACTACTCACTCATCGCTCTGGAGGCAAGCATGGCGATGAAGAAGACCTCCGGTGGTGATTCCCCTCTCCGGCAGGGTGTCGGGAAAAGCTTCTGGACCCTCCCGATCTTCGGGTCGACGGTGGCGGCGGATCGCGATGTGTTCTGGAAAATTGATCGGGTATTTAGGTTTTTCCCGTCGGGGGGTCTTTATAGGCGAAGGGGCGTTGTCAGAGGTGGAGCCAGGTGGCCTCACACCATGGCGGCGCGGCCAGGGCCTGGGCCGCACCAGCCTGGTGTGTGGGGCCCCTGTGGCCCCCCTCCTACTTCTCTTCGGATCTCTGGAAGCTCCCGGACAAAATAAGACTTCAGGAACTTGTTTCGTCCAATTCCGAGAATATTTCCTGTGTATCACTTCTGAAACACAAAAACAGCAGAAAACAGGGAACTGGCACTATGGCAACTTGTTAGTAGGTTAGTTCCGGAAAATGCATAAAAGTGCCACAAAGTGTAACGAAACAGTAGGCAAATGGTGTAAAAACAAGCATGGAGCATCAAAAATTATAGATACGTTGGAGACGTATCAAGCATCCCCAAGCTTAACTCCTGCTCGTCCTCGAGTAGGTAAGTGATAACAAAAGAATAATTTTTGAGGTGACATGCACCTACACAATCTTGATCATATATGTAAGCATTTGTGAGCTGGGATCATAAGAACTTAAAACATGGGCATGAAAGATATAATCTTGACAATAAGAACTTAGCAACCATGTTGTAAACATGCAAATGAACACAACAAAAGATCATGAAAATGAAACAATGAAAGTCAAACGTGTGTTCAAATCATAAGGAAAAACATACAAATGGTTTTCAGCTTGTCCTTCAAAGAGGGCAAAACATAAATGCATAGGACACCTTCAAGTTTAAGAGGGCGACTAGATACAAATAATTTGAGAACAAGTGAAACCAACAATATGAATCAATCAATGAAAACTTTGGGACAATGCACATTATACTAAGAATGACAACTATGCTCTCTTATGGTGCATAAAGAAAGAAGGTGGTGACTCAACATAAAAAGTAGAAGAAAGACCCTTCGTAGAGGGAAGCAGTGATTGAAAGTTTTATAGACCTTCAAAAATTATGGTACTTACCGGCTTTGAGCTCTCATTGCCCCCATCATAAGCATCTTGAATGGTTAAAGTTAATGCGAGAACAATTATGATGCATATGCTTGACAAATCATAATTTGAAAACCTCGTGTCCCGTGAATACGAGTACCCAAACCTCATGCTACTTTACTTAGAGTCCCAAGCAAGGCTCTTGTCATTGTAAATATATGCATATCATTGAGAACCGCCAACGGGGTACCTCCGTGCCCGATGACATGGAACAAGCTCACATCAAAATGACAGGACAAGCAGACAATGAACACCTCGACATCTCTTTTATTTGCCATTTGTTTAGCTTTTTATTGTGAGATGCGTCATCGAATGTTCACCATGGGTATGCTGCAAATTTCCACCCTGAATTATGCATGGCTTAGATTAGCGGCCCGGCGTTTCCCTAACACATATACAAACTCCATGACCCCCACAAGATTCCCAATTCATTTCACACCGCGGGCATCCATAAACAAAAGATCACGATATCAACTCAAATAAGAAGTGCAATGTTGAAAGCTTGCCCATGACTGCATGGCTGGGCTAGTCTCCAACTTACAACTTGCAAGCATAACAACTCAACATAAGAGACCACAATGTCAAATTTTTAAGAACAGGAAAAAGTAAAGTGTGCCTTCCGGTTCATGAGAGCTTTACTGACCAAATTTTGCATAACACTGGTAAGAGTTTAATTTGAAGAGAAAATAAAAGCAAGTCAAATTTACTTGGAATAGCAAATTGCTAGTAGGTATGTATGGTGGACACTTTGGAAAACTTTGGCTTTTAGGAGTTGGATGCACGAGTAGAGCTCATATTCAGTACAAGGCAAGGGCTAGCAAAAGACTGGGAGCGACCAACTAAGAGAGCAATAATGGCCATAATCATGCAAAGCGACAAAGCGACATTAAAAGAAGCAAAAGATGGCATCAAAAGTCAAAAACTAAATGATCATAGAGGCTATTGGCGACTTTGTAAGAGTCTAACATGTGTGAGCATGCGTCAAGTCAACCCAAATAAAGCATCAAGGAGAAAACCAAAATAATGCTTCCAAATAATTAAAACAATGCATGATTTTTTTCAAAGGCTCATTAAGCAATCTCAGTTATTTGACACAAGTCATGCTACAGCAAAACCACTAAGCATACCATCAAAAAGACATCAAGCATGACATGCAAAAGCCTAAGCCACAGTCTACACAAGCTCCTTCTTGTACCACTATTTTGCATAAAGCTTTTTCTCTTTTCCAACACCATTTGAAATTTTTAAAGACACCTCTTTTGATGAAAACCAATAAAGATCAGAGGCAAAAAATACACCTTGATGAAAAGATATGACAAGGTCTGAATGCAAATCAAGGCAAAAACGAAAACCAAAAGTAGTAGCGGAAAAAGAAGAACACTCGGTGAAATTGTAAGAATGAAAAATGGAGTGTTCTTTGCAAATGAAAACGAGTACATCTCCTCCAAAGGAAATTTTTTGGGGTCCAACCATTTATTACAGCAAACAAAACAAACTAACTAAGAAAACTAAAACAACTGACGCTCCAAGAAAAACACATAGTGCATGAAGCAATAAAAATATAGTATTTTGAAAGGTGACCTGATTTTTGCCGATGAAGAAGGGGTGCCTCGGGGGCATCCCCAAGCTTTGACGCTTGTACTTCTTGGATATTTCTTGGGGTGATGCATGGGCATCCCCAAGATTGAGCTTTTGTCCATTCTTCAACTCATCTCATCATTCTCCAATCCCTACACTTGAAAACTTCCTTCATACAAAACTAAACACAAATCTATTAGCAAAATTAGTGTAGCATAACATATAATCAACCTCTTTTTGCTTCAGGTTTCAACTCAAAACCACCACATATATAGCAAATACTACTTTAGCAACTTCCCCACAAGTTCCGTGATCAAAAGAACTCAAAAGAAAGCGATAAAGCGGCAAACACAAATATTGGCAGAAATCTGTCAAAACAGAACAGCTGACAAAGGACGAATTTTTGAGGGGTGTTCTGTTGCTCAAATCAAAAAGTGTTCAACTAACGAAAGTTTGGATATAACCTGGGGCATATGCACAAGAAATTGCAGGTTCAAAAGATATACAGAGAATTTATACGAATTTTTACGGTGCAGCACCGAAAACAGTTTCAGGACAACAACATCCCCAAATCTTTACCTCACTCGAATTAGAGGCTTCTCTTGGCACAAAAACGAAATAAACAAGATAAGGAGCGGTCATTACAGTAGTAATGACTTCCAAGACTCAAATAAAAGAAAAAGTACTGAAAAGAAAACATTGGGTTATCTCCCAAGAGTGCTTTTCTTTAACGCCTTTGAGCTAGGCGCAGAAAATTGCGAATCAAGTAACATCAAGTGATAAAGCATCAAGCTCATAATTTGCTCTAAGAATAGAGTCAAAAAGTAATTTCTTCCTTTTCCTAGGGAAGTGTTCCATACCTTTCTTTAGTTGGAATTGATATTTGATGGTGCCTTCTCTTATATCAATGATAGCACCTACAGTTCGAAGAAAGGGTCTTCCCAAAATAATAGGACATGAAGCATGGCATTCAACGTCCATAACAAGAAAATCAACGGGAACAAGGTTATTGTTAACCACATTAAGAACATCATTGATTCTTCCCAAAGGTTTTTTCTTAGCAACATCAGCAATAGGAACATCATAATAACACTTTTCAAGCGGTGGTAAATCAAGCATGTCATAAATCTTTCTAGGCATAATAGAAATACTAGCACCTAGATCACATAAAGCATGGCAATCAAAACCATTAACATGCATATCAATGATGGGTTCCCAACCATCTTCTAACTTCTTGGGAACAGAGGATTTTTGCTTCAACTTTTTATCCCTAATTTTTATGAGAGCATTGGTAATATGCTTAGTAAAAGCAATATTTAAAGAACTAGCATTGGGAGTCAAAGCAAGCTTTTGCAAGAACAAAATAACTTCAGATATATTGCAGCCATCAACATCAAAATCATTAAAATAAATTGAGCTATCATCTCCTACACTCCGAAAAATTTCAGCACTCTTTTGAGAAAAAGTTTTGGCAGTTTTAGGCTTTTTAATACAAGGAGTGGGAGTTTTTTCTACACCAATCAAAGTAATATGATTGCTAGCATTAGGACCAACATCATTAGAGGTAGTAATGGTACATACCTTCATCTCTCTAGCCATCTCATCTTCTCTTTCCCACCTGGCATGCAATTTCGCTAACAATCTAATATTTTCATCAATTCCAACTTGAATAGCATTAGCGGTAGCAAAAACATTGTTCTCTTTCACATCATTAGGCAACACTTTTAATTTCAGAAGTTCAACATCATGAGCAAGGCTATCAACTTTAGAAGCAAGAATATCAATTTTGCCTAACTTTTCCTCAACAGACTTATTAAAAGCAGTTTGCTTACCGATGAAGTCCTTGAGCATTACCTCAAGCTCGGAGGGCGCGGCCCTAGTGTTGTTGTAGGAATTACCATAAGAATTACCATAACCATTACCATTGGTAGAAGGATACGGCCTATAATTGTTACTAGCAAAATTGTTCCTATAAGCATTGTTGTTAAAATTATTATTTCTAATGAAATTCACATCAACATGCTCTTCTTGAGCAACCAAAGAGGCTAAAGGAACATTATTAGGATCAACATGAGTCCTATCATTAGCAAGAATAGCCATAATTGTAATATCACAGGTTTGTTTGACTCTTTGATTGATAAGTCACATGGAAAATCTGAGACCATGGTTGTGTTTGTCTCATCAAGTTGAACTAAAATGACTAAGAGAATCTACAAATTGGAGTTTGGATGATTTATTTGGAGAAAAAACATTTATTCAATCTTTCAATATTTTAGGATTTAAGTCTATAGTTATATCAGATAGAAATAAGAAAAAAAGATAATCCTTTTATTGGGCCGATCGTGCCCTCACAAACCAGAGAACACCATCACACAAATCGTTGCTACCACCTAGGGTTACGACCTCCATGCCGCCGCCTTGGGTTAGGCCATCGTTGCAGGTTGCGGCTGTCATCACCGGAGTCCACCGCTGGCAGCCGCCATCTGACCGGAATCTGCCGTGGTTGGTCGTCCTCAATGCAGTCTTCACGCTTGATTTGGTGGGGGAGCTTGGCGAGGTACCCAATTCCTAGCCCCGTCTCGATCTTATCGTTTCACTTGCGATCGCTTCGTGTTAGAGCTAGCTGCTGCTCACCTGATATCTCAATTGATAGAAACGATCAGCTAGCTAGATTGCTTTGGTACAAGTATTTGAGCGGCAGTGATTTTCTTTGGACCGTAGCCTGCTGGAGACAATGCGATCCTTGTGCGGCTGGTTATGTTATCTTAGTTTTGCTGAAGTTCATTCTCTCTTGGATCTGGTATGATAGTCAAGAAAGGTTGTGAGATTTGTTTCATGGTCGCACGTAGTAGTCAAATTTAGTCTAGAAATCTAGTTGCCTGGTACGGACAGAAAGTATTTTGATTTAAAGATGGAACACAAGAAAACTAGTAAATCGTAAGAGTAGCTATAGAAATTTTAATTCTGGTAAATCTCTTAGTGCGCTTGGTACAGAGTAATCAGCATGCAATCTGGGTGAACCTTCTTTAAGGAAATAAACATATGTGCAGCGTTGCTGGCGATTTGTACAGTAGAATTTTATTTGGGCATCGATGTGTGCTTTTGGTATAGTATTTTGATAGTGGTTTAAACCACAGGTTCTGGAAATTTGGTGCGACAGCTCACAGTTGAACATCAAGCTTTAAGGCAAGTGCATGCTGACTTTTTTATATGGTTCGCCCGTTGTTGGGTTGTTTTCAATTGATTGTTGTATTTGATGTGGCTCGATTCCGATATCGTTGGATTTTGGTGTTTTGGGATATGTATAGCCTGGTGCGGTGAGAACTGTTCCACATGTGCTACTCCGTGTCGGTCGGTGAATTTCTATTACATGTGGGCTACTCCGTTGTGCTAGAGCCAGGTCGGTGAAATCCGGTTCCACGTGCGCTACTCCGTTTCGGTCGGTGAATTCTGTTGCACGTGGGCTACTCCGGAGTGCTCATGGGGAATCATGTAAAACTTGATGGCTTTCATTGGAATTATGGTGGTTGAATGACTATTTTTTGTATTGGTGATTCATGTTTCTTTAAGGATATATATTGTACTTGGCTGAGTATTGTTTACTCACACTTGTGTTCTTGTGTTGTTGGTGTTTATTTGGTTTTCAGGTACTCGAAATAGCGGCATGCATGGGCGGGAGTAGCACACCTTTTGTTTACACGTCTTGCCACACTTAATTTTCTAGAAAATGAACACCAGTACGACCCCTTGAATTCTTAATTGGATGGTTGGGCTATCAAGCTTTGTATTAATTATCTTCTTGTCTACTAGAACTCTTGGTCACTTATATAGTATTCCTTTTACCTATTTGATGGATTGAGAACTAAAAACTATGTTCCTACATTATAGTTTGTTGCTAGCTGTTAAGTATCTCTATTTTCCTATCGGGGATTGTCACCATAACAAAGAAGCTGTTGTCTGACTTTAGAGTTGTTTCGTAAACTTTGTGTTGGTTAGTTAGCAGGGTAGCATCGTCGGGTAGGACGATACCTGGGGTGTTACAATAATGGTATCAATCTTATCATTCAAGGAAGAGGTTTCCTCAACAGAATTTATCTTCTTACCTTGTGGAGCTCTCTCGGTGTGCCATTCAGAATAATTTACCATCATGTTGTCGAGTAGCTTTATTGCGGCGCCCGAGGTAAGGGACATAAAAGTGCCTCCAGTAGCTGAATCCAATAGGTTCCTCGAAGAAAAATTCAGTCCTGCATAAAAAGTTTGGACAATCATCCAAGTAGTCAGTCCATGAGTGGGGCAATTCTTTATCATAGATTTCATTCTTTCCCAAGCTTGAGCAACATGTTCATTATCAAACTGAGTAAATTTCATAATATTGCTACGCAGAGATATAATCTTAGCAGGAGGATAGTATCTACCAATAAAAGCATCCTTACACTTAGCCCATGAATCAATATTATTCTTAGTCAAAGACAGCAACCAATCTTTAGCTTTTCCTCTCAAAGAAAAAGGAAACAACTTGAGCTTAATAATATCACTTTCTACATCCTTATATTTCTGCATCTCACATAGCTCAACAAAATTGTTGAGATGAGCTGCAGCATCTTCAGTACTAGCACCAGAGAATTGCTCTTTCATAACAAGGTTCAACAAAGCAGGCTTAATCTCATAAAAGTTTGCAGCAGGAGCAGGTGGTGCAATAGGACTGCAGATAAAATCACTATTGTTCGTGCTAGTAAAGTCACACAACTTGGTGTTATCAGGATTGGCCATTTCAGCAAAACGAAAGTAAACAAATAAAAACAACTACCAAGGATTCTAATTTTTTTGGGTTTTTGATATAAAACGATGCAGGTAAAATAAATAAAGTAAAGCAAAACAATAACAAAGTAAAGGATGTGTGTGCGAAAAACTCCCCTCGTAGAAGTCTTCCACTCTTCCCCGGCAACGGCGCCAGAAAAGAAGCTGGTGCCTAGTTGATGTGGGAGCTTATTCTTCTTCAATCCCCGGCAACGGCGCCAGAAAAGAAGCTGCTGCGCGTGGTGACGGCACCAGAATATTCCTTGTGCGTGGTGAATGGCCAGCCCGTTGGGAACCCCAAGAGGAAGGTATGATGAGTATAGCCGCTAGTTTTCCCTCAGTTAAGAAACCAAGGTATGTCGATCAGGAGAAGAGCAGACAAATAACAACTGAAGGTGATGCGGGCTGGCTTAGTAACACTCCAACAAGGGCGCCGTTTAACGATACTTGTTGACTCATCTTTGGCCAGTAGCAACGCGGAACCTGCACACAACTCAACCAAGTACTTTGCTCCCAACTTGCGATGAGGTTGTCAATCTCACCGGTTTGCTTGAAACAAAGGTTATGAGCGTATCGAGTGGAAAATAGTAGAAGTATGCGAGTAAAGTAAACAGGTGATAACAATATGATGGAAATAGGACCGGGGTCCACAGTTCACTAGTGGTGTCTCTCTGTAAGATAAATAACACATGCTGGGTAAACAAATTACAGTTGGGCAATTGATAGAATAAAGATAAACGTGATATGTCAAGAAGATCACTATGAGATTTACTCTGGGCATTACAACAAAATACATAGACCACCATCCAACTGCATCTATGACTAATAATCCACTCACGGGGATATCATCCGAACACCCCATGAATATTAAGTTGCGAACAACAGATAATTGCATTAAGCAAAGTGTGTAATGTAAACAAAGCATATGCCCTTGAGCATATGAATATTGTTTTCTCCCTAGTAGCAACAGCACATCTACAACCTTAGAGGTTTCTGTCACCCCCCCAGGTTAAATAGAGGCATGAACCCACTATCGAGCATAAATACCCCCTCTTGGAGTCACTAGCAACTACTCGGCCAAGATAGCTACTAACAACGGAGAGCATGCAAGATCATAAACAACATAGAGATAACAAAAGATATAATTCAGTACATCAACTCAATCATAACACCAATATTCATCGGATCCCAACAAACCAAACATGTAGAATTACGTAACGGTGATCTCAATCATGTAGGGCAGCTCATGAGATCTAAACATGAAGCACATGGTGGAGAAGACAACCATCTAGCTACTGCTATGGACCCATAGTCCAAGGTAGACTACTCACTCATCGCTCTGGAGGCAAGCATGGCGATGAAGAAGACCTCCGGTGGCGATTCCCCTCTCCGGCAGGGTGCCAGGAAGAGCTTCTGGACCCTCCCGATCTTTGGGTCGACGACGGCGGCGGATCGCGATGTGTTCTAGAAAATTGATCGGGTATTTAGGTTTTTCCCGTCGGGGGGTCTTTATAGGCGAAGGGGCATTGTCAGAGGTGGAGCCAGGTGGCCTCACACCATGGCGGTGCGGCCAGGGCCTGGGCCGCGCCAGCCTGGTGTGTTGGGCCCCTGTGGCCCCCTCCTACTTCTCTTCGGATCTCTGGAAGCTCCCGGACAAAATAAGACTTCAGGAACTTGTTTCGTCCAATTCCGAGAATATTTCCTGTGTGTCACTTCTGAAACACAAAAACAGCAGAAAACAGGGAACTGGCACTGTGGCAACTTGTTAGTAGGTTAGTTCCGGAAAATGCATAAAAGTGCCACGAAGTGTAACAAAACAGTAGGCAAATGGTGTAAAAACAAGCATGGAGCATCAAAAATTATAGATACGTTGGAGACGTATCAGATCTCTGGAAGCTTCCGGGAAAAATAAGACTTCAGGAACTTGTTTCGTCCAATTCTGAGAATATTTCCTGTGTAGCTTTTCTGAAACACAAAAACAGCAGAAAACAGCAACTGGCACTGTGGCGACTTGTTAGTAGGTTAGTTCCGAAAAATGCATAAAAGTGCCACGAAGTGTAACAAAACATTAGGAAAATGGTGTAAAAACAAGCATGGAGCATAAAAAATTATAGATACATTGGAGACGTATCACAAGTTCATTAGTCTTCATGCCTTTTGAGGGTCTTCCAAGTTCAGAAACTTGGTTTCTCGTGTATGGAACTATCACGGATTTTATGGCTTCTAGCCATTTGACGGAGTCAGGGCCCATCATCGCTTCTTTGCATGTAGTCGGTTCATCATTGTCAAACAATAATGATCTATTCTCAAATCTAATTATTTGATTGTTACCCGACTCATGCGGTTCAATAGGAACTTAGATATCTGTGACCACAACTTTTGAGGTACTGTATCCATGCGCATTGTGGCCGCCTCCGGGACACTTCCCGGCGCTGCGCTACTCAGCACATATAGCTTAGGTTCAACAACCTAATCAAAGTTCTATTGTCCTCCCAGTTGACTTTTTGCGAAAAATTCCTTCTCAAGAAACTTGACGTTTTCAGCAACAAACAATTTTGTCTTTGGTGTTCTGGAGGAATACCCAACAGTTACTTTGGGATAACCTACAAAGATGTATTTATCTGACTTTGGTTGTAAACATTTTACATATGCATAGCATACCAAAATTTTAGAAAAGACAACTTGGGTTTTATCCCATGCCATATCTCATATGGTATCATTTCAATGGATCATGATGGCGCTCTTTTCAGTGTAAAAAGCGGTAGTCTCTAAAGCTTTATCCTTAAAATATAATGGTAGTTTTATAGACGACACCTTTGATCCAACAATGTCAAACAAAGTTTGATTTTATTTCTCGAACACTCCATACTCCTATGGTGTTTCGGGGAATACAAGTCTATGGAACGATTCCTCAACCTTTAGGTGTGCTTGCTAAACTTGTAACTCAAATATATTCCTTTATGATCAAATCATAAATTCTTTATTCTCTTGTTACAATGATTTTCAACTTCATATAGAAATACTTTGAACAATATTCAAATATTTCATGCTTCTTCCTTATCAAGTAAATATACACATATATCTACTCAAATCATCGGTTAAAGAAAATGAAGTTCAAGAATTCACCACACACGGCTACACATAATGGACTATATACATCAACATGTACAATATCCAATAAGTTAGTCGTCCGTTCTTCTTTGGCCTATGAACGGAGTTTTTATCATCTCTTGGAAATTTTCACAAGCGTCAATTGATTCAAAATCAAAAGACTCCAAAATTCCATCAACATGGAGTTTCTTCATGTTTACTTTCCAATATGATTAAACAGTGGTGTCACTTATAAGTGATCTTCTAATCATTTGTCTTGAGACACTTTTAGCATCAGTGTTATGGATGTGATTTCTCCAACAAGATAAGCGTTCATTCATCTTTTATGAATGCGGTAATAATTTGAACAACCATTGTTCTCATAATACCATAACAAAATAACAATTATTAAAACAAATCTTGAAGGCTAGGTTTAATTCCAACGAAACACAATAACACTTTATTTGTTTTCGATGAAAATCATCCTATATTCATTTGCTAGTTAATTAGGCCATTGCAGTTCTTGTATTGCGTTGTTCTATATGACAGTTCATACCAACCAATTTAGTATCAAATACCCAAGAACCACATTGTTTTAACAAGCAACGAATACACCCATAACATGTATATCTTCTATATACCTGAGCTGGACATTTCCAGTCTTTTCTTTTCCACCAGAATAAATTTTGGATTCTCTTTTAGCAATTCTTTTCCTTCTAGAAGAATCTATCAACATCAATAGTGGCGCCATACACATGGCACATAGTTCAAGGCATGATTAGTCAAACACTAATACCTTTGGACTCACACTTTGAAGTAGATCACCATAATCAAATATTTGGCGTTCTTCCAAATTCCATGATTTAGTAATCTTTTAATGTAGTAAACATTTTACCGACATCTTGTATTCATCCTATCATGACAACTTTCATGATCAAGCTACTATAGCTCATGAGGATGAATTGTGAGTATAATGCTAGTTCCCAAAACCTTTTTAGGAGATCTAGACGGCTAGCGTCTCTAATCTTCACAAATTCTCATACAATATGAGAACATGTGTCTTACTAAATTATACTCTATCACATTGCAACCAAATACTGTTTCAGATATCAAAATATCTTCCACACATGATAGTTTATGAAACAATCCTTTCAGCTCCTGGATAACCTTGATACTAAAAATAACTTTTGAATATCAAGGATCATGGAGGCAAGTGTGATACTTAGATACTAACACTGGAATTGTTACTCTTGATTTAATACTACTTATTAAATTTTATCGAGTAACCAAGGTTTGCTAAAAGTTGCAATAGGACTTTAAACTTTAGATTGACATTCAAACAATACGATACCAGTTCGTAAAGTTAACATCCAGAATTCTATAGTTCTATTATCTCAATTATAGCTAATCGCAAGGTAGTAAACGGATGCCAATGCCTACAACAAATTATGCAAATTCACTTTGATTTAGTTCATGAAAAATTGAGTTCTATAATTCAAAATTACTAAGTGAACTCCCACTTAAAAACAACATCCCTCTTAGTTTTCTTAAGTGATTACACGAACCAAATCCACTATACCGCAACCGATTATCACGTGCAATGGCATAGTTTCAAAGGCAAACATCACCATGTTCATCATATCAACCATATGACTCATGCTTAACCTTTCGGTTTGTGTTTCGAGGCCATGTCTGTACATGCTAGGCTCGCCAAGTAGAACCATAGCACTTGCATGTGTAAAACTGTCATACACCCGTCGTATGTGAACGTAGAGTCTGTCACACCTGATCATCACGTGGTGTCTCAAAACGATGAACTTTCTTGACGGTGCATGCTATGGAAGAACACATTTTTATCTTGATATTTACGTGAGAGGGATCATCTTATAATGCTACCGCACGATCAAATCTAAGCAAAATAAGATGCATAAAAGGATAAACATCACATGCATATATAATGTGATATGATATGGTCCTTCACGCATTCGATCTCCATCTTGTGCGTCATGGCATGATCTCCATCATTCCACCGGCGTAGCACCAAGGTCCATGGCCGCGCCACCTTGGTTGTCTTCCTCCATTACAATATATCACTTGGATATATATATTCAGCACGCAGGCCATTTAAATGTAAAGATAACCATATCACATCACATGCCCCACAAAAACAAGTTAGACGTTTCTAATTTGTCTTGCATATTTTACGTGGTTTGGGGCTTTCTAGGAATAACCGTTCTTACCTACGAACATGTAACCACAACGGTGATAAAATATTATTAACAACTCTTTGTAAAATAGATCATAACTATAGTGGGAGAAACGTGCACCCACAAAGCCACATATGCCGAAGCATGTCAAGTGTGGGACAAGTCTTGTGAACGCGGTCACATAATGTTAGTCTCGGGCAACTTCAATCCCACTATGCCACGATGATCCAAAATACAAAAAATAGCAATAATATGATCATCAACGCCCACATCTCCATGTGTTCTAATCGTGCATACCAACTACGCATAGAGATGGCTCTGATACCACTGATGGGTTCGTAGCATAGAAAACAAAAAAAATTCCTACGCATGAACACATAAACTAGCCAAGAACATCTACGAGATGGTAGCAACGGAGACTAACCCTCGAAGACCGATAGCGGGGATTACGTTCCCGCACAAACGTTGCCGATGGAGAGTCGAGGAAGACGCACGTAGTCGACGTAGTCGTTCACTTGACGTAGTCGATGTAGTGGTTTACTTGACGATCACGAGATCGTGTACACGGCGCCACAACTGGCGGCGCCCCCATACTCGGTCAGACGTACGGCTTGTCATCGTCTCCTCCACACCCTCGGTCTAGCGGGGCAGCGGAAGAAGGGATCCGCCGGACACTCCAACACTCACTTCTCCAAGTGTGTGAAACTCAAACTAACAATCCGGCAGAGCTTCGCTAAGCCAAGACGGATTTGGGGCAGCAACTTTTCGGGAGAGGGGAAGAACCAATGTGTGTGAAACTTGGAGGAGAGGGGGAGTTTTATAGGGGAGAAGGGGGCAGCCCCCTTGGGGGGTGCGCCGGCCCCTAGGAGGAGGTCCTCCTCCTCATCATGGTGGTAACCCCCCCTTCATTCCCTTCATGGTGGTAACCCCCTCATCAACATGAGGTAACCCCCATTTTAATTTTGCATGACATTCATGCTAATTAAAATTCACACTTATTGATTTAATAAAACATTTTTATTTCTTTAATATTTGTTAATTCATTCAATTAAAAAACATTAACAAATACACCCTTGAGTTATTTCGATATCCCGAAATAGTTTCGGTGATTTTCTGAAACAACCCTCATGCTGTCCTGTAATTCGATCGGAGTATTGTATCCACTCAAAAACGATGACGAACCTTAAGTGTGTCACCCTACGGTTCGTGAATAATGTGGACATGATCGAGACTCCTCTCCGATCAATAATCATCAGCGGGATCTGGAAATCCATGATGACTCCCACTTACTCAACGATGAACTAGTGATCGTGTGAACCAATAACGAACATAGTTAATTCCTTTTGTCTTGCGATATTATTACTTGTCCGAGATCCGATCATTTGGTATCAACCATACCTAGTTTGATCTCATTCTCGACAAGTCTCTTTACTCGTTCTGTGATAATGCATTCTCGTGACCTAGTCACATGCTTGCAAGCGATTCCAATGCAATATCACCGAGAAGGGCCCAGAGAATATCTTCCCATCATCGGGTCAGACAAATTCCACTCTTGATCCATGAGCCTCAACTAATACTTTCAGAATACCCAAATCAACCTTTATAATCACCCTGTAACGGTGTGATGTTTGATATCATCAAAACACTCTTCCGATATCAGTGATTAACATGATCTCATGGTCTGAGGATTAGAACTATTTCGTATGAGTTTGATATAGCAATGAACTTGATGACTTGATCGTATTGCTAATCTTACTATGGGTGTGAGTGTTCATCACATCATTCTTCTAATGATATGACCCTGTTATTAACAACATCCAATGTTCATGATCAGGAAACCTTGATCATCAGTTAATCAACGAGCTAGTATGAAAGAGAGGCTTTACTAGGAACCTTTTTAGTTTATTAATCACACAAGTATTAATGTTTCCGATTAATACAATTCTAGCATGAGAAATAAACATTTATCATAAACATGGAATATGATAATAACCACTTTATTATTGCCTCTCGGGCATATTCCCTTCATTCCTATGCATATGAGTCTTGTAAGAAAATAAATCAACGAGGCACATAGTAGCAAACATGGATAGATAAAACAAGTGCAACATCAAGATTTGCAACATAAAGAGGGGAAACTCAATATTGTTGAGATCCATCAAACCATGTTTCCCTCTCTCATAGTAACTTTCAGTAGCATCATGAATAGAATTAACAATATAACCATCACATAAAACATCCCTATCATGAGCCACATGCATAAAAGAATTAATACTTCCCACATGAACAATCGTAGTGGGAGCAGATTCACCAAAATAATTATTCTCATCACCATAATCATCAAAAATAGGAGGCATATTGTAATCATAACTAATTTTCTCCTCAAAAGTAGGTGAACTAAAAATATTATACTCATCATTGTAACCATCATAAACTAGAGGTTTAGTATCATCATAAGCAATGGAATAGCTATCTTGCAAAGCATATTCATCAAACATATTATCATAGGAAGGAACATGGATAGTACTAATTGTGCAACAATTATTAACCTCATAATTTTTAGAATCGGTACCAAAAATATTTTCAATATCAAAAGTATAGTGCTTTTCCCAATCATGATCACTAACATAGGTAACAGGCATAAGAACATCATCAAGATCAGAATTATCATAATCTATAATAGGAGCAACATGCTTAGGGAAAGATATCGTTTCCTCTCTCATTTTACTCCTCTTTTTCTTCTTCTTCTTGTTACTCTTCTTAATCTCTCCTTTAGGAGGGAGAGACTTGAAAGGCATCTTCTCCACATAATCTGGTTTAATGACAGAAACAACACAAGAAACTTTGGAGGATTCCTCCTCTCTATTAATAAGATGGAAACATCTATTAGTCCTGTCATAGCTTGGCAAAATATCATGTTTTATAACATTTTGTATGTAAGTATTTGCGAGGCAATCTTTAACACAATAAAGAGGACAACCCTGCAGGATGCTAATATTTTAAAAAACGCTCATTTCTACCAAAGAAGTTTTTCTAGATAACTCTTCACACCCCAAAAACAAAGTAAGCTCATCATGCTGATTGAGAGTAATCTTGTCATCACAATACAAACTTGCGGTACTCATTCGATTAGAAAGGTCACTATTATGGCCCGAGCATTGAAAATTAAAATGACCCTTGTCATCGCAAAGTTCACAAATAAAAGGATAAAGCTCACAAACCTTTTAACCAAGCTCATCTAGAGCCTTATCCCACATTCGGGTTTCTTCATTCCTGTGGTGGATACAATAATTTTTTTTGTCGTGACTCTGTTCACAAGGTCTAAGTACTCCACAAAAATTAACATGCTTATAAGAAATAGGACTTTTAGAGGTTTGAGCATGTTTATTGCAATCATCAACAACAATTACACTTTCAATGCAAGTGTCTTTAAAAGGTTCATGATACATGTCCCCATTTCCCTTAGGGACATTAATATGAGAAGCAAAGGTTCTAAAACAATCAACTATAATTCGAGGATCAATCCCATATTTAGCACTAAGCTCTTGAAAATTAGCAGTTTTAGCGAAAGACTTAATGCAATCATACTTGTAATTTATACCTGATCCTTTACCTTTGTTGCTATCCAAATCTTCGATATTGCTTCGAATTGTTTCAAGCAGATCCCACTTGGTGTCAACATCCTTGCTTGTGAAAGACCCATCAAAGCATGCATCTAGATAGTCCTTGTAATATCATGAAAGCCTTGCATAAAAATTATTAATAACAATATTACGGGGAAGCTCATGAATAGGACATTTGAGCATTAGTGACTTCAATCTTCTCCATGCTTGGGCAATGCTTTCTCCATCATGAGGATGAAAATTATAAATATAATTCCTATCTTTATGAACCTCACTAGAAGGATAGAATTTAGAATAAAAGAGAGGTAGAATTTGCTCCCAACCAATAGATCGATCTTCCTTCAGCGTCTTATACCATTCCGCAGCTCTGCCCTTTAGTGAAAAAGAAAATAACTTCCTCTTAACTTCACCTATAGAAATACCTGCACACTTGAACAACTCGCATAATTCATGTATAAAGAGCAAATGATCACCGGGATGGACAGTTCCATCCCCTAGATAGCAGTTATCCATAACATGGTCAACAATTTTCAAAGATATTTTAAAGGAACGAGGATCACAAACATCATTAGAAATATCACATATGGGAGATAAAATATCATCAGAGCAAACTTTCTCCACTAAAGCTAGGGAACTAAAAATATCATGCTTAGCAAAACCAGCTTCCCCAAGCTTAGACCTTTCTATAGCATTAGCAATAACGGTGTTCAAAGAATTCATACAAATAACATTGCTACGCAAAATAAGCTCCAAAGGTTTTTCAAACACTTCAAATCTAAAATCAGGAAGCACACTATAAAACTCTTTATTTTCCATTAAGCCTAACTAGTGAAAATAAAAACAAGAAACAAAAAGATATAATTGCAGAATCAAAAGGAAATAACTCCGAGCACTCACCAGCAACTAAAAGACTTAATAACCAAAAAATGTGAGTATCTTTTACCTTACCTCCTCGGCAACGGTGCCAAAAAAGAGCTTGATGTCTACGCACGCGTCTGTTCTTGCAGATAGTGTTGGGACTCTAAGTGTAGAGGTTTGTAGAGCAGCAGCAAGTTTCCCTTAAGTGGATCACCCAAGGTTTATCGAACTCAGGGAGGAGGAGGTCAAAGCTATCCCTCTCAAGCAACCCTGCAATTACGATACAGAAAGTCTCTTGTGTCCCCAACACACCCAATACACTTATCAGATGTATAGGTGCACTAGTTCGGCGAAGAGATAGTGAAATACAAGTAGTACTGATGATTATAAGTAGTAAATATAATCTGAAATAAATATCGTTGCGAGCAAACATGTAACAAAACTAAAAGGAAACGGTGTACAATGCTTGGAAACAAGGCCTAGGGATCATACTTTCACTACTGGACACACTCTCAACAAATATAACATAATTGAACCAATAGATACTAACATCAATATGCCACTCTAAACAATTCTCCAATGGAAAACGAACACTAATCATGCATAGGGCTACGAAGCACTCCTCAAAGTCCGTATTTCCCCAAACTAAATTGTCCCACACTGTCACCGTGAACGCACTAGATGGTTCCAACAAACACCAACAATTCATAGAGACGTTAACCAAAAAGACACACATAATGCGCACACTGTCACCTTCACATCATGATACAAGGTGTCTCCGGAGATTACAAATATAAAGCACGGGAGTAGCATAATATCTGAATAATAACATCTACCAATTCAACCAGATACAAAGCTCACGATCACATAAAGATCACATCATGGGAGAGAGAGGTGAACCACATAGCTACCGGTAGAGCCCTCAGCCCCGGGTGAGAACTACTCACTCCTCATCATAGGAGGCAGCAATGGCGATGGAGATGGCGGTGAGGTCGATGGAGACGGAGGAGACGGCAATGGAGACCGATGGAGATGGCTCCGGGGGCACTTCCCCATCCCGGAAGGTTGCCGGAACAGAGACTTATCTCCCCCGAAATTTGTCTTCGACGGCGGTGGCGCTGCGGAACTGTTCTGGGAAAAACGCCGATTTTTTTAGGGTTTTCCGTCGGGAGGCTCTTTATAGGCGAAGGGGCGTCGTCAGGAGTGGACCAGGGGGGCCTCACCACAGGTGGGCTTGGCCAGGGCCTGGGCCACACCCCCTGGTGGTGAGGGTGCCCTCTAGCCCCCCTCCGGCTCCCGTTTGGTCCTCGTCCTTCCTCTGGGCAAAATAGGAGTTTTGGTCTTTGTTTCATCCAATTCCGAGAATATTTCCTATGTAGCTTTTCTGAAACACAAAAATAGCAGAAAACAGGGAACTGGCACTGTGGCATCTTGTCAATAGGTTAGTTCCGAAAATCGCATAAAAATGCCACGAAGTGTAAACAAAACATGAAGCAAATGGTGTAAAACAAGCATGGATCATCAAAAATTATAGATACGTTTGAGACGTATCATCGCTCCCTCATCTTTTCACGCGATCCCCACTGTGGTACTCTAATGGGTGCACATAAAACATCAAAGGGCAAGTCCACAAATTTATTGTAAATTTTATAATGAACCATGGGGTTAGATGTGGACCAACTGAATCTAAAATCCTGCACCACATACATTGTTAGTTTCACATATTGGGGAGGTTCATCATCAATAAAATGTTCCAATCATGCATTAGAAATTAGAGTTTGGAAGTCCTGCAGGATTCCAGCAGCATTCATGAACTATGAGCATGGATAGATTGAGGGAAAGATCCTCTCTTCATGCTGAACTCTCATGACCTCATGCACTTCTATTACATGTTGAAAGAGTTGGTATGCATTCTCCTCCATTTCTGAATTTTTTAACAAACCTCATAAAAAATGATTTTGAGACAAACAAATGTAGGAAACTACTATAGGGAGTTACTAGAGGGTTAACATGCATCAAAATAACATTTCTAAGCAATAGAACAAGCATGCAAACTCATTTCACCTGTCACCTATAGAGCTAAAATACTCAAGAAATACTCCACTAAACAAAATTCTACTTGGACAATCGAAGGAGTCACATACCGGAGAACAAATGCTCCAAATTTCGGCAGCAAAGACGGGCCGAGCAAGGAGATCAAAAAATCGCGATGGAGAGCAGCAAGAACACGGGTTTGAGCTGGGGTGTTGAGATGTTTCGGGAGAGAGAAGAAAGTGGGGATGAAGAAATAAATGGGAGGCCAGGGCCTCCCTCACCATGGGTGGGCGCAGCCAGGCTTGGGCCATGCCCCCTGGTGGTGAGGTGGCGTGGTGGGTCCCCCTGAGGTCTCCCAGGTGCCTCTCTGCCCCATTTTTGACATAAAATTTTAAAAAGATTTTTCTGGGATTTTTCGAGAAACTTTATTTTCGAGGATTTTTTAGAAAAATGATAAGAGAATAAAACTTGGGAAAACGATGGTGGAATGATAGAAAGAAAATCCAACCCAACTTTACAGCAGCTCTAAGATATTCTAATATGAAACTAAATAGCGGAAACGAAAATGAACAAGGTAGAAACAAGAGTAAATGTGGTGAAAAAACAGTCTTGTTCATTTGAAAACTGCTTTGTTAACAAGGTTGATCAGGTCTTGTTACCAAACCACTTTCCTATGAAGCAAAACTTTGCATTTCACTAAATGATTATGTTACCTCGACCTTGATAGGCATAGTCCCAATCACAAATAATTTGACCAACTCTGATAGTCTCAATATTCTTGATTGAATTTAGAGCATATTTTCTATCAATCTTCTTGGGAAAATAGACCGTGTGCTCTTTATCGTTGACATTAAAAGTTACTTTCCCTTGATTACAATCAATAATAGCACCTGCAGTATTTAGAAAAGGTCTCCCAAGAATAATAGACATGTTGTCGTCTTCCGGCATTTCCAACACAACAAAGTCAGTCAATATCAAACAATTATTAGCAACTTGAACAGGAAGATTCTCACATATACCAATAGGAATAGTAGTAGACTTATCAGCCATTTGCAAAGATATATTAGTCGATATCAACTTTTCTAAATCAAGTCTCTTGTAGAGAGAAAAAGGCATGACACTAACTCCGGCTCCCAAATCACATAAAGCAGTTCTAACATAGTTATTTTTAATAGAGCAAGGAATAGTTGGTATACCTAGATCTCCAAGCTTCTCCGAAACTTTACCATCAAAAGAGTAATTAGCAAGTAAAGTAGAAATTTCCTCACTAGGAATCTTCCTTTTGTTAGTAACAATATCTTTCATATACTTTGAATAAGGAGGCATTTTAATAGCATCAGTCAAAGGAATTTGCAAAAATAAAGGTCTCATCCATTCACAAAACCTGTTGTAGTGTTCTTCTTCCTTGGATTTGTGTTTCTTACCGGGAAAAGGCATTGGTTTCTGCACCCAAGGTTCTTTCTCATTACCATGCTTGTTGGCAATGAAGTCTTCCTTAGTATACTTTGCATTCTTAGCAAGCTTTTCTGGTTCCTCTTCAACTTCTTCTTTATCAGAAGCATTACCACTCTCGGTTTCAGCATCAGAAATAGAAACACTATTAGGATCCTTACCTGTTTCAGAAGATTCCGCAACTGCTTTGTGCTTCTTCTTCTTCTTCTTCTTCTTGGAAGGATTATCATCACTTATAGCACGTTGAGAATCCTGCTCGATTCTCTTAGGATGCCCTTCAGGATATAAAGGATCTTGAGTGGTAGCACCACCTCTAGTGCGTATTTCACACGCTTGTTTTTCTCTGGCGGCATTAACTAGCAAGTCTTTTTGCACCTT
Source organism: Dactylis glomerata (assembly GCA_007115705.1). NCBI lineage: Eukaryota > Viridiplantae > Streptophyta > Magnoliopsida > Poales > Poaceae > Dactylis > Dactylis glomerata. The sequence goes on from QXEO01001110.1 coordinate 598,352, forward strand.
GGTAAGCTGATCAATTTGAGTTTGAACCATTTGAAAATGTTTTGCAAGCATCTTCACATCATTGGAAGTTCTCTCCACAATATCCTGCAACTTGTTAATAGCTCTAGAATTTTCCAACAAATGATTCCGCACTCTCTTGTTAAAATTATCTTGCTTAACAATGAAATTATCCAACTCATCTAAGCATTGATCAGGAGGTTTAGAGTAAGGAATATCTCTATTATCAAAGCGTTGGAGAGAGTGTACCTCAATAGTAGATGAGCGAGGGATTGGCTTACATAATTCTTCTATAGGTGGTAGATTCTTCACATCTTCTGATTTAATACCCTTCTCCTTAAGAGATTTCTTGGCTTCTTGATACGTCTCAAACGTATCTATAATTTTTGATGCTCCATGCTTGTTCTTACACCATTTGCTTAGTGTTTTGTTATACTTTGTGGCGTTTTTATGCATTTTCTGGGACTAACCTATTAACAAGATGCCACAGTGTCAGTTCCCTATTTTCTGCTGTTTTTGTGTTTCAGAAAAGCTACACAAGAAATATTCTCAGAATTGGACGAAACAAAAGCCGAACATCCCAATATTTAATGAAGCTTCCAGAAGACCAAAGAGGAGACGGAGAGGGGCCAGGGGCCAGCCTCACCACCAGGGGGCGCGGCCCAGCCCCTGGCTGTGCTGCCTTGTGGTGAGGCCCCCCTGGTCCACTTCTGACGATGCCCCTTCGCCTCTAAAGACCCCCCGACGGGAAAAACCTAAAGACCCAATCAATTTTCCAGAAACACATCGTGATCCACCGCCGTCATTGACCCTGAGATCGGGAGGGTCCAGAAGCTCTTCTCGGCACCCTGCCGGAGAGGGGAATCACCACCGGAGGTCTTCTTCATCGCCATGCTTGCCTCCGGCGCGATGAGTGAGTAGTCTACCTTGGACTATGGGTCCATAGTAGTAGCTAGATGATTGTCTTCTCCACCATGTGCTTCATGTTTAGATCTCGTGAGCTGCCTTACATGATTGAGATCATCTTTGTGCAATTCTACATGTTGTGTTTGTTGGGATCCGATGAATATTGGTGTTATGCTAAGTTGATGTGCTGAATATTATCTTATGTTATCTCTATGTTGTTTATGATCTTGCATGCTCTCCGTTGTTAGTAGCTATCTTGGCCAACTAGATACTAGTGACTCCAAGAGAGGGTATTTATGCTCAATAGTTGGGTTCATGCCTCTACTTAATCTGGGGGAGTGACAGAAACCTCTAAGGTTGTAGATGTGCTGTTGCCACTAGGGAGAAAACAACATTCTTGTGCCCAAGGACATTCGTTTTGTTTACATTACACACTTTGCTTAATACAGTTATCTGTTGTTTGTAACTTAATACTCGTGGGGTGTTCGGACGATATCCCCGTGGGTGGATTATTAGTCATAGATGCAGTTGGATGGCGGTCTATGTATTTTGTTGTAATGCCCAGAGTAAATGTCGTAGTGATCCTCGTGATATATGCATGTTATCTTTATTCTATCAATTTCCCAACTGTAATTTGTTTACCCAGCATGTTGTTATTTATCTTACAGAGAGACACCACTAGTGAACTGTGGACCCCGGTCCAATTCCTTTACATTGTTACACCATTTTACTATTACTCGCACTATTTACTTTCTCGCATACTACTACTGTTTTCCACTCGATACGCTCATACCTTTGTTTACAGCAAACCGGTGAGATTGACAACCTCATCGTAAGTTGGGAGCAAAGTACTTGGTTGTGTTGTGTGCAGGTTCCACGTTGTTACTGGTGCAAAGCAAAGCCCTGGACGAGGCGCCTTATAAATTGGTCGGAGCTATCGCGAAGCTAGCAGACATCACCTTCTGACGTTTGGCTTTTCCCTACTGGTTCGATAAACCTCGGTTTCTTACTGAGGGAAAACTTGCTACTGTGCTCATCATACCTTCCTCTTGGGGTTCCCAACTGGGTGGTTATCTGCCCACATCAAGCTAATTTTCTGGCGTCGTTGCCGGGGAAAAAGAGGACTTCTGCAAGGAGAGTTTCGCACGCACATCCTTTACTTTGTTTTAGTTTTGCTTTACTTTATTTTTGCTTGCATCGTTTTTATCAAAAATACAAAAAAATTAGTTTCCTTTATAGTTGTTATTTCTTTACTTTTAGTTCATTATGTTGTTCACTAAGTACGTCTTGGAGGACCTCTCAGTAGGTAGTGGTTCTATTATTGGGAAAAGTAATATTAACGAGTTCTTTAATCATATTAGCATGCATAAAGATGTTGAGGATAAATCATTGGCTGAGCTCACTCCTAGTTATAAAGTTGCTTCTGCTTATTTAGTTTACATGTTGGAGGCTAGGTTTGTTAATCTTAATCCTTTTATGCAACAAATGTTTCTTAAGCTTCATGATATTGAGGACTCCGAAAAGAAAGATTTTATCTTGGAGACTTTGCGTAGAGAATTTAGAGATATTGCTATTGAAGCTAGGAAAGTTTTTGAGCGTTTTAATATGCTTGGCGCATTTGTTAATGTTGTTGGTACAAACAATGAAGATTTCAAAGTACCAATTCCTTGCAAACTTGTAGGATTGCATGAAGCTTGGGAAAAGAATTCCGATTGGATTTGTCCTGAAAACCCCTTTGATGAAAGTAGTGTACCTAAGCGTGATCACAAGGGATCCTCAAAAACTCATTTGGACACAATTAAATTTATTGTTGAAAAGACTTCTACAATTGATCTTAATGCCTCTCTTGATATTACTTGATTTGCACCTTTTTGCACCTAGCTCAAAGGCGTTAAAGAAAAGCACTCTAGGGAGATAACCCATTGTTTTACTTTCAGTTCTTTTTCTTTTATTTGAGTCTTGGAAGTTATACTACTGTAATAACCGCTCCTTATCCTTTTTATTTCGTTGTTGTGCCAAGAGAAACCTCTAATTTGAGTGAGGTAAGATTTGGGGATGTTGCTGAAACAGATTTTGGTGCTGCACCGTAAAATTTAGTGAAATTTCTCAGTATATATTTTTGACCTGCGATTTCTTGTGCATATGCCCCAGGTTCTATCCAAGCTTTCATTAGTTATACAATTTTTGATTTAAGCAACAGAAAACCCTCGAAAAAATCGACCTTTGTCAGCTGTTCTGTTTTGACAGATTTCTGCCACTATTTGTGTTTGCCTCTCGATCGCTTTCTTTTTTAGTTCTTTTGATCACGGAACTTTTGGGGAAGTTGCTACAGTAGTATATGCTTTATATGTGGTGGTTTTGAGTTGAAATCTGAACCAAAAAGGGTTGATTCATTATTATGCTGACACTAATGTTGCTAATAGAATTGTGTTGAGTTTTGTATGAAGGAAGTTTTCAAGTGTAGGGATTAGAGAATGATGAGATGTGTTGAAGAATGGACAAAAGTTCAAGCTTGGGGATGCCCACGCACCCCAAGAAATATTCAAGAGGTACAAGCGTCAAAGCTTGGGGATGCCCCCGATGCACCCCTTCTTCATCGGCAAAAATCAGGTCACCTTTCCACACACTATATTTTTATTGCTTCATGCACTATGCGTTTTTCTTGGAGCGTCTTTACTTTACTTTAGTTTTCAGTTTTGTTTTGTTTTTTTCTGCAATAAATGGTTGGACCCCAACAAATTTCTTTTAGAGAAGTTACCTTGCTTTTCATTTGCCAAGAACACTCCGTTTTTCACTCTTATCATTCAACGAGTGTTCTCTTTTTCTAGAACTGCGTTTAGCTTTCATTTTTCGCCTTGATTTTTTTCCAGATCTTGTTTTATCTTTATATCAAGCTGTATTTTGGCCTATGCTCCATGTTGGTATTCATCAAAATAGTTATCTCAAAAAGGTTTGAATGGTGTTGGAAAAGAGAAAAAGTTTCATGCAAAAAGTGGTACAAAAAGGAGCTTGTTTAGACTGTGGCTTAGACTTTTGCATGTCGTGCTTGATATCATTTTGATAGAATGCTTAGTGGTTTTGCTGTAGCATGACTTGTATCAAATGACTGAGATTGCTTAATGAGCCTTTGAAAAAATCATGCGTTGTTTTTATTATTTGGAAGCATTAATTTGGTTTTCTCCTTGATGCTTTATTTGGGTTGACTTGGCACATGCTTTCACATGTTTGACTCATACAAAGTCGCTATAAGCCTCTATGACCATTTAGTTTTTGACTTTTGATGCCATCTTATGCTTCTCTTAATGATGTTTTGTCGCTATGTATGATTATGGCCGTTATTGCTCTCTTAGTTGGTCGCTCCCAATCTTTTGCTAGCCCTCATTTTGTACTGAGTATGAGCTCTACTCGTGCATCCAACTCCCAAAAACCAAGTTGTTCCAATGTGTCCACCATACATACCTATTAGCAATTTGCTATTCCAAAGTACATTTGACTTGCTTTTATCTATCCTTCAAATTAAACTCTTTTGGAGTTATGCGAAAATTGGTCAGTAAAGCTCTCACAAACCTAATGGCACACTTTACTTTTCTCGTTCTTAAAAATTTGACATTGTGGCTCTCTTATGTTGAGTTGTTATGCTTGCAAGTTGCAAGTTGGAAATTAGCCAAACCATGCCGTCATGGGGTAAGCTTTCAACATTGCAATTCTTATTTGAGTTGATATCGTGATCTTTTGTTTATGGATACTCGTGATGTGAAATAAGTTGGGAATCTTGCGGGATCATGGAGTTTGTATACGTGTTAGAGAAACGCCTGGTCCGCCAATCTAAGCCATGCATAATTCATGGTGGAAATTTATAGCATGCCCATAGTGAACATTCGACGACGCATCTCAAAATAAAAAGATATTCCAATGGTAAATAAAAGAGATGCCGAGGTGTTCATTGTCTGTTTGTCCTGTCATTTTGATGTGGGCTTGTTCCATATCATCGGGCATGAAGGTACCCCGTTGGCGGTTCTCGATGATACGTGTATACTTACAATGACAAGAGCTTGCTTGAGACTCTATTTAAGTCAGTAGCATGAGGTTTGGGTATTCGTACTTCACGGGACACGAGGTTTTCAACTTATAATTTGTCAAGCATATGCTTCATAATTGTACTCGCATTACCTTTAACCATTCAAGATGCATATGATGGGGGCAATGAGAGCTCAAAGCTAGTAAGTACCATAATTTTTGAAGGTTTATAAAACTCGCAATCACTGCTTCCCTCTGCGAAGGGCCTTTCTTTTACTTTTATGTTGAGTCTCCACCTTCTACCTTTATGCACCATCTAAGAGAGCATAGTTGTCATTCTGAGTTTGATGTGCATAGTCCCAATGTTTATCATTGATTGATTCATGATTTTGGTTTCACTTGTTCTTAAATTATTTGTATCTAGTCGCCCTTTTAAACTTGAAGGTGTCCTATGCATTTATGTTTTGCTATTCCATGAAGGACAAGCTGAAAACCATTTGCTATGTTTGTCCATATGATTTGAACACACGTTTGACTTCTATTGTTTCATTTTCATGATCTTTCATTTGTGTTCTTTTTCATGTTATAACATGGTTGCTAAGTTTCTTCTATCAAGATTATGTCTTTCATGCCCATGTTATAAGTTCTTTTGATCCCAGCACTTAATGATTACATAGATGATCAAGATTGTGTTGGTGCATGTCACCTCAAAAATTATTTCTTTTGTTATCACTTACCTACTCAGGACGAGCAGGAGTTAAGCTTGGGGATGCTGATACGTCTCAAACGTATCTATAATTTTTGATGCTCCATGCTTGTTCTTACACCATTTTCTTAGTGTTTTGTTACACTTCATGGCATTTTTATGCATTTTCTGGGACTAACCTATTAACAAGATGCCACAGTGCCAGTTCCCTATTTTCTACTGTTTTTGTGTTTCAGAAAAGTTACACAGGAAATATTCTCGGAATTGGACAAAACAAAAGCCGAACATCCCAATATTTAACGAAGCTTCCAGAAGACTGAAGAGGAGACAGAGAGGGGCCAGGGGCCAGCCTCACCACCAGGGACGCGGCCCAGCCCCTGGCCGCGCCGCCCTATGGTGAGGGCCCCCTGGTCCACTTCTGACGCTGCCCCTTTGCCTCTAAAGACCCCCCGACGGGAAAAACCGAAAGACCCGATCAATTTTCCAGAAACACATCGCGATCCGCCGCCGTTGTCGACCCGAGATCGGGAGGGTCGAGAAGCTCTTTCCGGCACCCTGCCGGAGAGGGGAATCGCCACCGGAGGTCTTTTTCATCGCCATGCTTGCCTCCGGCGCGATGAGTGAGTAGTCTACCTTGGACTATAGGTCCATAACAGTAGCTAGATGGTTGTCTTCTCCACCATGTGCTTCATGTTTAGATCTCGTGAGCTGCCTTCCATGATCGAGATCGTCTTTGTGTAATTCTACATGTTGTGTTTGTTGGGATCCAATGAATATTGGTGTTATGTTAAGTTGATGTGCTGAATATTATCTTATGTTATCTCTATGTTGTTTATGATCTTGCATGCTCTCCGTTGTTAGTAGCTATCTTGGCCAAGTAAATACTAGTGACTCCAAGAGGGGGTATTTATGCTCGATAGTTGGGTTGATACCTCTACTTAATCTGGGGGAGTGACAGAAACCTCTAAGGTTGTAGATGTGTTGTTTCCATTAGGGAGAAAACAACATTCTTGTGTCCAAGGATATTCGTTTTGTTTACATTACACACTTTGCTTAATGCAGTTATTTGTTGTTTGTAACTTAATACTCGTGGGGTGTTCGGATGATATCCCCGTGGGTGGATTATTAGTCATAGATGCAGTTGGATGGCGGTCTATGTATTTTGTTGTAATGCCCAGAGTAAATCTCATAGTGATCCTCGTGACATATGCATGTTATCTTTATTCTATCAATTGCCCAACTGTAATTTGTTTACCCAGCATGTTGTTATTTATCTTATGGAGAGACACCACTAGTGAACTGTGGACCCCGGTCCAATTTCCTTTACATTGTTACACCGTTTTACTATTACTCACACTGTTTACTTTCTCGCATACTACTACTGTTTTCCACTCAATACGCTCATACTTTGTTTACAGCAAACCGGTGAGATTGACAACCTCATCATAAGTTGGGAGCAAAGTACTTGGTTGTGTTGTGTGCAGGTTCCACGTTGTTGCTGGTGCAAAGCAAAGCCCTGGACGAGGCGCCTTATAAATTGTCCAGAGCTGTCGCGAAGCTAGCAGACATCACCTTATGACGTTTGGCTTTTTCCTACTTGTTCGATAAACCTCGGTTTCTTACTGAGGGAAAACTTGCTACTATGCTCATCATACCTTCCTCTTGGGGTTCCCAACTGGGTGGTTATCTGCCCACATCACTTCTCTCATCACTTCATCATTTAATTCAATCATCCCTCTCTTCTTTGGTGTCGGCGCTGGCATTGGTGCTTGTGTTGGTGTTGGCGTTGGTGTTGGAACTGGTGTTGGCATTGACTCAGCCATAGTCCAATCATCATAATTCTGGCTTATTTTAGCCATTAATTGTTCAGCTTCAGCCGGAGTCTTTTTCCTGAAAACACCACCAGCACAACTATCTAAGTATGTCTTAGATTCAACAGTTAGTCTATTATAAAATATATCAAGGAGTTCATTTTTAGGTAATGGCTCTCCGGGCAGTACTCTATTTAAAGAGCAAAACCTTCCCCATGATTTCGGCAGTTTCTCTCCTTTTACCTGCTCAAAGTTAAAGATTTTCTGCAAAGCAGCATGTTGAGCACTAGCAGGAAAATATTTCTGAAAGAAAGTGTTAACCAAAGTAATAGGACTATCAATAGATCCATGAGACAAATTATTAAACCAAGCTTTAGCTGCACCTTTCAATGAAAAAGGGAAAATCTTAGCAACAAAATACATACGCAGCTTATTATCATCAGAAAACAAATTACTCAAAGACGAAAGCTCATTCATATGCTCCATAGCACTCTTACTTTTAGTACCACAAAATGGTTCTTTCTCAACAATAGATATGTAGGATAAATCCAAAGAGAAATCATAGTCCTTATTACTAATATGTATGGGAGAAGCAGCAAACTTAGCATCAGGAGATAACTTGTATCTAATAGCACGTCTTGCAAGAAGATCTCTAATTGCACGAGCATCACTAGTAGCATGAAATTCGTCAATAAAGGCATCATCTAACTCAATATAAGCATCATCAAAATCGTTACTAGGGTGTTCCCTAGACTCAGGTGAACTAGCAGGTGTAACAGTAGTATTCCCCAATAGCTTAGTCCTAGCAATTGTAGCATCTAAAAAGGAACCTAACGAACCACTCTCATCAAGCACAGTAGAAGCATCATCAAAATTATCAGTAGCATTCTCAACCTCAGCAGAAGAAGTAGCATGTGCATGCGGTGGTGTAAGCAACTTACTCATAACAGATGGTGAATCAAGAGCAACAGAGGTGTTCAGAGTCGTACCTCTTCTTGTAGTGGATGGCAATATAGGAATTTTTCCATCACGAGGTTTACCCATGATGAATGGATTGCAGCGAACAATATGAATCCTAGGTGAACTTACAAATAAAGCTATGCTCCCTGGCAACGGCGCCAGAAAATAGTCTTGATGACCCAAAAGTATAGGGGATCGCAACAATCTTCGAGGGAAGTAAAACCCAAATTTATTGATTCGACACAAGGGGAGCCAAAGAATACTTATAAGCCTTAACAGATGAGTTGTCAATTCAGCTGCACCTGGAAACAGACTTGCTCGCAGCGGTTTATCAGTAGCAACAATTTTATAGTGGTGATAGTAGTAAAAGAGTAACAACAATAATAAAGTAAAGGCAGTAATAGTAGCAATAGTAACAGTAGGATTAAAGACTGTAGGCATAGGGATAGATGTACGGGCGTTGCATGGATAAGATAATTCGTGAAATTAGCGAGACATGGGCAATTGCAGATACATAAAGATAAAGCATCCTAGTACTAAACAACCATAGGCATGTATTCCATAAATAGTCGTACGTGCTCGCAATGAGAAACTTGCACGACATCTTTTGTCCTACCAGCCTGTTGCAGCAGGGCCTCAAGGAAATCTACTAGTAATTAAGGTACTCCTTTTAATAAAGTACCGGAGCAAAGCATTAACACTCGGTGAACCCATGTGATCCTCACATCATAGCCATCCCCTCCGGTTATCCCAATTGTTGTCACTTTGGGGCCTCGTGTTCCGGACAACGATATGTGTAAACAACTTGTAGGTAAGATCATAAACAACAAGTATCATCATAAAACAATAACAAGTTCAGATCTGAGATCATGGCACTCGGGCCCAAAGTGACAAGCATTAAGCACAACAAGTTGCAACAATGTCATAAGCACTAATAATAGATACTAGGCACTATGCCCTAACAATCTCATAGCAAATTACATTAATGATCTCATCCAATCCCTACTATCCCCTTCGCCTACAGTGGGAATTACTCACACATGGATGGAGGAATCATGTATGGTTGATGGAGAGACGTCGGTGATGATGGTGATGAAGATCTCCTCCAAATCCCCGTCCCGGCAGGGTGCCAGAACGGAGTTTCTGGTTCCGAATCGCGGTTTCTGATGGTGGCGGTGCAACAGAAGTCTATCTGGGAAAAACGTCGAACCCCCGCTCTTTTCAGGTCAGAGGGTATATGTAGGCGGAAGGAGAGGTCGAGGCGATGGCTGAGCTGGCCTCATCACAGGTGGTCGCGGCCAGGCCTGGGCCGCGCCCCCTGGTGGTGAGCCCGGCTCCTAGCCCCTCTCCATCTCCTCTTCTGGCTCCGTGGGTCTTCTGGTAAAATACAATATTTTCCGGGATTTTTCCTGAAAGTCGGATTTCTGCAAAAAAAAACAAGACACCAGGGCAAATCTGCTGAAAACAGCGTTAGTCTGTGTTAGTTGTATTCAAAACACACAAATTAGAGGAGAACAATAGCAAAAGTGTTCGGGAAAGTAGATACGTTTTGGACGTATCAAGGTGATATATATAATCCTCGAAGGGATTGGTGAAGCCCCTACCTTCACCTATCCTCTCAAATTCTCATAAAACCTTATTCCCCAATTCACTAGGCATGGGATGTGTATTGGGTATTGGGGAAATCTACTAAAATTTTGGCAAAAGTGGGATTAAAATAGTCCAATGTACTAGAACTTAACATATTTATAGGAAAAAGTGGAGATTTGGATTTGTTGGGAATAATTCCCACAAATCTCTAAATATACTTGTACCAAAGAAGGCTATGTGGGAATCCTGACATGCCATGACTTTCGGTCCCTAACATGTGGGTCTCACGTCAGGTGGGCCCCACCTTTCGGAGACTTAAAGATAGAGTCGGCTAGGTGCCTTTAAATTTCTGAATACTCGCAAGTGTTAATTCTGTATACGCGTAATGTGGTAGACCTAGAGCCAGGGGGCGTACGTAAATGTGAGAACTGTGTACTTCACATACCTACAGTAGTCGATTTACTGCGCCAACAGTACTTGCTGTGCAATAGCATGTGGTAACTTCAAAGCTAGCGCTACTAGTATTTTTCTTTTCTTCGTTTTGATTCTGATTTCTTCCGCTGTCATGTTCTGGAGTATTATCTGTGTCTTTGTGTTCAGCTTGCTTCCACTTGTGTTGTTCAAAGATAATGTCTGTTTCTGTTTTAGGGCCTGTTTGTTTGGGCTGTCTGTGGCTGGCTGTGCAGGGAAAGCTGCTGTAGAGGAAAAGCTGCTGTGAAGGGAAAGCTGCTGTTTTGAGTTTTGCTGTTTGGCTACTTAGCTGGCTGACTAGCTGTATGTTGACAAATTGTCTAAAATATCCTCGTAGTTCTGAGAATATGTATAATTGCTAATTAAAGTGTATAAACGTATTTTTCACTATAAAGTATCATGAATACCCAACAATAATAACACCAAATAGTTGATTAAATATAATTTTGTTTCCGAGAACGTATATAATTGCTAATTGAAGTGTATAAACGTATTTGTCACTATAAAGTATCATGAATACCCAACAATAATAACACCAAATAGTTGATTAAATATAATTTTGTTCAAAATACGTATATGTACCACTACACAAATCCAACAGTATGGTTTCTACGGAAGCCATTTGCAGCAGCATCAAACATGTACATCTATCCAAAAAATAAACACGGTAGAAGTAATACTACTCGGCAACAGTACGAGCATCAATCAATAGTAGTCTGGAGCAACAATCAGCTACACAGCGCAGCGGTAGTACTCCACGGCGGGCCGTGGGCAGAACGGCAGGAGACCTGACGGCAGGACACGATATTTTCTTTTGTCGCTCGCTTTGGCAGGAGAGAGAAGAGATACCGGTTCAGCTCAGCGGTGGCAATTCTTTGTAAATAACAGAAATGAGATGGGCAGATGGATGTACCCGTTCGATTGCTTGCGGGGAAGCACCCCGATGGGTGCTTCGCGCAGTATGTCTATACTTGGCTTTGGCAAAGCCCACTTTGGAAGCACCCTGTTTGTTTCAAATCTTTGGCTTATTTTAGTGGAAAGCTCTCAAAAGTCCAAACAAACACCCCCTTAGCTAGTGCCGTTCAAGGATCTCCGTAGCTCAAATGTGGATGTACTACTACTTCCAGCTGGCATGCAAATCTCCTATGGGGAAGAGTTGAGAGGAACTTGTTTAGATCATCAAGTCTCTGATCAGCCAATCGACAACAATATTGAGCGTAACAATAGATATTTTACTTGAGAAACAGAACACGTGCAGATGTACACTACAACAACAGTCCATTCATCAATTAACCATTACCACAACACAAGCGACACTTACATCTAGCATTATTCATGCCTCAAGAACAGCACCACTACAGTACAACCAAAGATCTTAACACGTAGATAGACCTAACCAAATGAAACAACAAACATACCAAACAAATGGAGTCCACCAACAGATAGCTAGTGCGGCCTAAACCGCACAAACGAACGACGGCGTATAGCGCCCACAGAACCAACCAACCATGCATGCGTGCACCGCGCACTACGTATAGCTAGGCATTACCACCGTGCACCGTGCCAAACACTAGCAGATCTCTACCGCCGGACGGGCAGAGCGATCTTCAGGGCTTCTGGGCGTGCTCGTCGACGGAGGCGGCGGCGGGGGAGCCCGGCATGTGGCCGAAGCCGCCGAGGCCCGGTGAGCCGCCTAGTCCAGGGGAGGAGCCGCCGAGGAAGGGCATGCTGCCGATGCCGCCGAGGCCCGGGGTGGCGCCGCTGCTGCCGGGGAGGCTGAACCCGGGCATGCCGCCGCTCGGGAGGCCGCCGAACGCCGGCGACGCGCTGCCGATGCGGTCGAAGGGCGGGAAGGTGGTCGGCTGCAGAACCGCGTCCTTGGTGGCCGCCTCCGTCGTCTTGATGTTCCTCGCCTCGGTCGTCGCCGCGGCCAGGACGGCGAGGACGAGCACTGCCACCATCTTGGTAGACATCTCCATCGCTGGCTAGCTCGCTCCTGAACTAGTGCTCTTGCTCGCTAGCTAGTGTGTGAAGTGGCTGCTTGCTTTGCTGCTGCTGTGTGGGAGATGGGAGGAGGAAGAAGGGTGGCGAGAGGTTTTATAGCGGGGGAGGCAGCGACATTGAAGAGGTGGCAGCTCATCGGCCTGAGAGACGGTAGGTGAGGGGCGTAAAGGAGACGAGTAAAGGAGGGGGTACCTGCTGCTGTTTACTGCCATCCTGTGATCTCCATTAATTTTCTTGCTCCTACAGACCAGTGATGCATCAATGGGAGAAGGAAGAGATGGGGGGAAATTGTAGATCTGGTTGTGGTTGGGAGCTATAGCTAGCTTGGATCAAGGGCGTTCAAAATCCAGTGAATTTGAGCGAGCAGCTGTCTTGGGTATGTCCTACGTTGTAGACCATGCCTGTGACTGAGATATCTGTTAGGGTTGCGAACACGAGAGACCAGAAAAAAAGTGAGGTAGCATTGCTCTCTTTCTAACATAAGCTAAAGAATTGGAAGTAATTTCTGGCTAGCTTTAGGATGAGATTTCTGTAGACCGCATGGAGTATCTCCCGGATCAAAACGATTATGACTTAATTTGAGATAAGTAACACAAGACGGCGCTTGAACAGTCTTCATATTCTAAGCCAGCTAGTTACTCCGTATAATAGTGTGTTTCATTGATTCGAATTAAGTAGGAGTAGTTGCATTTCTTTTGGTCGGATCCTCAGACCTCTGACGACTACGACAGTTGGGTGCCTTCTCCACACCATATAATAATCGCACTGATCCATTTATTATTTTTCCTTCTGATAAACCCCCTTGCTCGCTAACAACCAGCAACACTTAGAGCATCTCTAATAGAGATGCTAAAATAGCGCGCGCTAAAAGATGTTTACATCGCTATTTTAGCATTTCACGCGTGCGCTCCACGGATGCTCCATTTTGCGGCGCGGCAAAAACAGCGTTCCACCGGCCGCTTTATTTTACAGCACGCGCTGCCGCGGCAAACACAAAATACACACTATTTTGCAAACAAAAGATCAAACAAACACATATAAATTAACCTAGAATTCATCACATCACATAGCAACTTCAAATTCATCACCAACACACAAGCAAGTTCAACACACAAGCAAGTTCAACACAAAATAAAAGTTCTCACCAATCAACATCATCACCATGAACATCTCAAACATCGACATTTTCTATGTCAATGGTATCTTCATTGCTTTGTCTTGGGTTGTTGTTGTTGTTGTTGTTGTTGTTGTTGTTGTCTTCTTCGCCATTGGAGATTTGGTCGGAGTTCACATTGCCGGTAGAATGTCAGTAGGCATCACTACATGGAGCTACCATGGAGACCATGAATCCACCCGGTGGTGCTCCCATGCTTCCATAGACATTCATCATCGGTTGTGCGCCCATGCCTCCGAAGCCTCCAGGTGGTGCTCCCATGCCACTCATGCCACTCATGCCACCATGCCGCCGAAGCCTCCTGGTGGTGCACCCATGCCACCCATGCCTCCAAAACCACCAAAAACATCGAAGCCACCCATACCTTCCATGCTTCCCGATGTTGCACCCATGCCTCCCATGCCACCATAGCCACTCATCGGTGGTGCAAAGCTAGATGCCAACATTCTCTTCTTTGCCAACACTTCATCACGGCAAAGGTTGAAGTACTCCTTTTGTCTCTCATCGAGTTTGGATGTGTCCATGAGGAAGAGTTCTTTCTCTTGCGCCGATACTCGTGCATATTCCTCCATAGCAATCTTCTTCTCCTCCAATGCCAACCTTCTCTCCTTGGCGGCGGCCCTCCTCTCCTCGACCGCCGACACCATGGCCTTCTCCAACCTCTTCTCCTCGGTGTATGCCTTGCGTGCACTCACCATAGCCTCCATAGCTTTCTTGATATCATCATCTCCGGACTTCCTCCCCTTCAACTCTTTTGCTTGCTTCACTCCCATTGGTCTTTGATTAGGCCTTGTCGCCAAGCTTGGCGTAGGACTTCTCTTCACACCATCACTTGATGCTTCATCATCATCATCACCCACAAGGTGTGGCTCCATCTTGGCTCTCATAGGCACCTCCATGTCTCGGGTCCTCCACTTTTCTTCCTTCTCAAGCACCTTGTAGCAATGTGACAAAGTGAACGATCTCCCTTTCAACACCTTTCCTTTCTTGCCCTTCTTCCCATTACCTCTAAAAAGATTTTGGGCAACGGTGAGCTACATACACGAAGAAGAGAGCACATTGGTTAGCCACACAAAATATTTACACATTGACATAAGAAAATGAATGAGTACACAACTCACCCTATCAACATCGCCATAGCCACTAGGATTGAGATCATCCACATGCTTTTGAACCGCCACCCATCTTTGGCAATCGGTATTGATCACCCCCCAACGAGAGCGGAGAGACCTCTCGGAGCACTCAATGCCACTAGTGTTCTCACCATCGAAGAACTCCTTCATACGCACCCAATATGTCTCTTGCTTTTGATCGGCGCCAACCGTTGGATCCAAGCAGATGTTGCACCATGCCTTGCATAATAGTTGGTCCTCTTCCATTGTTTAATTTGTCGCTCTTCCTCTAGGTCCATCCATCAAACCTTCACCATCTTCATCTAACTCATCATCTTCTTCGTGAGGTTGAGGTGCCCCATATTGAGACCAATATTCTTGTGAATGAGATGAATTCACATTCATATTGGCCATGAAAGTCTTGTCATCCATGCTACATATGTACGAACACAATTTACACGCCTATTGCAAATCATGTGCATCGAAAAAATAGGTTCAAGGCAATGTCATACCTTTGCGGCATTTCCTTGAAAACCTCATGTGCGACCGACGTTGAGGAAGCTTGGGGACGCGATGGCAGAGGCGGCGGCGCTTGGAACTGGGGAGGCGGTGACGCTTAGAATTGGGGAGGCGCTGGCGGCGCCTGCTGCTTTTCCCGCCGCGCGGCGTCGGCCTTGGACAAGTGTGACATCCTGGCCTAGGGCTTAATAGGATTAATAGGATACTCATATCAACAAGTTGCAACTTCTTTTCCGGAAACTCACTCCAAAGGAACTCTGGGTTAAGCGTGCTTGGCCCAGAGCAATTTGGGGATGGGTGACCGACCGGGAAGTCCTTCCCGAGTGCGCATGAGTGAGGACAAAGTGCGTAGAAAAGACTAGTCTTGGTCTGTGGGGCCAGTCTAGAGATCCTAGAGAGCTGCCAGGGGTAACAGGCCCGTCCACAGGGTGGTCGGGGTGTTACATTTGGTATCAGAGCCGACCCTTATGGTAACACGGGCGTGTGCGGGTCAGGTGCGCGGACATGTGGCCCGTCGTGGCACATGGGTCGGCACTGGACGCATGGACGTGTCCAAGAGGGGAAGTTCCTGGACTGGGGTTGACCGACGAGGACATCGGTCTTCTAAGGGGGTGAGTGTGTGACATCCTGGCCCAGGGCTTAATAGGATACTCATATCAAGAAGTTGCAACTTCTTTTCTGGGAACTCACTCCAAAGGAACTCTGGGTTAAGCATGCTTGGCCCAGAGCAATTTGGGGATGGGTGACCGACCGTGAAGTCCTTCCCGGGTGCGCATGAGTGAGGACAAAGTGCGTAGAAAAGACTAGTATTGGTCTGTGGGGCCAGTCTAGAGATCCTAGAGAGCTGCCAGGGGTAACAGGCCCGTCCATGGGGTGGTCGGGGTGTTACAACAAGCCCGGCCTACCCGCGCCAGCGCGCACGGAGGACGTCTTCCCCTTCTGAGCACCGGCGGTGATGCGGGTAGGATAACCACCCAGTTGGGAACCCCAAGAGGAAGGTATGATGAGCACAGTAGCAAGTCTTTTCCTTAGTAAGAAACCAAGGTTTATCGATCCAGTAGGAAAACGCCAAACTCCAGAAGGTGATGCTTGCTAGCTTCGTGACACTCCAGCAAGGGCGCCGTTTACGATTCTTGTTGGTGCGTCTACAACTAGTAGCAACGTGGAACCCACACACAACACAACCAAGAACTTTCCTACCAACTTACGATGAGGTTGTCAATCTCACCGGTTTGCTATAAACAAAGGTATGAGCGTATCGAGTGGAAAATAGTAGTAGTATGCGAGAAAGTAAATAGTGCGAGTAATAGTAAAATGGTGTAACAATGTAAAGGAAATTGGACCGGGGTCCACAGTTCACTAGTGGTGTCTCTCCGTAAGATAAATAACAACATGCTGGGTAAACAAATTATAGTTGGGCAATTGATAGAATAAAGATAATGTGCATATGTCACGAGGATCACTATGAGATTTACTCTGGGCATTACAACAAAATACATAGACCGCCATCCAACTGCATCTATGACTAATAATCCACTCACGGGGATATCGTCCGAACACCCCACGAGTATTAAGTTGCGAACAATAGATAACTGCATTAAGCAAAGTGTGCAATGTAAACAAAACGAATGTCCTTGGACACAGGAATGTTGTTTTCTCCCTAGTGGCAACAACACATCTACAACCTTAGAGGTTTCTGTCACTCCCCTAGATTAAACAGAGGTATGAACCCGACTATCGAGCATAAATACCCCCTCTTGGAGTCACTAGTATCTACTTGGCCAAGATATCTACTAACAATGGAGAGCATGCAAGATCATAAACAACATAGAGATAACATAAGATAATATTCAGCACATCAAATTAACATAACACCAATATTCATCGGATCCCAACAAACACAACATGTAGAATTACACAAAGGTGATCTCAATCATGTAAGGCAGCTCACGAGATCTAAACATGAAGCACATGGTGGAGAAGACAACCATCTAGCTACTGCTATGGATCCATAGTCCAAGGTAGACTACTCACTCATCGCACCGGAGGCAAGCATGGTGATGAAGAAGACCTCTGGTGGCGATTCCCCTCTCCGACAGGGTGCCGAGAAGAGCTTCTGGACCCTCCCGATCTCGGGTCAACGACGGCGGCGGATCGCGGTGTGTTTCTGGAAAATTGATCGGGTGTTTATGTTTTTCCCGTCGGGGGTCTTTATAGGCGAAGGGGAAGCGTCAGAGGTGGGCCACGGTGGCCTCACCACCAGGGGGCACGAGCTTGGGGCAGGTCGCGCCGCCCTGTGGTGTGGCCGCCATGTGGCCCCCCTCCGTCTCCTCTTCGAACTTCTTGAAGCTTCGTTAAATAATAGGAGGTTCGTCTTTTGTTTTGTCCAATTCCGAGAATATTTCCTGTGTAAATTTTCTGAAACACAAAAACAGCAGAAAACGGGGATCTGGCACTGTGGCATCTTGTTAATAGGTTAGTCCCGAAAAATGCATAAAAATGCCACGAAGTGTAACAAAACACTAAGCAAATGGTGTAAGAACAAGCATGGAGCATCAAAAATTATAGATACGTTTGAGACGTATCAGCATCCCCAAGCTTAACTCATGCTCGTCCTCGAGTAAGTAAGTGATAACAAAAGAATAATTTTTGAGGTGACATGCACCAACACAATCTTAGTCATCTATGTAAAGCATTGAGTGCTGGGATCAAAAGAACTTAAAACATGGGCATGAAAGATATAATCTTGATAGAAGAAACTTAGCAACCATGTTATAACATGAAAAAGAACACAAATGAAAGATCATGAAAAATGAAACAATGAAAGTCAAACATGTGTTCAAATCATATGGAAAAACGTAGCAAATGGTTTTCAGCTTGTCCTTCATGAGAGAGCAAAACATAAATGCATAGGACACCTTCAAGTTTAAGAGGGCGACTAGATACAAATAATTTAAGAACAAGTGAAACCAAAATCATGAGTCAATCAATGATAAACTTTGGGACTATGCACATTAAACTCAGAATGACAACTATGCTCTCTTAGACGGTGCATAATGGTAGAAGGTGGAGACTCAACATAAAAGTAAAAAAAAGGCCCTTCACAGAGGGAAGCAGTGATTGCAAGTTTTATAAACCTTCAAAAATTATGGTACTTACTAGCTTTGAGCTCTCATTGCCCCCATCATAGGCATCTTGAATGGTTAAAGTTAATGCGAGTACAATTATGAAGCATATGCTTGACAAATCATAAGTTGAAAACCTCATGTCCCGTGAAGTACGAATACCCAAACCTCATGCTACTCGACTTAGAGTCCCAAGCAAGCTCTTGTCTTTGTAAGTATACATGTATCATCGAGAACCGCCAACGGGGTACCTCCGTGCCCGATGACATGGAACAAGCCCACATCAAAATGAGAGGACAAACAGACAATGAACACCTCGGCATCTCTTTTATTTACCATTGGTATAGCTTTTCATTTTGAGATGCGTCATCGAATGTTCACTATGGGCATGTTGTAAATTTCCACCATGAATTATGCATGGCTTAGATTGGCGGCCTAGGCGTTTCTCTAACACATATACAAACTCCATGATCCCGCAAGATTCCCAATTTATTTCACATTACGAGTATCCATAAACAAAAGATCACGATATCAACTCAAATAAGAAGTGCAATGTTGAAAGCTTACCCTATGACGGCATGGTTTGGCTAATTTCCAACTTACAACTTGCAAGCATAACAACTCAACATAAGAGAGCCACAATGTCAAATTTTTAAGAACAAGAAAAGTAAAGTGTGCCATCAGGTTCGTGAGAGCTTTACTGACCAATTTTTGCATAACACCAAAAGAGTTTAATTTGAAGGATAGATAAAAGCAAGTCAAATGTACTTTGGAATAGCAAATTGCTAATAGGTATGTATGGTGGACACATTGGAATAACTTGGTTTTTAGGAGTTGGATGCACGAGTAGAGCTCATACTCAGTACAAAATGAGGGCTAGCAAAAGACTGGGATCGACCAACTAAGAGAGCAATAACGGCCATAATCATGCATAGCGACAAAACATCATTAAGAGAAGCATAAGATGGCATCAAAAGTCAAAAACTAAATGATCATAGAGGCTTATGGCGACTTTGTATGAGTCAAACATGTTGTAAGCATGTGCCAAGTCAACCCAAATAAAGCATCAAGGAGAAAACAAAATTAATGCTTCCAAATAATAAAAACAACGCATGATTTTTTCAAAGGCTCATTAAGCAATCTCAGTCATTTGAGACAAGTCATGCTACAGCAAAACCACTAAGCATACTATCAAAACGACATCAAGCACGACATGAAAAAGTATAAGCCGCAGTCTAAACAAGCTCCTTTTTGTACCACTTTTTTGCATGAATTTTTTTCTCTTTTCCAACACCATTCGAACCTTTTTGAAACAACTCTTTTGATGAATACCAACATGGACCAGAGGTCAAAATACACCTTGATATAAAGATATAACTGAACAGATCGTAAGGGCACCTAGAGGGGGGGTGAATAGGTGCTACTCAAATTTTAATTCTTTTTCAATTTAGGCTTGACAAAAAAGGTAAATTCTCTAGATGTGCAACTAGGGTGAATTTATCTATATGACAACTAGCAAGCTAAGCAAGATACAATATATAAAAGCAATAAAGGATAGAGGTAACCGAGAGTGGAGCACACGGAGACACGGATGTAATTTTCATAGTTCCTTCCTTTTTAGGGGAAGTACGTCTACATTGGAGAGGTGTGGTTGCCATAAAGGCCTAACCAATGCCACAAAGGCTCACCCTAATCTCTGGTGCAAGCTTCCGCCACAAAGGCCTAGCTCACTTTCCACTAAGGGATTCCTCAAGGCGGAACCAGCCTTTACAATCTTGGGGCACGCATCCACAACCGAATTGGAGGCTCCCAAGGACAACACAATGCTGTCAAACAACAAGTAGCAAGATATCAAATACACAAATCAAGGTCTAGGGACACAAGGGAACCCAAGACACAAGGGCCCTCAAGCAAATGAGAGGGGAAAGTAAATCGCTTCGGTGAGGATGTAGATCAAGGCCTCCTCCTTCGATTCTCCAAAGATCAAGAGCTTTGGTGGGTTGAGGGGGGAGATCTTGTAAATTTTGTGGCTCCAAAATGGTGTTCTTCAAGCTTGGGACGAGCAGCTCATTGGGGACGAGCAGCCCTGACCGTTGGCTGCCAGAAAAGTCTGGCTATAGCCGGCCTGAAAATTCTGGCCCTGGCCAGAAATAGCCGGACAAATACCCGGGTTGAGACAGAGGGGTTTTCGCCCCAAAGTCTGGGCAGTCCGGCTAAAGCCGGCCTGGGGTCCGGCTATAGCCGGCCTTCTCAGCCAAACAGCAATGTGATCATCTTCCCGAGCTTATAAAAACCATCTCCTCGTGAATTTCCTTTGGGCAATGATTATTATCAATTATAATATAGGAAACCCAATATCTTGTGCAAGAATATAATAAAATCCTACAAAGAATAATCACCACATTAATAGATAATGTATTGTTAACAAACACCAAAATCAAATAGGCGGGAAATGCTCTTTCAATCTCCCCCTTTTTGGTGTTTGATGACAATACATAATTTTGCATGTTTCAGACGATATAAAATATAGACGGAGATCCCCCTCGCTATGTGCCTTATTTTGAATTTTGTATTTGAATACAAAGACACATCAACAAGAAGAACTCCCCCTAGATTTTATAATGTGATCCATATGTGCACAAGATATATGAAAATTATATAGCACATAATCAGCAAGCATATATAATATGACAAGAATATAGTAAGTAGGATCAACAAGGATAATCATCAATAAGTCTACTACACACATAATATAGCACATAGTTCAATACATAGTAGTAGATAATCCAACAAGAGTTCAACAATGGGACACAAGCAAGTAAACGATAAGAGCTTGTGACCCGACCAAATCCAAATGGAAGCCAACTCAAATCCAAAGGAAACACATGCAAATAGGACTTCTCCCCCTTTGGCATCAAGACGCCAAAAAGGGAGAAAACACCACAAGATCAATCCTCAAAGACGTCAAAGTCCTCATCTCCCTCATCTTCATCTCCATCGTCATCATCTTCTTCATCTTCTTCTCCATCTTCTTCCTCATCTTCTTTTTCAATGGCTTCCTTGCCCTTGGAGGTGACTTCGACCAATTCCTTCCAATCAAAAGATGAGCCCTCATTCCACTTGCCAATGGAGAAAGTGTCATCGGACTTGTCTTGCTCTTGGGACTCTTGTCGTGGGAATTTAGAGACAGTAGCCATGGGGTGGCTTATCGAGGGGGCTCGATGGTGGTGACGATGGGTCCGGCTCGGGATTGTGCCAACGGAGACACCTTGGTTTACCCAGGTTCAGGGCCCTCCCGGGTGGAGGTAAAGCCCCTGCTTCCTGCCTGCTTCGTATTGACTAGACAATATCGATTACAATGCTCCTCGAGCTGTTCGGGATAGAGGAGGAAGAAGAAGATCGGATCTCCCCTAGGCTAAGGGTCCAGGCCCCCTTATATAGGCGGGGGCCGGGTTACAGGCTAGGTAACGATTCGGTCGGCTGCCGGCTCCTCGGCGGCGGCGTCCTTGGCGTGATCCTCTGGCCCTGCTCTGGAAAAGGCACTTTATAAAGTGCCTTTTCCCCGGACCGGCATCTGGGAGGCATATCCCCTCCCTTTTGCCTCGGATCCCGGCGTGGGGAAGGGTCTTCGGTCGCTGATTGGCTGAGGCCGGTCGTGGCGCTCGTCACTCCCGTCCTTGGCCTCTGTCGTTCTTGTCGGGGCCAGCCCACTTTCGGTGAAACAGCCGTTGGAGAGCTCTTGTCTTCATCGCCCGGCTTCGGCTCTCCTCGGTGGAGTCGCCAGCCGGCTGCTGGCGCAGCTGGCCCTTCGGACGGAGCCGGTCTTCTCGTGCTGAAGCCGTGGAGACTCCTGGGACGCCAGCCGGCATTTAGCTCGGCCCGTGGCATGCCCTATAAGTCATCCCCACGACACTAGCTCCCGAAACTGGCGAAGTCTCATGGGTTAGCATGGGGCTTCGGCGGGTTCTTCTTCTCGCCAAAGTCTTGCTCATTTTCGTCGAAGTCCCAGGATTCTCAGTCTGGTCTGGAGGTTGCTGATTTCGAGGCCAAGTCACACGGGACTCCTCCGGCCATCTCGAGACGTTCCGGCTCCAATTTTAACCCGGCTGGCGACCGCGAGCCGGTGCGCTGCCTCCTCAGAACTTGTGCCGCTTCGGGTCTTGCTCCCACACTGCGGCCGGCGCAGTGCGCCAGTGGCCAGTCTTGTCATTTTGACTTCGGAATCACCACCGTCATAACTTCCCGAGTCATCATGCGAGGTGGACTGGCGCACGTCAGCGACGTGTCCCATCGACTCCTCCCACGATCCGCTGCGGCAACCGCAGTGGTTGCACACGATGCGGGGGCGATTACCAAAACGTCGGGGAATTACCCCCTTCGCCGCTCTTCTTTAAATACTGGGCGTGCTTGCTGCCAAGGGCATCCCCCACTTCTCCCCTCACCTCGAGCTTTTCCTTTCCAAGCCCAACCCAATCATGTCGTCCCTTAGCGGTTCCACTGCCAGCGGCGGCAAGGTTCCGACGGAGGGGGAGGAAAGGGACGGGGCACCGGAGACGTCGCCTCCAGCGTCTCGGAAACACGGTCGCCCGAAGGGGAGCCGCAATAAGAAAACTTTGGAGGCTCTCGTGGCAAGGGCCGCTGTCGCGCCTTCCACCTCCGCCGCGCTCCAGGCAACCGGGGCTCCCGGCGATGCGGGCGTCTCGGTGAGGCGGGGGCCCGGTCGCCCAAAGGGGAGCGGGAGGAAATCTGCCCCCACGGCGGCCGATGCTCCTTCGTCGTCTGGCCGTTGTGGGCGGCCGCCGGGCAGCAAAAACAAGAAGGCCCCTGCTGTCTTCAAGGTCGCCGCCACTCCCACGAGGCCCCGCGCGGTGACCTCTCCTCCGCTGGGCCCGTCACAGCCCTGGCTGGAGAAATCGGCGCTCCAACCACCGGCCTATATCTCGGCCGAGGGGTGGTCCACCTGCATCATCCCTGCGCTTGCCGGGTCTCGGGACCTCCTCCGCCTTCCGTCCCAGTTCACGAATTCGATGGAAGGCCAGGAGATAGCTTACGCCAAGCTGCGGGAATGCAGCGGCGGCCAGCCCTCGTACCGCATCGAAGTTTACTACGACGGCCAGGGGGTGTGCTAGTTCCGCGATGGGTGGTTGAAATTCTTCCTCGACTATGGCGCACATGAGGGCTGGTTCATCCTCCTCACCCGCCACGATGGGAAGAAGGACTTCACCGTCTGCTTCTTCGACGCCACCCTCTCCGCCCGTACCTATGCCGCCCAGCCGTGAAGGACGGGGCTCCGTCGACCTCCAACGCGGGCTTCTCCGGGACGAAGTCCATGCGGCGCTCGCGCCAGGCCGAGGAAGGCGAGCATCTCCCGGGCGAGGGATTCTTGGCACTCTTAGGGTAGCAGTTTAGGGGACTTTTGTAATCGTCAGACTTCTTAATGAACTCTTTTAATTTCCTGTGGATCTTTGCTTGTCCTTCTCCATTGACTGTGTGAATGTTCTTGTGCTTGTATCGCCGCGCTGTAACGATTCCTCAGCTAGGATCCTTCCTTGGATGGAACCATTGCCACGCGAATCCGTAGATAGGGACTACGATGGACACTGGCCTGCACAGGCACTTCGAGCGATATCCTCCGGTCTCGGCGCGAAAGGAGCAGTGCTTCTGCTGGCCGGCTCTAGGAGGGATGGATTAGTTCCGGCTTGGCAGAGTCGGAGTGGAAACTGAGTCCTGTGCCGGCTCGAGCGGGGCTGGAGCCGGTACGTCTCCCTTCCCAGGCCTTCGCACGTCCCTTGCTGTGGTTGGAGTAAATCTCCAAGTCTCTGGCTCTAGCCATTACTTTGCGAGTGTTAGGTTTCGATTTCGTCGCTCGTCTGCTGATCATGTCGCAGCGCCAGCTGATCGGACAGCCAGCGAGGTACTGGAGCCGGCTCACTTCTGATGGCCAATTCCCTTTCCCCCTAGCCCCCGAGTTTTGGGGCAGCTGGACTGACAGCTGGCTCGAAACTAACCTTTCGTGTACGATGCCAACACCGAACGAGGCAGCTCGAGCTTCGAACCTCTTTGGTGTGGCTACTCAGCCCAGACGTCGAGAGACCGTGGTCGTCAACCGTTCGCTGGCTTGCCTTTGTCCGGTTCCCTCAACTTTTTCCTTAATCTTCCCACCCTTCGGCCCTTCTACCCCCAACCGGCAGCCTGGTGCCGGTTGGTCTCCCTTGGGCCGGCAGCCGAATGCCGACCTAGGGTGGGAGCGTGCCGCGGAGTGAGAAGTAGTACTTCGGTCTATCGGGCCCCCGACTCATGCTAGCCAACGCTTAGTTGACAGACACTGCCCCGGACGTCTGGTTGAGCAATTTTTCTATCGTTTGCGGTTCTGCTCTGCAGCTTTCCTTCATATGTGGCCTGCCGGCTCCTATCCGTCCGGCTGCGCGGAGCCAGAAGGTGGAGGTTGGGCTCGAGACCTTCTTCATAAGTAGTACTCATCCGGCTGATGAGACATCGATCGTTTTTTGGGGCTGCCGGCTATGGCTCGGTGCCCGGAGCCGGCTGCCGGTCAAGTGAATAACGCAGGAAGCAAAACATACACGAAGTGTTTTCCTTGGAGCCGGCCGTAACTAGCCGCTCCGTTTTCCTTTATTCATTGACAGGTTTTTCGGGGTACAAGCTTTTGCCTTAGCAGAAGAAAGGTCTTAGGAGACTAACATTCTAGGGACGCTCCGTCTCCTTGTCAGAGTTATCTGCCTTGTTCTTTCTAGGCTCTTGTGCATCGATGAGGTAATATGCCCCATTGCCCAGCACCCGGCTGACAATGAACGGTCCCTCCCAGGGAGGAGACAGCTTGTGCATGCCCTTAGTGCTTTGGCCCAGCCGGAGTACAAGATCTCCTTCGCGAAATGCGAGCGGGCGAATTTTCCGGCTGTGGTATCATCGCAGCTGCTGCTGATAGAGCGCTGATCTGGCCAAAGCCTGCTCTCGTGCCTCCTCGAGGAGGTCGACGCCATCTTCGCGAGCTTCTTTTGCTTGCTTCTCTGTGTACTGGACAATTCTGGGCGCATCGAACTCGATG
Source organism: Dactylis glomerata (assembly GCA_007115705.1). Taxonomy (NCBI): domain Eukaryota; kingdom Viridiplantae; phylum Streptophyta; class Magnoliopsida; order Poales; family Poaceae; genus Dactylis; species Dactylis glomerata. Next base: position 623,807 of record QXEO01001110.1, read on the forward strand.
TCTGTGGGCAACACCGCTTCTGCTCCATAGACTAGGAAGAAAGGTGTGAAACCAACAGAACTATTTGGAGTGGTGCGCGGGCTCTAGAGCACTGAGGGTAGCTCCTCGACCCAACAGCCGGCTGAGCGTTCGAGAGGCTCGACCAGCCTTGGTTTGATGCCGGCCAGGATCAACCCATTTGCCTTCTCCACTTGCCCGTTTGTCTGAGGGTGCGCCACTGATGCTAAGTCTAGCCGGATGCCTTTCTTGCCACAGTAATCAGCAAAGACTCCCTTCGCAAAGTTCGTCCCGTTGTCAGTGATGATGCTGTGGGGAACACCATATCTTGTGATGATCTCGTTGAAGAACTTAATGGTGGACGAACCGTCGAGTTTCTTGATTGGCTTGGCCTCGATCCACTTGGTGAACTTGTCCACAGCAACCAACAGATGCGTCAAGCCCCCGAGTGCGGTCTTGAATGGCCCTACCATGTCCAGGCCCCAGACAGCGAACGACCAGGTGAGCGGGATAGTCTTGAGGGCTGCCGCTGGAGTGTTTCTATGCTTGGAGAAGCGCTGGCAGCCGTTGCACTGCTTCACCAGTTGCTCTGCATTCTGCTTGGCCGTTGGCCAGTAGAAACCATGGCGGAAAGCTTTGGCCACCAAGGCTCTGGAAGATGCGTGATATCCACACTCCCCTTGGTGTATCTCTCTTAGAAGCTCTATCCCTTCTTCCGGCTCGATGCACTTCTGGAAGATGCCTGACACGCTACGCTTGTACAGCTCGCTGTTGATGATGGTGTACGCTCCTGCTAGGCGTTGAATTCGCCTAGCCTCCACTTCGTCCTGCGGCAAGTCCCTAGTGATGAGGTAGTTGGAGAATGGCTCCGCCCAGGAAGGTATCTCCCGTATGTGGAAGACACTGGTGACCAGGGGATCAGCAGCCCCCGGGTCCGTCGTCGTGTCGGCCTCATCTGATTGTCCGGCTGGGGGAGCGGGCGTGGAGCCGGCAGCCCCCATGTCCTTCATCGAGCCAGCCGCGCTGGGCTGGCCGGCTGCCTCCTTCAGCCCCGAAGCGGCAGCCCCCGGGTCTAGTGGTGGTACCTGAGCCGGGGCGGGGTCTCCAGGCACATAGATGGACGGAGATTCTGGCGAGGGTTTGATGGATGGCTTGTGGATGATTTCTAGTGACACCCCAGCTGGGATATCCTGTCTGGTGGAGCCAATCTTGGATAGCCGGTCCGCCTCGTCGTTGTTTGCTCTGGGGACATGGTGGAACTCGCAGCCCTCGAAGAATCCGCTGAGCTGCTGCATGTAGAAGCGGTAGGAGGCCATGTTGGCATCCTTGGCGTCCCAATCCCCCGAAACCTGGTGCGTTACCAGGTCGGAGTCTCTGAAGCAGAGGATCCTCCTGATGCCAATCTACTTGGCCATCTTGAGCCCATGTACCAGGGCTTCATACTCGGCGACGTTGTTCGACGCACGGAAGTGCATCTGCAGCACGTACTGCAGCTTGTCTCCCTTAGGAGAGGTGAGGACGACACCAGCTCCCAAGCCCCCGAGCAACTTGGAGCCATCGAAGTGCATGCACCAGTGGGTGGAGTCTGGAGCTAGTGGCAAGTACTGGTGCTCTCCCCAGTCAGTGAAGAAATCCGCTATGATCTGCGACTTGATCGTTGTCCTGGGCTTGTACTGAATGGTATGAGCAGCGAGCTCAATCGCCCATTTGGCCACTCTTCCTGACGCATCCTTGCACCCGATGATCTCTGAGAGCGGAGTGGTGCTCACCACCGTGATTGGGTGCTCCTCGAAGTAGTGCTTCAACTTCTTGACCGCCATGTACACGCCGTACGCGACCTTCTGGTAGTGCGGGTAGTTCTGCTTGGAGAGAGTGAGCACCTCACTCAGGTAGTACACCGGGCGCTGAACCGTCATCTCCTTGCCTTCCTCGGTGCGCTCCACCACGATCACGACACTAATGACTCACGGAGTAGCCGCGATGTAGAGAAGCATTGGCTCTCGCGGAGCCGGTGCTGCCAAGATTGGCCCGGTAGACAAGGCTCGCTTGAGGTCGTTGAAGGCGTCATCAGTGCGCTGGGACCAAACGAAGTGGTCCGTCTTCTTCATTAGCTGGTACAGCGGCATGGCCTTCTCCCCAAGCCGGCTGACGAACCGGCTGAGCGAGGCCAAGCATCTAGCAAACTTCTTCACATCTCTAAGCTGGGTGGGCTTCTCTAGTGCCTCGATGGCTTTTATCTTCGAGGGGTTAGCCTCGATCCATCGATGGGAAACGATATAACCTAGGAGCTGTCCAGCCGGCACACCAAAGGTGCACTTCTCTGGGTTGAGCTTCATGCGATAGCGCCGCAGGTTGGCGAAGGTCTCCTTGAGGTCGTCCAGGAGCGTGCCGCTCTGCTTGGTCTTCACCACCACGTCGTCCACATAAGCGTGCACGTTCCTCCCAATCTGCCCCTGCAGACATCGCTGCATGGTTCGCTGGTAAGTGGCTCCAGCATTCTTCAGGCCGAACGGCATGGTAACATAGCAGTAGGCTCCATATGGGGTGATGAAGGAGGTCTTGATCTGATCCGGCTGGAAGAGCGGGATCTGGTGGTAGCTTGAATAGGCATCCAGGAAGGACAGTAGGTCACAGGTGGCTGTGGAATCGATTACCTGGTCGATGCGCGGTAACGCAAATGGATCCTTGGGGCAAGCCTTGTTGAGGCTGGTGTAGTCGATACACATTCGCCAAGTGCTGTTCTTCTTCAGAACTAAGACTGGGTTCGCAAGCCAATCAGGGTAAAACACCTCCATGATAAAGCCGGCTGCAAGGAGCCGGGCAATCTCCTCACCAATAGCTTTCCTTTTCTCTTCTGCAAAGCGCCACAACGGTTGCTTGACCGGCTTGGCATCCGGCCTGACGTTGAGTGAGTGCTCAGCCAGCTCCCTCGGCACACCTGGCATGTCCTTTGGAGACCATGCAAAGATGTCCCGATTCTCACGGAGGAAGCTGGTGAGCTCGCTTTCCTATTTAGCAGAAAGGCCGGTGCCTATGATGACGTACTTGGAGGGATCACTCTCATCCAGCAGGATCTTCTTGGTGTCATTGGCCGGCTTGAACTGCTCCACCGGCGACTGGCGAACCGGCACATCTTGCTGGGTAAGCTCCACGCGATGCAGAAGCTGCCGCTTCTCCTCGGTGATGACCAGTGCCTCTGCCAGCTGCGAGCTCTCCTTTGCGCAGGCCAGGGACTTCTTGAAGCTTCCCGTGACGGTGATTATACCTCTGGGTCCTGGGAGCTTCATCTTCAGATAGGCGTAATGCGGGACAGCCATGAACTTGGCCAGGGCTGGACGGCCAAGCAGCGCGTGGTAGGGACTGCTGATGTCCACCACCTCGAACCAGATGGGCTCGTGGCGGCTATTCCCCTTCTTTCCGAAGAGAACCTCCAGCTGCACCTTGCCCAAAGGGGTGCAAGAATGCCCAGGCACGATGCCATGGAAGGTGAACCAGCTCGGTTTCAGCTGAGCAAGCGGGATGCCCAACTTCTCCAGAGAGCTTCGGTAAAGAAGGTTGATACTACTACCGTCATCGATGAGCACGCGGGAGAATCGGCACATGTGCGTATCGGAGCACACAACAGGGTCCAAGACCAGAGTGTACTCTCCAGGGCTGGGCATTAGCCTCGGATGGTCCTCGCGCCCCCAGGTAATGGCCGCCTCAGACCAATGCATGAACTGGGGTTCTGTAGGCATTACAGCGTTCACTTCTGCCTCATGCCAAAGGTTGTTCCTTTTATCCTTGCCGGGGGTAGTAAAGATGTGATATTGCTCAACATCCGTCGGGAAGTCATCATCTTGGTCCGGCTCGCCTCCAGCCGGGTCGTGCTATTGGTCCTCCTGACCTCCAGCCGGCTGCGCTTGCGATGTACCGGGGATCTGCCGAGCGCGTTGCTCCAGCTCTCTCATGAAACAACACTGACGCGTGGAGTGGGTCGCTTCCCTGCCCGGGGAGGTGTGGAACTTACACGGCTGATCAAGTGCGGCATCGAGGGTGTACTTGCCCTCTTTGCGCCCATGACCGCTACCGGCAGCCCCTGGGCCTCCTTGGTCAGAAGCCGCTCGCTTTGAGCTAGCAGATCCTCTGGGGAACGCGTCGACGTGGTCAAGCCACAGGTGGATGTGCAGTGCCGATGGGCGAGTCTGGGACTCCGACCCTGGCACGGGCACCGGGATCTGGCGTGGCCTGCTTGCTCTGCCACCTTGCTGAACGCGGCGGCCTTGGGCGTTGCCGCTCGGGGCACGGCCGCCCTGTCCGCGCCCTCCGCGGCCTCGGCTCGCCGCTGGTGACCGCTGGATCTGGCCGGGGCCCGCGGTGGCAAAGCTGCGCCGCAGGTCACGAGCGAGCTCGGTCGGTGCGTCTCCATGCACGTCGTAGAACTCGCTGAGCGTGGTGCTCGCGCGGCACCGGTTGGCCTCGTCCTCAGCTACCTTGCTGAGAAGGACGAGACGTGTCCGCTCCAGGGCCTCGGCGACCCGGGCGGGGTCGATGACGCGGCTGAGGGGTGCGCGCAGGTCCACCACGGAGACGTCCGGGGCATCCTGCTCTGGGAGCGGAGCATCCTGCTCCTGTGGAGGAAGGCGTTCGGGCGACGGGCGCTCGGGGCGCAAGGAGTCGCCGCCCTCCTCTTCTCCCTGGGCCATCACCTCGACCATGGTGCCAAGACTGCTGCTTTCGCCGCAACTCGAGCCTCCGTCGCAGAGAGGGTCGAAGACATCGGTCACCTCCTCCGGGAAGGGCTTGGCAACGTAGAAGCGGTGGCTGCCGACGTCGAGGAAGGAGCCGCTATTGCCAAAGCCGCTCTCGAAGTGGGACAAGTTGTCGCTGACGCAGTCGAAGGTGCCGAACCTCCAGACGAGGCAGGAGGCGACCTTCTCGCCGAGAGCCGATCAGGGTCCCGGCTGGAACTTGACTCCGCTCGCCACCGCGCTTTGCCCCACGGTGGGCGCCAACTGTCGTGGGAATTTAGAGAGAGTAGCCATGGGGTGGCTTATCGAGGGGGCTCGACGGTGGTGACGATGGGTCCGGCTCGGGATTGTGCCAACGGAGACACCTCGGTTTACCCAGGTTCAGGGCCCTCCCGGGTGGAGGTAAAGCCCCTACTTCCTGCCTGCTTCGTATTGACTAGACAGTATCGATTACAATGCTCCTCGAGCTATTCGGGCTAGAGGAGGAAGAAGAAGATCGGATCTCCCCTAGGCTAAGGGTCCAGGCCCCCTTATATAGGCGAGGGCCTGGTTACAGGTTAGGTAACGATTCGGCCAGCTGCCAGCTCCTCTGCAGCGGCGTCCTTGGCGTGATCCTCTGGCCCTGCTCTGGAAAAGGCACTTTATAAAGTGCCTTTTCCCCGGACCGGCATCTGGGAGGCATATCCCCTCCCTTTTGCCTCGGATCCCGTCGTGGGGAAGGGTCTTCGGTCGCTGATTGGCTGAGGCCGGTCGTGGCGCTCGTCACTCCCGTCCTTGGCCTCTGTCGTTCTTGTTGGGGCCAGCCCACTTTCGGCGAAACAGCCGTTGGAGAGCTCTTGTCTTCATCGCCCGGCTCTGGCTCTCCTCGGTGGAGTCGCCAGCCGGCTGTTCGCGCAGCCGGCCCTTCGGACAGAGCCGGTCTTCTCGTGCTGAAGCCATGGAGACTCCTGGGACGCCAGCCGACATTTAGCTCGGCCCGTGGCATGCCCTATAAGTCATCCCCATGACAACTCTTCTTGAGTGCTAGCCCCTTTTCCCTTTTCCACAACCCTCAACCGAGCATCCAAATCCCGTTGCTTCTTGTGAATGTGCTTGCGGTCCACATAGTCCTTGTATTGAGTTTGGCGCACATAATTGTTCATGCAAAACAAGGCCCTTTGCCACCACTTGAGCTTCTTCATTTCCTGCCCCATCCCACCACTTGGTGGATCCGCATTCTTCCTCCTACAACCACTAGCATAGCAGTTGCAACCCAACACATCACTTGAAGACGGGAAAACACTTGAGGTGCTAGGCAACAAGTGAGCGGTCTTCTTGTAGAGCTTGTTGAGCTTGTGGACTTCCAAATCTTCATCGAAAAAATCTTCCTCAATCTCAAAGTCTCCTTCAAAGCCCTTGTCAATGATGAGCCTCATGATGTACGAAGCATAAGAAGGAATCTTCCTGTCAAGCATAGCAATATTCATCTCCGAGAAGATAAAGTACATCACATCAAGCTCCATCCCTTCACACTCCCTATCGGCCTCAAAGACAAGACGGGCATGGTGGAGAAGATTCACAAGCTCACCTCTAATTGAGTCATTGTTGCCCCCACTTGGAGCAATGTTGGCATGAAACATCTGAAGCAGAATATCATAAAGGGGAAGGAGATTTGTAGTCTCTCCCGCTTTGCCCCCGGGACCATAGAGGCACTGGATCTTCCTTTTGTTGTACTCTGTAGTGTCAAGATGCAAGCGGGCACCTCTAGGTCGATGAATGCCATCAAACCTATAGCCCAAGAGTTGCCCGAAGCGAGCGATGGTCGAGCTCTTCCTCACCTCACCTGACATCCATGTGAAGCCCACCTCATCCCGAGTGTCAAACTCCAACGTGGCATAGAACTGCTGGATCAAACGAGGATTGTAGTCTTGCTTGAAGACCATCAACTTGTGTAAACCCAACTTCTCTGTGACCCAAAGGGCATCGGCAAAGTATTCATCCTTGGACAGTGACACAATGTTGGTGAACTTCATGGGGCAAACCTTTGTGCTCATGCACTCATAAACCTGCTCAAAGATCCTATGATGCTCTGACCGGTAGAAGGAACCGCTGTTGATGTCTCTGGGCATGAGATAGAACTTCTGCTCATGGAAGTCGCGGTACTCTTGCTTTGTCAACTTCTTGAGATCAGCAATGTTAGCAAACAAGGCTTTCTTCTTCCTTTCCTCTAACCTCTTCTTCTTGACAGCAGCGGTCACTTGAGCATCTTGTTGTTCTTGACGGCGGCCAATGGATGGATCAACATAACGAGACCGCTTAGGACGAGAGCCACTTGCGAACAACACATAGATAGGTAGCAAAAAGGATAAGCATGCATGCCAGAGGATCAAAAAGCAGTAGCACAAAAGGAAAAATAGGATAGAAATTGGTGATCTACACCGGCTATTTCTAGTCTAAGGCCGGCTTTAGCCGGTCAGGCCGGTAATAGCCGGTCTGACACCGGCTTTAGCCGGACCAGATGGACAGAATTCGAAATCTCAAGAGTAGGCCACCAAATCTAGTCAAGTCTTTCGATCTATGCAATGCTAGGCAGAACCAAGAATCCAAGACATCCCAATGAGTCAAAGGTACCAAAAACATCTAACCCTAACCCTAGAGAACACCTAGGGAGAGAGAGAGGAGAGAGTAGGGGAAGGGTACCCTAATCTATGGGAGAAGGCGCCGGAGGAGGAGGGCTGGCCAGAGAGGGGGCTCCGGTGGCCGGAGGAGCGTCGGACGGCGGCGGCGGACCTAGGACGGGGCGGCGGCTGAGGGGAAAAGGGCGTGGGGGGAAATGAGGTAACCCCTCACCCTACAACCCTAAGAAGGGAATAGCCGGGCCACCGCAGGGACCGGCTTTAGCCGGTCTAGAGATCGGCTATAGCCGCCCCACCGGCTATTTCCAGACTAATTCCGGCAATAGTCGGCCTAGATCTCCGAAGATAGGAAAAAAGGAAGATGAAATTCTGGGCATGCAAGAGAGAGAGAGGCAAAGATGCTAGGCTTTAGGTAAGAGAGCTTAGGATGGAAAACACGCAAGGAGTGGTTCTCGGCACTTGACATTGCAAAAACAAGAAATCATTGGAAAATCCAATGCAAGTGCCTTCCCATTTCAAGGATAGAGACAATAAAGAAAAAGCTCAATAAAACTCAAATAGAATTTGCAAGGAATCAACTCTTCGAAAAGAAGAGGTCGGTGGCCGAGGCCACCATGTATGAGTGTTATGGCATTGGACCGCGAAGATGTATCTTGGGTCCATAACCAATACTCGTCATTGAAGCTCATATATCACAAAAATGATATTAAGAGAATGATTTTGTTACTATCGGCATTATGGGGGGAGGGATAGCCCAATCAATTAGGACCGCACTCCCCCTATTTCCATGCCCACACCTAAACCAAACAAGTATTGAAATATAGGTGTATTTGCAAGATGCTCAAGCCACACTCCTTGAATCAATGATATTTAGCTCATTCCTCAAATATCCAAATCTTGCTTCATCAAGGGGCTTCGTGAATATATCGGCAAGTTGATCCTTGGTGCACACATATGCAAGCTCAATATCACCACGGGCAACATGATCTCTAATAAAATGATTCCGGATCTCAATATGCTTGGTTCTTGAATGTTGCACCGGATTATAGGCTATCTTGATAGCACTCTCATTGTCACATAAAAGAGGCACTTTGTCACAATTGACACCATATTCCTTTAAAGTTTGCCTCATCCACAATAATTGAGTGCATCCACTTGCAGCGGCAATGTATTCGGCTTCGGCGGTGGAGAGAGATATACAATTTTGCTTCTTAGAAGACCAACACACCAAAGAACTACCAAGAAATTGGCAAGCCCCGGAGGTTGATTTCCTATCATCCTTGTCACCGTCCCAATCCAAATCCATGAAACCACAAAAAGAGAAATCCGAGCCTTTAGGATACCAAATCCCATAAGTTGGGGTATGAACCAAATATCGAAAGATCCTCTTAACCGCCATAAGGTGGCTTTCTTTAGGAGCGGCTTGATACCTTGCACACACACCTACACTCAACACAATATCGGGTCTAGATGCGCAAAGGTAAAGCAAAGAACCGATCATAGAGCGGTATACCTTTTGATCCACATCTTTACCATTGGGACCTAGTTCAAGATGAAATTTAGTGGGCATTGGTGTGGCGGCCCCATTTAGTTCCTTCATCTTGAACCTCTTGAGCATGTCTTGGACATATTTGGCTTGATTAATAAAAGTCCCTTCTTCCAATTGCTTGATTTCAAAACCAAGAAAGAACTTCATTTCGCCCATCATAGACATCTCAAACCTATCGGTCATAAGCTTTGAAAATTCATCATTAAAAGCTTTGTTAGTAGAGCCAAAGATAATATCATCAACATATAGTTGGCATACGAAAAGATCCCCATTGACCCTCTTAGTAAAAAGAGTGGGATCGATTTGCTCAACTTCAAACCCACGGTCTAACAACAACTCCCTAAGGTGCTCATACCACGCACGTGGGGCTTGTTTAAGGCCATAGAGTGCCTTATGGAGTTTGTAGACATGGTTAGGGAAGTTGAGGTCCTCAAACCCCGGGGGTTGCTTAACATAAACTTCCTCTTTCAATGGCCCATTAAGAAAAGCACTCTTAACATACATTTGTTGCAACTTAAAATTATGATAAGTGGCATATGCAAGAAGGATACGGATGGACTCAAGGCGAGCTACGGGAGCATAAGTCTCTCCAAAGTCAATGCCTTCAACTTGAGAGAAACCTTGAGCAACCAATCTTGCCTTGTTCCTCACAATAATTCCATGCTCATCTTGCTTGTTCATGAATATCCACTTTGTGCCAATCACATTGCGGCACTCTCTTGGCTTCTCCACTAACACCCACACATTATTGCGCTTGAAGTTATTGAGTTCTTCATGCATAGCATCCAACCAATCTGGATTTTCAAGTGCTTCAAATACTTTCTTGGGTTCAACCATGGAGATATAGGCATGATGATTGCTAAATTTTGCCAATTGACTCCGGGTTGACACTTTGCCTCTTAAATCTCCAATAACCCTCTCAAGGGTATGACCTCTAAGTTCCAAGTTCCTTTCAACTCTTCTCTTGCGACGGGCTTCGATCTCCTCATTTGACCTTGGAGGAATCACTTGATCATCTTGATCATTTTGGTCCCCGTCTTGACCATTAACTTGACCTTCATCATCATTATGCACATCATCACTCTCTTCATGAGTAGGTTGATCTTGGTCTTATGAAGATTTAGGGGCGGTTGAAATAACTGGAGAGGATGGTGGTGCCCCTTCTTCCTCATGAAGGTCCTTGTCTTGTTCTTCGGTTTGTGCATTAGTTGCTTCTTTGGGAGAGGCTTGTTGAGCTTGTGTAGATGAGGGCTCCACTTGAGTAGAGCATAGTCCTTCTCGGTCTGCCACAAGGTGTCCCCCAATGGGGCGGAAAAATCCCACGCCCATTCTTCTTATGGCATCTTGAGGTATTTCATCATCTACATCACAAGCAACAACATCTCGCCCCCCTTGGGAGCTATCATTTTCTTCGAATACCACACTACAAGATTGTTCAACACGTCTAGTGGACTTGTTGAAGACTCTATAAGTGTAAGATTCGGCACCATAACCAACAAAAATTCCTTCTATAGCTTTCAGATCAAATTTACCTAAACGAAATCCTTTTCTTTGAAAGAAACACTTACAACCGAAAACCCAGAAGTACTTGATGTTGGGCTTGCTTCCGGTGAGTATTTCATATGGAGTCATGTTTAAGCCTTTGTGGAGGAAGAGCCGATTCGATGAGTGACAAGCCGTAGAGATAGCTTCGGCCCAAAAGTTGTATGGAGACTTAAACTCCGCCAACATGGACCTAGCCATATCCATAAGAGTCCGGTTCTTCCTCTCGGCTACACCATTTTGTTGAGGGGTGTATGCAGCGGAATATTCATGTCGAATCCCCTTATCACTGAGAAACCCATTTAAGGTGTAGTTCTTGAATTTGGAGCCATTATCACTTCTTATTGCCAATATATTTTGCCCATGTTGACATTCAACTTCTTTGGCAAAGTTGATGACGGTTTGTCGAGTCTCACTCTTATGTTTAAAGAAATAGACCCAAGTATATCTTGAATAGTCATCAACAATCACCAAACAATATTTCTTCCCACCAAGACTTGCATGAGAGGGAGGACCAAAAAGATCCACATGAAGGAGCTCCAAAATCCTCTTGGAAGAAATGATAGTCTTGCTTGAATGGGGAGAGTCATGCATATTTCCTATAACGCAAGCCCTGCAAACACGATCTTTGGCAAAAGAAACATTCTCTTTTAGTCCGAGAATGTGGCCACCCTTGTGAAGGCTTTGCAAAGTTCTCATATTGACATGGGCTAGTCGGCGATGCCAAAGCCAACCCACATCGGCCTTTCCAAATAAATACATTGCACTTGTAGTGGTTTTCCCCGAGAAGTCCACCACATACAAGTTGTTTTCAATGTGCCCAACGAAAGCGACCTTTAGAGACTTGCTCCACAAGAGTACCACAATTTCATTATCAATGAAGACGGCAAAGCCCATCTTACCAAGTGCATGAACTGAAAGTAAATTGTAACCAAGGGTCTCAACAAGCATGATGTCCACAAGGGAAATATCCAGTGCGACCACCACCTTGCCAAGACCCAATACCTCGGATTGTGACATGTCTCCATAAGTGACGGTTATATTATTGACGTTAGGTCTCATCTCCGTCATGATCTTCTTGCTTCCGGTCATATGACTTGTGCATCCACTATCAAGCATCCATTTTGATCCACCGAAAGCATAGTCCTACAAGATATCATTGCTTGGTTTTAGGTCCCCATTTCTCAATGGATCCTCTTTTGCTAGCAACAAGAGTCTTTGGAACCCAAATAGACCAAGCAACATAACCATCATTTGGACCAACATATTTTGCATACACATCACCACAATAATCACGAAATAAAACATAGTGAGGGTTAGCAATTCCCGCTCGATCATCATGAGTGGCTTTGCCACCCACAATGGGATCCTTCTTTGCTTGTGCGGGCTTGACCTTCTTTTTCTTGTTGTTGTTCTTCTTCTTATTTGAGACAAAGCCAATTCCCGTTTTATCATTAAATGCCTTTTGCTTACTCAAAAGGTCATTCAAGTTCTACTTACCTATGGGAATGGTGGACTTGGCAAGCTCATCTTTCAACCTAGCATTTTCTTCAATAATATTTGCATGATCACAAGTAGAAGTAGAAGAACTAGGCATGACATTCTTAGTTAATTGAATTTGAAGTTGTTCATGTGACTTGGTAAGAATAGAGTGTTCACTTTTCAAGGCCTTGTGAGCCTTGTCAAGATCTTCTAAATCCTTAACAAGTTTATCATGACCAACACCAAATTCAATCTTTTCCTTTTAAGCACTTTTACTTTGGCATGAGCATGATCACGCTCTTTAATGAGTTTAGAGATAACTTCATTATTAGATTCCTCAATGGAATCGAGCTTCTCTTCAAGAGTTGCTCGTTCCTCTTCCTCTCCTTCAAGAGAGTATTTTAGTGAGGCAATGTCTTGAGCATACTCTCTTTCAAGCCTCATTTGTTCATCTAGTTTTTCAAGTGTCTTACCATATTGACTCAATAGGCTTTCAAAGTGTAACTTGTGTACACCATCTACACTAGACACATAATCATCAAAAGCAATGATTTCTTCCTTTACTCTAACACTAGCAAGATCATTCAAAGGAGCATCATTTGTCTTAGAGGAGGAGGAAGAGGGTGTGGGTGATACCTCGGAAGACTTGGCCATAAGGCACTTGACGTTCTTGATTAGAGAGACCTCATTGGGGGATTCAAAGAGTGAAGCGGAAGAAGTGGAGGTGGTTGCAATTGCAGCCATCTCACTAGTCGAGGTTTCTTCTTCATCACTCTCACTCCCGGAGTACTCTTCTCGAGTCAAGAATACAAACTTTGGTTGTTTCTTCTTGGGTCCACCCTTCTTCACAAATGGCTTCTTTGATGGTGACTTGGTCTTGCTCTTGAAAATAAGTTTCCCACCATGATCTTCTCTCTTCTCGTAAGGACACTCAGCAACAAAGTGAAATCTATCATTGCAATTATAGCATGTCCTCACCCTTTGACCATTGTTGTCACTCCTTTGAAAGCCACTTGACTTGCTTCTTCTTTGATTGTCTTCTTTAGCCTTGTGGGGATCAACCCAAAAGGTTTTTCCATAGAAAGTCATGTGCTCATGGTACTCATGCCTCATATCTTCAGGGCACATCTCTAGCCTTGCCTCGATACTTGCTTGAAGAGGAACTTCTTTCTCAATCACACTTGCCTTTAAAGCAAGGTTGGAGCTTCTTTGCATTCTCAAATCACGAGCACGAGCATCTTCCGCATTTTGTGCGGCAACCTTGTAGGCTTGAATCTCTTACATCACTTGATTGGAGGTCATCTCGTGAAAGTTGTGCTTTCCTTGAACACTCTTGACATCCACGGGCTCATATGGGGTGAGAGCAAGAATGTACTTCATCTTGATCCACTCATCATCAATATGGTGAGCACCTAGGTTCTTGAAGGTGGTAGCAATGGCCTTGAGTCTTCTATACATCTCTTCATGGTCCTCACCATCCATCATGAAGAATCCCTCCGCTTGATTTGAGAAGGCCACATATCTAGTTCTCTTCATGCTCTCATTGCCAACAAATACATCGGAGAGGCCTTGCCAAGCTTCTTTGGCGGTGGAGAAGTGTTGGATGTGAGGCAAGTCCTTGGACCCAATGGCACTTTGAATCATGTGAAGAGCGGTTGCATTGAGTTGGCTATCGACCACCTCTCTTCTTGTCAAGTTGTTGGGATCCACGGCCTTGAATCCTTCTTCAACAATCCTCCAAATCTCGATGCAAGAACTGCGCATATGAGAGATCATTTGATATTGCCATTGACCAAAGTTTAATGCATCTAGCTTAGGTGGATCACCTCTATTGTTAATATGAGGATGAGGGACCGGTGGGTCGGGTGAATACCAATGAGGGAATTCACCTTTCCCATCGCCCTTAGTGCAAGACTTAGCATCAGTACCTTTGTCGACATCCTCTTCTTCCAACCCCACATTCTCCACTTGTGGAGTAGCGGGTTTTTCCGGAGGAGGAGGATCTATAGGAGTTTTAGCTTGCATGAGTTGCGCTATCATTTCACGCAACTCGCTTATTTGAGATGTCATGGATGATTCCAAGGTTTTGAAATCATCCACGGAAACTTGACCCGAGCTCTCACTCTGTTGGGTTCCCATACTCTTAGGCGGTTAAGCCCGAATAAAGAGCGGAGGCTCTGATACCAATTGAACGGATCGTAAGGGCACCTAGAGGGGGGGTGAATAGGTGCTACTCAAATTTTAATTCTTTTTCAATTTAGGCTTGACACAAAAGGTAAATTCTCTAGATATGCAACTAGGGTGAATTTACCTATATGACAACTAGCAAGGTAAGCAAGATACAATATATAAAAGCAATAAAGGATAGAGGTAACTGAGAGTGGAGCACACGGAGACACAGATGTAATTCCCATAGTTCCTTCCTTTTTAGGGGAAGTACGTCTATGTTGGAGAGGTGTGGTTGCCACAAAGGCCTAACCAACGCCACAAAGGCTCACCCTAATCTCTGGTGCAAGCTTCCGCCACAAAGGCCTAGCTCACTTTCCACTAAGGGATTCCTCAAGGCGGAACCGGCCTTTAAAATCTTGGGGCACGCATCCACAACTGAATTGGAGGCTCCCAAGGACAAAACAATGTTGTCAAACAATAAGTAGCAAGATATCAAATACACAAATCAAGGTCTAGGGACACAAGGTAACCCAAGACACAAGGGCCCTCAAGCAAATGAGAGGGGAAAGTAAATCGCTTCGGTGAGGATGTAGATCAAGGCCTCCTCCTTCGATTTTCCAAAGATCGAGAGCTTTGGTGGGTTGAGGGGGAGATCTTGTGAATTTTGTGGCTCCAAAATGGTGTTCTTCAAGCTTGGGACGAGCAGCTCATTGGGGAAGAAGGAGGGGGGTATTTATACCCCCCCAAAAAATCTGACCGTTGGCTGCCAGAAAAGTCCGGCTATAGCCAGCCTGAAAAATCTGGCCCTGGCCAGAAATAGCCGGACAAATACCCGGGTTGAGACAGAGAGGTTTTTGCCCCAAAGTCTGGGCAGTCCGGCTAAAGCCGGCCTGGGGTCCAGCTATATCCGGCCTTCTCAGCCAAACAGCAATGTGATCATCTTCCCGAGCTTATAAAAACCATCTCCTAATGAATTTCCTTTGGGCAATGATTATTATCAATTATAATATAGGAAACCCAATATCTTGTGCAAGAATATAATAAAATCCTACAAAGAATAATCACCACATTAATAGATAATGTATTGTTAACAAACACCAAAATCAAATAGGCGGGAAATGCTCTTTCAATAACAAGATCTGAACAAAAATCAAGGTGAAAAACGAAAGCTAAACGCAGTTCTAGAAAAAGAGAACACTCGTTGAACGATAAGAGTGAAAAACAGAGTGTTCTTGGCAAATAAAAAGCAAGGCAACTTCCCCAAAAGAAATTTGTTGGGGTCCAACCATTTATTGCAGCAAACAAAACTAAACAAAACTGAAAACTAAAGACAAGACGCTTCAAGAAAAACGCATAGTGCATGAAGCAATAAAAATATAGTGTGTTGACAGGTGACCTGATTTTTGCCGATGAAGAAGGGGTGCCTCGGGGGCATCCCCAAGCTTTGACGCTTATACCTCTTGGATATTTATTGGGGTGACATGGGCATCCCCAAGCTTGAGCTTTTGTCCATTCTTCAACTCATCTCATCATTCTCCAATCCCTACACTTGAAAACTTCCTTCATACAAAACTCAACACAATTCTATTAGCAACATTAGTGTAAGCATAATAATAAATCAACCCCTTTTTGCTTCAGATTTCAACTCAAAACCACCACATATAAAGCATATACTACTGTAGCAACTTCCCCAAAAGTTCCGTGATCAAAAGAACTAAAAAAGAAAGCGATCGAGAGGCAAATACAAATAGTGGCAGAAATCTGTCAAAATAGAACAGCTAACAAAGATCAATTTTTTCGAGGGTTTTTTGTTGCTCAAATCAAAAAGTGTAAAACTAATGAAAGTTTGGATATAACCTGGGGCATATGCACAAGAAATTGCAGGTCAAACATATATTCTAAGAATTTTCACAAATTTTTACGGTGCAGCACCAAAATCTGTTTTAGGACAGCAACATCCCCAAATCTTACCTCACTCAAATTAGAGGTTTCTCTTGGCACAACAATGAAATAAAAATGATAAGGAGCGGTTATTACAGTAGTAATAACTTCCAAGACTCAAATAAAAGAAAAAGAACTGAAAGTAAAACAATGGGTTATCTCCCAAGAGTGCTTTTCTTTAACGCCTTTGAGCTAGGCGCAGAAAGTGCAAATCAAGTATTTTCGAAAGAAGCATTAAGACCCATTGCAGAAGTCTTTTCAACAATAAATTGAATTGTGTCCAAATGAGTTTTTGAGGATCCCTTGTGATCACGCTTTGGTACACTACTTTCATCAAAAAGATTTTCAGGACAAATCCAATTAAAATTCTTTTCCAAAGCTTCATGCATTCCTACAAGTTTGCAAGGTATTGGTACTTTGAAATCTTCTTTGTTTGTACCAACAACATTAATAGGTGAACCAAGCATATTAAAACGCTGAAAAAAATTCCTAGCTTCAATGGCAATATCTCTAAATTCTCTATGCAAAGTCTCCAAGATAAAATCTTTCTTTTCAGAGTCTTCAATATCATAAAGCTTAAGAAACATGTGTTGCATAAAAGGATTAAGGCTAGCAAACCTAGCCTCCAACATGTGAACTAAATAAGCAGAAGCAACTTCATAACTAGGAGTGAGCTCATCCAAAGATCTATCCTCAACATCTTTATGCATACTAATATGATTAAAGAACTCCTCAATATTACTTTTCCCAATAATAGAACCACTACCTACTGAGAGGTCCTCCAAAACATACTTAGGAACCAACATAATGAACTAAGAGTAATAAAGTAACAACTATAAAGGAAACTAATTTTTTTTATTTTTGATAAAAACGATGCAAGTAAAAATAAAGTAAAGCAAAACTAAAACAAAGTAAAGGATGTGCGTGCGAAACTCCCCTTGCAGAAATCTTCTTTTTCCCCGGCAACGGAGCCAGAAAAACACCTTGATGCAGGCAGGATAACCACCCAGTTGGGAACCCCAAGAGGAAGGTATGATGAGCACAGTAGCAAGTCTCTCCCTCAGTAAGAAACCAAGGTTTATCAATCCAGTAGGAAAAAGCCAAACTCCAGAAGGTGATGCTTGCTAGCTTCGTGACACTCCAGCAAGGGCGCCGTTTACGATTCTTGTTCGTGCATCTTCAACTAGTAGCAACCTGGAACCTGTACACAACACAACCAAGAACTTTGCTCCCAACTTACGATAAGGTTGTTAATCTCACCGGTTTGCTGTAAACAAAGGTATGAGCGTATCGAGTGGAAAACAGTAGTAGTATGCGAGAAAGTAAACAGTGCGAGTAATAGTAAAATGGTGTAACAATGTAAATGAAATTAGACCAGGGTCCACAGTTCACTAGTGGTGTCTCTCCATAAGATAAATAACAACATGCTGGGTAAACAAATTACAGTTGGTCAATTGATAGAATAAAGATAACGTGCATATGTCACGAGGATCACTATGAGATTTACTCTGGGCATGATGTCTAAGCACTTCTATTCTTGTAGACACTTGTTGGGCCTCCAAGTGCAGAGGTTTGTAGAACAGCAGCAAGTTTCCCTTAAGTGGATCACCCAAGGTTTATCGAACTCAGGGAGGAAGAGGTCAAAGCTATCCCTCTCTAGCAACCCTGCAATTACGATACAGAAAGTCTCTTGTGTCCCCAACACACCCAATACACTTGTCAGATGTATAGGTGCACTAGTTCAGCGAAGAGATAGTGAAATACAAGCGGTAGTGATGATTATAAGTAGCAAATGTAACTTGGAATAAATATCGCTGCGAGCAAACAAGTAATAAAACAGCAAGTAAACGGTATGCAATGCTTGGAAACAAGGCCTAGGGATCATACTTTCACTAGTGGACACACTCCCAACAATATAACATGACTGAACAAATAACTTCTCTTTGCTAAGGCACTCTGAATTACTCTCCTATTGAATAACACTAATCATTGTGTAGTGGCTACAGAAGCACCCCTTAAAGTTCATCAAGTACTTGACAAACACCACTCATAGAGATATCCAAATCAAATCACAATTCAAGATAGAAATCATTGCAACTTAAACCAAGTACTAACACGGTGCACACACTGTCAACATTACACCATGAAAGGAGGAATAGATCACTCAAACTATCATAGCAATAATTATTCTCATAATCCACAAGAGATCACAATCATAGCCTAAACCAAGTACCACCATGATGCACGCACTGTCACCGTTACACCATAGCAGGAGGAATAGATTACTTTAATAACATTGCTAGAGTACACAAAATATCTGAATAATAACATGTACTTGTTCAACATGATACAAAGCTCACGATCACATAAAGATCACATCATGGGAGAGAGAGGTGAACCACATAGCTACCGGTAGAGCCCTTAGCCCCGGGGATGAACTACTCCCTCCTCATCATAGGAGACAGCAAGGTTGATGGAGATGGCGGTGAGGTCGATGGAGACGGCGGAGACGGCGATGGAGACCGATGGAGATGGCTCCGGGGGCACTTCCCCGTCCCGGCAGGGTGCCGGAACAGAGACTTCTGTCCCCCGAAATTTGTCGACGACGGCGGCGGAGCTGCGGAACTGTTTCTGGAAAATTGCCGAATCCTTTAGGGTTTTCCGTCCCGAGGCTTCTTATAGGCGAAGGGGCGATGTCAGAGGAGGGCCAGGGCCTCCTCACACATGGCTGGCGTGGCCAGGGTCCTGGCCGCGCCACCTGTGTGTGTGGGGCCCCTGTGGCCCACCTCCTACTCCTCTTCGGATCTCTGGAAGCTTCCGGGTAAAATAAGACTTCTGGCTTTTGTTTCGTCCAATTCCGAGAATATTTCCTGTGTATCACTTCTGAAACACAAAAACAACAGAAAACAGGGAACTGTCACTGTGGCACTTGTTAATAGGTTAGTTCCAGAAAATGCATAAAAGTGCCACTAAGTGTAACGAAACAATAGGCAAATGGTGTAAAAACAAGCATGGAGCATCAAAAATTATAGATACGTTTGAGACGTATCAAGCATCCCCAAGCTTAACTCCTGCTCGTCCTCGAGTAGGTAAGTGATAACAAAAGAATAATTTTTGAGGTGACATGCACCTACACAATCTTGATCATATATGTAAGCATTTGTGAGCTGGGATCATAAGAACTTAAAACACGGGCATGAAAGATATAATCTTGACAATAAGAACTTAGCAACCATGTTGTAAACATGAAAATGAACACAAACAAAAGATCATGAAAATGAAACAATGAAAGTCAAACGTGTGTTCAAATCATAAGGAAAAACATACAAATGGTTTTCAGCTTGTCCTTCAAAGAGAGCAAAACATAAATGCATAGGACACCTTCAAGTTTAAGAGGGCGACTAGATACAAATAATTTAAGAACAAGTGAAACCATGATCATGAATCAATCAATGAACTTTGGGACAATGCATATTACACTAAGAATGACAACTATGCTCTCTTAGTGGTGCATAAAGATAGAAGGTGGTGACTCAACATAAAAGTAAAGGAAAGGCCCTTCGCAGAGGGAAGCAGTGATTGCAAGTTTTATAACCTTCAAAAATTATGGTACTTACCGGCTTTGAGCTCTCATTGCCCCCATCATAAGCATCTTGAATGGTTAAAGTTAATGCGAGAACAATTATGATGCATATGCTTGACAAATCATAAGTTGAAAACCTCATGTCCCGTGAATACGAGTACCCAAACCTAATGCTACTTTACTTAGAGTCCCAAGCAAGGCTCTTGTCATTGTAAGTATATGCATATCATTGAGAACCGCCAATGGGGTACCTCCGTGCCCGATGACATGGAACAAGCCCACACCAAAATGACAGGACAAGCAGACAATGAACACCTCGACATCTCTTTTATTTGCTATATTGTTTAGCTTTTTATTGTGAGATGCGTCGTCGAATGTTCACCATGGGTATGCTGCAAATTTCCACCATGAATTATGCATGGCTTAGATTGGCGGCCCGGCGTTTCCCTAACACATATACAAACTCCATGATCCCCACAAGATTCCCAATTCATTTCACACCGCGGGCATCCATAAACAAAAGATCACGATATCAACTCAAATAAGAAGTGCAATGTTGAAAGCTTGCCCCATGACAGCATGGCTGGGCTAGAATCCAACTTACAACTTGCAAGCATAACAACTCAACATAAAAGACCACAATGTCAAATTTTTAAGAACAGGAAAAAGTAAAGTGTGCCTTCCGGTTCGTGAGAGCTTTACTGACCAAATTTCGCATAACACTGGTAAGAGTTTAATTTGAAGAGAATATAAAAGCAAGTCAAATTTACTTGGAATAGCAAATTGCTAGTAGGTATATATGGTGGACACAATGGAAAACTTGGTTTTTAGGAGTTGGATGCACGAGTAGAGCTCATACTCAGTACAAGGCGAGGGCTAGCAAAAGACTGGGAGCGACCAACTATGAGAGCAATAATGGCCATAATCATGCAAAGCGACAAAGCGACATTAAAAGAAGCATAAGATGGCATCAAAAGTCAAAAACTAAATGATCATGAAGGCTATTGGCGACTTTGTAAGAGTCTAACATGTGTGAGCATGCGCCAAGTCAACCCAAATAAAGCATCAAGGAGAAAACCAAAATAATGCTTCCATACAATAAAAACAACGCAAGATTTTTTCACAGGCTCATTAAGCAATCTCAGTTATTTGAGACAAGTCATGCTACAGCAAACCACTAAGCATACTATCAAAAAGACATCAAGCATGACATGAAAAAGCCTAAGCCGCAGTCTACACAAGCTCCTTCTTGTACCACTATTTTGCACAAAGCTTTTTCTCTTTTCCAACACCATTTGAAATTTTTAAAGACACCTCTTTTGATGAAAACCAATAAAGATCAGAGGCAAAAATACACCTTGATGAAAAGATATGACAAGATCTGAACGCAAATCAAGGCGAAAATGAAAACCAAAAGCAGTAGCAGAAAAAGAGAACACTCATTGAAACGATAAGAGTGAAAAACAGAGTGTTCTTAGCAAATGAAAAACGGAGTTCATCTCCCTCCAAAACAAACATGATGTGATCTAACCATTTATTGCAGCAAACAAAACTAAACTAACTAAGAAAACTAAAACAACTGACGCTCCAAGAAAAACACATAGTGCATGAAGCAATAAAAATATAGTGTCTTGAAAGGTGACCTGATTTTTGCCGATCAAGAAGGGGTGCCTCGGGGGCATCCCCAAGCTTTGACGCTTGTACTTCTTGGATATTTCTTGGGGTGATGCATGGGCATCCCCAAGCTTGATCTTTTGTCCATTCTTCAACTCATCTCATCATTCTCCAATCCCTACACTTGAAAACTTCCTTCATACAAAACTAAACACAATTCTATTAGCAACATTAGTGTAAGCATAAAATATATTCAACCTCTTTTAGCTTCAGGTTTCAACTCAAAACCACCACATATATAGCAAATACTACTGTAGCAAGTCCCCAAAAAGTTCCATGATCAAAAGAACTCAAAAGAAAGCGATAAAGTGGCAAACACAAATATTGGCAGAAATCTGTCAAAACTGAACAGCTGACAAAGGTCGAATTTTTGAGGGATTTTCTGTTGCTCAAATCAAAAAGTGTTCAACTAAGAAAAGTTTGGATATAACCTGGGGCATATGCACATGAAATCGCAGGTCCAAAAGATATACAGAGAATTTTCACGAATTTTTACGGTGCAGCACCGAAAACAGTTTCAGGACAACAACATCCCCAAATCTTACCTCACTCAAATTAGAGGCTTCTCTTGGCACAAAAACGAAATAAACAAGATAAGGAGCGGCCATTACAGTAGTAATGACTTCCAAGACTCAAATAAAAGAAAAAGTACTGAAAGTAAAAACATTGGGATATCTCCCAAGAGTGCTTTTCTTTAACGCCTTTGAGCTAGGCACAGTAATTTGCAAAGATGCTCATGTGGGCGCCATATAAAAGCTTGAGGCAAAGGCGCCATATAGGAACTTAAAGCAACAGAGAGCATCAAAAAGCAAATGTGGAACACATTTAAATCTAAACCACTTCCTATGAAAAATAGTCTTGTAAAGAGACAAGTCATGAAAGCGCAAAGCAAAAAGCATAGGAAGGCAAAACAAGTACAACTTCAAGAATTGCAACATAAAGAGGGGAAACTCAATATTGTTGAGATCCATTAAACCATGTTTCCCTCTCTCAAAGTAACTTTCAGTAGCATCATGAATAGAATTAACAATGTAACTATCACATAAAGCATCCGTATCATGAGCCACATGCATAAAAGGATTAATACTCCCCACATGAACAATAGTAGTAGGAGCAGAATCAATAGAATAATTATTCTCATCACCATAATCATCAAAGACAGGAGGCATATTGTAATCATAACTATTTTTCTCCTCAAAAGTAGGTGAATTGAAAACATTATAATCATCATCATAAACTAGAGGCTTAGTATAATCAAGAGATAGAGAACTACTATGTCGCAAAGCATATTCATCAAACATATCATCATAAGAAGGAACATGGATAGCACTAATGGTACAACAATTAACCTTAGAATTGGTACCAAAAAGATTTTCAATATCAAAAGTAGAGTGCTTTTCCCAATCATGATCACTAACATAAGTAATAGGCATAGGAACATCATCCCAATCAGAATTATCATAATCTATAGCAGGATCATAACGCTTAGGGGAAGATACCGTGTCCTCTCGCCTCTTACTCCTCTTCTTCTTCTTCTTCTTACTCTTCTTACTCTCTCCTTTAGGAGGGAGAGACTTGAAGGGCATCTTCTCCACATATTCTTTAGGAGGGAAAGGCATCTTCTCCACATAATCTAGTTTGCTGACAGAAACAACAGAAGAAACTTTGGAGGATTCCTCCTCTCTATTAATAAGATAAAAACATCTATCAGTCCTGTCATAGCTTGGCAAAATATCAAGTTTTATAAGATTTTGAATGTAAGTATTTGCAAGGCAATCTTTAGCACAATAGAGGCGACAACCACGAAGGGTGCTATTAATATCAACATCATTCATATCTATCAAAGCAATCTTTCTAGATATCTCATCACACGCCAAGAACAAAGGAAGCTCATCATGCTGATTGGGAGTAATCTTGTCATCACAATACATACTTAAGGTACTAGAAGAGTAACTATTAAGGCTTGAGCATTGGAAATTAAAATGACCTATGTCATCGCAATGTTTATAAAGAAAAGGATAAAGCTCACAAACCTTTTTACCGATCTCACCAATATCCTTGTACCACATACTGGTTTCTTCATTTGCATGGGTGATGCAATAATCTTCCTTGTTGTAACTCTGTTCACAAGGTCTATGTACTCGACAAAAATTAACATGCTTATAAGAAATAGTACCTTTAGAAGTTTGAGCATGTTTATTGCAATCATCAATAACAATATCACTTTCTATGCAAGTATCCTTAAAAGGTTCATGATACACATCCCCATTTCCTTTAGGAACATTCATATGGGAAGCAAAGGCTTTAAAGCAATCAACCATAATTTGAGGATCAAGACCATATTTAGCACTAAGCTCTTGAAAATTAGCAGTTTCAGCGAAAGACTTAATGCAATCAAACTCATAATTCATACCTGATCCTTTACCTTTGTCGCTATCCCAACCTTCAATATTGTTTTGAATTGTCTCAAACAGACCCCACTTGGTGTCTACATCCTTGCTTGTGAAAGACCCATCAAAGCATGCATCTAGATAGTCCTTGTAATATCCTGAAAGCCTTGCATAAAAATTATTAATAACAATATTACGGGGAAGATCATGAATAGCACATTTATGCATTAGTAACTTCAATCTTCCCCACGCTTGGGCAATGCTTTCTCCCTCATGAGGCCAAAAATTATATATCTGATTACGATCTTTATGAATCTCACTTGGAGGATAGAATTTAGAATAAAAGAGAGGCACAATTTCTTCCCATGCAATAGATGGACCATCTTCAAGCAGCCGATACCATTCCTCAGCTCTGCCTTTCAGTGACAAAGAGAATAACTTCTTCTTAACTTGGTTCATTGAAATACCTGCACACTGGAACAACTCGCATAATTCATGTATAAAAAGCAGATGATCACCAGGATGGACAGTTCCATCTCCTAAATAGCAGTTATCCATAACACGCCTAACAATTTTCATAGGTATTTCAAAAGGATGAGGAGCACAAGCATCATTAGAAACATCACATATGGGAGATAAAATATCATCAGAGCAAACTTTCTCCACTAAAGCTGGGGGACTAAAAATATCATACTTAACAAAACCAGCTTCCCCAAGCTTAGACTTTTCTATAGCATTAGCAGTAACGGTATTCAAAGCATTCGTACTAATAACATTGCTATGCGAAATAAGCTCCAAAGGATTTTCAATTTTCTCATCAAATCTAAACTCAGAAAAAAGACTAAAGAACTCTTTATTTTCCATTAAGCCTAACTAGTGAAAATAAAAACAAGAAACAAAAAGATGTAATTGCAGAATCTAAAGGAAATAACTCCGAGCACTCACACAGGAGGATGCGAGTACCTTTTACCTTACCTCCCCGGCAACGGCGCCAGAAAAGAGCTTGATGTCTACGCACTTCTATTCTTGTAGACACTTGTTGGGCCTCCAAGTGCAGAGGTTTGTAGAACAGCAGCAGGTTTCCCTTAAGTGGATCACCCAAGGTTTATCGAACTCAGGGAGGAAGAGGTCAAAGCTATCCCTCTCAAGCAACCCTGCAATTACGATACAGAAAGTCTCTTGTGTCCCCAACACACCCAATACACTTGTCAGATGTATAGGTGCACTAGTTCGGCGAAGAGATAGTGAAATACAAGCGGTAGTGATGATTATAAGTAGCAAATGTAACTTGGAATAAATATCGCTGCGAGCAAACAAGTAATAAAACAGCAAGTAAACGGTATGCAATGCTTGGAAACAAGGCCTAGGGATCATACTTTCACTAGTGGACACACTCCCAACAATATAACATGACTGAACAAATAACTTCTCTTTGCTAAGGCACTCTGAATTACTCTCCTATTGAATAACACTAATCATTGTGTAGTGGCTACAGAAGCACCCCTTAAAGTTCATCAAGTACTTGACAAACACCACTCATAGAGATATCCAAATCAAATCACAATTCAAGATAGAAATCATTGCAACTTAAACCAAGTACTAACACGGTGCACACACTGTCAACATTACACCATGAAAGGAGGAATAGATCACTCAAACTATCATAGCAATAATTATTCTCATAATCCACAAGAGATCACAATCATAGCCTAAACCAAGTACCACCATGATGCACGCACTGTCACCGTTACACCATAGCAGGAGGAATAGATTACTTTAATAACATTGCTAGAGTACACAAAATATCTGAATAATAACATGTACTTGTTCAACATGATACAAAGCTCACGATCACATAAAGATCACATCATGGGAGAGAGAGGTGAACCACATAGCTACCGGTAGAGCCCTTAGCCCCGGGGATGAACTACTCCATCCTCATCATAGGAGACAGCAAGGTTGATGGAGATGGCGGTGAGGTCGATGGAGACGGCGGAGATGGCGATGGAGACTGATGGAGATGGCTCCGGGGGCACTTCCCCGTCCCGGCAGGGTGCCAGAACAGAGACTTCTGTCCCCCGAAATTTGTCGACGACGGCGGCGGAGCTGCGGAACTGTTTCTGGAAAATTGCCGAATCCTTTAGGGTTTTCCGTCCCGAGGCTTCTTATAGGCGAAGGGGCGATGTCAGAGGAGGGCCAGGGCCTCCTCACACATGGCTGGCGCGGCCAGGGTCCTGGCCGCGCCACCTATGTGTGTGGGGCCCCTGTGGCCCACCTCCTACTCCTCTTCGGATCTCTGGAAGCTTCCGGGTAAAATAAGACTTCTGGCTTTTGTTTCGTCCAATTCCGAGAATATTTCCTGTGTATCACTTCTGAAACACAAAAACAACAGAAAACAGGGAACTGGCACTGTGGCACTTGTTAATAGGTTAGTTCCAGAAAATGCATAAAAGTGCCACTAAGTGTAACGAAACAATAGGCAAATGGTGTAAAAACAAGCATGGAGCATCAAAAATTATAGATACGTTTGAGACGTATCAGGGCATTACAACAAAATACATAGACCGCCATCCAACTGCATCTATGACTAATAATCCACCAACGGGGATATCATCCGAACACCCCACGAGTATTAAGTTGCGAATAACAGATAACTGCATTTAGCAAAGTGTGTAATATAAACAAAACGAATGTCCTTGGACACAAGAATGTTGTTTTCTCCCTAGTGGCAATAGCACATCTACAACCTTAGAGGTTTCTGTCACTCCCCCAGATTAAATAGAGGCATGAACCCAACTATCGAGCATAAATACCCCCTCTTGGATTCACTAGTATCTACTTGGCCAAGATAGCTACTAACAACGGAGAGCATGCAAGATCATAAACAACATAGAGATAACATAAGATAATATTCAGCACATCAACTTAACATAACACCAATATTCATCGGATCCCAACAAACACAACATATAGAATTACACAAAGGTGATCTCGATCATGTAAGGCAGCTCACGAGATCTAAACATGAAGCACATGGTGGAGAAGACAACCATCTAGCTACTGCTATGGACCCATGGTCCAAGGTAGACTAGTCACTCATCGCGCCGGAGGCAAGCATGGCGATGAAGAAGACCTCCGGTGGCAATTCCCCTCTCCGGCAGGGTGCCAGGAAGAGCTTCTGGACCCTCCCGATTTTGGGTCGACGACGGCGGTGGATCGCGATGTGTTTCTGGAAAATTGATCGAGTGTTTAGGTTTTTCCCGTTGGGGGGTCTTTATAGGCGAAGGGGAAGCATTAGAGGTGGGCCAGGGTGGCCTCACCACTAGGGGGTGTGGGCAAGGGGCAGGCCGTGCTGCCCTATGGTGTGGCCGCCCTGTGGCCCCCCTCCGTCTCCTCTTCGGACTTCTGGAAGCTTCATTAAATTATAGGAGGTTCGGCTTTTGTTTCATCCAATTCCGAGAATATTTCCTGTGTAACTTTTCTGAAACACAAAAATAGCAGAAAATAGGGAACTGGCACTGTGGCATCTTGTTAATAGGTTAGTCCCGGAAAATGCATAAAAACACCACGAAGTGTAACAAAACACTAAGCAAATGGTGTAAGAACAAGCATGGAGCAACAAAAATTATAGATACATTTGAGACGTATCAGGCGGCCGCTGTGGCGGTTTGGCTTTTGCCAGCCTTGGGGGCGGGCAGCTACGGCGGGGCGGCGACCGATGCGGTCGACGGCCGCGACGCGGTGAAGAGGCCGCAGGCCGGAGCCACGCTAGGGTTTGGGGCGGCGGCGGATCTGGCAGCGGTGACTCCGAGGATGGAGTATGAAGGGGTCAAGGGAGTGGCGCCATCGGAGTCCATGGCCGACGGGAGTGAGGAGTGGAGGAGAGCGGGCACGAGGGGAGTTTTCAGCCAGTGGTTGGGGTTCACGCGCTCGATGTGGCTTTTCACGCGCGCTGGAGCGAGGGCGGCATATTTGGTGCGTGGGATTGTGCAAAATGGCACGCGGAAAAATTATTTGCAGCGCGCGCGCAACTTTAGCGCGTCTATTGGAGCGGCCAAAATACGCCTACGCGCGGTATATTGGCGGTTTTTTGGGCGCGACACTATTTTAGCACCTCTGTTGGAGATGCTCTTAGGATTATTTCACAAGCAAATGTTGGAGTTAACAGGCAGATTCGGCCATTTAAGCTTGCATGTATGCATGTTTATGCATTACTAATCTTTGTTGATAATCTTGTCCACATAATACATTCTTGTTACTATCTCCGTTTTGGTTTACTAGTGACAAGGGTATAGATAATAGAGCCCGTCAGTTGAGTACCCCTGAGGCCCGTTATGCTAGGCCCAATTGTAATACTAGTCGAGATACGAGTTCTTACCGTATGTCGATATTGTAATCTGTACCGGATCCTACCCGATCCTCGAGACCTGGCCACCTATATATAGGGGCCAGGAGGGGACGGTAAGGGACAGATTGAAAGCAAGCCAGGTTCTACACCCACGTTTACTTTCATAGCCACCTTGTTTGACTGATTTTACCTTTGAGTTCATCTGACGCCCTATTTCCCCGATCCTAAGTCCTTCATCTAGGACATTTGTTGAGTTAACCCCTCGTCAATTGGCGCCGACCATGGGGACTCTGGGCGTTGGAATCATGAATTCGACGGCTTTTTCACCTTTAACTAGTAACAATCCAGAAGTCGACGAAAATCAGGAGATGGAGTTGACGTTCGGAAGCTTAAGTTTCTGCATCAGGCCTTTGGGTTCAACTCGCCTTTCGGATCCGACGAAATCAGGTCCGTCAGCAAGCAAAACCGAGAGAATCACAGCATCTGGATCATCCGTGGGCTCTTCCAGCGAGGTGAACTCGCTGGTCAGTCTCACAGCAACATAAGATATGATAGAAACACTCGAGGAATTCGACGAAACTCGGGGAAAGCTCAACATAGATGAAGCAGTGGCTAAAACTCACGACAGCTCAAGGGATTTCGCCATCGAAAGCAGTGGCGTCTCCAAAAGCGTACATCAGTTATGCGTCATTATCACTGATGCAGCGGAAGAGGACAATCATGAAGGCAACCAAGAGGTCGACTTGCAAGTCGACAAAGCGAGGACTAACAACAAAAAGGAAAAGGAGAAAATTCACGTTTCAACCAGAGAGTGGAGAATCATTATGTCAGCCATCAACCATGACACAGAAGTACCCGCAGATTCAAGGAGAGAAGTTCTGATGGGGTACCAGTACGCACTGCACCAGCACAAAAAGAAGCTAAGGGAGGAAAGAGACATGTTCATGAGAAGTCAAGATGACGACAGTACATCAAGTGGAGGATACTGAAATGAGTACATCGACGCATCAGAAAGCAGCATGGAAAGACACAGAGACCCAAAACATAATAGGAGGACAATAGCACAGGTAAGGAAAGAGAGCCACACGAAAAGTCAGAGCGCATAACAGTCAGAAGAGGAAGAAGATTTCATTCAAGAGACACCAGAAGCAGCATTGGTAGCAGCACAGGCGTACCTACTAACAACACAACCAGAGCCTGGAGATCCACGGGAGCATATGCATCAGGCCGCAATACAAAGCCTCGGGCTAGTAGAAAATAGATTGATGGGAAACCTTCTAGAGGAAAAGGCAACACATCGAAAGGAAAGGCGAAAAGAAGAGTTTAAGCGCGAGCCCTCGCGAAACAACTCCAATGATTCATCAAAAGATGAGAGGCGACAAAAAAGGAAGGAGGACGCAAGGAACATAATAGCACAAGCACGAGTAAACAACTCACATTATGCGTGGAAAGAGGAAAATTATGAAGATGACGAAAAGGAGATGGGCGCGCTATGCTTTACCCGCAGGGTTCACAAAACGCGGGTACCCAAAGGCTTCAAGTTGCCACATGACCAAGAGAAGTATGATGGGTCGCAAGAGCCAACTCTATGGTTGTCAGATTACCTACAAGCAGTACAGATACTAGGGGGAACGAGAGCAACAGCCATGCAAAGTTTGCAGTTACACCTCACCGGCGCAGCACGGTCCTGGTTAAACACCCTACCCAATGATTCCATTGGAAGTTGGGGAGAATTAGAGAATCAATTCGTTAGAAACTTTCGCTCAACGTATAAGTGCCCGGCATCGCTAGAAGAAGTCAAGTCGTGCGTGCAACAAAAAGGCGAAACCTTACATTCTTACATACAACGCTGGAGTGTAATCAAAAACTCAGCAGAAGACGTCTCTGATGAAAGAGCAATAGACGCTTTCTCGAGTGGCCTTCGTCGTTCGGACCTAGTGGAAGAGATAGGGAGAACAAGGCCACGAACAGTGTCCGAGCTAATGGAAGTAGCCAACAGATTCGCCGATGGAGAAGACGCGTATAAAAACAAAAGGGGGCGTTCACCAGAAGTCGACAAAACAAGCAAACAAAGGCGAAGATACCGCAACGGCGACAACCACGGAAGGCGAGATCAGATAGCCACAGGATACGATGGAAGGAATGAAGAAGGCTATGAAAATATAGAATTTCCAGCAAGAGACGGCAGGGGAAAGGAGAAGCCAAGGTACTCGGGTCCTTCAGCAGAATGTATGCTATATGGTCCTTGTCGCATCCATTATGCTTACCTAGATGGGAAAAGAGTTTCCAACCCCCAGATGAAGGATTGCAGAACCTTCATAAGGTTGCAAAACGCCATGGATTCAAGCCAAGGAGCGCGACAGGGAGGAAAAAGCATAAGCCAAGGATATCAAATGCAATGACTCGCAAAACAGCTGGAGTCAAAAGTATATATATCAGCAATGATTCAACTAGTGTCAAAATCAAAGAAAGAAAGGAAGAGCATATCAAGACAAGTTAACCTGGCAATATCATCGCCACCAGCTACTACGGAGTATCTAAAGTGGTCCAATCAACCAGTTAGGTTCAGCAGAGCGGACCACCCGAGAAAAGTGCCCAGACCGGGCCACTCACCAATGGTGCTGAAAGCACAAATAGGAGGATATGATGTCGGGAGAGTATTCATGGATGCAGGAAGTGGCATAAACCTGATATACGCAAGAACGTTGAGAGCAATGTGCATATCACTGGAAAATCTAAAGCCAATAGATTGCTCTTTCCATGGAATAGTACCTGGAGCCGCAAATTACCCTTTGGGGAAAATAGAACTCGACGTCTGTTTCGGGAACAACAACAACTATCGCAGAGAGAAGCTGGAGTTTGAAGTCATGGACTGGCCTTCACAATATCATGCAATCCTGGGGCGCCCGGTGATACGTCTCCAACGTATCTATAATTTTTGATGCTCCATGCTTGTTTTTACACCATTTTCCTATTGTTTCGTTACACTTCATGGCACTTTTATGCATTTTCCGGAACTAACCTATTAACGAGTTGCCACAGTGCCAGTTCCCTGTTTTCTGCTGCTTTTTGTGTTTCAGAAGTGATACACAGGAAATATTCTCGGAATTGGACAAAACAAGTTCCTGAAGTCTTATTTTACCCGGAAGCTTCCAGAGATCCGAAGAGGAGTAGGAGGGGGGCCACCAGGGCCCCACACGCAGGGGTGGCGTGGCCAGGCTCCTGGCCGCGTGGGCCCCGTGTGAGGGTGCCTGGCTCCTCCTCTGACATCGCCCCTTCGCCTATAAAGACCCCCCGACGGAAAAAACCTAAGTACCCAATGAGATTTCCAGAACACATCGCGATCCGCCACCGCCATCGACCCGAAGATCGGGAGGGTCCAGAAGCTCTTCCCTGCACCCTGCCGGAGAGGGGAATCGCCACCGGAGGTCTTCTTCATCGCCATGCTTGCCTCCGGAGCGATGAGTGAGTAGTCTACCT
Source organism: Dactylis glomerata (assembly GCA_007115705.1). Classification (NCBI taxonomy): domain Eukaryota; kingdom Viridiplantae; phylum Streptophyta; class Magnoliopsida; order Poales; family Poaceae; genus Dactylis; species Dactylis glomerata. Next base: position 655,307 of record QXEO01001110.1, read on the forward strand.
TGGACTATGGGTCCATAGCAGTAGCTAGATGGTTGTCTTCTCCACCATGTGCTTCATGTTTAGATCTCATGAGCTGCCCTACATGATTGAGATCACCGTTATGTAATTCTACATGTTTGGTTTGTTGGGATCCGATAAATATTGGTGTTTATGATTGAGTTGCTGTACTGAATATTATCTTTTGTTATCTCTATGTTGTTTATGATCTTGCATGCTCTCCGTTGTTAGTAGCTATCTTGGCCGAGTAGTTGCTAGTGACTCCAAGAGGGGGTATTTATGCTCGATAGTGGGTTCATGCCTCTATTTAATCTGGGGGAGTGACAGAAACCTCTAAGGTTGTAGATGTGCTGTTGCTACTAGGGAGAAAACAACATTCATATGCTCAAGGGCATATGCTTTGTTTACATTACACACTTTGCTTAATGCAATTATCTGTTGTTCGCAACTTAATACTCATGGGGTGTTCGGATTGATATCCCCGGGAGTGGATTATTAGTCATAGATGCAGTTGGATGGCGGTCTATGTATTTTGTTGTAATGCCCAGAGTAAATCTCATAGTGATCTTCTTGACATATCACGTTTATCTTTATTCTATCAATTGCCCAACTGTAATTTGTTTACCCATCATGTGTTATTTATCTTATGGAGAGACACCACTAGTGAACTGTGGACCCCGGTCCTATTTCCATCATATTGCTATCACCTGTTTACTTTACTCGCACTGTTTACTTTACTCGCATACTATATTATTTTTCACTCAATACGCTCATAATCTTTGTTTCAAGCAAACCGGTGAGATTGACAACCTCATCGCAAGTTGGGAACAAAGTACTTGGTTGTGTGTGTGCAGGTTCCGCATCACCTTCAGTCGTTTGTCTCTCCTCTCCAAGATCGACATACCTTGGTTTCTTAACTGAGGGAAAACTAGCTGCTATACTCATCATACCTTCCTCTTGGGGTTCCCAACGGGCTGGTTATCCACCACGCACAAGGACAGTCTGCTCCCACGTTAACCACACGCCATCACACGCAGCAGCTAATTTTCTGGCGCCGTTGCCGGGGAGGAAGAAGAAGACTTCTGCGAGGGGAGTTTTTCGCACACACATCCTTTACTTTGTTATTGTTTTGCTTTACTTTATTTATTTTACTTGCATTGCTTTTTATCAAAAACCCAAAAAAATTAGAATCCTTGGTAGTTGTTATTTCTTTACTTTAGTTTATCATGTTGATCCCTAAGTACGTTCTGGAGGACCTCTCAGTAGGTAGTGGTTCGATTATTGGCAAAAGTAACATTGAGGAGTTCTTTAATCACATTAGTATGCATGAGGAAGTTGAGGAGAAATCTTTGGTTGAGTGATGTCTACGCACTTCTATTCTTGTAGACACTTGTTGGGCCTCCAAGTGCAGAGGTTTGTAGAACAGCAACAAGTTTCCCTTAAGTGGATCACCCAAGGTTTATCGAACTCAGGGAGGTTAGAGGTCAAAGCTATCCCTCTCAAGCAACCCTGCAATTACGATACAAAAAGTCTCTTGTGTCCCCAACACACCCAATACACTTGTCAGATGTATAGGTGCACTAGTTCGGCGAAGAGATAGTGAAATACAAGTGGTATAGATGATTATAAGTAGCAAACGTGATGTGAAATAAATATCGCTGCGAGCAAACAAGTAACAAAACAGCAAGTAAACGGTGTGCAATGCTTGGAAACAAGGTCTAGGGATCATACTTTCACTAGTGGACACACTCCCAACAATATAACATGAATGAACAAATAAATAACTTCTCTCCACTATGGTACTCTGAATTACTCTCCTATTGAATAACACTAATCATTGTGTAGTGGCTACAGAAGCACCCCTTAAAGTTCATCAAGTACTTGACAAACACCACTCATAGAGATATCCAAATCAAAGCACAATTCAAGATAGAAATCATTGCAACTTAGACCAAGTACTAACACGGTGCACACACTGTCAACATTACACCATGAAAGGAGGAATAGATCACTCAATACTATCATAGTAATAATTACTCTCATAATCCACAAGAGATCACGATCATAGCCTAAACCAAGTACCACCACGATGCACGCACTGTCACCGTTACACCATGGCAGGAGGAATAGATTACTTTAATAACATCACTAGAGTACACTATAATAATTAAGCATAGGAGTAGCATAATATCTGAATAATAACATCTACTTGTTCAACATGATACAAAGCTCACGATCACATAAAGATCACATCATGGGAGAGAGAGGTGAACCACATAGCTACCGGTAGAGCCCTTAGCCCCGGGGATGAACTACTCCCTCCTCATCATAGGAGACAACAAGGTTGATGGAGATGGCGGTGAGGTCGATGGAGACGGCGGAGACGGCGATGGAGACCGATGGAGATGGCTCCGGGGGCACTTCCCCGTCCCGGCAGGGTGCCGGAACAGAGACTTTTGTCCCCCAAAATTCGTCGGCGATGGCGGCGGAACTGCGGAACTCTTTCTGGAAAATTGCCGAATCCCTTAGGGTTTTCCATCCCGAGGCTTTATATGGGCGAAGGGGCGTCGTCAGGGGTGGAGCCAGGCGCCCTCACACGGGGCTCGCGCGGCCAGGGGCCTGGCCGCGCCACCCCTATGTGTGGGGCCCTGGTGGCCCCACTCCTTCTCTCCTTCGGATCTCTGGAAGCTTCCGGGTAAAATAAGACTTCAGGAACTTGTTTCGTCCAATTCCGAGAATATTTCCTGTGTATCACTTCTGAAACACAAAAACAGCAGAAAACAGGGAACTGGCACTGTGGCAACTCGTTAATAGGTTAGTTCCGGAAAATGCATAAAAGTGCCATGAAGTGTAACGAAACAATAGGCAAATGGTGTAAAAACAAGCATGGAGCATCAAAAATTATAGATACGTTGGAGACGTATCAGCATCCCCAAGCTTAACTCCTGCTCGTCCTCGAGTAGGTAAGTGATAACAAAAGAAATAATTTTTGAGGTGACATGCACCTACACAATCTTGATCATGTATGTAAGCGTTGTGCGCTGGGATCAAAAGAACTTAAAACATGGGCATGAAAGATATAATCTTGATAATAAGAACTTAGCAACCATGTTATAACATGCAAATGAACACAAACAAAAGATCATGAAAATGAGACAATGAAAGTCAAACATGTGTTCAAATCATAAGGAAAAACATACAAACGGTTTTCAGCTTGTCCTTCAAAGAGAGCAAAACATAAATGCATAGGACACCTTCAAGTTTAAGAGGGCGACTAGATACACATAATTTAAGAACAAGTGAAACCAACAATATGAATCAATCAATGAACTTTGGGACAATGCATATCACACTAAGAATGACAACTATGCTCTCTTAATGGTGCATAAAGAAAGAAGATGGTGACTTAACATAAAGTAAAAGAAAGGCCCTTCGCAGAGGGAAGCAGTGATTAAACATGTGCTAGAGCTTTTCATTTGTAAAACAGAGAGATAAAACTTGAGTTTTGAGAGGTGGTTGTCTTTGTCAACGACTGGCAATGGGGTTCTTACTATCTTCCCTACAAAAATGAAGCAAGTTTTTGAGAGAGAGATTGGCACTTTTGTGCTCTTTTATAAAGCTTGGCACTCCTCCCCACCTTTTTTCCTTTCACAAACCATGGCTAACCGATTCCATCGGGTGCCCACCAACATTCACTTTCCATGGAGGAGTGCCTTTTTTCTTTTCTTTTTTCCTTTTTTTTTCTTTTTGGAATAAGCAATATGGAAGATAGCAAATCCGACCACTACGTCCCCATGAGCTAAAAACAGTGGCACAAAACAAGAAGTAGTTGAAAGTTTTTGAAAGGTAGCACATGAAAATTTACTTTGGAATGGATTACAAATACCATGTATAGGAATTTATAGTGGACACAATGGCAAACTTGGTTTCTGGGAGTTGGATGCACGAGTAGAGCTCATACTCAGTACAAAATGAGGGCTAGCAAAAGACTGGGAGCGACCAACTAAGAGAGCAATAATGGCCATAATCATGCAAAGCGACAAAGCAACATTAAAAGAAGCATAAGATGGCATCAAAAGTCAAAAACTAAATGATCATAGAGGCTATTGGCGACTTTGTATGAGTCTAACATGTGTGAGCATGCGCCAAGTCAACCCAAATAAAGCATCAAAGGAGAAAACCAAATAAATGCTTCCATATAATAAAAACAACGCATGATTTTTTCAAAGGCTCATTAAGCAATCTCAGTTATTTGAGACAAGTCATGCTACAGCAAAACCACTAAGCATACTATCAAAAAGATATCAAGCATGACATGAAAAAGCCTAAGCCGCAGTCTACACAAGCTCCTTCTTGTACCACTTTTTTGCATAAAGCTTTTGCTCTTTTCCAACACCATTTGAAATTTTTATAAACACATCTTTTGATAAAAACCAATAAAGACCAGAGGCAAAAATACACCTGGATGAAAAGATATGAAAATATCAGAATGCAAATCAAGGCGAAAACGAAAACCAAAAGCAGTAGCGGAAAAAGAAGAACACTCGTTGAACGATAAGAGTGAAAACTAGAGTGTTCTTGGCAAATGAAAAGCGAGTTCATCTCCTCCAAAAAAACATGATATGATCTAACTATTTATTGCAGCAAACAAACTAAACTAACTAAGAAAACGAAAACAACTGACGCTCCAAGAAAAACACATAGTGCATGAAGCAATAAAAATATAGTGTCTTGAAAGGTGACCTGATTTTTGCCGATGAAGAAGGGGTGCCTCGGGGGCATCCCCAAGCTTTGACGCTTGTACTTCTTGGATATTTCTTGGGGTGATGCATGGGCATCCCCAAGCTTGAGCTTTTGTCCATTCTTCAACTCATCTCATCATTCTCCAATCCCTACACTTCAAAACTTCCTTCATACAAAACTAAACACAATTCTATTAGCAACATTAGTGTAAGCATAACATATAATCAACCCTTTTTTGCTTCAGGTTTCAACTCAAAACCACCACATATATAGCAAATACTACTGTAGCAACTTCCCCAAAAGTTCCATAATCAAAAGAACTCAAAAGAACGCGATAAAGCGGCAAACACAAATATTGGCAGAAATCTGTCAAAACAGAACAGCTGACAAAGGACGAATTTTTGAGGGGTTTTCTGTTGCTCAAATCAAAAAGTGTTCAACTAACAAAAGTTTGGATATAACCTGGGGCATATGCACAAGAAATCGCAGGTCCAAAAGATAAACATAGAATTTTCACGAATTTTTACGGTGCAGCACCGAAAACAGTTTCAGGACAGCAACATCCCCAAATCTTTACCTCACTCAAATTAGAGGCTTCTCTTGGCACAAAAACGAAATAAACAAGATAAGGAGCGGTCATTACAGTAGTAATGACTTCCAAGACTCAAATAAAAGAAAAAGTACTGAAAATAAAACAATGGGTTATCTCCCAAGAGTGCTTTTCTTTAACGCCTTTGAGCTAGGCGCAGTAATTTGCAAAGATGCTCATGTGGGCGCCATATAAGAGCTTGAGGCAAAGGCACCATATAGGAACTTAAAGCAATAGAGAGCATCCAAAAGCAAGTATGGAACACATTTAAATCTAAACCACTTCCTATGAAAAATAGTCTTGTAGAGAGACAAGTCATAAAAGCGCAAAGCAAAAAGCATAGGAAGGCAAAACAAGTACAACTTCAAGAATTGCAACATAAAGAGGGAAAAATTAATATTGTTGAGATCCATCAAACCATGTTTCCCTCTCTCATAATAACTTTCGGTAGCACCATGAATAGAATTAATAATATAACTATCACATAAAGCATCTCTATCATGAGCCACATGCATAAAAGGATTAATACTCCCTACATGAACAATAGTAGTAGGAGCAGATTCAATAGAATAATTATTCTCATCACCATAATCATCAAAAATAGGAGGCATATTATAATCATAACTATTTTTCTCCTCAAAAGTAGGTGAATTGAAAACATTATACTCATCATCATAAACTAGAGGCTTAGTATCATCACAAGATAGAGAACTACTATGTCGCAAAGCATACTCTTCAAACATATCATCATAAGAAGGAACATCACATATGGGAGATAAAATATTATCAGAACAAACTTTCTCCACTAAAGCTAGGGAACTAAAAATATCATGCTTAACAAAACCAGCTTCCCCAAGCTTAGACTTTTCTATAGCATTAGCAACAATGATGTTCAAAGCATTCGTACTAACAACACTATTAGCATGCAAATTAAGCTCCAAAGGTTTTTCAATTTTCTCTTCAAACACTTCATATCTAAACTCAGGAAAAAGACTAGAGAACTCTTTATTTTCCATTAAGCCTAACTAGTGAAAATAAAAACAAGAAACAAAAAGATGTAATTGCAGAATCTAAAGGAAATAACTCTGAGCACTCACACAGGAGGATGCGAGTACCTTTTACCTTACCTCCCCGGCAACGGCGCCAGAAAAGAGCTTGATGTCTATGCACTTCTATTCTTGTAGACACTTGTTGGGCCTCCAAGTGCAGAGGTTTGTAGAACAGCAGCAAGTTTCCCTTAAGTGGATCACCCAAGGTTTATTGAACTCAGGGAGGTTAGAGGTCAAAGCTATCCCTCTCAAGCAACCCTGCAATTACGATACAGAAAGTCTCTTGTGTCCCCAACACACCCAATACACTTGTCAGATGTATAGGTGCACTAGTTCGGCGAAGAAATAGTGAAATACAAGTGGTATAGATGATTATAAGTAGCAAACGTGATGTGAAATAAATATCGCTGCGAGCAAACAAGTAACAAAACAGCAAGTAAACGGTGTGCAATGCTTGGAAACAAGGCCTAGGGATCATACTTTCACTAGTGGACACACTCCCAACAATATAACATGAATGAACAAATAAATAACTTCTCTCCACTATGGTACTCTGAATTACTCTCCTATTGAATAACACTAATCATTGTGTAGTGGCTACAGAAGCACCCCTTAAAGTTCATCAAGTACTTGACAAACACCACTCATAGAGATATCCAAATCAAAGCACAATTCAAGATAGAAATCATTGCAACTTAGACCAAGTACTAACACGGTGCACACACTGTCAACATTACACCATGAAAGGAGGAATAGATCACTCAATACTATCATAGTAATAATTACTCTCATAATCCACAAGAGATCACGATCATAGCCTAAACCAAGTACCACCACGATGCACGCACTGTCACCGTTACACCATGGCAGGAGGAAAAGATTACTTTAATAACATCACTAGAGTACACTATAATAATTAAGCATAGGAGTAGCATAATATCTGAATAATAACATCTACTTGTTTAACATGATACAAAGCTCACGATCACATAAAGATCACATCATGGGAGAGAGAGGTGAACCACATAGCTACCGGTAGAGCCCTTAGCCCCGGGGATGAACTACTCCCTCCTCATCATAGGAGACAGCAAGGTTGATGGAGATCGCGGTGAGGTCGATGGAGACGGCGGAGACAGCGATGGAGACCGATGGAGATGGCTCCGGGGGCACTTCCCCATCCCGGCAGGGTGCCGGAACAGAGACTTTTGTCGCTCGAAATTCGTCGGCGATGGCGGCGGAACTGCGGAACTCTTTCTGGAAAATTGCCGAATCCCTTAGGGTTTTCTGTCCCGAGGCTTTATATAGGCGAAGGGGCGTCGTCAGGGGTGGAGCCAGGCGCCCTCACACGGGGCTCGCGCAGCCAGGGGCCTAGCCACGCCACCCCTATGTGTGGGGCCCTGGTGGCCCCACTCCTTCTCTCCTTCGGATCTCTGGAAGCTTCCGGGTAAAATAAGACTTCAGGAACTTGTTTCGTCCAATTCCGAGAATATTTCCTGCTTCTGAAACACAAAAACAGCAGAAAATAGGGAACTGGCACTGTGGCAACTCGTTAATAGGTTAGTTCCGGAAAATGCATAAAAGTGCCACGAAGTGTAACGAAACAATAGGCAAATGGTGTAAAAACAAGCATGGAGCATCAAAAATTATAGATACGTTGGAGACGTATCATTGAGCTAGCTCCTATTATTGAAGTTGCTTCTGCTTATTTGATTCACATGTTGGAAACTAGGTTTGCTAGTCTTAATCCTTTCACGCAATACATGTTCCTTAAGCTTCATGAAATTGAGGATCCCAAAAATAAAGCTTTTATCTTGGAAACTTTGCGTATAGAATTTAAGGATATTGTTATTGAAGCTAGGAAAGTTCTTAAACATTTTGATAAACTCGGTTCACCCATAAAGGTTATTAGTACAAATGATGAAGGGGCCGAAATACCTATACCTTGCAAGCTTTTGGGATTGTGTGAAGCTTTTGAAAATAATTTTGAATGGATCTGTCCTGAAAATCTTTTTGATGAAAATAGTGTACCAAAGCATGATCACAAAGGGTCTTAAAAAACTTATGTGGATGAAATACAATGCCTTATTGACAAGACCTCTACAGTTGATCTCGATGCTTTATCACTTGATATTACTTGATTCGCAATTTTCTGCGCCTAGCTCAAAGGCGTTAAAGAAAAGCACTCTTGGGAGATAACCCAATGTTTTCTTTTCAGCACTTTTTCTTTTATTTGAGTCTTGGAAGTCATTACTACTGTAATGACTGCTCCTTATCTTGTTTATTTTGTTTTTGTGCCAAGAGAAGCCTCTAATTTGAGTGAGGTAAAGATTTGGGGATGTTGCTGTCCTGAAACTGTTTTTGGTGCTGCACCGTAAAAATTCGTATAAATTCTCTGTTTATCTTTTGGACCTGCGATTTCTTGTGAATATGCCCCAGGTTATATCCAAACTTTTGTTAGTTGAACACTTTTTGATTTGAGCAACAGAAAATCCCTAAAAAATTCGACCTTTGTCAGCTGTTCAGTTTTGACAGATTTCTGCCAATATTTATGTTTGCCACTTTATCGCTTTCTTTTGAGTTCTTTTGATCACGGAACTTTTTGGGAGGTTGCTACAGTAGTATTTGCTATATATGTGGTGGTTTTGAGTTGAAACCTGAAGCAAAAAGAGGTTGATTATATGTTATGCTTACACTAATGTTGCTAATAGATTTGTGTTTAGTTTTGTATGAAGGAAGTTTTCAAGTGTAGGGATTGGAGAATGATGAGATGAGTTGAAGAATGGACAAAAGCTCGAGCTTGGGGATGCCCATGCATCACCTCAAGAAATATCCAAGAAGTACAAGCATCAAAGCTTGGGGATGCCCCCGAGGCACCCCTTCTTCATCGGCAAAAATCAGGTCACCTTTCAAAACACTATATTTTTATTGCTTCATGCACTATGTGTTTTTCTTGGAGCGTCAGTTGTTTTAGTTTTCTTAGTTGGTTTAGTTTGTTTGTTTGCTGCAATAAATGGTTGGACCCCAACAAATTTCCTTTGGAGGAGATGTACTCGTTTTCATTTGCAAAGAACGCTCTAGTTTTCAGTCTTATTAAAAATCGAGCGTTCTTCTTTTTCTGCTACTGCTTTTGGTTTTTGTTTTCGCCTTGATTTGCGTTCAGACCTTGTCATATCTTTTCATCAAGGTGTATTTTTTCCTCTAATCTTTATTGGTTTTCATCAAAAGAGGTGTTTATAAAAATTTCAAATGGTGTTGGAAAAGAGAAAAATCTTTGTGCAAAATAGTGGTACAAGAAGGAGCTTGTGTAGACTGCGGCTTAGGCTTTTTCATGTCATGCTTGATGTCTTTTTGATAGTATGCTTAGTGGTTTTGCTGTAGCATGACTTGTCTCAAATAACTGAGATTGCTTAATGAGCCTTTGAAAAAAATCATGCGTTGTTTTTATTGTATGGAAGCATTATTTTGGTTTTCTCCTTGATGCTTTATTTGGGTTGACTTGGCACATGCTCACGCATGTTAGACTCTTACAAAGTCGCCAATAGCCTTCATGATCATTTAGTTTTTGACTTTTGATGCCATCTTATGCTTCTTTTAATGTCGCTTTGTCGCTTTGCATGATTATGGCCATTACTGCTCTCTTAGTTGGTCGCTCCCAGTCTTTTGCTAGCCCTCGCCTTGTACTGAGTATGAGCTCTACTTGTGCATCCAACTCCTAAAAGCCAAAGTTTTCCAAAGTGTCCACCATACATACCTATTAGCAATTTGCTATTCCAAGTAAATTTGACTTGCTTTTATTTTCTCTTCAAATTAAACTCTTACCAGTGTTATGCGAAATTCGGTCAGTAAAGCTCTCACGAACCGGAAGGCACACTTTACTTTTTCCTGTTCTTAAAAATTTGACATTGTGGTCTCTTATGTTGAGTTGTTATGCTTACAAGTTGTAAGTTGGATTCTAGCCCATCCATGCTGTCATGGGGCAAGCTTTCAACATTGCACTTCTTATTTGAGTTGATATCATGATCTTTTGTTTATGGATGCCCGCGGTGTGAATTGAATTGGGAATCTTGTGGGGATCATGGAGTTTGTATATGTGTTAGAGAAACGCCGGGCCGCCAATCTAAGCCATGCATAATTCATGGTGGAAATTTGCAGCATACCCATGGTGAACATTCGATGACGCATCTCACAATAAAAAGCTAAACAAAAGGCAAATAAAAGAGATGTCGAGGTGTTCATTGTCTGCTTGTCCTGTCATTTTGATGTGGGCTTGTTCCATGTCATCGGGCACGGAGGTACCCCGTTGGCGGTTCTCAATGATATGCATATATTTACAATGACAAGAGCCTTGCTTGGGACTCTAAGTAAAGTAGCATGAGGTTTGGGTACTCGTATTCACGGGGCACGAGGTTTTCAACTTATGATTTGTCAAGCATATGCATCATAATTGTTCTCGCATTAACTTTAACCATTCAAGATGCTTATGATGGGGGCAATGAGAGCTCAAAGCCGGTAAGTACCATAATTTTTGAAGGTTATAAAACTTGCAATCACGGCTTCCCTCTGCGAAGGGCCTTTCTTCTACTTTTATGTTGAGTCACCACCTTTTTTCTTTATGCACCATTAAGAGAGCATAGTTGTCATTCTTAGTGTGATATGCATTGTCCCAAAGTTCATTGATTGATTCATATTGTTGGTTTCAGTTGTTCTTAAATTATTTGTATCTAGTCGCCCTCTTAAATTTGAAGGTGTCCTATGCATTTATGTTTTGCTCTCTTTGAAGGACAAGCTGAAAACCATTTGTATGTTTTTCCTTATGATTTGAACACATGTTTGACTTTCATTGTTTCATTTTCATGATCTTTTGTTTGTGTTCATTTGCATATTTACAACATGGTTGCTAAGTTTCTTATTGTCATGATTATATCTTTCATGCCCATGTTTTAAGTTCTTATGATCCCAGCTCACAAATGCTTACATATATGATCAAGATTGTGTAGGTGCATGTCACCTCAAAAATTATTCTTTGTTATCACTTACCTACTCGAGGACGAGCAGGAGTTAAGCTTGGGGATGCTTGATACGTCTCCAACGTATCTATAATTTTTGATGCTCCATGCTTGTTTTTACACCATTTGCCTATTGTTTCGTTGCACTTCGTGGCACTTTTATGCATTTTTCGGAACTAACCTATTAACGAGTTGCCACAGTGTGAGTTCCCTGTTTTCTGCTGTTTTTGTGTTTCAGAAGTGATACACAGGAAATATTCTCGGAATTGGACGAAACAAGTTCCTGAAGTCTTATTTTACCCGGAAGCTTCCAGAGATCCGAAGAGGAGTAGGAGGGGGCCACCAGGGCCCCACACGCAGGGGTGGCGCGGCCAGGCCCCTGGCCGCGCGGGCCCCGCATGAGGGCGCCTGGCTCCTCCTCTGACATCGCCCCTTCGCCTATAAAGACCCCCCGACAGAAAAAACCTAAGTACCCGATGAGATTTCCAGAACACATCGCGATCCGCCGCCGTCGACCCAAAGATCGGGAGGGTCCAGAAGCTCTTCCCGGCACCCTGCCGGAGAGGGGAATCGCCACCGGAGGTCTTCTTCATCGCCATGCTTGCCTCCGGAGCGATGAGTGAGTAGTCTACCTTGGACTATGGGTCCGTAGCAGTAGCTAGATGGTTGTCTTCTCCACCATGTGCTTCATGTTTAGATCTCATGAGCTGCCCTACATGATTGAGATCACCGTTATGTAATTCTACATGTTTGGTTTGTTGGGATCCGATGAATATTGGTGTTTATGATTGAGTTGCTGTACTGAATATTATCTTTTGTTATCTCTATGTTGTTTATGATCTTGCATGCTCTCCGTTGTTAGTAGCTATCTTGGCCGAGTAGTTGCTAGTGACTCCAAGAGGGTGTATTTATGCTCGATAGTGGGTTCATGCCTCTATTTAATCTGGGGGAGTGACAGAAACCTCTAAGGTTGTAGATGTGCTGTTGCTACTAGGGAGAAAACAACATTCATATGCTCAAGGGTATATGCTTTGTTTACATTACACACTTTGCTTAATGCAATTATCTGTTGTTCGCAACTTAATACTCATGGGGTGTTCGGATTGATATCCCCGGGAGTGGATTATTAGTCATAGATGCAGTTGGATGGCGGTCTATGTATTTTGTTGTAATGCCCAGAGTAAATCTCATAGTGATCTTCTTGACATATCACGTTTATCTTTATTCTATCAATTGCCCAACTGTAATTTGTTTACCCAGCATGTGTTATTTATCTTATGGAGAGACACCACTAGTGAACTGTGGACCTCGGTCCTATTTCCATCATATTGCTATCACCTGTTTACTTTACTCGCACTGTTTACTTTACTCGCATACTATATTGTTTTCCACTCGATACGCTCATAATCTTTGTTTCAAGCAAACCGGTGAGATTGACAACCTCATCGCAAGTTGGGAATAAAGTACTTGGTTGTGTGTGTGCAGGTTCCGCATCACCTTCAGTCGTTTGTCTCTTCTCTCCAAGATCGACATACCTTGGTTTCTTAACTGAGGGAAAACTAGCTGCTATACTCATCATACCTTCCTCTTGGGGTTCCCAACGGGCTGGTTATCCACCATGCACAAGGACAGTCTGCTCCCACGTTAACCACACGCCATCACACGCAGCACCCGGCATTTGCAAAATTCATAGCAGTACCTCACTACGTGTACCTCACACTCAAAATCCCAGGACCCAAAGGAACAATCACGGTACAGGGCAGCTTTGAAGTATCCAACACCTGTGACAAAGAATTTAATAGGTTGGCGCAAACTTTCAGCATGACAGCAGAGTACGAAAGGCTCAAAGGCGAAAATGACCATAATGAACTACCCGACGTCGGGCGATCCCTGCCAGATCAGGCTTTCGACACAACTCAAGACGCGAAGAAAATACAGGTCCACCCCATGGACCCGAACAAGACCATTTCCATAGTAGTAAACCTGGATCCCGCATAGGAAAACACGCTCATCGAGTTCCTCTATGAGCGCTGGGAAATCTTCGCCTGGTGTCCTTCAGATATGCCAGGTGTTCCCAGGGAACTCGTCAAGCACGCACTAAACGTGGATCCTAAAGCAAAGCCAGTCAAGCAACCACTACGACGATTTGATGAACCCAAGAGGGAAGCAATAGCATCGGAATTACACAGGCTAGAAAACATAGGGTTCATCCGAGAAATCAAAACGTCGACTTGGGTATCCAATCCAGTTATAGTCCCCAAGAAAAATGGAGACGTACAAAGAGTATGTGTCGACTACACATCTCTCAACAAGCACTGTCCAAAGGATCCCTTCCCCCTACCTCGTATTGATCAAATAATTGATTCAACAGCGGGGTGCGCAAGGCTTTCCTTCCTAGATGCATATTCTGGTTATAACCAGATCAAATTGAAGAAGGAAGACGAGGAAAAACCAGCCTTCATCACACCATACGGCGTGTTCTATTATCAAGTCATGCCTTTCGGCCTAAAAAACGCAGGAGAAACCTACCAGCGGATGATGCAAAATTGCCTTGGAAGTCAAATAGGACGCAATATCCAAGTCTACATCGATGACGTGGTCATCACCACAAGAAAAGAAGAATCTCTTATCAGCGATCTGGCGGAAACTTTCGACAACCTGAACAGGTATAAGCTCAAGCTTAACCCGACAAAATGCTCTTTCAGTGTATCAGCAGGGCAACTACTAGGGTTCCTGGTATCAGCAAGAGGAATAGAGGCAAACCCAGAAAAGATCCAAGCAATATTAACAATGGGAAAACCAACAAAGCTACACGACGTACAGAAGCTCGCAGGGCGCGTCGCGGCGCTAAGTCGATTTGTGGCTCGATTGGCAGAGAAAGCACTACCTTTCTACACGCTCATGAAAAAATCAGATGATAAGTTTGAGTGGACAAAAGAGGCGGACGTAGCCTTCGCGCAGTTGAAAAAAAGTGCTTTCCACACCTCCGGTGTTGGTTGATACGTCCATTTTGCATCACTATTTTGTATCATAATTTACTGTTATTCATTGATATATTTCACATTTAGAGTTGATACTTATGTTATTTCCCTTGTTTTCACATGTTTGATGATCATTGGAGGATTTGCTGCCGGAGTTAGGATTCTGCTGGAAAAAGGACCATCAAGGGACCATATTTTGAAGATCAGGAAAATTCCAGAAAAATACCAGGAAATTATATTTTCCCAGAAGACTCAGGAAGCCAGAAGGAGGAGTCGAGAGGAGCCAGGAGGGGCCCTCACGCCAGGGTGGCGTGGCCTGACCCCTGGCCGCGCCAGCCCTGTGTGAGGCCACCCTAGCCCACTTCTGGTCTCGCCCCTTCGCGTACTTCATTGTCCCCGAAAACCTAAGTCAAGTGGGGAGCTCAGAGTTAGACACCGCCACCTCTGCGGGGCGGAAAACACCAGAGAGAGAAAAGCTCTCTGGCAGGCAGAAATCTGCCAGGGAAATTCCTTCCCGGAGAGGGGAGATCGTCGCCATTGTCATCACCATCACACCGGACTTCATCGGGATCATCATCATCATTATCTCCATCACCAGCACCTTCATCTCCACCATCACCACGCCATCCCGCTGTAACATCTTGAGTTGGATCTTGTTAAATTCTTAGGGGAAACTTTCTCGGTGTTGATTACTCTTGTAGTTAATGCTATTGAGTGGAACCATTGAATTAAGGTTTATGTTCAGATTGTTATTTACCATTATTTCACCTCTGATCATGATCCATATGATGTCTTGTGAGTAGTTCGTTTAGTTCTTGAGGACATGGGAGAAGTCAAGATGTTAGTAGTGAATTATTGTTGAGAAATATTTAATGGTTTGATATTGTTGTGGTGCTATTTCACTAGTGGTGTCATGTGAACGTCGACTACATGATACTTCACCATTTATGGGCCTAGTGAGATGCATTGTGTATTTGGCTACCAATTGTGGGGTTGCTGGAGTGACAGAAACCTAAACCTCCATTGGGAAACCGTTGCACCAGGGAGCGTAGGATCTTAGAGTTTAAGGCTGTGGTTAGATTTATCTTAATTACTTTCTTGTATTTGCGGATGCTTGCAGGAGGGTATAATCACAAGTGTGTATTTATCCTAGTAAGGGTAGTGCGCTAGCACATGTTCACCCCCATAACACCTATCAAACCAATAAAGACTATTGGCTTTATGAAGCGAAAGCTCTTGACAGAAACTCCCGTGTGTCCTCGAGAACGTTTGGTTATTATAAGTTACACAACCGGCTTGTCCTTTGCTGAAGAAAGGATTGGGCCACTTGCTGCAATTGTTACTACTGTCTTTTATTTACTCGCACTTTATTTACTCGTATTACCAAATACCCCTGAAAACCTGTTTGCTAGTATTTACAGTGAATCCTTGATCAAAACCACTCATCAACACCTTCTACTCCTCGTTGGGTTCGACACTCTTATTTATCAAAAGTACTACGATACACCCCCTATACTTGTGGGTCATCAAGACTATTTTCTGGCGCCGTTGTCGGGGAGTGTAGCGCTATTGATGAGTGGAATTGGTAAAGGTAACCGTCACTGTGAGTATTGTTTTTATTTTGTCTTTTATTTTTATTTTTATTTTACTCTGCAATGGAGAACTCTCCATTTGGTTTCCTATTTGGAAACACTTCTACTACTGCTGCACATGTGGATGAACCACCACCGCCACCACCTGCTAAAATTGATCCTTTTAAAATACCTATGAAAATTATTGGGCGTATTATGGATAACGGCTATTCAGGTGATGGAACTGTCCATCCGGGTGATCACTTATTATTTATACATGAATTATGCGAGTTGTTCTGATGTGCAGGTATTTCACCAAGCCAGGTCAAGAAGAAATTATTCTCTTTATCATTGAAAGGCAGAGCTAAAGAGTGGTATCGACTACTCCAAGATGGTCCATCTATGGCATGGGAGGATATTGTACCCCTCTTTTATTCCAAGTTTTATCCTCCAAGTGAAATTCATAAAGCCCGTAACCGGATATATAATTTTTGGCCTCATGATGGAGAGAGTATTGCCCAAGCGTGGGGGAGATTGAAGTTACTAATGCTCAAATGCCCCATTCATGAGCTCCCCAATAATATTGTTATTGATAATTTTTATGCGCGACTTACTCTTCCTGATAAGGATTATTTGGATGCTTCTTGCTTTGGATCATTTACTCATATGAAAGAAGATGCTAAGTGGAAACTTCTTGACCGTATACAAGAGAATGCTGAAGGTTGGGAAAACGACAAAGGTAGGAAGTCAGGTATAAACTATGATTATGAATGCATTAAATCTTTTATGGGAACCGATGACTTTCATAGTGTTAGCACTGCTTATGGTCTTGATTCACAAATACTTGCTAATTGTCTTAAGGCCTTTGCCTCTTATCTTGATGTTCCAAAGAAAGATTGGAACAAATATCATACGCCTTATAAAGACTCTATTAGTCATATACCTGCTGCAGCTACTAAAGTTTGTACTGTTGATAGCATTGTGCCTGAACCTTATTTTGAGAAGACACCTTTCCCTGCTAAGGTAAAGAAGTATTCTACTTTGGTAAGCGTGTCTAATAAAAGTACTAAGAAAGCTGCAGAACCTGATGAGCAAATTACTATTAAGTCTCATGTAGCTATATTGAAGGATCTTGTTACTAAAGATGTAGGGGATGAATATATTCTTTTTTGTAAAGATGCTTCTAACATTGTCTCACATCCTAAAAAGCATAGGAAAACAAGTGTTCCTGTTATTTCTGTCAGGATTGGAGATCATTGCTATTATGGTTTATGTGATATTGGTGCTAGTGCAAGTGCTATTCCTTTAGAGCTTTACAAAGAAATTATGCATGAGATTGGCGCTTGTGAACTTGAAGATATTGATGTGGTTGTTCAGCTTGCTAACAGAGAAACTGTTTGGCCTCTTGGTATTGTTCGAGATGTGGAAGTTCTTTGCGGTAAGACTAAATACCCTACTGATTTTCTAGTACTTGGTAAGGAGGCTAGTAAAACTTGTCCTATTATTTTTGGTAGACCATTTTTGAACACTTGTGGTGCCGTGATAGATTGTAAGAAGGAGATTTTTTTTACTAAGTTCAATGGAGAGTCTTATGAGTTTAACTTTTCCAAGTTTGCTAAGACTTCTTATGAAAATGACACGCCTAATGAAAATTTTCGAGTTGAACAGCTTGCTTCTATTGCTCTTGCTCCTGATAATGCCTTGCAGCAATTCATGGAAGATCACGAAAGTGATGTTTTCAGCAAGGAAAGAGAAGAGATTGACGACATTCTTCTTCGTCAACCACCATTAATCAAGCATAATCTACCTGTGGAGGATCTTGGTACCACTTTGCCGCCTAAGGAAGATCATGTGTTCGAATTAAAGCCTTTGCCTGATAATCTTAAATATGCTTATATAGATGATAAGAAAATATATCCTGTTATTATTAGCTCTAAACTTTCAGGAAAGGAAGAAGAAAGATTATTGGAGATATTGAGGAAACACCGAGGAGCTATGGGATATACTCTTGATGATTTAAAGGGGATTTCTCCCACTTTATGTCGGCATGCCATTAATATGGAGAAAGACGCGAAGCCAGTCGTGGAGCATCAACACCGCCTAATTCCCAAGATGAAGGATGTGGTAAGAAATGAGGTATTAAAGCTCCTTGATGCTGGTATTATTTATCCTATTGCTGATAGTAGATGGGTTAGTCCTGTCAATTGTGTTCCTAAGAAAGGAGGTATGACTGTTGTGCCTAATGAGAATAACGAGTTTATTCCTCAAAGGGTAGTAGTTGGTTATAGGATGTGCATTGATTATAGGAAGGTAAACAAAGTTACAAAGAAAGATCATTACCCTTTACCGTTTATAGATCAGATGTTAGAAAGGTTGTCTAAGAAGACTCATTTTTGTTTCCTTGATGGTTATTCTGGTTTTTCTCAAATTGCTGTTAAAAAGGAAAATCAAGAGAAAACCACTTTTACTTGTCCTTATGGAACTTACGCTTATAGACGTATGCCGTTTGGTTTATGCAATGCTCCTGCTACTATTCAAAGATGCATGTCTGCTATTTTTCATGGCTTTTGTGAAGAAATTGTGGAGGTCTTCATGGACGATTTTTCCGTCTATGGAACTTCTTTTGATAATTGTTTGCACAACCTTGATAAAGTTTTGCAGAGGTGCGAAGAAACTAACCTTGTTCTTAATTGGGAGAAATGCCACTTTATGGTGAATGAAGGAATTGTCCTTGGACATAAAATTTCTGAAAGAGATATTGAAGTTGACAGAGCAAAAGTGGAGGCAATTGAGAAAATGCCCTGTCCCAGAGATGTTAAAGGTATTCGTAGTATTCTTGGTCATGCTGGTTTTTATAGGAGGTTTATTAAAGATTTCTCCAAGATTTCAAAGCCTCTTACTAATCTTCTTCAAAAAGATGTACCATTTGTCTTTGATGATGATTGTAAGGAAGCTTTCGAAACTCTTCAGAAGGCTTTAACTACTGCTCCTATTGTTCAACCACCTGATTGGAATTTACCTTTTGAAATTATGTGTGATGCTAGTGATTTTGTTGTTGGTGCTGTTCTTGGACAGCGCGTAGATAATAAGTTGAATGTTATTCATTATGCTAGTAAGACTCTTGATGCTGCTCAAAAGAATTATGCTACTACTGAGAAAGAGTTTCTCGCTGTTCTTTTTGCATGTGATAAGTTTAGATCTTACATTGTTGATTCTAAAGTTACTATTCATACTGATCACGCTGCTATTAGATATCTTATGACTAAGAAGGATGCTAAGCCTAGGCTTATTAGATAGGTGTTGCTTTTACAAGAGTTTGATTTGCATATCGTAGATAGGAAGGGTGCTGAAAATCCTGTGGCTGACAACTTGTCTAGATTGGAAAACATTTCTTTTGATCCTATTCCTGTTAATGATAGTTTTCCAAATGAACAGTTGGCTGCAATAAATGTAACTTTGCGAGACCTTCCTTTGTATGCTGATTATGCTAACTTTATTGTTTCCAAGTATTTGCCTCCAACTTTTACAGCTCAGCAAAGAAGAAAATTCTTCTATGATTTGAGGTATTACTTTTGGGATGACCCACACTTATATAAAGAAGGAGTTGATGGTATTATGAGAAGATGCGTACCGGAATATGAGCAACAAGAGATATTAAGAAAATGCCATAGCAGCGCCTATGGAGGGCATCATGCTGGAGATAGAACCGCGCAAAAGGTTCTACAATCAGGTTTTTATTGGCCAACCCTCTTTAAAGATGCCAGAAGGTATGTTTTATCTTGCGATGAATGTCAAAGAGTTGGTAATATTTCTAGACGCAATGAAATGCCTATGAGTTACACTCTTGTTATTGAACCATTTGATTGTTGGGGATTTGACTTTATGGGTCCTTTTCCTCCTTCAAAAGGCTATACCCATATACTTGTTGTTGTTGATTATGTTACTAAATGGGTAGAAGCCATACCTACAAAGAGTGCCGATGGTGAGACTTCGTTAAAAATGCTTAAGGATGTTATTTTTCCTAGGTTTGGTGTGCCTAGATATCTTATGACTGACGGAGGTTCTCATTTTATTCACGGTGGTTTTAGAAAAACTCTTGCTAAATATGATGTTAATCATAGAATTGCTTCTGCTTATCATCCCCAAACTAGTGGGCAGGTAGATCTTTCTAATAGAGAAATCAAGTCTATCTTGCAGAAGACTGTCAATAGATCTAGGAAAAACTGGGCTAGTAAGTTAAACGACGCTTTATGGGCTTATAGAACTGCTTATAAGAACCCCATGGGTATGTCTCCTTATAAGATGGTTTATGGAAAAGCGTGTCACTTGCCCTTAGAATTAGAACACAAGGCTTTTTGGGCAGTGAGAGAGCTTAATAGAGATTTTAAGCTAGCCTGTAAGAAAAGGTTATTAGATTTGAGTTCTCTAGATGAGTGGAGAAACGAAGCGTATGAGAATGCCAGGCTTTTTAAAGAGAAAGTCAAGCAATGGCATGATAAGAGGATTCTTAAGAGAGAGTTTCATGTTGGTGAGAAAGTTCTATTGTATAGGTCTCGTCTCTGATTTTTTGCAGGAAAATTACTCTCTAAATGGGAAGGACCATATCTTATTGTGGAAGTGTACCGCTCAGGTGCTATTAAGATTGCTTCATTGAAAGATGACTCTACACAAGTGGTGAATGGGCAAAGACTCAAACATAATATTTCTGGAGATTCTTATAATGAAGATGTTGATGTTATTGAAATAGTTTCTCCGGAAGAATTCATCCAAGACAAATTGCAGGTGCCTGCAGAGTTCGTTTTTGAATAGGTAACAGTTCTAGTCAGAGAAGTTTCACAAAAAGCTCTTCCTTTAATATTTTTGCTATTTTTACTAAATATGAAAAATCACAAGACGAAAATGGGCAGGAAAAGGAGTCCGTGGGCTTCTCACACATAGGTGGCGCGGGCCCACCCCTGGCCGCGCCACCCAGGTGTGAGAGCACCCCGGAACTCGTTTCTGTCCCGGTTTCCTCCTGTGATTTCGTTTCGATGTATAATTTTTGCCTATTTAACCCCCCGGAGTCCCCGAGGTCTGTATATCGTTTTCTCGTCATGTTTTGTTTCGAGCTGTTTTTGTCAGGAGTTGATCTTAAGCTTGGGGGAGCCATGGCCTCTTCAAGCAACGACAAAGGCAAAAGACCCTGGAAATTTGTTCACCTAGGCCAAAAGTGGAAGGAGGAACAAGGTGCTGGAAGAGCAAGGCTGAAAAACCCCGCTTTTGAAGGACCAACGAAAGCTAGACGTATCTTTTCTCATGATCTGCAGGGACCAACATATCATGTTTTGGATCTTAACTCCATGCCCGTGATAGAAGAGGGAATGCTGGTCACCAATGAGTTTTGCACTCAATATCGAGCCTTGAAGAGGGAGGTAGAGATGCTTCAAGAAGAGAATATCAGGCTTCGCAGAATGCTGGAATACTTCATTAATCTAAGGCTGCTACCAATACCACCCAAGGAGTAATTCGTCATCGGTATAGGCATCCCCTTGGCTTGTTCCAAGCTTGGGGGAGTGCCGCGGTATCACATCATTACCTTTTGCTCATTTACTTTTCAAGTAGAGTCATATCATGAATAGAGAAGTTATCTTATAGAATAGTGTGCAGTTTGGAAGTATCCTCCTTAGTTGGTTATCTATGTATCCCTTGGTGTGAGTTGCGGTAATAAAATATTAATGAGAAGTTTTATCGTTTACTTTTCGCACACTTTATGTTAGTTTGCAATCTCTCTTGTATGACTAGTCTTGTTGATTGGTATTGGTATCACTTTGGGAGCATGAGTAAATTTAGTTGGTTTTGGCAAACCTAGCTTGGTCAGTAACAACTTTACCTTGAGGTTTGAGTAGAAAAGAATAAAGAAGTGCTTGTAGTTACATCACTTCAGTTTATCCTTCATGTTTGGCTTATAAGCATTGTTATTCCTAAAGTCAAAATCGTTGTACCTTCAAGGGAGCTTGCATGATTGTTCTTATTATATGTATGTTTGTCTGTTTCATGCAACTCTTATGCTTGCTACCCAGCCTTGCTAGCCAAAGACCTGTACTGAGAGGAAATACTTCTCGTGCATCCAAATCCCAAAGCCAAGTCACTTCCAAAGAGTCCACTATAAATTCCTATGCATGGTATCTCAAGCCATTCCAAGTAAATTTTCATGTGCTACCTTTCAAAAACCTTCAAACACTTCTCATTTTGTGCCACTGTTTTTAGCTCATGAGGACGTAGTGGATGGGTTTGTTATCTTCCATACTAAATTAAGTACCCCTCGACTAGGCAGCTTCATCTGCTCGTCATTAATTTTGCAAGGGAGCTGGTCAGACCATTATAATCTCAAAAAGAAAAGAAAAAGAAGCACTCCTCCATGGTATGTGAAAGTTGGTCGGCACCCGATGGAATCGGTTAGCCATGGTTTGAGAAAGGAAAAAGGTGGGGAGGAGTGCAAAGCTATAAAAGAGCACCAATGTGCCAATTAATCAAACATCTCGGAACCGCTCTCACTTGTTTAGTATGGAAGATATCAAGAACTCCGTTGCTAGTCGTTGACAAAAGCAACCACCTCTCAAAACAATTTTTACCTCTGTTTTACAAATGAAAAGCTCTAGCACATGTTTAATCCCTGCTTCCCTCTGCGAAGGGCCTATCTTTTACTTTTATGTTGAGTCAACCTTTTCCCCTCTATCTCAAGCAAGCATTTGAGTTGTTATGTTTCACTCATCCATATATTGATTCGTTTAATCATGTTTACTATCTTCCTTGTTTTGTATAATGCTTTTGTCTGAAGGAATATATCTTTGAAAGCTTTCTATGAATGCAAAAGTTTATTTTGTTGAGCATATGGTCTTTGCTATATTAGCTCTGTTTTAAAAAGGCTCCGTTTAAAAGAAAGAATAGCTTGTTCATCATTCTTTGACCAAGAACTAAGGTTTGCCATTGCCAATTATAGTTTACCTTGTGCATCTTTACATGTGATTCCCTTTTACCTATTGCAAGTCTATATCTTATAAAGGGAAGTTGCTGTCTATTATAATTTGTGTCTTGGTAAATGTGATGCTTCTTGTCTGTATTTTGATTATTGACACTTCACTCCATAAACCCGTGGTCATGTTTACCGAGTTTAGTTTTTGCTTGGGGACAAGCGAGCTCTAAGCTTGGGGGGGTTGATATGTCCATTTTGCATCACTATTTTGTATCATAATTTAGTGTTATTCATTGATATATTTCACATTTAGAGTTGATACCTATGTTATTTCCCTTGTTTTCACATGTTTGATGATCATTGGAGGATTTGCTGCCGGAGTTAGGATTCTGCTGGAAAAAGGACCATCAAGGGACCATATTTTGAAGATCAGGAAAATTCCAGAAAAATACCAGGAAATTATATTTTCCCAGAAGACTCAGGAAGCTAGAAGGAGGAGTCGAGAGGAGCCAGGAGGGGCCCTCAAGCCAGGGTGGCGCGGCCTGACCCCTGGCCATGCCAGCCCTGTGTGAGGCCACCCTGGCCCACTTCTGGTCTCGCCCCTTCGCGTACTTCATTGTCCCCGAAAACCTAAGTCAAGGGGGGAGCTCAGAGTTAGACACCGCCACCTCTGCGTGGCGGAAAACACCAGAGAGAGAAAAGCTCTCTGGCAGGCAGAAATCTGCCGGGGAAATTCCTTCCCGGAGAGGGGAGATCGTCGCCATCGTCATCACCATCGCACCGGACTTCATCGGGATCATCATCATCATCTCCATCACCAGCACCTTCATCTCCACCATCACCACGCCATCCCGCTGTAACATCTTGAGTTGGATCTTGTTAAATTCTTAGGGGAAACTTTCTCGGTGTTGATTACTCTTGTAGTTGATGCTATTGAGTGGAACCGTTGAATTAAGGTTTATGTTCAGATTGTTATTTACCATTATTTCACCTCTGATCATGATCCATATGATGTCTTGTGAGTAGTTCGTTTAGTTCTTGAGGACATGGGAGAAGTCAAGATGTTAGTAGTGAATTATTGTTGAAAAATATTTAATGGTTTGATATTGTTGTGGTGCTATTTCACTAGTGGTGTCATGTGAACGTCGACTACATGATACTTCACCATTTATGGGCCTAGTGATATGCATTGTGTATTTGGCTACCAATTGTGGGGTTGCTGGAGTGACAGAAACCTAAACCTCCGTTGGGAAACCGTTGCACCAGGGAGCGTAGGATCTTAGAGTTTAAGGCTGTGATTAGATTTATCTTAATTACTTTCTTGTATTTGTGGATGCTTGCAGGAGGGTATAATCACAAGTGTGTATTTATCCTAGTAAGGGTAGTGCGCTAGCACAGGTTCACCCCCATAACACCTATCAAACCAATAAAGACTATTGGCTTTATGAAGCGAAAGCTCTTGACAGAAACTCCCGTGTGTCCTCGAGAACGTTTGATTATTATAAGTTACACAACCGGCTTGTCCTTTGCTGAAGAAAGGATTGGGCCACTTGCTGCAATTGTTACTACTGTCTTTTATTTACTCGCACTTTATTTACTCGTATTACCAAATACCCCTGAAAACCTGTTTGCTAGTATTTACAGTGAATCCTTGATCAAAACCACTCATCAACACGTTCTGCTCCTCGTTGGGTTCGACACTCTTATTTATCGAAAGTACTACGATACACCCCCTATACTTGTGGGTCATCATTGGTCGCACCAAAGGAAAAAGAACCACTACTACTATACATTGCAGCAACACATCAAGTGGTGAGTACATTATTGGTAGTCGAAAGAAGTGAAGAAGGAAAAGCTCACGGCGTGCAAAGGCCAGTGTATTTTATCAGCGAAGTACTCTCTCCGACAAAGCAAAGGTACCCGCATTATCAAAAACTCGCATACAGTGTTTTCACAACAGCACGGAAGCTACGACAGTATTTTGTCGTGCACCCAATAATAGTGGTTAACGAAGCTCCACTATCGAATATATTGAATAACCCTTCAGCAACGGGATGTGTCTCCTTATGGGGAATTGAGCTATCACCTCTGGACATCACGTATGAAAAACGAAAGGCGATCAAATCACAAATCCTACCAGACATCACAACAGAGTGGTTGGAGTTACAAAGTGCAGGTCCGCCAGATTTATCGAGTGTATGGACAATGTACTTCGATGGTTCAAAAAGAATCCAAGGCGCCGGAGCAGGAGTAGTCCTGATATCACCACAAGGCGACAAATTGAAGTATGTACTAAGGATGAGTTTTCCCCAAGCTTCCAACAATGAAGCCAAATATGAGGCGTTGCTCCACGGAATGAAAATGGCAAAATCCTACGGAGCAACTCGCCTGAAAATATTTGGAGACTCGAATCTCGTCGTCCAACAAGTAATGAATAAATGTGATGCCATCAGTGACAACATGACAGCGTACAGAAATTTATACTACTATCTCAAAGGAACATTCGATGGATGCGAAGTTTCGCACGTCAGCAGAGCCAGTAATGAGGAGGCCGACAATTTAGCAAACACCGGGTCCCAATGCTTGCCCGTACCGCAAGGAGTCTTTTGGGAGGAAATCATAGAAAGATCAATAAAGAACAGCAAAACCTCGACTATAGAAGAACAAGGTCAACACCAAGCAACAGGCTCGGGGGCTGGAAAGGCAAGTATAGCAGAAACAGAAGAAGTTATGATGATAGAAGAAACTTGGATGCAGCCATATCTGGCGTACATGATAAACAAAACGCTGCCCGAAGATACGGTAGAAGCAAAAAGGATAATATGACGATCTAAGGCTTTCGTCGTGTTACAAGGAAAACTATATAAGAAAAGTATATCAGACGTCTTGCAACGATGCGTCACTCCTCAAGAAGGGCAAGAAATCTTAAAGGATATTCATGTAGGAGTATGTGGACATCACGAGAGTAGCAGAGCTATCGCGGCAAAAGCCTTTTGGGCAGGCTTTTATTGGCTAACAGCCATCGAGGATGCCAAAGACATAGTTTGAAAGTGTGAAGCATGTCAAAGATTTGCATCTCGACCACACGCGCCAGCAGCAGAATTACAACCAATACCATTATCCTGGCCCTTTGCGTAATGGGGTCTCAACATGGTAGGAAAATTGCACAAGTCTTGGCCAGGAGGGCACGTTTATATGCTGGTGGCAGTCGACAAATTCACTAAGTGGGTAGAAGCAGCCCCAGTGACAACCCAAGATTCTAAAGCCGCAATAAATTTCATCAAGTCCATAGTCTTTCGCTTCGGAGTACCACACAACATAATCACAGACAATGGTACAAATTTCACGTCAAAGGAGTTCAAGGACTATTGCGAAGGATTAGGAATCAAGTTGAAATTTGCATCGGTAGCGCATCCGAAGACAAACAGGCAAGTCGAAAAAGCCAATGGCCTAATATGCAACAGGATAAAGAAATGGTTGCTGGCACCTCTTGATAAAGCCAAGCACGCTTGGGTAGATGAGTTACCCTCCGTGCTCTGGAGTCTACGAACTACACCAAACGCATCTACTCAAGAAACCCCCTTTTTCCTGGTCCACGGCGTAGAAGTTGTGCTTCCAGTTGAAATAACTCATGAAGCTCCAAGAATCGCGGCATATGATGAAGCAACTTCCACAGAAACACTTCAGGATGATGTCGATGCACTTGATGAAGCAAGAGATGTAGCGCTCGCAAGAGCTACTCAGTATCAGCAAAATCTATGAAATTACCATAGCAGTCGAGTTCATCCATGATCTTTCGTGGTAGGAGATCTAGTTCTGTGACTCAAGCAAGATGGCCATGGAAAACTCGAGTCCCCATGGGTAGGACCTTACATCGTGACAGAAGTAATACCTGGAGGAGCTTATTGACTACAAGACAAGAAAACGGGGCAAAACGAGAGTAACCCGTGGAATGCAGAGCAGTTACGACGGTTCTACGCATAAAGACGACGTAAGGTGATGAAGGATTTCTTCAAGTTCTGATCTTCTGAACCCAGAACATGAGGCCATAGGTCAGGTTCCTTGGGTCAACTCGACAATATGTGTAAATATTTTCTTTTTTCCACTCGGGGGCTCAGACCCTCGAGTCGAACGAAATAAAGAACGAAAATTTATTATCGAGTACTATGATTATTATCTTTGACATATTGCAAGGTTGTTCACAACCCGACGTTTGGCAGAAACACATGTCGGTTCAGACAGAACCCAATAATATATTACATAAGGAACCTCGGAACTATGATTTGTTCCCCTGGTCTATTAAAAACCGTGAGAACAGTGCATAAACATGACTTCTTCTTATGGATAGCACAAGGGAGAACAACTCGAACAAAAGGATTACATAGAAAGAAAAGCTAGTGAAAGTGCATTTCGGCTTCATACTCCTTCTGGCACTGGGTGCCGTCGTAGATTCTCACGTCGAACTTCGACGTGCCAATGTGGAAGTCAAAGGTCATGAAATAGCCTTGATGGAGGTCGTGATCCTCCGCAAACTGCGACCAGCCGCCCTTGAAGTATTGCTCGCCGGCGCCGTTGTACCAAACGTCCACTTCATAGGGAGTTCTTCCCCCGGAGTGCTCGCGGAGAATCGCTTCTCGCAGCTCTCGCCCGTCCATGAACTGGGTGAATTTCAGCGGTAAGCGCTGAATCTCACAGCACTGTGCGCCGGCGATGCAGAAAAAAGAATAGATCCTGGGAGAAGAAACATTAGCAGATGGGGCACTTGGACCTGGTGAAGCAGGAGCCACCTTGGGCTTATTTTTGCTCCCAGCCAGACAGTCGGGGCGCCGCTTCACTGGAGCAGATGATGAAGCTAGCGCAGCGCCAACTGAAGCCTTGTTCTTGCTGCCGCAAGGGCAGCCACGAGCCCGTTTCTCCATTGGGGCACCGATGGTCAGGCGTGATTCACCCGCATCGGCCATGGAGATAGGTGGTGGGAAAGAAGAAACCCTAGATGAGTTCAAGAGGAAGAAGATGATGCGGCGGAAGGAGAAGCTAGTAATTGGATTAGGGTTTTTTACCCTCATCAGGCGTGTTTTATTTATAAGCACGCACTAATGGGCCTTTTACGAAAGTATGGTCCAACATATTATTACAGGCTCTTATATGTTGCTTAATGCAGACAATAAAGGAAAGGTCAACGTATCAAGGACAAAGAAGCGTACAAAAAAAGAAGGAGAGAAAAAAGGACAGGGATGAGAACATATCAAACACAAGTTCACCTCATCCTTGACTCGGGGGCTTGCGTCATAAGAAGGAGAGAATAATTGTAAAAGCAAATAAAGTCGACAAATGTAGCGAGAAGAAATATAAGGGACAAGTCTACTTATTTTTCTTGAGCCTATACCCAAAAAAATTCGGCTATAGACTCGGGGGCTACTCCCATCGGGAGCGCTGAGCGCGCACCTGATGATATTTATCCATGCATACTGGAGCAAAGAAGGCGAAAGAGGATTCAGGAAGCATCATTACTCCCATCGGGAGGGAAGTTTTTATCGGTTTAAGTTAAATAACCCGAATATTTTGTACACTAAAACAGTCAAACAAGGCTGCGACATATGATTCTCGGGTTGCGTCATCGCGACAAAACTCGAATGCCGTGATTAAAATATATCACGAAGGTAAGACCCCAGGATCCGTCCTGTGTGGCCCGATATACGCACATGGATGCGCTCTGCTGGTATGTATCTGTGTCTACGACGCGAAGAAAAATCCTAGTGGACGCACTGGGTACCCTGAGAACCACTGGGATTCATTCTTTGTAAGTCCTAAATGCGGCAAAAGAATGGGTTTGACCGGTTTCCTGAATTCAAGTCCAAGGGGATTGAATTTGAAGTAGGTAACAAGTATCTGTTCCGGTAGTTAACTGGCCTCTTAATCCGTCAGAGTTGTCAGGCTTGTTCATCAAAACCCCTTGCGAGATATTATAATAAAAATAAGTTGAAAGACCAAGTCAAAGATTTGAAGATATGAAGAAGTCAAAGGAATGATCAAGTCGAAGATTTAAAGATTAGAGATTCAACCCGAATCTGCAATTCTGGTAGAATCTCAGGGGCTACTGACAAGGGTATAGATAATAGAGCCTGTCAGTTGAGTACCCCTGAGGCCTGTTAAGCTAGGCGCAATTGTAATACTAGTCAAGATACGAGTTCTTACCGTATGTCGATATTGTAATCTGTATCGGATCCTACCCGATCCTCGAGACCTGGCCACCTATATATAGGGGCCAGGAGGGGACGGTAAGGGACAGATTGAAAGCAAGCCAGGTTCTACACCCACGTTTACTTTCATAGCCACCTTGTTTGACTGATTTTACCTTCGAGTTCATCTGACGCCCTATTTCCCCGATCCTAAGTCCTTCATCTAGGACATTTGTCGAGTTAACCCCTCGTCAACTAGTCCTCCCTGTATTTCTAGATCACAAATTTTACCAAATTAATATGTGATATATATTATAAAAAATATTTCATTAGAAACTTCAATTGTTATAATTTCTAATGATATAATTTTACTATTCTAAAGTTTATATTATATAGACCAAATTGACTACCTAGGTACACATGCTGGACTAGTAAACTGAAACGAAGGGAGTAGCTTGAGTTCAACCCTGAATTGTCAAGAGGAAGAAACCTTGTACATATCAAGTACGTTCCTATAAATATAAAACCAGTAGTTGCTGGAGGTGATGTTACTGCTAGGTTCACTTGTCGAGTTATACTCTTTTCCTCCTTGTTCGACTTTGGGACTGGTTGTATCATGGCTGTGATGTGTCCTTTGGATAGGATATATCCTCCATCATTGTCGTGTCCTTGGGTTGGCTGGTTTTGACCTTGTGAAGCTCCGTTGTTTGCTTGTTGGGTTGTTGAAGGCGCGTTGCTTGTGTTCCCTTCATACCCTTGTTTCTTTGCTTCGGCTTGTTTGTTGACTGCTGCCTCCTGTAGTTTCAAGAATGTTTTGCAATCCTTCATTGCGTGTCTAGACACTCTTTTCCCGTTGACGAATGTGGAGTGTATATGACACGGTCCATTTAGCATATCATCTGGTGATGGGTTGTATTCTCGAGGTTCCGTTGACTGAAACCTTTTGTTATTTCCGTAATCTTCTCTTCCATAGCTACGGTATGCTGAGTTTCTATGGTCGTCGCCTTGATAATTATTGTCTTTATACCCCGCAGCTACTTGGCTGTGAGAGCCGTAGTTGTCGTAATTGCGAGATCTCCTCCTTTGACCTCCGTATCTGTTTCCCCTGTCGTCTTCTGGTGATCTTGTTCTTTTGTTGTTGCATGCATCTTCGCCATCTGCAAATCTGTTTGCTATATCCATTAGATCGGATTGTTCTTTGTGCTGATTCTACCCATCTCTTCGACTAGGTCTCCTCGCCGCAACCCGAGCATGAAGGCATCTATTACTCTCTCATCTGAAACTTCAACTGCGGAGTTCTTGATAATGCTCCACCTTTGAATATACGACCTTAGCGTCTTGTTGCGTTGCTGTACGTAGGCTTTGACTTCCTCTATCAATGCTGGCCGCTTGTATGTTGATTTGAAGTTACTTGTAAATTGCTTTGTGAGTTCCTCCCAGCTTCCAATTGTTCCTCTTTCTAATTTGCTCAACCATGACCTTGCCGTGCCAATGAGGTGTAATTGCAGACTCTGCATTGCTATTTCTTTTGTTCCTCCTAATATTTTTACTGCCTGTAAGTAATCTGAGAGCCATGACTGTGGCTCCTGAGATCCATCATACTTTTGCTGGTCATGGGGTAGTTTGAAACCCTTGGGTACTGGTGTGGTGTGGTGCGAACTCTATGAGTAAAGCACGACGCCCCCATCTCTTTTTCGTCGTCTTCATAGTCATACACTTTGGTGGTCCTGGACCTTCGGGTTTCTCCATGCTTTGGACTTTTATGTCGCCTTGGTGATGGTGATTTGGATCGTCGACTACCACTCTTGTGTCGAGAACTGTTGTGACGACATGGTGAGCTTGGTTTATGCGATTCTTTATTGCGATCTGCCTCCTCTTCTTTTGCTGTCAATTTGTTGCCTACCATCCTTAATCCTTGCAGTGTTGCTCGGTGCATATGTTCCCTTGGGTCCCCTGGGCTTGGCCGTGTTGTGTACAGATATGTTTGTGCTTCCACGAGTGCTGCTTCTGGTGTTTTTGGTATGATGTTGCCTTGCTCATCGACCGATAGGAAGGACGAGTCGAGATTTTTGGAGAGGCTTCGCCTTTCTGAGTATTCGAGGTTTTCCATCCTTGATCCATGCTGATGATGCCTTTTTGTTGTTTGTGTATGATGCGTCGTTGCATGCTTTATGAAAAGCTGCACTTGCTGCAATGGCTGAATCTTTCCTTTTTTGTATTTTGACTTTTTCTTTCGCCAATTTTTTTGCTTGCTGTCTTAGGGCATAATGATATCCTAAAAGCATATTTTTACTTGCATCTTCTGGTATGGGCACGCTGTGCTCTACGGCTGTCTTGATTATCTTCCATTCATCGGCTGATAGTCAAACTTTTTCCCTGCTTGCCAGAGAATCTGCAATTTCTCCCTCTACCAAATGATTTGCTCCTCTGTTTATATTTGCTAGGTTGAGTACTGGATTGTTGTTTTCGTTGAATTCTTCTGAGTTGTCTCCTATAATTGCGAGTACTTGATACCGGTTGTTGAACTTGCTGTTGAAGCTTGAGAAGATTGTTTCTTCATCCTCATGAAGCTCTAGTCCTGTCTTCCAGGTGTCTGTTGATTTGTCTGAAGCATCGTCATGAGAGATCATGAGGTCTTCGAGTTGAACCTCTAAGTCGAGATTCTCCATAGTCTCATCGAGTGCTGCAATTTTTTCTCCTGTAATTTCTGCTGTTGCATGGCTGACCGACAAGTTTGCCTCACTGGAAGAGCCCAACGATGATTCGGACATTGCAATTGTCTTGGCTCCTCTTGCCGACAGATCTGGTTTCGCCAGATCTGAAAGGCGAATCGAACCTAAAGATCCGACGCGAAAGTTTAGGCTTCCGATCGTCAGGTCCATATCTTGGTCCATGCTCTTGAATATTGGAGTGGAGTTTGATGGATGAGGCTGGAAATCGATGGTTGATATCCCACAAGTATAGGGGATCGTGTGTAGCCTTTTCCATAAGTAAGAGTGTCGAACCCAACGAGGAGCTAAAGGTAGGATAAATTTTCTCTCAAGTTCTATCAACCGCTGATACAACTCTACGCACACTAAACATTTGCATCATCAAGGAAATAAAACTAGAGCAACAATATGGGTATGAGAGATAGCTTTGCAAGATAATAAATACAAGAAAGTAATTGTTAGTGCTGCAGCAATAAAATATACTAAGTAACCATAAACTAACAGTACCATGAGTGTGGAAAAGTGGTGGTAATAGTGGTGGCTTTGTCTAAGTTCAATTAGTGAATAAATTGGGTTCATTGTCTTCGATACAGTTTTCTAAGTGGGAGAGGCTAAATATACAAGCACTTCACTACTTGGAAATACAAGTACTATATGATTGGATTGTTAGCAAGCATCCGCAAATACTAACAATGCATTAAGGTTTCCCCAACCATAGTGATGAGGGTTAACTCGACAAATGTCCTAAATGAAGGACTTAGGATCGGGGAGATAGGGCGTCGGATGAACTCGAAGGTAAAGTTAGTCGAAATAGGTGTATATCAAAAGTAAACTTGGGTGTTCAACCTGGCTTGCTTTCAATCTGCCCTACACCGTCCCCTCCTGACCCCTATATATAGGTGGCCAGGTCTCGAGGATCGGGTAGGGTTCGATACAGATTACAAATATCGACATACGGTAATAACTCGTATTCGACTATCATTACAATTGGGCCTAGCTAAACGGGCCTTAGGGGTACTCAACTAACGGGCTCTATTAACTATACCCTTGTCAGTAGCCCCTGAGATTCTACCAGAATTGCAGATTCGGGTTGAATCTCTAATCTTCAAATCTTCGACTTGGTCAATTCTTCATCTTCTTCAAATCTTCGACTTGGTCTTTCGACTTATATTTCACGATAATATCCTGCTCGCAAGGGGTTTTGATGATCAAGCCTGACAACTCTGACGGATCAAGAGGTCAGTTAACTGCCGGAACAGATACTTGTCACCTACTTCAAATTCAATCCCCTTGGACTTGAATTCGGGATACCGGTCAAACTCATTCTTTTGCCTCATTTAGGACTTACAAAAAATGAGTCCCAGTGGTTCTCAGGGTACCCAGTGCGTCCACCAGGATTTTCTTCGCGTCGTAGACACGGATACATACCAGCAGAGCGCATCCATGTGCGTATACCAGGCCACACAGGACGGATCCCGGGGTCTTACCTTCGTGACAAGTCACGGCATTCGAGTTTTGTTGCGATAACGCAACTCGAGAATCTTATGTCGCAGTCAAAGGTTGACTGAAAATATTCGGGTTTCTACAACCATAAAACTCGCTCCCGATGGGAGTAACACTTATCCAATCTCCGATGCTTTACCAATGAATATCGTCGGGTGCGCGCTCAGCGCTCCCGATGGGAGTAGCCCCCGAGGCTGTAGTCGAAAAAGGATTTTTTTCGAGTATAGGCTCAAGAGATAATATAGCTCGTCACACTTCAACTCGAAACACTTCACCTGCGAAGTTCTTCAACTCGAGATACTTTCAAGAACACCTTGTCGTCTAGTTCAGGCCCACTACTTCAATGAAGAATTCCACTCGATATTTATGCAAGTAACAGCCCCCAAGGCTTATAACCAAAAAATCCTTCATATCTGATCCCTTCTATAAGTTTTAGCATTCGCCGGCGCCATCCTTTTACCTTTATATATATATTTGATGACGTCAATAAAGACGTAGCTCTTCATCAATGCGAACCGTTTTACGGGTAGCACTCTAATTTTCTCGATTTTTTGACCATTTATTGGGCTGCACGATTTTTAACCGTTGGTGGGCTAACGTTTCCGATCTTTGCGCCACGACTCAGCCCACGATCCCTCTCCCAGAAGATATATAACTGGCATAGTGGGGAATCGTACTGTTCACCAGCTCATTACTTCCGCCGCCTCCATTGCTGATCTCCTCTGCCTCTTCCTCTCTTGCGGAGCCCTCGAGCGCACTTTTGTGCTGAATGCGCGTGAAGCATCTGGCCACCAAGAGCGCTATGGCCAAGTCTTCTGCCACCAACTGGGTTCGCTCCACCATCACCGAGAAGGAGGTGGAGAAAGCCACGGCGGACGGCCTCATCGCTGCCGAAGATTCCATCAAGTTTCCCAGTACCGAACGGATCCCAAAGCCCCCGAGCGGTTACCGGGTAATGTTCCTTGCTTTCCTCTTCCGCGGTCTGTCCCTTCCTGCCCACGAGTTTCTCCGTGGGATGCTATTTGTCTATGGTGTACAGCTCCATCAGCTCACACCAAATTCCCTTCTCCATATTGCTTGCTTCGTGACTCTCTGCGAGTCATTTTTGGGCATTGAGCCCCACTTCACTCTCTGGAGATCGATCTTTCGACTCCGCCCCAATGTTTCTCTGGCAAGGAAACCCGAACTGGGCGGAGCCGTCGTTTCTGTGCGCCCTGAGGCGCAATATCTTGAATTTTCTATGGCCGCATCTGTCCAAGGGTGGAGGACAAAGTGGTTCTATATCAAGGACCGCAAATCCTCTCCTGAAGATGAATTCGGCCTTCCTCCCTTTGACGCTTCTCAAGAGGTGAAGAAATTGAAGTCATGGGACTCGCTTCCCTCAGATGCGGAAGTTGCACAAATTCTTCCTCTTCTATCCCGCATTCAAACTCTGAAAACAGGCCTAGGAGGTGCTTTGTCGGGTATCCAACTCATGGCGTTTTTCATACAATGTCGAGTTCAACCCCTACAGCACCGCCTCACCAAGCTTTGGACTTACTCTGGCTTAGAAGACCCTACTCGCATATCTGAGGATCTGATGTCGAAAGAAGATGTCGACAAGCGAGTCAGGAATCTCACCAAGCTCACCAAGGAACACTCAGTTGCTGACTTGAAGGCAGATTTCTTCGACTCCGTGCACCCTATTCCTGAGGTATACATCGCTGCATCCACTTTCTGTCCAACTTTTCTTAGTTTCAACTTGCATTATTCTTTGCCTCTGCACTCTGCTGATTTATTAATATGCAGGGTCACCAATTCATTGTTTCTCGTCCTCCTCTTCCGGAGGAAGGGCCCCTTCCGGCTGATCTAGCCTCTCCTGCATCTGAAGCCCCCGAGGCTGACGAAAGCCAGGACGGAGATGATGTCAAAGATTCAGAAGAGGAAACCAGCTCATCGACATCGACTCCTCCTGTATTTGCTGAAGATATTGGTGTCGACAAGAAAAGAAAACGTGTCGACGAAATTGCTTCATCGAGTTCTGCGGCGGCTGGAAAAACCCCCGCTCTTGCAGAAGATATGGAGTACTTCGACATGCTTGCATCGTAAGTATTGTAGTCGAACTTTTCAATTTCCTTGTTCTTACCTTTTGTCTATAACTTATACTTTTCATGCAGTGACGATGAAGAACCACCAACATATGCGACGGCTGTTCCACCACCTTCTCCTGTGGCGGTTGATGAGCCTGTCGAACCAGATGTTGCGCCGAGGACTACCAGGGCCTCTGTAAAGAAAGTTTCTCAAACTCAAGCCCGAAACCTCAAACGCGCGAAGAAGACCAAAGAAGCCGAGGTTTCTCTGGAGGCCCATATTTCTACAGTTTCTTCTGATGATGTGAGCAATTCTTCTTTCCCTTCTTTACTTTCATGCACTTCTACTCTTACACTCTTCTTTTATCAGGCTTTGGTGAAGAGATTTATCGCCCTGGGCACGGAGTTAACTCGACAAATGTCCTAAATGAAGGACTTAGGATCGGGGAGATAGGGCGTCGGATGAACTCGAAGGTAAAGTTAGTCGAAATAGGTGTATATCAAAAGTAAACTTGGGTGTTCAACCTGGCTTGCTTTCCATCTGCCCTACACCGTCCCCTCCTGACCCCTATATATAGGTGGCCAGGTCTCGAGGATCGGGTAGGGTTCGATACAGATTACAAATATCGACATACGGTAATAACTCGTATTCGACTATCATTACAATTGGGCCTAGCTAAACGGGCCTTAGGGGTACTCAACTAACGGGCTCTATTAACTATACCCTTGTCACATAGCCTTAAGTTAATGGTCCTCTTACTCCCATACGTGCAACGTTCCGGTTCGCGTCCTCAGGTTTCTGTCACTCCGACAGAACTACCCCCTTCCTTTTGCACATACTACTAATCCTAAGATATTTAATCCATGCGCGCATAAATATAATGGACACCAAAGGACAGTACCATATCAACATACAACTCTAATGAACCAAAGACATTCAACAAATCAATCTAAGAACAAATAAACTATGCAAACATGACATAGATCATAGGATAAATATTATAGCATCAAACACCATGTTTACATAGGACGGTACAGAGGTGTGTGGGAGGATAAACCATTGCATAATAGGAGGAGTTGGTGATTGAGATAGCGATGAAGATGGCGGAGATGAGTAGCGAGGGGAGCGGGCGGCGGCGCGGGGGACTCCCCCGCTGCCGGCATCATGGGGGAGCGCCGCCCCTTAGCCCCCCTTCCTTCATGGCTTCATGGGAACCCTCCCCCATGGAGATGGCATCCATGGGTGAGGCAAAAATGTGGCTCTGGTGGCTGCAAATTCATGGGTGGAGGTGTCTCCCACGAGCTAGGGTTCCTCCCTTTATATAGTCTCTCGGATTCCCGTCTCCCCATCTTAGCCTGCAGTAATTCGCGCCTAACTTGGTTGTCCGGACTCGGAAACAGGTGAATTTTATGTCCAGAACGTTTGCCGTGAAATTCCCTACAAGTTTGTAGTTGAAGAGTTTTCTGTTTGACGCCGTATTCGACCCGTAACGTGACCATCTTCTAAAAGAGTTCTGGCACAGATTTCTGGAAAGTCCCAATTTGACTCCAACAGGGTTTCCACTTGTATTCTTGGTAATTCCTACACATCAAAGTGTAAAACAAGAACATTGTGCACTTTTGAACTATTAGTAGGTTAGTCCAAATAAATCATAAAAGTGCCACAAAGTGTAGACAAAATATATAGCAATTGGTGTAAAACAAGCATGGAGCATCAAAAATTATAGATACGTTTGCAACATATCAACATCCCCAAGCTTAAATCCTGCTTGTCCTCGAGTAGGTAAGTGATAACAAAAGAATAATTTTTGAGGTGACATGCACCATCACAATCTTGATCATCTAAGTAAAGCATTGAGTGCTGGGATCAAAGAACTTAAAACATGGGCATAAGAGACATAATCTTGACAATAAAAACTTAGCAACCATGTTATAACATGAAAAGAAACACAAACGAAAGATCATGAATAATGAAACAATGAAAGTCAAACATGTGCTCAAATCATATAGAAAACATAACAAGTGGTTTTCAGCTTGTCCTTCATGGAATAGCAAAATATAAATGCATAGGACACCTTCAAGTTTAAAAGGGCAACTAGATACAAATAATTTAAGAACAAGTGCAACCATAATCATAAATCAATCAATGATAAACTTTGGGACTATACACATTAAACTCAGAATGGCAACTATGCTCTCTTAGATGGTGCATAAAGGTAGAAGATGGAGACTCAACATAAAAGTAAAAGAAAGGCCCTTCGCAGAGGGAAGCAATGATTAAACATGTGCTAGAGCTTTTCATTTGTAAAACAGAGAGATAAATATTTGGTTTTGAGAGGTGGTTGTCTTTGTCAACGACTGGCAATGGGGTTCTTACTATCTTCCATACAAAAATGAGCAAGTTTTTGAGAGAGAGATTGGCGCTTTTGTGCTCTTTTATAAAGCTGGGCACTCCTCCCCATCTTTTTCCTTTCACAAACTATGGCTAACCGATTCCATCGGGTGCCCACCAACATTCACATACCATGGAGGAGTGCCTTTTTTCTTTTATTTTTTTCTTTTTTTTCTTTTTGGAATGAAACAATATGGAAGATAGCAAATCCGACCACTACGTCCCCATGAGCTGAAAACAGTGTCACAAAATGAGAAGTATTTTGAAGGTTTTTTGAAAGGTAGCATATGAAAATTTACTTGGAATGGCTTGCAAATACCATGCATAGGAATTTATAGTGGACACTTAGAATAACTTGGTTTTTGGGAGTTGGATGCACGAGTAGAGCTCATACTCACTACAAAATGAGGGCTAGCAAAAGACTGGGAGCGACCAACTAAGAGAGCAATAACGGCCATAATCATGCATAGCAACAAAACATCATTAAAAGAGGCATAAAATGGCATCACAAGTCAAAAACCAAATGATCATAGAGGCTTATGGCGACTTTGTAAGAGTCAAACATGTTGTAAGCATGCGCCAAGTCAACCCAAATAAAGCATCAAGGAGAAAACCAAATAAATGCTTCCATATAATAAAAACAATGCATGATTTTTTCAAAGGCTCATTAAGCAATCCCAGTCATTTGAGACAAGTCATGCTACAGAAAAATCTACTAAGTATACTATCAAAATGACATCAAGCATGGCATGAAAAAGTCTAAGCCGCAGTCTAAACAAGCTCCTTTTTGTACCACTTTTTTGCATGAAACTTTTTCTCTTTTCTAACACCATTCAAACCTTTTTGAGACAACTCTTTTGATGAAAACCAATATAGACCAGTGGTCTAAATGCGCCTTGATACAAAGATGAAACAAGATCTGAACAAAAATCAAGGCGAAAAACAAAAGCCAAACACAGTTCTAGAAAAAGAGAACACTCGTTGAACGATAAGAGTGAAAACTAGAGTGTTCTTGGCAATGAAAAACGAAGTATATCTCCTCCAAAATAAATTTATTGGGGTCCAACCATTTATTCCAGAAAACAAAACAAAATAAAACTGAAAGCAAAAGTAAAGACGCTCCAAGAAAAACGCATAGAATATGAAGCAATAAAAATATAGTGTGTTGAAAGGTGACCTGATTTTTGCCGATGAAGAAGGGGTGCCTCAGGGGCATCCCCAAGCTTTGACGCTTGTACCTATTGAATATTTCTTGGGGTGACATGGGAATCCCCAAGCTTGAGCTTTTGTCCATTCTTCATCTCATCTC
Source organism: Dactylis glomerata (assembly GCA_007115705.1). Lineage (NCBI taxonomy): Eukaryota > Viridiplantae > Streptophyta > Magnoliopsida > Poales > Poaceae > Dactylis > Dactylis glomerata. The sequence continues at coordinate 694,358 of QXEO01001110.1, forward strand.
ATCATTCTCCAATCCCTACACTTGAAAACTTCCTTCATACAAAAATTCACACAATTCTATTAGCAACATTAGCATAAACATAATAGTAAATCAACTCTTTTTGGTTCAGTTTCAAACTCAAAATCACCACATATAAATCATATACTACTGTAGCAACTTCCTCAAAAGTTCCGTGATCAAAAGAACTCAAAAAGAAAGCGATCGAGAGGCAAACACAAATAGTGGCAGAAATCTGTCAAAACAGAACAGCTGACAAAGGTCGATTTTGTCGAGGACCTTATGTTGCTCAAATCGAAAAGTGCAAAACTAATGAAAGTTTGGATATAACCTGGGGCATATGCTCAAGAAATTTCAGATCAAAAAGATATTCTGAGAATTTTCATAAATTTTTACGGTGCAGCGCAGAAATCTGTTTCGGGACAGCAACTTCCCCAAATCTTACCTCCCTCAAATTAGAGGTTCTTCTTGGCACAACAACAAAATAAAAATGATAAGGAGAGGTCATGATGGTAGTAATAACTTCCAAGACTCAAATAAAAGAAAAAGTACTGAAAGAAAACATGGGTTATCTCCCAAGAGTGCTTTTCTTTAACGCCTTTCAGCTAGGCACAAAATAGAGAACCAAACAAAGAAGCAAAACAAAAGGAACTATTTTTGTTGTTTTCAATTTATAACTGAAAGTAAAGAATCAATAAAAACAAAATAAAGAGCCTAATAAAATTAAAGAAGATAAAACCAAGACATATAAAAGCAATTGTAATACAAGTTAACACAATACATATCATGTGGATGCGTAATATAGAGTATGAAGGAGACAACCTCATGTTAGTTGATGAATAGGGGGATGACTCAGGCATCCCCAAGCTTAGATGATTGTATCTTCTTGGAAATGTTCTTGGGATGCACCTAAACATCGCCAAGCTTGAGCTCTTGTGTCTTCTTGTTCATCTCATATCACCATATTGATTAGAACTTATAAGCTACATCCACATAAAACTTCACAAAACTCATTAGTAGGGTTAGTACTCATTAAGTAAAATCCACTCATGTTCAAGCTTTGACAAGTTTAATTTAAGATTACCTACTGTATACTAACCAATTTATAACATTTATCGATCAAGTAAAGATTAAAAACATTAAGTATAAACACAATACTAAATAAGCATGATAATCTGCCAAAACTGAACAGTCTGTAAGGATGACACTCAACGAGATAGTTAGGTAGCTCAAATTGAAAAACTCCAAACTAAAGAAAGACAGATCATAATCTCAGGTTTATGCACAAAAAATTTCAGATCAAAACACTATTCTGAGATTTTTCACGATTTTTTACAGTAAAGCACAGGAAATCTATTTTTGGACAGCAAAGCAAAACTATCAACTTCCAAGTAACTAGGAACTACAATTATCACTTTACTTTTATGGTACAAAGGAATATGTACAATATATACAATATACGCAATATGTACAAGTTTTTAACTGAAAAGCTTCCATGGAAAGATTTGTTTTGGTTTCATAGGCATGAACACAAGTGTTCAAGGTCGACCCCCACTTAACCATTACTCATCTTTCCAATCACTTTCCTTTTGAAAACGTTTTTAGGTAACAAGTACAACTAATTTTTTTTGTAATTCGTATTCCCTATCCATACTAAGATAGAGAACAACTTAAAACTGGAAGTAAAAACTACTTAGAGATAAAGCAAACAAGTGCACACAAGAATATTCACCCACACGCTATTGCTCCCCGGCAACGGCGCCAGAAAAGGTCTTGATATCCCACAAGTATAGGGGATCGTGTGTAGCCTTTTCGATAAGTAAAAGTGTCAAACCCAACGAGGAGCTAAAGGTAGGATAAATGTTCTCTCAAGTTCTATCAACCGCTGATACAACTCTACGCACACTAAACGTTTGCATCATCTATGAAATAAAACTAGAGCAACAATATGGGTATGGGAGATAGCTTTGCAAGATAATAAATACAAGAAAGTAATTGTTAGTGCTGCAGCAATAAAATATACTAAGTAACCATAAACTAACAGTACCATGAGTGTGAAAAAGTGGTGGTAATAGTGGTGGCTTTGTCTAAGTTCAGTTAGTGAATAAATTAGGTTCATTGTCTTCGATGCAGTTTTCTAAGTGGGAGAGGCTAAATATACAAACACTTCACTACTTGGAAATACAAGTACTATATGATTGGATTTTTAGCAAGCATCTGCAAATACTAACAATGCATTAAGGTTTCCCCAACCATAGCCTTAAGTTAATGGTCCTCTTACTCCCATATGTGCAACGTTCTGGTTCGCGTCCTCAGGTTTCTGTCACTCCGACATAACTACCCCCTTCCTTTTGCACATACTACTAACCCTAAGATGTTTAATCCATGCGCGCATAAATATAATGGACACCAAAGGATAGTACCATATCAACATACAACTCTAATGAACCAAAGACATTCAACAAATCAATCTAAGAACAAATAAACTATGCAAACATGACATAGATCATAGGATAAATATTATAGCATTAAACACCATGTTTACATAGGACGGTACAGAGGTGTGTGGGAGGATGAAACACTGCATAATAGGAGGAGTTGGTGATGGAGATAGCGGTGAAGATGGCGGAGATGAGCAGCAAGGGGCGCGGGCGGCGGCGCGGGCGGCGGCGCGGGGGACTCCCCCGCCGCCGGCATCATGGGGGAGCGCCGCCCCTTAGACCCCCTTCCTTCATGGCTTCATGGGAGCCCTCCCCCATGGAGATGGGATCCATGGGGGTGGCGAAAACGTGGCTCTCGTGGCTGCAAATTCATGGGTGGAGGTGTCTCCCACGAGCTAGGGTTCCTTCCTTTATATAGTCTCTCGGATTCCCGTCTCCCCATCTTGGGCCGCAGTAATTCGCGCCTAACTCGGCCATCCGGACACGGAATCAGGTGAATTTTATGTCCAGAACGTTTGCCGTGAAATTCCCTACAACGAAGTAGTTTAAGAGTTTTCTGTTTGACGCCGTCTTCGACCCGTAACGTGACCATCTTCTAAAAGAGTTCTAGCACAGATTTCTGGAAAGTCCCAATTTGACTCCAATAAGGTTTTCACTTGTATTCTTGGTAATTCCTACACATCAAAGTGTAAAACGAGAACATTGTGCACTTTTGCAACTATTAGTAGGTTAGTCCAAATAAATCATAAAAGTGCCACAAAGTATAGACAAAACATATAGCAATTGGTGTAAAACAAGCATGGAGCATCAAAAATTATAGATACGTTTGCAACATATCAATGGTTCCGAAGGATATCTAGTTTTCATCGACTTCTGGACTACTGTTAGCTAAAAGTGAAAAATTCGTCGAATTCATGATTCCAACGCCCTGGGTCCCCACGGTCGGCGCCAATTGACGAGGGTTAACTCGACAAATGTCCTAGATGAAGGACTTAGGATCGGGGGAATTGGGCGTCGGATAATCTCGAAGGTAAAATCAGTCAAACAAGGCGTGTATCGAGAATAAACGTGGTAATCAACTTGGCTTACTCTCAATCTGTCCCTGACCGTCCTCTCCTGGCCCCTATATATAGGTGGCCCAGTCTCAAGGAACCGGTCGGGTTCGATACATATTACAATATTGGTATACGACATGAGCTCATACTTTGACTATGATTACACTTGGGCCTAGCTTTACGGGCCTCAGGGGTACACAAGTAACGAGCTCTATTACCTATACCCTTGTCAAGTAGAGTGGCCCACAATTGCACAATCAGATTTATTATGTAAGTGTGTAAATATAACTGTGGTTTATAATTTGATAAGGTTTCTAATCCAAAACTGACCATTATTTTCGTATCAATATGATGATGTGATATTTTGTAATATATGGAAATATTGTATCCAAATAAGCATGTCATGATAAATGTGATTAAAGATAATGTGATTAAAGATACTGAGTAAATTCATGGCATGTATTATGTTGTCATTATTGTTCTTTGTCCATAATAAAGCAAAGTCGAGATATTGAGTGAGTATGCGGTCCATCATGCAATCTAATTTTTTTATCTTCATCTCTATGTTTTCTCCGAAAACTCCATCTCATTATTCAATGTTTATCCTTCGAGAAACCTTTTTTAGTTTCTTAATAGTAAACAAACAAAATCAATTAAACATGACACACACATAAAATCTTGATATGAATTCCTCCCCACCCTCATCACTGCTCATACATTTTTATATTATTCAATTAAGAGCGAATGCAATCTTGTTTTAGAATTTAAATTACAATACTCAAATATGTGGTGAGTTAAGAATTTATCTTAAAACGAATGCACATATCAAAATACTTTATCATTTTCTATTCAATTTCTTGTGTCCTCTATGTTTGTCTTGTTTGTATTTCATGTCATTGCGCAATTAGAGATCAAATGAATAACATGTCAAAATGATCATTCATTTATTTTGGAAATTTTATCTAAGAATTAAAATAAATATTTGCGGCTCATGTCCAAAACTTATCTTAGTATTTCACATTTAAATTATTTGCTACGGTAATATCATGCATCTAGATGCTTCCCACAAACGCACATAATATATGACTCACTCTTGTTACGACTTATATTCTTTTATTGTGCTCATGTTTAGTGTCAGCTTAATATTTGTAATACAATTGTAATTACTTACTACATACTTTACATGATGTGTGTTTCCAACCTTTATGGTCGATCTATTGATTCTTCTTGGGTTGCGCAATGTAGCCCTTAAGTGGGATCATGTCACATGTATTCACCCTTTTGTCTTCCTGATTTATCACTTGGTCGTTGAAACCAATTCGTTAATGCCGGTGGTTTCCATTATACTCATGTCTCTTTTCTCCTACCAGCTAACTCATTCAGCCCTTTAGGCGACACTTATGAAGGAAATGTGTAATTGCCTATGTTAGACCTTGATATATTTATCCACATACAACTCTCGGTTTTCATATTTCATGCTATACTAATCTCAGAAATTTGATTGAAATTTTCTTGTTCTATCCAGAACAATATATATATATAACCAAAGTGTTAAAATCATTGAAATAGTAAGATATTAGAATTTTTTCTTGATAAAATCACCAAACTGGGGTTTAAATTTATTTGTTGCGTCTGACTTGCATAGCTTGTTCAAACAAGCATATTGTGGCCAAATTTGGACTCGGTCTAAAATCCGTGAAGGTAATAGAGGAAGACAATGCACTACTGATTTGTTGATGTCATCAACATATCAAAAATCCACCATCGCTAATGCTCCTCAAATAAACCATGTCCTGGCCGTGTCGAATATGGATACATTGTATTATTATGTTCTACTTTAAGTCGAAGCCACGGTAATTAGGGGCCACAACGTAATCAATGGATCGAATATTATAGATTGTGTGGTCGATTGTGGTGGTTTATTTTGTATTATTGTATTTATATAATAGAATGCAGTAAGGATTTTCCCCGTTGTTACGCCCAAAGAAAAGGATATAGGTGCATTGAACTGCATGGCTATTATAATAAGTATTTTTTAAGCAAATATATTTATATGTAGAAAATACATATAAATAATTATTGCCGTTGATTGTGCTAAATTTGACTTTGTGCATTCGAGGAATAAACACAGAAGTTGGTACTGCTCGTACTTTTCATTCATATCACCCTCTGATCGATTGATATACTCCATTGTAGTTTTTTGGTGAAGATGGCAGTTGGTGACATGACATTATGAGCATGGGGCAACATGCCCTGAGACTGAGAGGGAAGACACTACCATCACCACATCTTTTAGCAAAACCTCTCAGGTCTGAAGCTTAAAACTTTGCCGAGTCACTGCCTATTGGTTTGGTACTCAGCCCAGCTCCCAATTTCCCTTAGAAAACTGGGACAAACTGTTCATCGCGCAGAGCATAGATTCCTTGTGGTGCATTTTGTTGTCCCTCTCTTTACTAGAGCCAGCGCTTAATTAGCCGATATGTTTGCTACTCCCTCCGTCCTATAAGTCCTGCACGTGTCCCTAGGTCGTTATTTTGATCAACGTAATACAAGTTATATACTTCAAAATATATATTATTGGAAACTTCAGACGTTGTACTTTCTAATAGTATAATTTTTATGTTGTAAAATTTAAATTATATTTGTGAAAATGACGATTTAGGGATACGCGTAATGTTGAAATATTGGGCCATTTCATATGAGCCCATAGTAGATTTCAGAAATTCCTAGAAATCTCAAAGCCCATGTGTGTAAGCCCATTTGGAATGCAGCCCAAGTTTTTGGCTGCACAAAGGCAAGGGGTGGGAGCTAAGTTTAGTCCCACATGGGAAGTTGGGAGAGATGTAGACCAACATATAAGGTGGGGTGTTGCACCACTTGGTAAGTGAGTGAGAAGAGAAGTGCCACACGCGCGCTCCTCCTCCTCCTCCTCGCTCGCTCGTCTCGACTCGACACGACACGTCACGACGCGCGCGCGCGCGCCGCGGTTTGCGGAATTGAGCCTCGAAGCCGTTGCCTAGGGTTTTTCCGCTGTGCGTCCGCGCCTATATAAACTCTTGCCTGGCTACACGCCGTACACACCTGAAACCGATCTAGGGTTTTACCATCTCTCGCTGCTTGCGCCGCCTCCGTAGTCTACTCCATCCCGAGCGCCGGCGTGCACCGACGAACGGGAGAGCAGGTCTCCGGAACCACTCGCCTTTGCGATCCTGTACGGGAGAGGGCGAATTAGGTTTTTGGGAAGCGCTCTGCGCGACTGCTCAAGCTCTTCATCACGGGTCGTCTTCCATCCAAGTCGGGCGGTGCTGCCTACCGCCGTCTTCATCGCCGTCTGCTTCGACCGGTCTTCTCCAACGTTGTCATCAACAACGTTACTGCTACGACTACATCTGCAAGCGAACGGTACGTGCGGTCTACTGCTGTTCGTCTGTTCATCATGTTCTGCGAGTACATGTTTAGCTACTGTCTGTTTCCGTTCATCTTGTTGTTTAGTACATCTAGTATGTTCGAGTTACATGTGGTAGTAGCTGCTATTGTCATGTTTAATATTCTGGAATTAATAATGGAAATTGTGCCTAATTATCCAACAATCCAAAAACCTAATTGTAGGCAATTTCCTGAATTATCAATGGCTGGTTTTACCGATGCACTGAGGCCGGATAAATTTACCGGTGTGCACTTTAAGAGGTGGCAGTACAAAGCTGAGCTTTGGCTGACCACGATGAAAGTGTTCCAGATTAGTAAAGGCAAACCTGAAGGAACTATGTCTGACGATGATCAGAAAAAGTTCGAGGAAGCCAATACTATCTTTGTGGGATGCATTCTGAGCATTCTTGCTGACCGTCTGTGTGATGTGTTTATGCACATAAAAGACGGGAAAGAGCTCTGGGACGCACTGGACGCCAAGTTTGGTGCTGCAGATGCTGGCAGTGAACTGTACATCATGGAGAGCTTTCATGATTTTAAGATGACTAAGGACCTTCCTGTGGTTCAACAAGCTCATGAGATACAGTGCATTGCCAAAGAGCTCGAACTCCTTAAGTGTGCCTTACCCGACAAGTTTGTGGCGGGTTGCATTATTGCTAAGTTGCCCCCTTCATGGAGGAACTTCGCCACAGCTCTCAAACACAAGAGACAGGAGATATCAGTTGAAAATCTGATAGCGTCCCTTGATGTTGAGGAGAAGGCTCGTGCTAAGGACACTACTGAGAAAGGAGAGGGTCATGCTACTGCTAACTTTGTCCAGCAGAAAGGCAAATCCTCAGGCAAGAATAAAGGGAACTTCAAGCCCTCTTTCAACAAGCCTGTAAAGACTACAACCTTCAAGAAGAAGAAGCCGAACAGGGACAGGAGTGATCTAACTTGTTTCACTTGTGGAGAGCCCGGCCACTTTTCCAAGGACTGCCCAGAACGCGCAGACCGCAGAGGGAAAAGGGCCAAGAGTGTCAACGTCGTGACTGCTAGCAATACTGATGGGTATGGTAATCTATTTACTATTCTTTCGGTATTTCAATCTCCCTCTTGGTGGATTGATACGGGTGCTAACGTTCATGTGTGTGCTGACATCTCTATGTTCACTTCTTACCAGGCCGCACGGGATTCCTCCGTCCTAATGGGCAATGGGTCACATGCCTCTGTTCGTGGTGTTGGCACGGTAGATCTGAAGTTCACTTCGGGGAAGATCGTGCAGCTGAGGAACGTGCAGCATGTCCCTTCTATGAACAAGAATCTTGTTAGCGGTTCCCTTCTCTGCAGAGATGGGTTTAAGGTTGTGTTAGAGTCGAATAAGGTAGTCGTTTCCAAGCATGGACAATTTATTGGAAAAGGCTATGAGTGCGGAGGCTTGTTCCGCTTTTCACTTTCAGATTTCTGTAATAAATCCGTGAACCATATTTGTGGCGGTGTTAATGATGATACCAGTGTTTGGCATTCTCGTTTATGTCACATTAATTTTGGTTTGATGTCTCGGTTATCCAGCATGAGTTTAATTCCAAAATTCACTATTGCCAAAGGTTCTAAGTGCCATAGTTGTGTGCAATCGAAGCAACCTCGTAAGCCTCATACGGCGGCCGAGGAGAGAAACTTGGCACCTCTAGAACTCATACATTCTGATCTATGCGAGATGAATGGTGTGTTGACAAAAGGTGAAAAGAGATATTTCATGACATTGATTGATGATGCGACTAGATTTTGCTATGTTTACTTGTTGCGAACTAAAGATGAAGCTTTAGACTACTTTAAAATTTATAAGGCTGAAGTTGAAAATCAACTAGAGAGAAAGATCAAGCGTCTTAGGTCGGATCGTGGTGGAGAGTATTTTCCTAAAATCTTTGACGAATTCTGTGAGGAACACGGTATTATTCATGAGAGGACGCCTCCCTACTCGCCCCAATCCAATGGGGTGGCCGAGAGGAAAAACCGCACTCTGTCTGACTTGGTGAATTCCATGCTCGACACTGCTGGTTTATCAAAGGCATGGTGGGGGGAGGCTTTGTTGACTGCATGTCATGTCCTGAATAGAGTTCCTAACAAGAATAAAGATAAAACCCCTTATGAGGAGTGGGTTGGGAGAAAGCCATCACTTTCGTATTTGCGCACTTGGGGATGCTTGGCGAAGGTCAACATTCCCATCCCAAAGAAACGCAAACTCGGACCAAAGACTGTGGACTGCATCTTTCTAGGTTATGCTCAGCGGAGCATTGGCTATAGATTTTTAGTAGTTAAATCCGAGGTACCTGATATGCATGTTGACACTATAATGGAATCTCGTGATGCAACATTTTTTGAGAATATGTTTCCTATGAAAGATATGCATAGCACTGCTAGATTTTCTTCTGAGATAATTCCTGAATCTAGTGCATCTGACGATTATTTTGAGCAACCACATGAGAACGTTTTTGAGAACGTTCATGAGAAGGATGACAATGAAGCTCCTACAAGGAGCAAGAGACAGAGGACTGCAAAGTCTTTTGGTGATGATTTCATTGTGTACCTTGTGGATGATACTCCCAAATCCATTGCTGAGGCATATGCATCATCAGATGCAGATGATTGGAAAGAAGCTGTCTAGAATGAGATGGACTCGATTCTTTCTAATGGAACATGGGAATTATCAGAGCGCCCCCATGGCTGTAAGCCTGTGGGCTGCAAGTGGGTGTTCAAGAAGAAGCTAAGGCCTGATGGTACTATTGAGAAGTACAAGGCGAGACTTGTAGCGAAAGGCTACACACAGAGAGAAGGCGAAGATTACTTTGATACCTATTCACCTGTCGCAAGACTAACCACCATTCGAGTACTACTTTCCATGGCTGCCTCCTATGGTCTTATCGTTCATCAAATGGACGTAAAGACAGCTTTCCTCAATGGAGAGTTGGAAGAGGAAATCTATATGGATCAGCCTGATGGATTTGTGGTAAAAGGTGAAGAGACAAAGGTGTGCAAGTTGCTAAAATCTTTATATGGCCTGAAACAAGCACCTAAGCAATGGCATGAGAAGTTTGACAGAACTTTAACTTCTGTTGGCTTTGTCGTTAATGAGGCTGACAAGTGCGTTTACTATCGCCATGGTGGGGGCGAAGGTGTTATATTGTGTTTGTACGTTGATGATATTCTCATCTTTGGTACAAACATGAAAGTAATACATGAGGTCAAGTCTTTCTTGTCAAAGTGCTTTGATATGAAAGATCTGGGAGAAGCTGATGTGATCCTGAACATCAAGCTAAATAAGAACGAGAGTGGGATTACTTTATCGCAATCCCACTATGTTGAGAAGATCTTGAGCCGGTTTGGCTTTATTGATGGCAAGTCTTCTCCAACACCTTATGATCCCAGTGTGATATTGCGTAAGAACAAGAACGAACCAACAGATCAACTGAGGTATTCTCAGATCATTGGTTCACTCATGTACTTAGCGAGCGCGACAAGACCTGACATCTCTTTTGCTGTGAGCAAGTTGAGTAGGTTCATGTCAAACCCGGGTATTGATCATTGGCATGCACTTGAAAGGGTCATGCGCTATCTATGTGGTACAATGAGTTACGGGATTCACTATTCAGGGCACCCTGCTGTGCTTGAAGGATATAGTGACGCAAATTGGATCTCTGATGTAGATGATATCAAAGCCACTAGTGGGTATGTGTTTACCTTTGGAGGTGGCGCCGTATCATGGAGATCATGTAGGCAAACCATATTGACGAGGTCAACTATGGAAGCAGAACTTACTGCTTTAGACACAGCCACTGTAGAGTCAGAATGGCTGCGTGAGCTCTTGATGGACTTGCCGGTGGTTGAAAAACCTGTGCCGGCCATCCTCTTGAATTGTGACAACCAAACAGTTATTGTCAAAGTGAACAATTCTAAGGATAACGCGAAGTCATCAAGACACGTTAAAAGACGTTTGAAGTCTGTCAGGAAATTGCGAAACTCCGGAGTAATAACTGTTACGTATATTCAAACAGACAAAAACCTGGCAGATCCCTTTACTAAGGGGCTATCACGCAATGTGATAGATAGTGCATCGAGGGAGATGGGTTTGAGACCCATAGATGTTATGCCATAGCGGTAACCCAACCTTTGTGATCGGAGATCCCGTGAATTAGGACCTGGGAAAACAAGCTAGTGGTTTAACTGAGGAGAGTATTCTGTAACCCTCTCTAAGTGAAGATGCAAAACTCTCAAAATCTGTAAGGCAGGTTGGCAACATGCCTTAATGTGTTTCTGTTGGCTATGATTAGCAAAGATGCTGTCCTACAGAGCATTCTTGAAAGAACACACCTATATGAGTCCGACTGTTAAACGTCGCAGTCTATGAGATTTGGGTGATCTCTAGTAAACTCATGAAGAGACCATGGAGTACGACGCATATGCTCCAACCCGCGGGGTAGGCTACTGGCAGCCATGTACTGGTTATGACTTTGAGTGAAATCTTGACGCACAAAACTTGCAATTCAAGGCGTAGTCCATTGTTCAAGTTGCTGATAGACGTAGCTTAAGGTTCTAGGCGGAAGTTCAACTTAACAGTCTCTGCTGAAACACTGGTATATAAACAAGTAGTGAGGTTTGGCAAATCTCTAAATGGGCATTTGAGATCTGGTGGGGGATTGTTGAAATATTGGGCCATTTCATATGAGCCCATAGTAGATTTCAGAAATTCCTAGAAATCTCAAAGCCCATGTGTGTAAGCCCATTTGGAATGCAGCCCAAGTTTTTGGCTGCACAAAGGCAAGGGGTGGGAGCTAAGTTTAGTCCCACATGGGAAGTTGGGAGAGATGTAGACCAACATATAAGGTGGGGTGTTGCACCACTTGGTAAGTGAGTGAGAAGAGAAGTGCCACACGCGCGCTCCTCCTCCTCCTCCTCGCTCGCTCGTCTCGACTCGACACGACACGACACGTCACGACGCGCGCGCGCGCCGCGGTTTGCGGAATTGAGCCTCGGAGCCGAGCTTATCTTTTTGCTGCACAGGAAAACCGAACGTTTGACCGAGTCCTTGACGGACGCGTCACAGCTAGCCAGTTCGGGTCGCTCCCGGATCGTGGGCTACTGTAACCGACTCGGACGTGCGACGTGGGCGTGGCCCACGTTGCCTAGGGTTTTTCCGCTGTGCGTCCGCGCCTATATAAACTCTTGCCTGGCTACACGCCGTACACACCTGAAACCGATCTAGGATTTTACCACCTCTCGCTGCTTGCGCCGCCTCCGTAGTCTACTCCATCCCGAGCGCCGGCGTGCACCGGCGAACGGGAGAGCAGGTCTCCGGAACCACTCGCCTTTGCGATCATGTACGGGAGAGGGCGAATTAGGTTTTTGGGAAGCGCTCTGCGCGACTGCTCAAGCTCTTCATCACGGGTCGTCTTCCATCCAAGTCGGGCGGTGCTGCCTACCACCGTCTTCATCGCCGTCTGCTTCGACCGGTCTTCTCCAACGTTGTCATCAACAACGTTACTGCTACGACTACATCTGCAAGCGAACGGTACGTGCGGTCTACTGCTGTTCGTCTGTTCATCATGTTCTGCGAGTACATGTTTAGCTACTGCCTGTTTCCGTTCATCTTGTTGTTTAGTACATCTAGTATGTTCGAGTTACATGTGGTAGTAGCTGCTATTGTCATGTTTAATATTCTGAAATTAATAATGGAAATTGTGCCTAATTATCCAACACGTAAGACTTATACACCGGGACGGAGGGAGTACTGTATGTGACTCAACAAACAGTAATACTTGTGATCCCGTTAAACTTTTCTCATCCCAGTAATATTTACACGTCAACCGTAAAATGGCAGAAAAGGAGAGGCGGTTTGTTCAAACAGAAAAAACCCCCTGCCTCCTGGTTCTGATCACAGTACGCGTGCGGTTACTGTGAGATTTTGTGGTACTGATGAATCTCTTGACCCCGGAGCAGTAGTAGTACGTCAATTCAAAACGACGACTTTATCCCCCGACTTTATGTCATACTACTCCGTGAACGAGATTTAAGTTACAACTCTCTCCTGCGGGATGGGGAAAGGGGAGAGGTGGGGGAGGAAGAAATGAGAGGGGCGAGGCGGTAGCTAGGCAGTAACTGGTAGCAGAGCTGCAGACGAACAGCCGGCCAGCCAGCGCACGGCGCCTACTTAAATTTCCCAACCGGCCAACCACCCCTGCCCGCATCCTCGATCCGTCGACTGAGCTTGGCCGTTCCCGTTGTTTCTGTTCTGATCTTTCATGCTGATATCTTCGTTTTTTCAGTTTTTCACGGATTTAGAAAGACCAGCGCAGCTCAAGCGCATGCGTTCATGGGGCCTCCGCGCGCGGACCGGAATTAATGGCGAGTTCCGCCGGCCACCGGCGACCGACGGGCCCGGGCCCGGGTACGCATCCTGGTCGATCGTTGTCATCCCGCCTTCCTGGCTGCTGTACTGTACTCGCTCGCCCACGCTGCCCGCAGTAAATGACGGCAGGCTGCTCTACAGCGCTCACTCAGTTCTGCAGTGCATGGATCACTTCACACCTCCGCATACATTGCTGCTTAATTTCATCTAATTTTTTGCATTTGCCCTTTCTTATTATACCCTTGTGACCAGTGACCACTCTAATTTGGTAGGCCAGCATGCTTACTTACTTAATCTGCTAGCGTACTTAGCTTAGTTACTGTACTCACCTTCACTTAGAAAGGGCACTTGGTCATGTTGGATAGAGAATGCCAATGCGCCTGGATAGCCATGGCTATCTTGGGTCGCTGACTCGCTGGCGTGGTAGCGAAGGGATCGGAGATGTAGATGCTGCGATTTCCATATACCGTACGCACAGGCGATAGCTCTCCAGACGATGTTGCCTGGCGTGTTTGCCCGGCCGGCCGTTGGAGCACCGCATTCACTGCCCGCTGCGTCTCTCATCATCTTGTTGCTTTTCCTTCTCTTCCCTGCAGCAAAATTGACGCAACGGTCTTATGTCTGTCCTCTTGCCAATGGCCCGGCGCGTCTCGCTGGCAAAGCATGTTACATGGCCGCGATCGATCCACGGATGACAACGCAAGTATACGCAGTACGTACTACGAAGGAGTACTGAGTGGTCAATTTGTTGAGGGACAGCCATGGGACGGGAGTAACTACGGGCGTATGATTCCATTCGTCAGATTCAGAGGGGCTGGTATGGGACAGAGTTTAGCTGGCCGAGAGGACGGGAAAGATATCGAAGGTTTGAAACAGGGAGCGGTGATATTGCCGGCGCATTTGCCGATTTACAAACGTACCGGTGGTATACCTACAAAACTCTGGTGTGTGGTGTCAATCAGACGCTATGCAATTTTGTACTCCCTCTAGCCTGAAAATGATGTCGCGGATTTATGCATGTATTTAGACATGTTTTAGGATATATGTCGATTCAAATCTGCGACACGCTTTTCAAGACAGATGCAATAATATTTTTTATGAATACCAGATTACTGTATAAGTGTTCAGAAAACTATGATGTGTAGAACCGCCACTGAATTTATTTTTTCGAAAAGGGGCAGCCCTAGCCTCCGCATTAGCGTAAGTTTTTTTAAAATTATTTAGAGAGTACTACATCTTTACATATCACTGGTTGCATAAAGTCTTAACATGAATAAGCCATCTAAAAATCCCTAGTAACATGTCGCGCCTTTGCATCAACATGCCAGTCTCCGATCAGACCGCCATCCGGGCCGGCTATATAAAGCCCATGCAATCTTTGCTATAAGATTTCACCCCATATCCATAGCAAGACGCTCCTCCTCTGGTTGCAGATAGGACCACGTATGGATATCATGTGTAGTCAAGTGGATAACCTGCAGAAATAAGGGAAAATTTGATTTATTAGCCCATAGCAAATCCCGCACACCAACTGTGATATGTCCTATATCTTGTTTGGCTACTCCATAACCAATTTCAAAACTGATTTATTATATTAAATGGCAAAGTGATATTAAAAGTCATGTCAATAATCCTTCATACAATTTTCGCAAAAGGACAAGCTATAAAATTATGTTGTATTGTCTACTCTTGATCAGAAAAATAACATTTACTACAACCTTGTCACTGTAGTTTTATTAAACTAGTAGTCTTGACGTCTTGACCATCATATCACAAATAAACTTGAGTAGAACTATATAACTCTGGATAAGTAAACTCATTGGACCATGGCCCACCACTCTCAAAAATAGTTCTAGCTAAGGTATTGCTTGATTAATATATTTGAGCCTTCAGTTAATTAATTGTCAGCGCAATCACGTATGCAGCGAGACTACTCATTTAATACATGGAATTAATCTGACCCATCTCTAAACTAAATAAGGGACTAAGAGTGCATTCTAAATGTGCATATTTATCATCACTTATTAATTTTAGTTATTTGCAGGCGGTCGGAGTGAGGACGAGTTAGAGCATACAATTTATACTAAACTTCTTTAGTTTTATACAATTAAAATAGATTCTCCCAACATAAGATCTTAACTATTGTGTTTAGGAAAATAAACCATGCAGTACTGCAACTAAATGTCAGTATACATCAATGAATAAGTCATCTTCATTTTTTGTGTTTTTTTCTTCGACCAAGAATTATTTCAAATATATAAAGATTGTTGGTATCAAATTTGCATCATTAACAAGTGTTTTTAATATGAATCCAACAATACTAATTACGTACAATATAATCAAGATTTTTGTTGTTCAATTTTTTGGTCAAAGTTTGTCTTGGAATAAACATGCGCCTTATTCATCGAAACGGAGGTAGTATATTTGAAGCATATATTAGAAAGAAATGGTTTTGTTTTTTTACTTTGAAACCATCTTAAAAATCTTTGATTTTAGATATTTTTAAGTGTAGATATTTGATTGTTTGATTGAACAAATATCTTCTACATGAGAGAAAACTAAAAATTAAGAAAATCGCAACTCTTCATAGATTAAATCATAGCACTCACTTGAATTGCAATTTTTTATTTATGTTTTTGCATCTATTTTACTATCTTAAATATCATATAAAAGGACCTCTAAATTTGGTAGGGGTTTCTACAATGCATGAATTTGAATACTTTTGTGTAAGTAACTAGAAGGTATAATAATCAATGCACAAAATAAAAATCATAGGATATGCAATATATCTTGGAGGGATTTGGCAGCTTGGTAAAACAAGTCCCAATTCCCAAGCGTGTTTTTGGTTCTCTCGTGTTTTACTATTATTGTGGCATAAACTGTGACTGTTTTGGATTTTGTAAAATGTAGTTCCTCCCTCTGTCTGCAAAAAAGTGTCGGTTACTTAGTACTCCCTCCGTTTCTAAATATAAGATGTTTTAGGTTTGTGAAGCAAATGTATCTAGATAAGTTTTAGTGTGTATATTCGAGTGAATTTACATATTAAAAGATATCTAAATGCATTTGCTTCACAAAGCTAAACCATCTTATATTTATAAACGGAGGGAGTATAATCTGTTTTTTTTCGTTCGATAAGAGAAATAGTAGGAGGGTTTTAGTTGCCGGAAACTGGAGGTTAGTCCCAACTTTTTACAAGAGAATTTCCTCCCGGGCCTTGTTTTTGGCACCACAAGAAGTACGTACCAACTCGGCCCAGAAAAGAGAAAGAGTGGCAACCGCACGATGAGACCCAAAGGCGGCCCATGCTGCCTAGTGCCGACCTGTGTATACTGTATAGGTTGTGTTTGCGAGAAAGGAAAACATAAGGGCGAAAAAAAAAGGCTAGACGAGAACACAATTTAGACGGCGACGACGACAAGAGTGCAGTGCAGAGGTCAGTATCGGTCGCCCAAGAATTTAGTGATCGACCCTCGTGGTCGTGGACACGGTGGCCGGTGTCCACATGATGAGCGCCGACCGGCCAGACGTTGCGACGCCATTGTCGCCATGGTCCCTTTGCACCACGCAACAGGACTAGACGATGACGAAGCGGGGACAGATTACGAATACAACAGGAGTTAGCATGAGCTTCAGCCTTCAGATAGAACATAGAATCCATTATTCTAGTCAAGCAAATTATCCATGTAATCAAGCCACGAGCTCCTGTGATTGCACAACGGCCGGAACGCATGTCGGCAGCGAGCGAGAAAGCATATCCGTCGCGCGCCCGCCCGCCTATGCCGTCCCGTAGAGGCAGATCGTCAAAGTCAGAAGAAACGGCGCTCCAGGGAAATCGCTACCCTAATCACGGGTTGACCACGCCCTCATACTTAACTTGGTTACTGATACTCACTTCACTTAGAAGAAAGGGCACTTGGTCATGTTGGATAGAGAATGCCATTGCGCCTGGATAGCCATGCCAATCTCGGTCCCTGGCGTGGTAGCGAAGGGGATGGAGATGTAGGCGCTGTGATTTCCACATACCTGCAGACGATGTTTGTCCGGCCGCTGGAGCGCGGCATTGACTGCTCACTGCATGCGTCCCCCCGCTGCGTCGCTCATCTTCTTTCTTTGCTTTCTCTTCCCTGCAGCAAAATTAACACAACGGTCTTCTGTC
Organism: Dactylis glomerata; assembly: GCA_007115705.1. Taxonomy (NCBI): domain Eukaryota; kingdom Viridiplantae; phylum Streptophyta; class Magnoliopsida; order Poales; family Poaceae; genus Dactylis; species Dactylis glomerata. The sequence goes on from QXEO01001110.1 coordinate 711,815, forward strand.
TGTCATCTTTCTTTGCTTTGTCCGGCGCGTCGCAGCTGGAAATTGTGAGCGCCACACATGTTACATTGCAGCGATCCACGGCTGACGATGCAAGTATACGCAGTACGTACAGCAATGGGAAGGGAGTAAGTATGGGCCTATGGCCAGCTGCAACAGATCTCACCGTACGTGTATGATTCCATCCGTCAGATTCAGAAGGGCTGGTATGGGACAGAGTTAGCTGGCCGAGAAAGATATCCAAGGTTTGGAACCGGGAGGGGTGGTATTGCCGGCGCATTTGCCGAATTCAGAGCATTTTCACCGGCGTCTCTTAATTTTGTAGTCAGTAGGGGTGCCGGCTGAACTGTTTTGGAAGCATCAATATGATCTTCCAGAAAATTTGGAAGTAAATATTTAAAAAACCATTTATTTCTGTTGAAGTATAAATGTATTGCCTAGTCTCATTCATCAGATCGATCTTTTGGTCGCATTGGCTAGAGCATGCAGTTCTACATGGTATCAGAGCCAAGAGGTCTTGAGTTCAAGGCCCGGCTCAAGGCCCGGCTGACGCAATATTAAATAAAGATATTGCAGCCCACTTTCGGTCCATGTTTAGACCTGAGGAAGCCACACGTGAGGGAGAGTGTTGAAGTACAAATGTATTGCCTAGTCTTTTCTATCAGATCGGTCTTTTGGTCGTATTAGCTAGAGCATGCAGTTCTACAATTTCATTGAAATTTGATAAGATTTGCATGGTTTATATAGATTTTAACTTAAAATATAAAAACTACTAAACTAGATGGTGCCGATGTCGTCGTTGCTGCCGCCAGAACCCTCCTAGTGCTCCTCCTTAAGGTCGTAGTCGTCCTTGGTGAGGTCGACGACTTTGCCGCTATCCTGCGCCGACCATGCGGCAGCCCTGCCCTCGGGCATCGGCTGGGCCTCGGAGTAGGACCTTGCGAGGTGGAGGCCCGGTGTTATCACGGGTGTAAGGGTAAATTGCCCCTAAGTGTGTTTTTGGTAATTAATGACAATCCCTATGGACTAATGTTTTCATTGAGATTTTTATGAAGGAATTGTTCATAGGAATTGCTTGAAGTCCATGTGTTGGATTCAAGGCTTGGATGCCATGAAGATAAAGATATATCTTAAGTATTGGCATCAAGATCATTGAATAGAAGAGATGAATCCAATATGATCAAGAAGAAGAAATAAAGATGTTGTTCTTGTGTAGAACTCATGTATTCCATGCTCTAGCTTATATGCTAAGCCAAGGAGTCTCAAGATCTTGAGAGTTTGGTTACATGAGAAGAATTCAAGTTATGGCTCTATGTTGAGGTCACGATGGTCTCATGAGTTGAGCCATGGTTGACCAAGACTTAGAGCATGCAATCAAATGAAGAATTCCCTAAGCATCTCAAGAAGATCATATGTTTGAAGCTTGTCGTCCATTTGGTGATAATGGACTTGTGAAGATGAGTGTTAATAAAGCTATCCCATAATGGTTTATGGGGGAGCAAATTAAAGTCTTCACGAAGCAACAATGATCAAGTGATGCATTTCGGCTTGATGAGAGCATGAAGCTTCATCATCAAGATCAAGCGGGATGCTCAAGGCAAAGGTATGTCCTTGCTAGGTTTTCCTTTTACCGGTCTCAAGGTGTTTGTTGGGAGACCGGGTTATAGGATAGATAGCCGCACTATCAAGAGGGGCTTTCGGTTGGGTATCTTGATCACATCGTCATAGGGAGCTCAATCCTTTGCATACTTTGCATCTTCCTAGTTTGTTGCTTCTTGGTGTTTCTCCATGTGAGGTTCTTGAGCTTGTTGCTAGCTTTCCAACAAGCCCAAGTTCATCGAAAACGGAATCCAATTGCATCGTCTATTGCGTTTTCGAGTTGAAGAGTTTTACCGGTTCTTCACTTTGGAAGGTTTCACACCTCTCCACATTTCGTATTTTTCCTCTTGACTTTTCTTGGTGTTTCTCTGCATAAAGTTGTAGTACTTTTTCTAAGCTTTTCAAAAAGTCCAAGTTTGCTAAAAACGGAGTTCGGATGCAAAAGTTATCGCGTTTTTCGTATGAGGGTTTTTACAGTTTTCCAAATCCGGAGCTGCTCCGGGCTCTGCTCCGGGCTGAGCAGTGCCGCTCCGGAGTGCCATCCGGAGCTGCTCCGGGCCCTGCTCCGGAGCGCCCCGAAAACTCTGTAACGGGCAGTTTTCTTGCCCTATAAAAGGGGGCTTCTTCCCCAACGGTTTGGAAGGGTTTCTAAGTGTGTTCTTGAGCTTTTCTCTCACCTCCATTGTTGAATCTCTTGAGCTTGCTCCCTCTCTCTTCCCTCCAATGATTCTTGCATATTCTTGAGGGATTTGGAAGAGGAGATCTAGATCTACAACTCCACCAATCAATTTCTCCTCTAAGTGAGGGGAACCCATTGGATCTAGATCTTGAGGTCATTGGTTGACCTCCACCCTTGTTCTTCCTCTCTAACTCCTCCATAGCATTTGTTGCTTTGGTGGGATTTGAGAGAGAAGGATTTGAGCACTTTCCCTTGTGTTCTTGCTTTGCATCCTTGCATAGTGTTGAGCTCTCCATTACGATTTGTTCGAGTGAGAGACCGTGAGCTTGTTACTCTTGGAGGGTGACCTCCTAGTTGGCTCGGTGGTTGTGCCACGGTGTCCTCTTCGTGGAAGATTGTGAAGAGGCCCGGGCTTCCCCTTCGTGGGAGTTGTGAAGTGGTTGTGGAGCTTGCCATCTCCGGAGTGGAGGAAAAGCTAACCATAAGAAGGGGTCCCTAGCTTCGTGGGGGACTCGGAGAAGAAGGTGAGCCTTCGTGGCGTTCGGGGGCCTTCGTGGTTACCCGCATCTCTCCAACGGTGATTAGCTTACTTTTTGTAAGTGAACATCGGGATACATCTTCGTCTCCGCGTGCCTCGGTTATCTCTATACCCGAGTTTATTTCCTTGTGATAGCCATCGTGCTTGAAGTACTTATATCTTGTTTATCACTTGTGAATTATATCTTGTGCTATCTTGCTTATATCTAGTTGTTGTTGTTGCACTTAGTTGAGCCTAGCATATTTAGGTCTTGTGCTTGAAGAAAATAAACGTTAGTTTAATTCCGCATTCCTTCAAGCCAATTCCGTAATTGTTTTTAAAACGCCTATTCACCCCCCCCCCCTCTAGGCGACATCTCGTCCTTTCAACGGGATCATCGGGGTGGCGCATCGCGTTCTTCAGCTTGCGTTCCTTCACCCACCACGGCTGCTCGTCCTCCTCCGGCACCGGCTCCTCCATCTACTCATCCCTCACGTGTGGTTCCTTCTTCACGCGCAGTGCGGACTACGTAAGAGGTATTTACTTCGGCGCGGACTGCATGGCGTCGTCGTGTGGCCATCCAGTTATCTTCGCTGCCTAGGGAACCGTCGCTACATTGAAGACGGCGACCTACTAACTACCGTCATCTTAACAAAAGTTGACCGACGGAAACCATCGCTGGCAAGCGGGCCCTTGTCGTCAGGTTGGAGCTGTTGCAGCTGTCGGCACCCCCGATAGGGTCCTGCTGCGCCACGCTGGCTCATTTATTGGGCTCGGACCCACGCCAACAGCGCTTTGGGAGCACGAACATGGCCACATTTTGGCACCCGAGCCAAAGAAATGCCCGGGCAGCATTTTGGGTTCCCCGATGGAGATGCTCTTACGATGGTACACCTAGGGCACTGTCGTGTCAATCAAACACTATGCAATTAACTATGATGTGTAGAATCGCCGCTGAGTTTATTTTTTCGAAAAGGGACTTCCCGGCCTCTACATCAATTGAGGAGTATTACAACTTTACATATCACGGGTTACATAAAGTCTCAACATGAATAGGTCATCTAAAAATCACTACTAACATGAAGCTCCTTTGCATCAACATGTCAGGTCTTCGATCAAACCGCTAGCCGAACCGGTTGTATAAAGCCTGTTGCAAAAAGGACCACGTATGGATCCAGTGTGTAGTCAAGAGGATAACCTATAGAAATAAGAATTTTTTTGACTAGTTAAATATAAAGTTGTTAATAAATTCCATATAACCAATTTCCAAACTGATTTATTATATTAAATGGCAGAGTAATATTAAAATTCATGTCATAATCCTCCATAATTTTTTTTGCAAAAGGACAAGATATAAAATTATGTTGTATTATCTCCTCTTGATCACAAAAATAACAATTACTACAACCTTGTCACTTTCTACAAACTATAATACTCTAGATAAGTACAAGCATTAGACCATGGCCCACCACTCTCAAAAATGGTTCCATGTAAGATATTGCTTGATTAATGTATTTTGATCCTTTCGTTAATTTATTATTCAGCACAATCAGACTATTCATTTGAAATGCCACCTTTACTATATTTCCCTAGTTTACAAAAAGAATAAATGACTAAGACTGCATTCTAGATGTGCATATTTATCATCACATCTTAGTTTCGGTTATGTGCAGGCGGTTGGAGTGGGGACGAGTTAGAACATACAACTATCATTCTTTATACTAAACTTTTTTAATTTTTATACAATTTAAATTGATTCTCCCAACATATAATCTTAACTATTGTAGTTAGCAAAATTAACCATGCAATAATGCAACTAAATGTTAATGTACATGAAAGCTTTATTATAAAATTATTACATCAGCCATAAAAAAGGTAATTGCATTACTCCCTCCATTTCATTGTATCAAGTGCCCTCGTGTTTTTTCTTTGACCAAGAGTTACTCCAAATATATAATGTTTGTTGGTATTAATTAGCATCATTAGCAAGTGTTTTTCAATATGAATCCAACGATACTAATTATGTATAATATAATCAAGATTTTATTGCTTAATTTTTTCAGTCAAAGTTTATCTTAGAATAAGCGTTATTCATCGAAACAGAGGTAGCATATTTGAAGCATATATTAGAGAGGAAATGGTTTTGGTCATTTTCTTTTGACAACGTCTAAACAATCTTTTATTGAACAAATATCTTCTACATTAGAGAAAACTAAAAGGGAATAAAATCACAGCTCTTCATAGATTCATTTGTAGCACTCACTCGAAGTGTAGATATTTGTACGTCTTTGTATCTATTTTTACTATCTTATTAATATTATAAAAAGGAGCTCTAAATTTGGTAGGAGTTTCTAGAATGAATGAATTGAGTACTTTAGTATAAGTAAACAGAAGATGTAATAATCAATGTACAAAATTAAAACCATAGGATCTCTACTAATAATACGGCTTGAGGTCGTGATGGTTATAAAACCATGGTAGGTAAAAAAACCAGGACATCTTCGTCCGTCAAAAAGATCCTTCCTCGTCCGTCCGTCGGCTGGACCGATACCGCGCAAAGAAAACCGCCGTAGCGATCTCCTAGCAGAAAAAACAGCACCCTTGAGCGATCCAAAATCCCGCATAAGGAAAACAGAAAACCGGCCAAAAGGAGAAAAACCAGGAAGGAACGGTCCGTCCCGTACGCCCCGCGAGTCTTGTCTGTTGTCGTGTTACCGAGGTGGTACTAAGAGTGTTTGTTGTTTTTCATCTCGATGGGTCGTACTAAGTTTATAAGTCAAAAAGCCTTTCGGCCCGGACCAAGGTGCCCCTGCGAACCTTCCTATTCTCGAGCAGGCCAAGAAACTATGGTTGTTCGCCCGAGTCACACCTGCTTCACAAGCAGCAGGTACGTAATTCTTAAAAAAAACAGCAGATACGTAGGCGTCATGTTTCTTGCCAGGTTTCCAAGATAGCAGAGCACAGCACAGAGCAAGCAGATTAGAATCTTTTTTGCTTAATTAACTAGCATACGAGATAAATGTATTTAAGTGCTCAAAGCTATGTATGATTGAACCAGCTATTTTGTTTGAAGGGCAACGTAACGTTTATGCGATCAGTGGAATGATACATCATTTTTTCATTTTTCATTTTTAGAAGAGATTTCTAGAAGAGGAGAGATGCGATCAGATTGTAGTTGGAATATCTCGGCCAACTTATGGCTACGGTGGGGAGAACGAGCAAGATTGATATCGGTGTTGAATGATACTACGCGGCAATTTTGGCTTTTTGGAACGTTATGGGTGTCCACATTACAAGACTATCAAATTGTTTGTGTAGCTTTGATCAATTTAAGCTCTGAATATACATAATAATTTACAAGCGTACGCGCTATGGATGGTGCTTCCGCACCCTGGACTAGATCTGCATCTTAATTTGCGGTTGGATAACACTAGACTTAAATTATCTTATGATCTCCATTATTATATATTTGAACTGATATTTTTTTCATGATTGCAAGGTACAAAAAATGGTAAATCAAGCAGAACGTGCCATTAGGACTATACTGAAATATGGGTTTAAATATAGGACATGTTGTTCATTTGATTTAATTTGGTCGTAGTAACACATGGATATTATGCTATCTCAACTGCACTTATTCAAGGAGGTAGATGGTACGCCGGACTCATCGATGCAGGTACCTCCGCGGTAGGTGCATACCTCTGGATCGGGCAATCGACACAGACAAGTTGGACGCAGTTCCGTGCTGCGCCACCACATCTCCAAAGAGAAGATGTCCTTGGTACATTAGAAAACTTCCCCTTTGGGAGAAACATAACGTCCGACCATCGGGTTGGGATCAAAATCAACCAGAGCAGCGCAAAACAGAGTTAAAGGGCATGCTCTTTAACTTTATTTTGCGTTGTTGGCACATAGCGAGACCAATTTGATACTTATGTTGGACTTCGCCACCAATCGTGCTTTGGTGGAGGAGCTAATCGAAATAGAGCGAATGAAGGCTATGGTTATATGGCTCGATCGATTTTGGTGTCAAATTCACCTTGCACCAAAGTTTCTCATCCAATAGTTGATTTGTTTTCCCGTTGCGTCATCGATTTGTTCCGTTCGCTTATTAGGTTTTGTTTCATCCGCAGCTGCTTTGTTCTCCGTAGGTCACCCAAAAAACATTGCATCGTACCCATCCTGTTAGAACTCTCCGTCCACGACTATGCATAGCATATCATATCAGAATTCTTTTCCAACTCTTGGACCGGACGGTCTCATATAAGATCAAACAATCGAGCGAGAGCAATTAGGATGTAGGATGAGGCCATGGACGACGACGAAAGATCGACGATAGCAACAACTCTCGTTCCGATCTACTCGTCATAACAATGCGAGAACCTCGCCGATGGCAGCCATGGCCACGAGCCAGCCGACCATCAGGATAGTGGTTTAGTTCGTGGAAGATCTTGTGGCTCCCATCGCGTACCCCAGCCCCATGGCGAGCTCATGCCATAATGTTAGGTAGCACTCGGGGTGTCCCCAGGTTGAGCCGCATCGGGTGCACCGTGCAGCACTACAGCACCAACTTGAAGAGCCTGGCCCATATGTGTCGGAGGCGCGGCGAGGATTGCGTGGGTGGTAGGAGGGCGGCGAGAGCAGCATGATGGCCGACAGGGCGAAGAAGACAATGTCGACCCACAGGACGGCGGAAGATCAGTGTCAACAAGACCTCGCATTCTGATCTGCTCGTCACAACAATGCAGACATCGCGCAGATGGCAACCATGTTCATGAGCCGGCAGATGAAGATGGTTCTTTAGTGCGTGAGATAGCGGACCAGCACAAGCATGAGGATGATCTGGTGGTTCCCGTCGTGTACACCAAGCGCCATGGAGAGCTCTGGTGGCGCCCGTCGCGTAGTGCCATGGAGAGCTCAAGCCACAGTGCCAGGTAGCACTGTATTGAGCAACATCGCGTGCAGGTGGGGGTCGAGAGGCGCTGCGGATCCTCTGCACGGCTGGCGTCCGGCGGAGGGGAGTCCTGCCGGTGGATCTGATCCAGTCGTGGATGTGGGGGCCAGAGGCGCTACGGGTCCTCTACAAGGCTGGTGTCGGCGCCCAAATCGCACAACATCTAGACTGCGCCGCCAGCTCTCTGTCTCTCTCTCTCTCCCGTCTATCTCATGGAGCACGGCGCGGCCAACATCGGCGCCAAAATCATACAGCGTGTCGTTGTCGATCCTCCCGACTGCTAAGATGCGGCTCTGCACGGCCACCGGCGCGCTCTCTCCCCTCTATCTATAGTTCTCCTTTGCACGGTGGCCGTACACGAGCACAAGCAGATGACGATCATTTGCATCCTCTCTTTGATAGATTATGTTCTTGGTTCTTGAATAGTCGCAGATTTGTGATGCTACCGATATTTGGACTACCTCAATGAAAACAATATTGTAACAACTCAGAAATTGTAATCCACTTCTTATTAAATAAAGTGCCAAATTTTAGACCCAGATAAAACTTTTTATCTATTATTTCATGCATACATGTATTTTCTATTATATGTCTTTTATGATTTCATGTGTGATATTTTTGGTGGTGCATTGGTTAGTTAATTCTAAGTTAACCACCAGAAGCAATTGAGAAGAATTATAAGAACCAAAGAAAGAAGAAACAAAAGAAAGAAAGAAAAAGAGAAGAATAAGATGATCTAGGAAATCTGTTTGACTACCCTACTTTGAGCCCTTGGATTAAGAAATCTACAACTCACCTCAGTGTTTGGCCAGTAAGTTGAGCTTAACCAAGTCATATACTCACTCAACCAAGAAGTTACTAATCAAAATTCAAACCAGAGCATCACTCAAACTTCAACCAAAGTTTGAATCTGAAACAGTGAGTATACCAAAAATTTGAAATAAGATTTGTGCAAAACCTGCTATTTCTCCAGAACAAAAATATGACTGGAAACCTTGGCCAATATGTTGATCACCCAAAGTGGAATATTTCAAAAATTCAAATTTAAACTTCTTGCGAGCATTTCGTCGAACACCTGGCAGGTGAAATCGAGCAAAATCTTGCTTCACTGTGATGATCACTGTTCTTGCTCGCCCTAGCACTATCGCCATGCTCCTGGGAGACGCCGCGGTCGAGCCCAGCGCCCCCAGCCCCGACCCGAGCCGTGAGAAAGGGAGGAGACGAGAGAGCAGCACCCAGGACCCCCCTCTCTTCTTCCCAGCATTCTGCACGTCGCCGACCACCCTGCCCTCGCCAGCGCCGACCCACAGCATGCCGCAGCCGAGACCGAAGCCCCCCAGCACGCGAGCAAGGCCGCCGTGCCCAGTGTCGCTCGACGCACGCGCCCAGGGCCCCCGCTCCGGCGAGCTTCTGGACGCTCTCTTCCTCGACGCTCCGGCCTATAAAAGGCCCCGCCGATCAAACGAACCAATGCACCCCGTCCCCAGCTACCTCCCAGACACGCCCGTTTCGCCCCGCTTGCTCTAGCTCGACGACGCCAGCTCCACCGGCGCGGTACTGGACGTGGAGAGCACCGCCACGATCGACCACCTGGAAGCCAGCCGCCGCTGGGAATCGGAGGAGGAGCATCGCCGCAGCCGATCCCGCACGTCGCCGTCGAGATCTTCTTCCCCTACGCATGTCGCCGTCGCCGTCGTCATCTTCACTGCAACGCCGGTGAGCTTCCCCCGTCTCCGTCGACACGATGACTGTGAACCGTTAGATCTAGATCGGACGATAGCATACCGGTTCGGGATTCTAAATAGATCTGACGAGTAGGACCCCCCTGTCAGGTCTCGTTTTTATTTCCCCCGCCGGGCGAAACGTTTTCTGGGCCGGCCCGTTCGGGCTCTGTTCAGATTTGGCCCGGTGCGGTTGAGATTCGGTCCGTTTCGTTTTTAATATTTTCCCGCCCGTTTGAATTAATTCAAATAACTTTCAGATATGATTTTCAAACTTAAATTCCAAGAGTTTTACAAATCCATTTGTAGCAAATAAATATGCGTTGGAAAGCTTATGAAATACTCTACACAGTAGAACTGGTTAGAATTCAGAATAAGTTAGGAATTTATTTGGATATGAATAGTGTGACCCTAGCTTTGTTAATCATAGAAGATTTCTAGAAAATTGTTTAAGCCTCCTAAAATCATGAAATTTAAATTGTGAACCCACCAATGACATCCCTTACTGTTAGTCAACTCTAATCAACTCAAACCTTGTTAGTGTTATCAATTAGACCCTAACCCAACTCTAGTTAGTAACATAAAATGATAGATCCCTATCATATACTTAGAATTAAAATTGCCCTCTTTACCAATTCACTTAGTGGATCCCTCCCACTTAAACTAGTATTAGTACTCCTAAACCAATACCAATGCTTAGAAGGTGAACCCCATATGACACTTAGTGGAGAATCTAACTTGCACACTTGAAGAAAACTTAGGAAAAAAACTTACAATCCAACACCATAAAATGCAACATGAATGCTATTGTTAGCAAACAAAGATGTGTGCTTGGTGTGTTGTTAGCATTGTGTAGTGATTGTGTGCTTTGTGTTTACTCGTTATTAGACGCTAGTGTTGCCGAGGAGGATATTGGAGGGGATTATTATCAAGAAGAAGAAGAATACCCCGGACACTTTGCCAACCAAGGCAAGCCATCTTTTGATTCATACTCCCAATGCCTAGTTTTAATATTGCATTCTATTTGTTTTAAGTAAATTGCATGATTGAATTGCTAGAGTAGAATGATAGAAGTGTATTGATGTCTTGTTTAGCAAGAGCATCAAGTTGAGTTTATCCAACTCTATTTAGTAGTATCATCACTCAATGTAGTTGCTTAGTCGCTAATAAAAATTGGTGCTATCTCTGGAGGAACCCCATTTGAAAAGTGGTGACTTGAACTTGAAACTTGAATTGGAGATTGCTCCTACGAAATGGTTTTTATGAAAGAAATCAATCTTGACTAAGAACTATGAAATGTATTTCTCAATGACAACGAGTGATGTACCATGGGAGCCAACCATACGAGAATATTTAGATGCGAGATTAAAATGTACGGTTTTTTCTATCTACATGTTTTTTGCTAGAGTTGATTATTCGTTGAAAATAATACGGCTTGAGGTCGTGATGGTTATAAAACCATGGTAGGTAAAAAAACCAGGACATCTTCGTCCGTCAAAAAGATCCTTCCTCGTCCGTCCGTCGGCTGGACCGATACCGCGCAAAGAAAACCGCCGTAGCGATCTCCTAGCAGAAAAAACAGCACCCTTGAGCGATCCAAAATCCCGCATAAGGAAAACAGAAAACCGGCCAAAAGGAGAAAAACCAGGAAGGAACGGTCCGTCCCGTACGCCCCGCGAGTCTTGTCTGTTGTCGTGTTACCGAGGTGGTACTAAGAGTGTTTGTTGTTTTTCATCTCGATGGGTCGTACTAAGTTTATAAGTCAAAAAGCCTTTCGGCCCGGACCAAGGTGCCCCTGCGAACCTTCCTATTCTCGAGCAGGCCAAGAAACTATGGTTGTTCGCCCGAGTCACACCTGCTTCACAAGCAGCAGGTACGTAATTCTTAAAAAAAACAGCAGATACGTAGGCGTCATGTTTCTTGCCAGGTTTCCAAGATAGCAGAGCACAGCACAGAGCAAGCAGATTAGAATCTTTTTTGCTTAATTAACTAGCATACGAGATAAATGTATTTAAGTGCTCAAAGCTATGTATGATTGAACCAGCTATTTTGTTTGAAGGGCAACGTAACGTTTATGCGATCAGTGGAATGATACATCATTTTTTCATTTTTCATTTTTAGAAGAGATTTCTAGAAGAGGAGAGATGCGATCAGATTGTAGTTGGAATATCTCGGCCAACTTATGGCTACGGTGGGGAGAACGAGCAAGATTGATATCGGTGTTGAATGATACTACGCGGCAATTTTGGCTTTTTGGAACGTTATGGGTGTCCACATTACAAGACTATCAAATTGTTTGTGTAGCTTTGATCAATTTAAGCTCTGAATATACATAATAATTTACAAGCGTACGCGCTATGGATGGTGCTTCCGCACCCTGGACTAGATCTGCATCTTAATTTGCGGTTGGATAACACTAGACTTAAATTATCTTATGATCTCCATTATTATATATTTGAACTGATATTTTTTTCATGATTGCAAGGTACAAAAAATGGTAAATCAAGCAGAACGTGCCATTAGGACTATACTGAAATATGGGTTTAAATATAGGACATGTTGTTCATTTGATTTAATTTGGTCGTAGTAACACATGGATATTATGCTATCTCAACTGCACTTATTCAAGGAGGTAGATGGTACGCCGGACTCATCGATGCAGGTACCTCCGCGGTAGGTGCATACCTCTGGATCGGGCAATCGACACAGACAAGTTGGACGCAGTTCCGTGCTGCGCCACCACATCTCCAAAGAGAAGATGTCCTTGGGTACATTAGAAAACTTCCCCTTTGGGAGAAACATAACGTCCGACCATCGGGTTGGGATCAAAATCAACCAGAGCAGCGCAAAACAGAGTTAAAGGGCATGCTCTTTAACTTTATTTTGCGTTGTTGGCACATAGCGAGACCAATTTGATACTTATGTTGGACTTCGCCACCAATCGTGCTTTGGTGGAGGAGCTAATCGAAATAGAGCGAATGAAGGCTATGGTTATATGGCTCGATCGATTTTGGTGTCAAATTCACCTTGCACCAAAGTTTCTCATCCAATAGTTGATTTGTTTTCCCGTTGCGTCATCGATTTGTTCCGTTCGCTTATTAGGTTTTGTTTCATCCGCAGCTGCTTTGTTCTCCGTAGGTCACCCAAAAAACATTGCATCGTACCCATCCTGTTAGAACTCTCCGTCCACGACTATGCATAGCATATCATATCAGAATTCTTTTCCAACTCTTGGACCGGACGGTCTCATATAAGATCAAACAATCGAGCGAGAGCAATTAGGATGTAGGATGAGGCCATGGACGACGACGAAAGATCGACGATAGCAACAACTCTCGTTCCGATCTACTCGTCATAACAATGCGAGAACCTCGCCGATGGCAGCCATGGCCACGAGCCAGCCGACCATCAGGATAGTGGTTTAGTTCGTGGAAGATCTTGTGGCTCCCATCGCGTACCCCAGCCCCATGGCGAGCTCATGCCATAATGTTAGGTAGCACTCGGGGTGTCCCCAGGTTGAGCCGCATCGGGTGCACCGTGCAGCACTACAGCACCAACTTGAAGAGCCTGGCCCATATGTGTCGGAGGCGCGGCGAGGATTGCGTGGGTGGTAGGAGGGCGGCGAGAGCAGCATGATGGCCGACAGGGCGAAGAAGACAATGTCGACCCACAGGACGGCGGAAGATCAGTGTCAACAAGACCTCGCATTCTGATCTGCTCGTCACAACAATGCAGACATCGCGCAGATGGCAACCATGTTCATGAGCCGGCAGATGAAGATGGTTCTTTAGTGCGTGAGATAGCGGACCAGCACAAGCATGAGGATGATCTGGTGGTTCCCGTCGTGTACACCAAGCGCCATGGAGAGCTCTGGTGGCGCCCGTCGCGTAGTGCCATGGAGAGCTCAAGCCACAGTGCCAGGTAGCACTGTATTGAGCAACATCGCGTGCAGGTGGGGGTCGAGAGGCGCTGCGGATCCTCTGCACGGCTGGCGTCCGGCGGAGGGGAGTCCTGCCGGTGGATCTGATCCAGTCGTGGATGTGGGGGCCAGAGGCGCTACGGGTCCTCTACAAGGCTGGTGTCGGCGCCCAAATCGCACAACATCTAGACTGCGCCGCCAGCTCTCTGTCTCTCTCTCTCTCTCGTCTATCTCATGGAGCACGGCGCGGCCAACATCGGCGCCAAAATCATACAGCGTGTCGTTGTCGATCCTCCCGACTGCTAAGATGCGGCTCTGCACGGCCACCGGCGCGCTCTCTCCCCTCTATCTATAGTTCTCCTTTGCACGGTGGCCGTACACGAGCACAAGCAGATGACGATCATTTGCATCCTCTCTTTGATAGATTATGTTCTTGGTTCTTGAATAGTCGCAGATTTGTGATGCTACCGATATTTGGACTACCTCAATGAAAACAATATTGTAACAACTCAGAAATTGTAATCCACTTCTTATTAAATAAAGTGCCAAATTTTAGACCCAGATAAAACTTTTTATCTATTATTTCATGCATACATGTATTTTCTATTATATGTCTTTTATGATTTCATGTGTGATATTTTTGGTGGTGCATTGGTTAGTTAATTCTAAGTTAACCACCAGAAGCAATTGAGAAGAATTATAAGAACCAAAGAAAGAAGAAACAAAAGAAAGAAAGAAAAAGAGAAGAATAAGATGATCTAGGAAATCTGTTTGACTACCCTACTTTGAGCCCTTGGATTAAGAAATCTACAACTCACCTCAGTGTTTGGCCAGTAAGTTGAGCTTAACCAAGTCATATACTCACTCAACCAAGAAGTTACTAATCAAAATTCAAACCAGAGCATCACTCAAACTTCAACCAAAGTTTGAATCTGAAACAGTGACTATACCAAAAATTTGAAATAAGATTTGTGCAAAACCTGCTATTTCTCCAGAACAAAAATATGACTGGAAACCTTGGCCAATATGTTGATCACCCAAAGTGGAATATTTCAAAAATTCAAATTTAAACTTCTTGCGAGCATTTCGTCGAACACCTGGCAGGTGAAATCGAGCAAAATCTTGCTTCACTGTGATGATCACTGTTCTTGCTCGCCCTAGCACTATCGCCATGCTCCTGGGAGACGCCGCGGTCGAGCCCAGCGCCCCCAGCCCCGACCCGAGCCGTGAGAAAGGGAGGAGACGAGAGAGCAGCACCCAGGACCCCCCTCTCTTCTTCCCAGCATTCTGCACGTCGCCGACCACCCTGCCCTCGCCAGCGCCGACCCACAGCATGCCGCAGCCGAGACCGAAGCCCCCCAGCACGCGAGCAAGGCCGCCGTGCCCAGTGTCGCTCGACGCACGCGCCCAGGGCCCCCGCTCCGGCGAGCTTCTGGACGCTCTCTTCCTCGACGCTCCGGCCTATAAAAGGCCCCGCCGATCAAACGAACCAACGCACCCCGTCCCCAGCTACCTCCCAGACACGCCCGTTTCGCCCCGCTTGCTCTAGCTCGACGACGCCAGCTCCACCGGCGCGGTACTGGACGTGGAGAGCACCGCCACGATCGACCACCTGGAAGCCAGCCGCCGCTGGGAATCGGAGGAGGAGCATCGCCGCAGCCGATCCCGCACGTCGCCGTCGAGATCTTCTTCCCCTACGCATGTCGCCGTCGCCGTCGTCATCTTCACTGCAACGCCGGTGAGCTTCCCCCGTCTCCGTCGACACGATGACTGTGAACCGTTAGATCTAGATCGGACGATAGCATACCGGTTCGGGATTCTAAATAGATCTGACGAGTAGGACCCCCCTGTCAGGTCTCGTTTTTATTTCCCCCGCCGGGCGAAACGTTTTCTGGGCCGGCCCGTTCGGGCTCTGTTCAGATTTGGCCCGGTGCGGTTGAGATTCGGTCCGTTTCGTTTTTAATATTTTCCCGCCCGTTTGAATTAATTCAAATAACTTTCAGATATGATTTTCAAACTTAAATTCCAAGAGTTTTACAAATCCATTTGTAGCAAATAAATATGCGTTGGAAAGCTTATGAAATACTCTACACAGTAGAACTGGTTAGAATTCAGAATAAGTTAGGAATTTATTTGGATATGAATAGTGTGACCCTAGCTTTGTTAATCATAGAAGATTTCTAGAAAATTGTTTAAGCCTCCTAAAATCATGAAATTTAAATTGTGAACCCACCAATGACATCCCTTACTGTTAGTCAACTCTAATCAACTCAAACCTTGTTAGTGTTATCAATTAGACCCTAACCCAACTCTAGCTCGCCCAGCCGGCCTTGCACCACCACCGCGAACAGCCACCGCCGGAGATCGTCTAAGGGAGGGAACAGGCGTGGCGGCGCAGGTCGACCGGACGGTGGCGGCTGATGGAGGCAGGAAGGGGAATTCGATCTGGGTGGGTGCGAATCACAGACTCGGGGAGGAATCGTCGGGGAAGAATCAATCGACCGGACCCGGGACTGCGGTGGACGGCGAGGGCGAGGGAGGAAGAGAAGATGGGGATCGGGCCAGGGATTGGTCTACCTCCGATTTTTTCTGCGATCGGACGCTTTTGGGTTTTCTTGATGGACGACGGTTTTTTATGACATACCGACCGGTTTTTTGACGTACCATGATTTTCTAACCATCACGTCCTTGCTACGATGCTACACTAAATTAAATGAAAAAACTTTTATGTGTATTGCTATAACTGATGTGAATAAAAATTTAATGTCTTAAAAATTAAATATCAAGAAGTCAGAAAAGTGAACAGCAGCTAGCTCCCATTCCTTTTCCAAATCTTGTGAAACTCACCTTCATGGTCAAAATGACTACACACAGGCATTTGGCCAGGTCGATTATTTAGAATCTGAAATCCTTTAAGGCACATATCCGTGCGTTGCAATAGGTTAAATTTATTATTGAAAAATAGTACTTCCTTCGATCGGAAATAAGTATTGGTGACAACAAATATTTTTTCATCAACACTTATTTCTGATCGGAGAGAGTAGTATTTTATTGACAGGACAACAAATATCTTTTTCATCTACAGATGTTCTTGTATATCCTCTCTCCTTGTATCACATTTACATAAATATTCTAATAATATTTTGTACAGTAACTAATATTGTGGAACAAGAAGGTGAACAATCCTATTTCTCTTTGCCTAATTTCTTCGGGGCCATTGCTGCATAGGCCAAATGGAGTAGTTTGGCTTATGAAAACCAACTCCATATTGCCTCTCGATCAACCCAAACCAATATAAGATGCTATACGTAAGCAAAGCAAATGCAAAACTGCACACCTCGCGCGTATCCTCACCTGAGCATGCCATGCTCTCACACTCTTACCGACCAAAGTAACACCGCAATGGGCCATCATCCATCAGGTCACACCCCTATTCCCCCTTTCCTGGTTCCGGCTAGACGATGGGCGGGGCACTCCGTCAGCTAGATGTGCCCCAATTGGTGACTCCGCAGCTGGTTGTGCGCCATCGCATCCGAGTGGCTCCATGTCCCCATCCATCTTCTCCTCTCTCCGCGCATGCCGCAGCAATGACACATCTCGTCTATTGGCTCGCGGCGCTACTCGCGTGTGTAGGAGTGGCCTTGCCACTCAAATGTCCTATTCTTTCTCTCCCTGCTCCTCCTCTGATATGGTTTTGGCACCACCAAACGTGTGATACTTGTTAGTGGATTCCAGTACTTTGCTCAGTTGAGCCTCTCTATGCCTCCCTAGTACCAAGTTGATGATCCAGTGGAGCTTCTATGCCTGGCCATGGTTCTGTTGCCTCTGTGTCCGGCTAACAGCGATGATGGCAATGTCTCTCCGCTCATCGGATCAGGTGAAGACTGAAGGTGCTCTTCAGCTCTGCACCATGGGCTAGCGAAAGGGTTTGGAGAGCTACAGAACAAAAAACCATATCCAGTGCGAGGAGCACGGATTCGAGCTCTCCAAGGCCAGATTTTTCGCAGGTAGATGCTTTAGTGTTTAGTCTACACCCCGCCGGTGGACGTCGCAGCCCCTCCCTGTCGGTGGACTTTGTGATCTCCATCGCCTCCGGCCCTTTTTCCACAGTCGGAGGCACAACCTCCATCCTGTACGCCCCTTCTTCCGCTACTGGACGGCTCGGCCTCCATCCCCGCTGTCGGACGCGCGCTCCTGTTGGATCATGCGGAGGAGGTGAGGCTGCGGTGTCGCCAGCTTTTCTCTTAAGGGTTCTCCAACACGACGCGGCGGTGGTTCGGTGGCACGGGATACCCTCGGCAAAGGGTCGGGATGGGGCGCGGGGGCGGAGGGTTCACTTCCTCCAATCCCTCCTCTGTGTACTTCGCCGCCGACAAGGAAAGCCAATGGGCGTGGGCGAGAGGTCCTACGATCGAAAAAGGGAACGGACGAAAATAAGCTGGTTCTTTTGACATACGAAGGGGGTTAGCCGGTTTTTTTACCTACCACGGTTTTTGAACCATCACGACCTCAAGCCGTATTATTAGTTGAAAAATCAAATGCCCTAGATGTGAATAATACGGCTATATCAAATAAATTTAATAAACATCGATGAGTTATTATTAGGTATATATATTTTATTTGACAATATACATTTTTTGTCTCTATATATGTATTGCTTTATTTTTGTGGATTATATATGAATTGCTTTCATAGATCATGAACATGATATAAATTAATATTCTCTAGCATCAAACATAACCACCCACATAGGCTACAACAGTGGCGGAGCTGCATGGTGACTATGTGGTCAAGCGACCACACAAAGAAATTGATAAGCAGTAAAATTCAGCTTTGAATACCCATAATTGATCCCATAAATTCTCATTTTTACATCACTTTGTATCCTTTTGAGCTTTGACATCACTTGCGGCTTGTCCCAGCTCCGCCACTGGGCTACAATGCGATGTTGTTGGAAGGTATAGCACCTTACCAACACAAAAAATATTATAAAAAATTAAACTGATCGTGGCAATGCACGGATTATTCAACAACCAATTTTATTACTTCCTCCATACCGGATTATAGGGCAATTACGCACTTCGAGACAAACTTTAACCTTTAACTTTAGTTTTAAAAAGATATATTAAATAAAAATTATACCATTTGATTCATATTTAAAAGATCTTTCCAATGGTATAATTTTTATGTCAAATATCTTTAACTAAAATTAATAGTTAAAGTTTATCTTAAAATATATAATTGCCTAATAATTTGGTATAGAGGGAGTAGCGCTTCCAAATAATAGTGTATAACCATATATTCAGTCTATTCATTTTTAACTAGCACTGAGTATCACCTAATACTAATTTGATATTTTTAATTTATGTGGATTGTGTTTAGATGCTCATGTGATAAATCTTAACAACATAAATGACAACATGAATCACATTGATTGTTTGTGCACCGTTAGCTTCACCTTCTTGCTATTTGCTGGATGTTTCTGTAGAGGCTTTTTGTATGGCTTCCATACCTTGGAAGTAATTTATTAAGCTTAGTGGGTCTATTCAAGCTTTAGATTGCAATCGGCAATTTTTAGAACTTGGTATGATAGCTTGAATATAAGTAGGCCCTCCTCATTATTGTGCGTGTTTTTTTGTATGTGTGTCTTTCTAGGTATTCTATCTCTGACTGGGAGGTGAGGAAATATCACCATATTAAGGAAGCATGCATAAGGTGATATTGGTCGAAACAACCAAAAGTGGCACACAAATACATGTTTGTGAATTACAATAATGTTTTGATCAACATCTCTATTTTTTTTCCATGACAACATTATGAGAATTTAAATATATTTGTGAAAAATTATCAAAAGCCCGTAGCAAAGCACGGGCATTCAACCAGTTACGCATAATATGGGGTATCAGACTAGGTCTCGATCGAGCCCAATGTCCTCGTCTTCTGCTGCTAGTTCTTCTGCCGCTGCCGCTCCAATCGGCGTCGCTGCTTCGATCTCCACCGCCGCCGGCATGAGTTCCTCTGGTGCCTCCGGTGTTGCTCCCTCCTTCGCCGCTCTTCCAGCGAACCTCCGCGCACTGCTTTCCGGGAATCCCGTGAGCGAGATGGCAGGTCTACAGGCGATCTCAGTCGGCCCGACCATGCCCTTCCTCCCGTCGCCAACTACTCTGACGATGGCGCCATATGTATAGCTCCAGCGCCCTTCTCGATGCCTTACTCGGCATCGTCAGCCATGGCGCCCCTGCGTCCTCAGGTCACGGAGCTGCCCGCCTCAGCGCTCCTGCCATATACGCTAACCGGCGCGGCTGTGGTTGACCTGGACGGTCTCGCCGCGGATGCATCTGAGCGTGGTTCGGGTCCGTTCCACCTTACACACCTGATCACGGCGCGACTCTCGCCGGACAACTACCTCCTATGGCATGCGTAGCTTCTTCCGCTTCTCCGCAGCCGCCACCTCGAGGGCTACATCGACGGCTCCTTCCCGTGCCCGCCGAAGCTGGTGTCGGCGGTCACCGCAGCGGGCATTCATGTATCTGCACCGAATCCCGCCCATCGCGCGTGGGTTGCCCAAGACCAGGCAATTTTGTCGGCCATACAATCCTCCCTCACTGAGGGGGTTGCCGGTCTCGTGGTCTTCGCCGCGTCATCACTTGACGCCTGGATGACGCTCGACAACAGTTTTTCGTCACAGTCTACGGCTCAGTCTATGGCCATCCGTCAGCAGCTCGGTGATATGAAGAAGCATGACCAGTCCGCCTCCGTTTACTTCAATAAAATCAAAGCCCTTGCCAATACACTTTTGTCGATCGGTGAGCCTCTTCGCGACTCGGAGTTCACTGGCTTTGTCCTCAACGGACTTGACAAAGAATACGACTCCCTCATCAAAGCGGTCACCAACGCTGGTGGCATGCCGTCGCGTGATCTCCACAATCGGCTCCTCTCCACGGAGCAACGCGTCGAGGCGCGATGTGCCGTTGATGTGGTCTCTGATGCCTCTGCCCATGCGGCGTCCCGGGGCGGCGGTGGTTACCGCCCCGTTGCTCCTCATCCTGCTGGCCCGTCTGCTCCTGGTGGTGGGAGGCCACCCTCGACTGTGCCTCAACAACAATATCAGTCGCGGCCTCCTACCCCTCCCAACAACAACAACAACAACGGGGGGCGCCAGCGCCCTATATGTCAGCTATGTGGTATCATTGGCCATCTTGCCTCTCACTGCCATAAGCGCTTCAAGCGGGACTTCCTGGGTATTGGTAATGACGGTCGTGGCAATGAGCGTCAGGCTGCCATGGCAACCCAAGGCTACACTCCGGACTACCCCATCGATCTGGTCTGGTACGTGGATACTGCAGCTACGGACCACCTGACAAACTCCCTTGGTCATCTGTCGACCCAGGAGCCCTACCGCGGCACCGACTGGGTCCACACCGCTGATGGTTTAGGTATGCACATTACACATATTGGTCAGACATCACTTCTTGCATCATCATCTCGTGCACTTCATCTTCGTAATGTTCTCCGTGTTCCCTCGGTCACTCGTAATTTGCTCTCCGTTCCTAAATTTACTCGTGATAATGATGTCTTTGTTGAATTTCACCCTTTTGATGTCTTTGTCAAGGACCGAGTCACACGGGACATACTCCTTAGAGGTCGATGCCGCCTAGGTCTCTACTCATTGGATGTGCCTGCAATTCCTCAGGCGTTCAGTGGTGTACGTACTTCGTCTTCACACTGGCATTCGCGTCTTGGTCATCCCGCATCTCCCATAGTGAGTCATGTTCTTCAACAACATGATCTCCCCACCACCCCTATTAGTTTAGTGGAATGCCCGTGCGTTGCAACGGGCTAACTATAATTGTTGATGTACCTAACAATGTGTTAAAGCGTGCGTCAATGTGACGGGTCGAGCTTGAAAAAAAAAAGCTAAAGCAATGTCGGTGCCTCCTCTCACCATCCAAACACGCAATCTCGCCCGATCTAAAACACCGATCAGAAAAGAACCAACCTGGATATTTTCAAGCAGTAGCAAGGCAGCGGGGTTCCTACATGTCCCATCCCGCAGCAGCGGATGGAGGAGGAAGGAAGTCACTCCCTTAGCACCATTGACTTTGTCACGAGGAACATTGATCGCCTCCTATGTCGTGAGAGCAAGGAAGGGGTAACCACTCTCTTCTTTTACAAATAAGAGAGGAATACCCACTTCATCTTCTCCCAGATAGATGAACTTTTGCTGCCATTACTACCAAAGGTGATTCAAAATATTGAAAAATTGTTTCGAAACACCGTTATTTTGGACGTTTGCCAAAACACACCACCTGATTGTATCTTAGATTTGGATCATTTTGTTAGAAATACATTTTTTTGATCTCAGTGTTTTAGGAAAACACATTTCCATGCATTATGAGGCATATCTCTTCACCATTTAATGGAATATAGGAAATGTCAATAATTCAATTTTGTAATCCAGGAACAATGGACAAATAGTTTGGATTGAACTGTACAAATTATTTAAATATATATACGTATGAATATATGTTGGTAAGAAATCTATTGCATTATGTGAAGTAACAACCAGTTTTTCACTTTTTGTGGTATACTTACTGGTCCATCGAATAAAATTAAACTACTTGCCTCCTGAGAATCGAGAAGTCTATGTGACGGATCATTTTTTTAATGCTCACAGCTATACCCGTATCTACATCTGTTTTCTCCCGCTTGGTAAGACTCATTTGGCCGTCACTAAGCTTTTGGGCGAAAAGTGTTCTAAAAATTCAGAAATATTTGGCTATTAAAATTCCCTAAACCGAGTCAGCTAGAAGGCCTAGCAAGGCCCAGAAGCCACCAGCCAGGAAGGCCCAAACGTGGTTGATGTTCTCCCTGCCGTCCTGTCCCTACACGAACGTAATGATCGCCCTAGTGAAGCCTTGCGTTCCCCTCGATGCGCCACCAGGAATGCAACCTAGCGCGTCAGCACTTCACCGACTGCCTCCCTTTCGTGACGCTCGCGCCCTCGTGCAGGTCTTCCTTGTGAGTCCAATGCCGTCAGCTTCGCCGCTAGCCTATTTCCGCTCTCTTTTATCCTCGCTCCAAACCAAGCCAGCAGGGCAGCTACGCAGCAGTGGGTGATGCAGGGGTTGCGCGAGACGGCTGCGACCTCTATTGGGCTGGCGCACCTTCCTAGAGCTACTGCGGTCCGCCATGATCCGACTGAGGCCCTGCAGCAAGCGGTCTCGACCCGGCTGCGACCTGGCTTCCACCGTCGCTATGTGCCTCCGCCGACGCCGTCCTCCCCTATTCCTCCTCGTGTGCGGCGGCTGCCGGCTTCCTCTGGCGAGGATCCCCGAGCCCACCACCTTCCTCTACTCCGGCGTTGCCGCCTTGCCGGCCCTGCCCTGGCTGCCTGTAGTCTGGCGCCTGATGCCTCCTAGCGTGGTAGTGCCCTGCGGTGTGGAAGCGAGCATTGACATGGTTTTCATGTTCGGGACGGACGCTGGTTTATTTGACATACGAAACTTCTGGTTTTTTTATATACCACGGTTTTCTGACCATCACGTCCTCTAGCCATATTATTAGTAGAGATAATGCTATTTAACAAATCTACCAAAAACTAAAAAATGCCAGTAAAATACATTTTCAGTCAATGTGTAAGTACTAAACAAATTCTACTTCTCTAAAAGTAAAACAATGGCCAACAAAGTGTAATTCAATGAACATTTGCAAATTGCAAATAGCAATGATCCGGATCTTCAGATAGGTACTGCAGCTATTTTTCATAATACTGCTCCCCACAAACACTTACAAATTGCAAATTTGTCCGGCTCTTCAGATAGCTTTGCCTGAACAGCCACCGATCTATCTCGAAGCTGGTCATATTGCCATGTTAATTAATCAGTGATAGAAAATTATGATACTGTTGTATGCTTTCGCCCACAAGGGAAAATAGAGAGAGCTTCTAGAGACAAGCAGCAATCAGGGGCAGTCGGGCAGAGCAAACGGAGCGGCAATCTCACAGGGCAACCCGAGTTTGTGCCTCGTTCGGCCTGTAAATTCTAGCGTTTCTTGCCTCTTTCAGCCAATGATTGATGACAAAACGCACCTGCGTAGCATACCAGCAGCACAGCCGAAGCGCTCCCTTTTATTTTTTGGAAGAACACTGCAACTTTATTAACTCATCACACCACCAATTCAATCAGCATTAAGGCTGTTTTGAAGGAATACTTGGCTCTGCTCAATCGCTTCCTTCGGTCATAGCTATCTCCATGTTAAGTGATTGCTTCACATTATCTGCAAGATTTGTACTGAAATGAATTGTAGTCTGATGAGGAACATGACAGACTTACACCTCTGAGCCTGCTGCTCCTCAAGTTCCATTGTCCTAGTACTAATATACACCACTTCTTCCTCTAAACGCAGCACACAGAAGAGAAACACACTCAAACAAGAAGAGATTGGTATTGGATTTTCCAAAATCTAAGGCGAGGAACGCACGGCGATGGACTCGAGAATCCCGCGAGGCCGCGACGCGCTCCTCCTATTCACCATGGCGATGGCTGCCCTTCCGATCTCCCCGACACGACGCTACGGGGGCCGCGCCAGTAGCTGCCCCAGAACCTCAGATTGACCTCCCCTCCTCTTCTCCCCTAGTGTGGGCGCTGCGGCGTGGCATGGCGGAGGAGGGCGTGGTTGGGGTGCAGAGGCGGAGGAGGCCGAGGTGAGTTGAGCACCGCGCGGAGGCGACCGACTTTTTGACGTGGGACGGACAGGCCGATTTTTTTGACGTACCAAAAAAGACCGGTGGTTTTTTTGACCTACCACGGTTTTTGAACCATCGCGTCCTCAAGCCATATTATTTTAGTTAATAATACGGCTTAAGGTCGTGATGGTAATACGTTTTCGCCCGTCCAAACTTTACGCTTTCGTCCGTCTGCCAGTTGCGTCTCGCCAGAAAATTTCGTTCAGATAGGAAGATTTCTTTTACCAAATCCGATCCCACCACATAGAAAAACACCACACGTACCTCCGAAACAGAGTTCGATTCGAACCAATAAACCGTAGCTTGATAGGCATTGGCCGGCTGCAACCGCACGTACGTTTCTCTACATATTCGTATCTATATATTTGCTCGGTCGTCATCGAATCGCCAACACGACAAGGCTGTCCCAATAAATTCTACTCGCATGACACATTCCATCGCCACGTTGGAGGCACATAGGCGCATCACCTCCAATGCCACGAATCCTTTTGAGAGGAGGGTTGAGAATCCCGATTGCCTCTCACAAAACCTGTTCATTCTCTGTTCGATATGCACCGCCAAACAATAGCATGACGGTGCTGGTGGAGGATAACCACGCCATGGATGGTACGGCTCAACTGTACGCGACAAGAGCTAGGACTTGCCCAAAGACGAAGGTCATGGCTGCATCGTGATCGCTGCCTGGACCTTACCTCCGCCGCAGGCTGCGAGACTGTGCTGCTGGCCTAAGTCGAGCGTCCTTGCTTGCCACCCACAAAGTTTGTTCGTCAACCTGCAGGCATACGCCGTCGCTTGTCGCTGATGGCCTAAAAAATTATAAAGCAGCAGAGTAGTTCCATGCTGTTCCGTTCGGATTGTCTCGAAACAGTCATGAGGAACCTGCCCTCCTGGTCCATGCTGACGGGAATGGAGCAAGGGAAGGAGTAGAGGAGTTTCATCGCGTTAAGTAAGCAACAAAATCTCGCTTGCAGGTCAAAGCATTGTATGAAGTCTGTGAAAACCTCAAGTTGAGAATGTATGGCAAGAAGATGTGCACGATATTCCCAAGAAGAAGAAGCGGTGAGATTTGACTACACAATCAGTAGTTAGATACTATAAAGGAGAACACAGCTTTACAAACAACATGGAAGGAACATTTATACTACAGCCAAACGAAAGATATTTTTTCTAAACCAGAAACAAAAGATATCAGGTCTTAGCTTGTAATCCAAGCAGGGAAGACGTTTATAGTTTTACAGGTACAGAAAATTAATCTCATTAGATAGTGTGTAAGTCGCTTATTTTGAAAAATATTTCAAATGGAGAAAGTACAAATTAAATAAGACTTCAACGTATAAACTCGACGTAATAGTTTGACATAAGCATGTTTTAATTCGGGAGCTCAATGAAGCAGTTTGACGCAAAACATGATATTTTTTTTGCGAATCAGAGAGCTTTATATATTAATCGACATGATTACAATCACTCCGAAGAGTATCGGCAAGAAAAAGTGGGCTATAGTTCATTCACAGGCATCTCCTCCTATCACCACTAGCTTGTGCATATAAATGAGTACCATTATTAGCATCGCGCCCAACAAAAGAAATGCAAAAGCTAGAGAAAGCTCTCCTAAGATCTCTAATTTCCTAACAAATTGGCAGCAGCTCTGATCTATTCTCACCAATAGCGTTACAAAGATCAACTACTCCCTCTGACCCATATTATCTTTCGCAAATACAGATGTATCTAGACATATTTTAGTGCTAGATACATCAACATTTACGAAAGATAATATGGATCGGAGGGAGTACCTCTCTGGCATCGTTTTCAAGAATAACATAAATGTACCCTTTATCTCTGGCCATGATTGCACCATCTCGAATCGCTAGCATCTACATAATCCGAGCACCGGCAAACTGCTCATGCCACATTGCTTGGGCTCTTAGGAGAGTTCCTTGATTATCTCGCACCATCAGCCATGTACTTCCCGATGTAGTTTCCCAGATAAAACTGGCATCAATATTAATTTTGATTACTCCAGGATCAGGTGGCTTCCAGCGATCATTTCTTCTATGCTATTTCTTGGTCTTTTCTTTTCCCAAACATGATCTTTTTATAGAAGTATACAAATGATGTTTTTTAAATTTATTTGATATACCCGTAGCAACGCACGGGTATTGTGATAACAACTAATATTTATCACAAACCATGAATATTTTCAAACTAGGGCAATATTTTCACTAGATGATGGTTTAAAGCCGTATTATGTCACTATTCTGGTTTTTCGTCTAGTGGAATGCCCGTGTGTTGCTACGGGCTTTTAAATTTTTTTCGCTACATCGATGGTCGTTTAGTTTCGCTGGCTTTTACCCGCGTGGGCTTCTATAAGATAATGAAAAGCTCTCTCTTTACAATAAAACGTGAACCGCGGGAGCCCACCCTTTTTCGTTTTCTGCCGTCACTGGGTGGCCGCAGGGGAAACACAGCCTAGCCGCCTCTCGGGAAAGGGGGGGGGGGGCGGGTGGGGGATGGGCCTACCTATCCCGAGGGAGCAGCTGAGAGGTTCCATATGCTGAGCTGAAGGGCAGAACTTCAGTGCGTGATCGTAGTATGTCACCTCGTCTCGTCCTCGCAGCATTAATTTTATGTTTAATATTAAATTATATGTTATTTTTTCAAACATGCATAGAAGATTAACGATAATTTTTTTTGCACACCTCATTTGATTTTTTGAACATACTATTTTTAAAAAATCTTCTAAATTGTGTTTCCCTTACTAAAATGATACAACATAATTATCCACATTTACATAACAATAATTCATAACATTTTTTAAGTATACAATTTTTTATTGAGAATAAATTTATAATCTTTAATTTTGGTCATGTATTAAATAAAATTCATGCGTTGCCGCCACCTCTCTAGATGTAATAGTTATACTCTCTATCAATGACAATAGAAGATTTGTTGATATAATATGTTTAGTCCAAGACATAATTTTCGAACTACCAACATAATTGTTGTTTTATCATTTTGTGATTCACAAAATTGAATTATTACTAATTATTACCCAAAATATATACAATATTTGGATATTATATTCAAAAAAGCATAATAATTTTTTGAATACGGGTTCTCATATTAACCATTTGTTTAAATTTAAGTAATACAATTAGAGGTAAAATATGATAAAAAATTAGCAATTGGAGAGCACCAAAGGTGGTATGAAAATAAATAATTTCATTTCTAATAGGAACCACGGAGACTAAATCTAAGAACATCAAGCTTTGTTGGAACACAGTGATATCTCCAAATCGCTAGAAAATTGTAGGACATTAAATCATTACTGTCTCTTGATTTACAAATCATTTCATCTACGTCTCCTTAAATATGAATCAAAAATAGATAAATAGTTCTCCAAAAACTACAAGTAAAAGCTTGAACTTCCAAAAAAAAACAAGTAAATGCCGTCACAAGCATAAACTTTCTTTAATCCAATGGACCAAAGAAAAATCTTGCACCGGCGCAATTTTGCATTCAGTAGATTGATATGTAAGAAAGGTAGTAAATTTATACTTCTAGTTCTGGAAAAAACATATGAATAGATCCTGCGGAACTTTAGTCAGCTTCTTTAAAACCTAGTGATTTTAAGGATGACATGAGAATAATATTCAGAATATTGTTTCTAGCACATCCAACCAAATTTTGATGCACCGACCATGACCATAATTATATTACACTGTAAACCTGGCTAGGCATAATTATAGTTGTAGCTAGTGATGCAGCGTTTATTAACTGTCAGTAATAACTTGATGAGGCCATATATTTTGGTTAAAATAGTTCGTTCAGAGCATCAATTTGTGCAATTTAACCCTGATTAAGCCAAAAAAAAGTGTTGTTATCAGCAAATGAATAAGTGCACAAGAACAATGCATTAGTCCCAAGTAAGGCACATAGTCCTATGCCAGAAAATAGATAAGATGATTATGGCTTTCAAAATAAATAAAAAGATTTTACTTTTTAGTAAAACCAAGTATCAGTACAGACTGGAAAAACTACCGGTGTTCTCAATAGAATTGCCAGAGAGTAATAAATTATGAAGCAAGTGAACTTTTGCAAAGCACCTCTTCACATTGAGAAGAACTGCAAACCATCATTCAAGGTAGAATAACAAGTTTAAAAGATGGTTAAACAGAATATTTGTATCAAAAGTATGCATGAAAAAGGACAATTAATTTAGTAGTCCTTTAAAACCCAGGAGAAAGAAACACGCCTATGAGATAAACACCACACCGTTAAAAATCATCTAGAATCCGTCAGCTAAAAACCCAAAAACCCATGCAACATAATATTTTCAGCCATCATTGCCCCAACCACATAATACAAATCAATCCTCTATCAACATCGTAAAATATTTAGCATTAATCTATGCAATCTATTGCTATCAACTCATAAAGAAAGACCTCTAAAAAAACTCAGATAGAAAGATAGCAACAAGCTTCTATTAGGGGCAACAACCTAATTGACTAAAGGTCACAGATTGGCGGCTCTCTCCGACGTATTCCTCACCCACAAACCTAGTGTTGCCGAGCTCAGCAAGAAACCTCGAATCACAACCTAGTTATAGAAACCCTAGTGGCACAGGTGTAACTGTGTGCCTGCAATCCCTCACATGTCTGATAGATAAGCTAAAAAATTGTGTGATTGTTGTTCTATTACACAGGAGCCCATAATTTTTTTTTTTTGGAATTTTACTGTTTCAAAATGAGTGAATTCCAGCACCATTAACAATTAATTACCAAAGACTCCTATTGTTATTCTCTTAAACATAAGGCCATAACACAAAATTATTGGAATGCTGATTCAGAATGAGTGAATTCCAGCATCCATCAATAATAATAATTACCAAAGACTCGTAGATAATCTTCAGTTACTAAGAATATGCAGTTGTCACATATGCATCTCAAGTTCTCTGTCGCAACCAAGTCTAAATTGTCACTCTCAAGTCTTAACTATCAAACTGTAAACATGCAGCCAAGATTCAGCTACCAAGTTAGAGAAGAGAAAAATAAAATTGTACAACCTCCAACTGGCAGCAACAACAGAAGCAAAATAGCAGTTTATTTACATCACCTATTTCAAATCACTTACTGCTCGAGATCGAGAAAATAATGAAGGCCAGAGGCGAGGCTACATATTGAAGCTCGACCCACACCTTTGTAAGGAAGAGATGGAGGTCAGACCCGTTGGCTGAAGGCCAGCTTCACACGCTTGAGGTCAATGACGTCGCCTGGACGTTTTAAATATCCCCTGGTTGCCAAAGATGCTGACATGAATATTTTTAAAAAATCAAAAAATTATGTCATCTATTTATGTTGTTTTTTCCATAAACCACTGTAGAAGAAATATATAAGAAATTTCCCTTGAAGAAGTAAGATCAGCACATGGGAAGGGGAAAGTGTGTGTTGTTCAGCATAGGAAATAAAAATAACATAATACCAGGACATCGTTCCATATGAATTCTTGTAGACGTGCTTACTAAAATGCCTACGTTATAATCCAACAAATTGCAGAAAATTTCAGCAATTGTGGAAATTTTGGTATAAGGACTATCCACAAAATAACAGTAAGTTCCTCAACGTGTGCTTTTGCTAAATGTTTCGCATAAAGTTGAAGTAAATTCAAGAGTTTTAGGTACCAATGGGCCAACTACAATGTCCTTCTGTTATAAGCTTGTGTGTATAACCATTGTCTGCGCATTATAGAAATAAGAAAAACTACATACTTATAAGATTTTTGTTGAAGAACAGGATTCCAATAATACTCCATTAACTTTAAGCTGCTTCTAAGAAAATAAAGCATTTTTTCCTTTTCCTTATTTGGTCTTTCCTAGATAGCACCTACCTCGACCTAGCACACATTGCATCAAACTTCAACTTATACACTAATATTTGACACCCTGGATTAGCTAGCTAGCAGTGTACCTCGTTTATGTTCCAGGGTAGTTTTCCAAGCTGGAGGTGGTTCTTGATGCAAGAGTGTGCAATCATACCACCAAGAAGAAAAGGGGCACAACCAGCACATCTTTCGATTGCTCACTGACATGGATTGAGAAGCAACCTTGTGATGCCCAGTCTCTATGGCGGTGATTTTTTACTATTTTTTTCATTTCGATTGCTCACTCACATGATGCTAAGCTTACAAATATTTCAGTGTCTCCACAACCAAATCTTCAAATAACAAACTAAGTTACCATTTATGATGAAATGGATCGACGAATATGTTCTATCATCAACTCGTTGAAATACTGGTCAGTAGCACATATCATGGACTATGGAGAGTAATGGGTCTAATAAACACTGTAATAGTTTATATTTGATACTGAAGGCAAAGAAATATCTGATTGAATACCTTTACAGCTATGCAATGCAAATTTTCAGTAAATGACTCCAGCTCATCTATGTTCAGACACGAACTAATAACATGTTCACCAAGATCCGATAATCTCGTAGTCATGTATGTCCCAGCAGTGAATAAAGGCAGTTTAACATAATAAGCCGTTCAGTATAAGAATTTCAGAATAGTGTCTAATAAGCACATTAAATATAACTAATTATAAACAAAGGGTGACATCACACATCTCAACAAAGCACCGGCTGACATGGAGCGTCAACTGGTTGGATCTGTTGAGGACACTACAAAGATTATAGTCACACAAGGAGCATGTTCAGAAAAAACATCAACACTTCAGCTCACTTCCTCAGTAGCAACCAATCAATTATAAACCTGTGTTTTAGCAGCACTGGACAACTTGAGTGGAACACATTCAACAGAGCCTTATCTGAAGTGTTGCCTTAATTCAGACATGAAATTTATTCTTATATATAGAAAGGCAAGAAAATCCAACCGGTGAATATCTACTCTACTGATGGATAACTACGGGGCTATGAAATGATAATAAATACATAAAAAATGAAATCTGACATAGAAAATATGGATGTAACGAAGATGAATTAATCCCTGTAACTATCCCCATCTTTGCATCTGATGGCAGAACGGGTGATCAGTACACAGAAAAACGATTCATTCTGCGAATTGATGAGGGAGAGAAATTATGAAGCTAATTATTGCTACGTGTTCGCCACGCCATGAATGACAGAGACATTGGAAGTTAAACGTGCGGTGGTCTTACAAAGACGAAGCTAGAAAATTGATCCGCTGGTTTCAGCTCCATGTTCAGTGGTGTCATGTTTACAAATTAAGAGTGATTAGTATAGATTTAGTGAAGGATTTACAAAAATCACTGGTGTCAGCTGATACCACTGCTAAGACCAGCCACTATGTGCTCCAAAAGCGATTCAAAGGAGGTTATGAATCGATTCAACACATAGTAGAGAACCGGATCATCAGCTCTGACAATAAAAACGAACTAACTTCTTGGTTCGCTTTTTTGCTTGCATGCATGGGGCCTTTGGCAGAGATGTGAGATTATTGTGAGGGGAAAGGCTGAAGAGAGAATGGAAAAACACTGCCCTAGTATTTCTAGCACACTTGCAATCAGTTCAGCCTCAATTGTTAGTGCATTTGGTACCATCCATAGCCTTTCCAATCTTTTCCTTTTTAGTTGAGGGAAACTGAATTTGTACTCATCACTTTAGATTGCAACAGGAACTGGAGTCCAGGAGAGATGAAATCAGACGGAGTCATGAGAAATTTGAAGAGTTGGCTAGAAAAAGTAATATAGACAGAGCAAAAATCGAAGCAGAGAAAGAAAAGGTGAATTTTCCTTGTATTCTCCAGTGCTATTTTATATTCCAAAGGCTATTAAGAAGTAGGAAACATAAAAGCTTCCTCCCTTGTTTACTGTCCAATATAATGCAGGTCTTCAGAATAACAAGCTGATTATTTGATATTTGTATAATCAATTTTTTATTTGATCTGTATTCCTCATTCATCTCTGTTTACTTGATCCAGTTCCATATGAACGCCATTTCCCCACTGCATCTACGCGAGACATTACGAGTTTTTTGTTTTTGCTCTCGTTGATCTTCGACAAACTGACAGAAGGTACGCCTCTTCTTGCACATAGTTATTTCTTGTGCTGCTGATTTTGTTATTTTTAGACAGTGCTGGCTACAACAAGTATGCAAGATAAATTGCATAGTTTAGTGATCCAATGTCGATTGAATTTTGATGAGTGGGGTGCAGTTTCCCTGTTGTAGTTAATTTTGATGAGTGGGGTGCAGTTTCCCTGTTGTAGTTACAGAACTTCCTGTATGAAACTCTGCTGTAAAGTTGGGAACCTGTGTTTGGTTTTGATTCAGTTCAGACGATGGCAGTTCTAATTTGGCGTGTGTTGATTTCAGGTGCAGGAAAATTGATTGAGCCAGCATCCCTGTTGTTCAGGTTGACCCCTCTTTTGAAGGGCTGGATGGTGGAGCTGGTAGCTTGATTAAGTGGAACCCTGTAGCCAATGTGGAAGGCAAGGACGTCTGGACCTTCCTCAGGACCATGGATGTTCCTGTTAACGCCCTGCACGCTCAAGTAAGTGCTGTTACAGACGTAGTATAATTTGGGGATTTATATGTACAGGTAACTGACGGGCGTGTTCTGAACTGTGTGTTTCAGGGCTACGTCTCCATTGGATGCGAGCCGTGCACCAGGCCCGTCCTGCCGGGGCAGCACGAGAGGGAAGGGAGGTGGTGGTGGGAGGACGCGGCTGCCAAGGAGTGCGGCCTCCACAAGGGCAACATCGAGAAGGACGGCCATGCACCCAAGGTCGGCGTCAACGGCAATGGCTCGGCAGAGGCCAGCGCTACTGACATCTTCCAGAGCCAGGCCATCGTCAACCTCACCCGGCCTGGAATCGAGAACCTCTTGAAGCTTGAGAACCGTACTGAGCCATGGCTCACTGTCATCTACGCTCCCTGGTGCCCGTACTGCCAGGCGATGGAGGCGTCCTATGTTGAGCTGGCCGAGAAGCTGAGCGGCTCAGGCATCAAGGTGGCCAAGTTCCGCGCTGACGGCGAGCAGAAGCCCTTTGCGCAGGCGGAGCTGCAACTACAGAGCTTCCCGACGATCCTCCTCTTCCCTAGCCGCACCGCGAGGCACATCAAGTACCCATCCGAGAAGAGGGACGTCGACTCGCTCCTCGCATTCGTGAACAGCCTGAGATAGGTGGTCGGAGTGTATTGTACTGGCGGCGTCGAGACAGATCGACCACCTGGGCGCCTGCTTGTCGAACAGAGCACAGAAGCACCTGGGCAAGGAGAATCGAAGACCACCTGGGCGAGGAGATCCTGGTCGAGACAGATCGACCACCTGGGCGAGGAGATCGTGGTGTGAAGAATCGAAGATCACCTAGGCGAGGAGATCGTGGTCGAGACAGATCGACCACCTGGGCAAGGAGATTGTGGTCGAGACAGATCGTTGCCTGGAGCACCTGGCCGAGACCGGATGGATGAAGACGACGTACTTTTGTTTTTTAACAAAGCGTTTTTTAACTAAGCGGTGGCAGTGTTGTAATTTAGACATACGAACGGTTCTGAACGGTTCTTTCCGGTTTTCTTGGCCCGGGAACAGTAGCGCCAGACTACGTACGACAATAGAACGGTGGTGATCACGGACGGTACTTTTTGACGTACCAAAAAAGACCGTACTTTTTGACGTACCAAAAAAGACTGTACTTTTTGACGTACCAAAAAAGACCGCCGGTTTTTTGACCTACCACGGTTTTTGAACCATCGCGTCCTCAAGCCGTATTATTACACCTTGTCAATACACTCTATTATTACTCAAATCTGTAAAGCAAAGTTTCAGGTCATTTTTCATGTGCCTAATAATTTATAAACATCAGTTAGTTTGTATTATGAAATTAATGTCAAGTGAGAGTCATCATGTGATTCTCACTATTATATGTCTAAAATTTAAGATTTTCATGGCATTTTAATTCAATTGACATTAATTTAGACATACGATAGGTTGTTTGTTTGATTTAGTGTGGTGCCGTGGCAACGCACGGGCTTTTTGCTAGTCATGCATAATAGACATACTTGTAGCTAGATAAAAGGAACCAAACCATAGAGTCGGTTTTGGTGCCGCCGATCAGGACATGTTAACTAGCGTATGAGGAGGTCACGAACGTTAGTTCGTGGGCCTCCTCCTTAACGTTTGTTTGACTAGGCCTTTTTCCTTTTCAGCCTTTTCTTTTATCCCAACCAACATCTAGCTGATAAAAGGGATCAGAGAGGCATACGCATATGCCAGAGACATGAACTATGTTACCTAGAATCTGCAGCATTGTTACATGATAGAACCATATCTGGCACGTTTACACATAAAAAGCAGGTAAAGGCAAAATAAAAAGTGTCCATGCAAGATACCACCATGTCAACATACTGGAGTATATACAACTAGAAACACTTGGAGATTACACCCGCCACACCGCTTGATCCCTGGCACGGAGCACCCAAAACCAAAAGAGCCACCATCCTCCAGGATACAGGGATTAAGCAGTCACCAGATCAGACATAACTACGGACCAACAGTCCAACACACATGGCACACCTACAAACTCGCTATCACACGGCATGGCAGCACCACTACACTACCTGACCCCCTGGCGCCCTCAAAAACAAAAAAATCCATCTAGCAGGATACATGGATTCAGCTAGCTACTCCTAAGTCCTAACCAACATACAAAGGACGACATGGCATGCATCTGTTAAGCTGTTAAGCAGCAGCACAGTTGAACTTGACCTTGACGATCAGATTCAGATATACACGGTGACGGTGATGCTGCCGGAGGAGCCCCAGAAAGCATCGGGCACGAACAGGAAGCGTTCGGGCTGGTGCCCCTCCAATTGGCGCACGTACTGCACACCCGGCGCCGTCAGTGAGAGCGACCCAGGCTCGTCGTCCTTCACCACCATCACGTAGTTAACCTTCTCCGCCTCTTCTTCGTCGGGACCGGGACGCGGGCACACGCGGATCATCGACAGCGAGCTCCCCATCAGGACGTCGCCGCCGTTTAGCAGCATAAAGAGGCTCTTCCCGTCATGGTGGAGGAGCGCGTGGAAGGGCGAGCCCTTCTTGAGGGTCACCCTCGTGCCGCGGAGCATGCCCATGTCGGAGGCAGCTTTGACCTTCGTCGCGTGACCTTCCAGGATGTGATCGTGCAGGATGTGGTCGTAGAGCAGCACGCCGTGGTAGGTGCAGCCGTTGAAGGGGCAGCTGTACGGCGCGTACGGGCAAGCCTCCTCCTCGTGCGCTCTCATCTCCGTGAACTTGACGACCTCGCGGCAGCCGTGCTTGCTGTTCTTGCAGGGCCTGGTCATGCCCGCAAGGATCTTCTCCATCGCCCGGCACCGGGAGTCGCCGATGGGCTCGTTGCAGCTGGGGCACTTCTGGTTCATCCTGATGCAGCAGTTGCCACACGCAGCATGCCCGTTCTTGCACTGATCATCAATCGAGTTGAAGGAAATACTAGAGTAAATCAACCGTTCCAGTGCACAAAATTTGAACAAAAATCATGCTGGAATGCAGGATCTGTTTAGATGCTTACCGTGTATATCTGCGAATCAAACGGTAAACTGCAGATCGGACACTCCAGCGTGTCCATGTCCAGAGTGAAAACATTGAAAGCTTCGACCTCCTCCTTACGCCCTCCCTTGGTGTCCTGAGCCTCCTTCTCCGGCGCCCTCTTGGTGTCTGCAGGTTTCGTGCTGGCCCTCGCCTTCTTCGCTGCGCCCATGGCGGCCCTAACGCCGAACCTCTTCCGCATCACCGGATCACCTACGTCCTACGGGTAGCCTGGCAAAAGCAAGCTCTGAGTTTCAGCAAATATGAACACTCAAAATTCCAGTAGCATAGTAGAAAAGGCAAGGTTACTGCTTCTTTTCTTAGATTAAGAGACAGCATTACAGAAAGAGTGCATGCTCACCTGAAGATTTGAGATGAAGTGATCATAGGAAGGAGGAAGCCGTGCGTTGTGGTTGCAGGGCAGCGTCGGCCGGACACTCGCGGGTTTTCATGGGCAAACACGAACTACGTGCCCACACGGCAGAGAATTGCAGGGAACAAGTTGACACGTGAACACGTCGCTCAAGGAGCAAAGGCCACGCCACCTGCATACCGACACCTGGCGAGCTGAAAAGGATCGCTGCGGAGAAGTGTGCTCACATGGCACACGAGGCTGTGGCCTTGTTGGATTTCAACTCGCAAGGAAGAAAAACATTTGGTCGGTGCATTCAATTAGCGAGAGGTAAAAATATTTATAAAAATATAATGTTTGTGTCAAAAGTTTTGAAAAAACCTGTATATTGCTGAAATTTGAAAAAACACCGGCTCACAGGTAATTTTTCACGGAATGCATTGAACGTCCCGGTTAGGCTCGCTAACCATATTTCTAACCAGTAAACCCCACATCCAGGGACCAAGGCCGTATTATTAGTTGAAAAATCAAATGCCCTAGATGTGAATAATACGGCTATATCAAATAAATTTAATAAACATCGATGAGTTATTATTAGGTATATATATTTTATTTGACAATATACATTTTTTGTCTCTATATATGTATTGCTTTATTTTTGTGGATTATATATGAATTGCTTTCATAGATCACGTTATTTCCGCTGCTATGTTGTGTTGTAATATGAACTTGGTCTCTATGACCATTGTATTTGAATCATCGTATTGTAATGTCTATGGAACTGGTTACCAACTACGTTATGTATATCGCAACAATGGTTCTGGGATTGCGGTGGAATACATAACGGGCACTTCGAATTTGTATCAAATTTGAGGTCGTTACAAGTTGGTATCAGAGCCTAGGCTGACCATAGGAGACCTTAGTTAGAATGGGCGTTAAATGAAACCTTGATAAAAGCAAAGATATAAGTAACGGTTGTAAAATTTCTTAAGTCTTTTCCTCTCTATTTACAAAGTTCAGTTTTTGCCTACTTAAAATTTTGCACACTTGAGTTGGTCACTAACTTAAGCTAATCTAAAATTTTGTAGATGGCCCCGGTATTCGTTGAGCACTACCAGTTGGGCCATGGTGGCAGCCTTTGTTTCGAGCGCGACCTCACCACCCTGACCTTGTTCCTGGATCGTTTGTATCCGGAGTTCAAGGGAGCCGTGCTCAATGAGCACCCAGATGGAGAGCTACGGTGGCTTATCCGAGCCAGTTGCCGTGGCAAGAAGGGGAATTTGAGTTCTCCAAGGATCAAGTTTGAGCTTGTGGAGAACACTTGGGCCGATGGTTTGGTCCGAGGTATGCAGGAGATGCACGCCCGCTTATGCGGACTGCATGTGGAGGAGGTCCAGGGGGAGCGCTTTAGGAACTTTGCTCGGCGTGATGCGGATGGACGTCCCGCAAACATGCCCGGGCAGAATGAGCCGAGTACCTACATCGATCACATGTACTTCTTGCTGTACTCCACTCAGCAGGAGGCCGATCGTGCCCGTACCAAGGCCAACCTTGAGCACTTCGCACTGGTGGAGGCGAGGAGCACTATCAGGATACTTGCGAAGGAGCGCAAGAGCCTTCGTCGCCAGCGCGATGAGAAGGATCAGGACATTGAGGAGTTGAAGGCCAACGTGGCTGAGCTGACAGAGTACATTGAGAGTCTTGAGGATCACCTTGGTGAGGAGGAAGGCATTGATCTCCGCAAGGAGGATAATGCCCTCATTAGTGATGAGGATGACTTCATGGAGGACCTTGATGATCCGGAAGATGGTGGGCATAATGGATTCATTGTGAGTGATGAGGAGGAAGACCCCGAGGAGCCTGATGTTTAGATTGGAGACTTCCATGTTATCTAGTTATGAGTTCACCTTGTTTCACTTCGTGTAGGTGTGAGTTGTATCCCCCTCTCTAGTAGACGAGTCGCAATGGTTTGATGTAAACCATTTGTAATGTGTGAACTCGTATGTATGAGATGTTTGTTGAGTGTTGAATGAAAAATGAATTTGGCTCTTAAGGCCTTAGTAAGACAAAATTGCATCATCCATGTACCTTAAATCTTAGCAAAATTAGTTTTTCCCTCTTGTCTTACACACCTTATCTTCAGATGCCGCGAGCACCCCCACCCCCGAACCCGGAAATGGCCGAACTGCTAAGGTTGATCATGGAAGATCGGGAAGCAGCCCGAGCTGAGCGCCAAGCTAACTTGGCCACTCTTCAGCAATTAACCCAGATGGCAATGAACCACAACAATGGCAATGGCAATGGCAATGGCAATGGTGAAGGAGAAAACAATGGCAATGGTGATCACCGATCCAAGTTAAGGAGTTTCCAGAACACCAATCCACCTATATTCACTAAGTCTGAAGAACCCTTAGATGCCGATGACTGGCTTCGCACTATGGAGAACAATTTGGCAGTCGCCGAAGTTGGTGAAAATGAGAAGGTCTTGTATACCACCCACTATCTTGCTGGAGCAGCGAGAGCTTGGTGGGACAGCACCCGTGCAATGCAAGCCCCAGGGTATGTGATGCCTTGGGAGGAGTTCAAGAGCAAGTTTAGCAAGGCCCATGTTCCTTTGGGATTGGTTAAAAGGATGAGAGATGAGTTCAGAAATCTAAAGCAAGGTTCCCTATCTGTGGTGGATTACCATGACAAGTTCCTTACCTTGTCCAGGTATGCCCCAGAGGACACCAACACCACTGAAAAGAAGCAAGAAAGGTTTCTGGATGGACTTCATGATGAGATGCAATGTGTCCTGATCAGCATCCACTTTGCCGACCTGGAGTCATTGGTTGACTCTGCCATTCAGATGGAAGGCAAACTCAAGCAAGCGGCCGAGAACCGCAAGCGCCGTATGATGTATCAAGGCAACTCGAGCAACTCGCAGAAGCCAAGGGGAAATGCACCTATGGGTTTCGCCCCAAGACCTATGAGGCCATCTGCACCTGCTCCACGTCCCAACTATCCCAACCGTCCGCCCGGCAACAACTTCAATCGTGCACCTCCAAGACCTAGTGGCAACAACTTCAACACCAATACTCCAAGGCCAAATGGCGCCCCTGTGTTACCCAAGCCTGGTGACAAGTCTGGTGTTACCTGTTATGAGTGCGGACTCAAAGGGCACTACTCCAATGAGTGCCCCAAGAAGCTGAATGATGCATCCAAGACCACTGCTCCTGCTCAGCAACAGCGCCGTGTGGGAAATGGCAAGAACTATCCACCAAGGAACCAGCCTCACTCTCGAGGCCGTCTGAATCACATGAATGTTGAAGAAGCTCAGGAAGCAACCGACATTGTGCTTGGTATGTTCCCTGTTAACTCAGTTCTTGCAAGAGTTCTGTTTGATTCTGGAGCTTCACACTCATTTGTTACCCAATTATTCGTTGATAAAAGTGGACTTCAACCCACACCCTTGAAAGATGTCATGTCTGTGCAAATTCCCGGGTCGGTAACCAAAGCCAGTTGCACCTGCTTGGCAGTGCCCATAGAAATTCATGGAATAGCTTTCTTAGCCAATTTGATAGTGTTGGGAACCAAAGGTTTGGAAGTAGTTCTTGGTATGAATTGGATGTCTTTCCATCAAGGAGTAATAGATTGTGCCAAGAAGACCATCACTATGAAGAGTAGCACTGGAATCATAGTCAAGCATGTATCCGTAAAACCACCCCAAACCACCCGATGTCATAAGAGTATCTCAGGGCCAACCATAAAGGAAGTTCCCATCGTCTGTGAATACCCGGATGTTTTTCCCGATGAGCTACCCGGAATGCCACCGGATCGGGATATTGAGTTTATCATTGAGCTCATCCCCGGAACTGGATCTATAGCCCAACGACCCTATCGTATGAACCCAGCTGAACTAGTTGAGTTGAAGAAGCAATTGGATGACCTTTTGAGTAAGGGATTGATTCAGCCAAGTTCTTCTGCTTGGAGATCACCCGTTCTGTTTGTGGAAAAAATTAAACTGATCGTGGTTTTTGGGGTATTTTTCTGAACATCTGTTTTTAAACCATCATCGACCTACTAATAATACGGCTTGAGGACGTGATGGTCAAAAAACCGTGGTAGGTCAAAAAACCGTTTCGTCCGTCAAAATAGTCCATGGTACATCAAAAAAACCGATCGTAAGTGCCACGTTTTTGTACGTTCGTCCGTCATCCAGTACTTTCCTACGTCGGGCCGGTTTGTTTGCCCCTTTATCCTCACGATCCTCATGAACCGAGACGATTTCCAATCAACAACCAACGGCGAACTAACGACAGACCTGCCGCGATCCTAGCGCTACGCCGCTAAACTCAGACTTTCCTCGCTCCATCGATTTGTTTGTCGCCGTGGTGACAGTACATCACGTAGCAGAGTGGGTAAACCAACTATAATGAGTGAAACGGCAGGCGGCGGCCGTTCTTGGCCGGAATACAGCCAGCCTAATTGGCCGGGAATCATCCGATAGCGGCGGTCGCGAGGAATCGATCTGGGGCGACGTATGTTCGCCGGATTTTTGTCGGCGGCGGATTAGAGGTGATGTCCTAGGGGGAAAAGAGAAAAAGACGGGCAGTGTTTGCTGACAACATCTGGGACCTTGCCGGGGCTGAGGTACACGAAGGACGCGTCTAGCTGGCGTGCAATTTCGACCATGGCATGGTATGCCAGCGAACTGAATATCAGGTGGTGTAGGACAGCCGGCAGGCTGACGCCATTGATGTTGCTTCGGTGCTTTCTCGCCTGTGCAAGTTGCTCCATGAACCTGGCTATCAAGATAAAGCAATTAGAAGCTCGATATGGAGTCCAACGTAAACAAGCAAAAGAGCCAGCCACGGGAAGAAGTTTCAGTTTCAGGTGGACCAGACCCGCAACGTCAAGTACCTCAAGAGTAAGCTTGCAGTGGAGGGTGATGAGGACCTTGGTATCCTGGAGGAGGACAAACTCGAACACGACGGTGAGGTGCTCGAGGACCACCGTTTGATTTCTGATATTAGCAACAAGGATGATGCTGTGCTTCATTTGTTCATCCGCAAACCAGCAAAGTTACGGACGCAACAGGTTGAAAAGGATACCGTGCTTACAGTTGACAACCCTCCGGAGAAAGAGAACCTTAAAGATGAATCTATTCTTGTGACCCCTGCTAAACCAGCTGGTGGCAAGCCTGCTCCTGTTGAACCAATTGTTGTTAACCGTAAGGCGAAGCTGTCGCATGAAGTGGTGAAAATGATTGACTCGGCAATAGCTGGTCTTGAGAATGGACACACCCCAGTTATGTCAGCAGAAGGTTCAGGGGGAGTTTACTTCTTGCAAGATTCATCAGGCGAGAAGAATGTTGCCGTGTTTAAGCCCATTGATGAGGAACCTATGGCTGAAAACAACCCGAGGGGTCTTCCGCTGTCGACTGATGGGGAAGGCATGAAGAGGGGCACACATGTAGGGGAAGGTGCACTCAGGGAAGTTGCAGCTTATATTCTCGACCATCCAGTTGTTGATCGTGAATCGGGTCACAGTGCTGGCTTCTCTGGTGTGCCTCCCACAGCAATAGTCCGAAGCTTACATAGGGGGGAGAGCTTGAAGGTTGGATCTCTGCAGATGTTTATGGAGAACGACGGCAGCTGCGAGGATATGGGTCCCCGGGCGTTTCCAGTGAAGGAGGTCCACAAAATAGCAGTGTTAGATATTAGGCTAGCGAATGCTGATCGTCACGCAGGGAACTGATAAGAAGGGATATTAACCAATAAATTATAATTATTTGGGTTCTTATTTCTTACAATGTCAATTTATATATCTTTTATCGGAATAATCTTCAACCGAGGTGGAGTCTTCATCTCATTAGAATAATTTTTGACTACCTTTTTCATACATGTGAATGCTCACGTGCATTATATTGAATTCAATTGCAAAAAAATAAAAACGTACGGGATTGAATGCACGGACTAATTGATGATCTAGATTTATACACCTTGAAACACAAAATGTTTTAACTTACAGATTAGGACATATGTATTAGAATTTTACGGATTATTACTGAAGCGCGTATAGCGTCCAAGTGAGAGGAAGGATTACTCAACAAATAATTCTTGAAAGAAAGAAGTAGCCGAACAGGCTTGTTATCGATGAGGCCATCCATAATAGCAACCTCATCATGTAGCTCTTTGGAGTCAAACCTGCCAATGGTTGACAAGGTCAACAATGACGGTAACTCCATTGTTGCTCTACAACCCGAACACCATGGACAAGCTGCAGCTCCTCCATGGCGACATTGACATGATAAAGGGTTTGCACTATTCTATTCTCCAGAGACTTGAGATACCCTAGCATGGATGACCGGGAAGCGGAGGGGGGAAATAGTAGACGACAATCAGTTCGTTTGGTGGGTTGCGGCGAGGTCTCTAAGGGGAAGATGATCTCGTGCTCTTGATGAGGCCAAGGTCGGGTACATGGCGAAGTGGAAGATGATTGCAAGCGTGCTCCTGACAGTGGAACAAAAACCTTTAAGAAAGGTCTGCCACTATTGATGGTAAGACGACCAACTAAGAAAACTAGCTTAACTCTGGAAGTTTAGTTGCTTCGTGTCAAGAGGGTGTCGTCCCATCAAGAAAAACTAATTTTAAATAGTCAAATATTTCATATGCTATTTTTTAAAATGAAATCAACCCGTAGCAACATACGGCTTGGACTCTAGACTCGGGTCGTCGACGATGACAATGAGCACTAGCTGGTGATGCCACCACAGGCGGAGTGCACTAGAAAAAGAGAGGTGGCTGGTGGCGGTCAAGCCAAGCCGAGCAAGGCGGCCTGCCAAGGCTTAAGGCAAGATTAAACTCGCTGGAGGCCGGTGACACGCTGAAAAACAGTAACACATCATGGATTTGCGCCCGACGAGGAGGCAGCGGCCGGAGCTCGCGAGGATGCGCAAATCCAGGTTAACCATGCAGAGGCCTGCGATGCAACAGAGAATGGCTGCGCATGCTGGACTTGCGTGTGGGCTAGGAGGCGGTGGACGAAGCTCGCGAGGAGGCGAAAACCCGGGGCTTCCGGGTGTAGCTCGGCCGCCTGTGGAGAAAAGGGCATGTGGCAAGGTAGAAGCAATGGTGAGGACGCTCGCGTGTGTGCATGTTGTGTTCTTGGTAGGCTCTGGGATAAGAGAAGAGAGGGACTGAGAACCGAGGCAGAGTGAGCCGCCGCCTACT
Organism: Dactylis glomerata; assembly: GCA_007115705.1. Classification (NCBI taxonomy): domain Eukaryota; kingdom Viridiplantae; phylum Streptophyta; class Magnoliopsida; order Poales; family Poaceae; genus Dactylis; species Dactylis glomerata. Next base: position 755,073 of record QXEO01001110.1, read on the forward strand.
GCCCTCACATCGTGATCCCTACCACGGCCGCCCTTGCCGTCGCAGCCCCGAGCAAAATCAGCAGTACAGATACAAGGGGAGACACCAGAGCTCGCCGCCTCGACCAAAATCGGCAGTGGGAGAACTACGAGAAGAGGCGCCGGAGCTTGCCTTGTCGCTGTCATGACCAAAATCGGTAGCAGTAGAGCTGCGAGGAGAGCAGCCGGAGCTCGCTCTGACAAAAATTAGCCACGAGCTCGCAGCTACCACGCATAGTACCTCCTCGTGCTCCACGCCTCAAAGAAAAACTATGGCGGACTAACTGATTTTAAATCAGTTTATGACTCCGGCGCGGCTACCTCGAATGGGATCGGAGGTCGGCGCCCATCAGTGTAGAGGAAGGAGGCACGGGAGGCATGGACGAGGGCAAGGGGAGCGCCGCAGTGGTCGCGGTCGCCAGACTGGCGCGACAGCGGATAGGTGGTGGCGCCGCCCACGACCTCTCGCTGGTGTTAGTTGTTGTTATTGCCCTCCTTCCAGTGGAATGTGTCTCCCATGGTGATACGCTTTATTCGGAGGATCCTGAACTAGATACAACAACACGGCCTGGGCATAGAGGGTGCTGGCACCGCACATCGGAGGAGGAGAGGCGTCTGGGGAGGGGTGACACTGAGGGGACAACACGAAAGCTTGGGGTGGTGAACAGGAGGATTGCGAGTCTGTGAGGGAGCTCGAGGTGGTGCTGAGCAGCTGATGGATACTATGCTAGCGATGTTGACTTGCTCACATGCGTGTGTGTGCAGAAGAGGAGGTTGGGTTGCTTCCTGCTCGTGTCTACAGAGAAGGTAGAGAGAATAAAACGATATCTGAATTTGTAGAGTGAGATGTTGGTGTGAGAATAAAACGATATCTGAATTTTTGTCAACTCACTTGTTTTTTTTCCGATAAAGGTCAACTCCCTTGGTGTTTGTGTTAATTAAATGTTAACTGAATTGACGTTTGTCTTAACGGAATTTACACCGATTTGTCGCGGATGCTAACTAAATGATGTGTATTTGTGTTGGTTATTTTCAAATGGAAGGAGATCAATATTTTTGACTTGTTGAGTTTTGTTGTTTCTCAAATAGCGATTAGAAAGTACAGTTTTGGGAGCAAGACATATTGCCAATTCAAAAACCTTCCGCATATGTTAAAGCAAAATTCATTGAAGGAAAAGAATATCCTTGCACGCCTAACTACTGCGAGCATATTGTGCAAGAAAAAAACTACTGTGAGCATATTGTCTAGCCTGGTGTATTTCTTATCGCATTTTATTATGATACTTTTATATATCTTTGGTTTGTTTTTTAGAACACACAAATACATTGCAATGCCACCGGTGAGTAGCAAGGTTACCTTTGGTAATGGGGCTGATACAACGCCCTCATCATATTGGTTTAAGGTTAGGGTTGGATGCGTCCCGACAGCGGTGTCGAGCTTGTAGAGGAGAAGCGTGGCTACAGAAACGAGAGTGTTTTGACTCTAAAAAATAGTTATTGTTTTACAAAAAACTGAATTATCGCATATGTAGTGCGTAATAATCTTCGTATATCAGTGGCGACGCACGGGTTTTGACGCTCACATGTTATGAGAATAAAGAAATCATACCATAAGTCTGAACTGATGAGAAGAGATTAGGATTTTTTTTTTGAACCTTGAACTCAAGATCTCTTAGATTTAATACCATATAAGATTGATGTACTAGCCAACAAAACCATAAATATAAACTGATGAAAAGAGACTAGACCATATATAGTGTTTCCACAAACAATTTTTCTTGTCAACAAAAAGTTATTTTAAGAAATGAAATTATTCGTATCAAAAACTTTTTAGTAACCCGTAGCAACGCACGGGTTTTTTGCTAGTAGTAATAATACTTCTCTCATGGGCTTTGACTGTTGCGGCATTACAGAGGACGTTTTCTCCCCATAATAATTTCCGTTAAGTTGATGGTTTTGTTTGAGCGTTGTCTGCTACTCTTGTTTACATACTACTCCAGGGGCAGCGGCTTGATTTCTACCCCAGGCAGCACTTCCCATCCCCACCAGCTCATTTGACCTCGTATAGTTATATTTTGTTGCAAAAGAGAAATGTCATGTACTAAGTATAAATCTCAAAAACCAGTTATTATTCATCTGTTGATTTTTTTACTTCATGACTTTATTATCTAGAAATGATTGAGGCCGCCCTTTTCTCTAAAACATATTTTGCAAATGGTTTTAGAAGGCATCACTTAGGCTAAAAGCCTTTAAGATTTACAAAAAAATCAATTCAAATAGAATTTTTTTCTTTTCAATGAGGAGATGTCGTTGGTAAACATTAAATAGGTTAAGGAAAATACAATATTCTTTCAATACATTTAACAAAAAATATACTTTGGTTGATTATCTCAACGAATAATAGTACAGATACAATTTTCTAACTTGCACATTTTTTATATCTTTGAGAATTACAATTGAGTGGAGTAGTAACACTTATCGGTGTCCCAGCTCCGCTTCATTCAGGGATTTTCCACACACATGCTCGATCGTTGGTGATTATCATCGACAAGATGCACCCGCACATGAGATCAGGCTAAGAGAAATGCCGACGTGATGGCTCTTCGGTGCGGTGGAACAAGGGATGCATTGGACTGAGACGCTAGAGAAAGTTAGTCTATGGAGTTGGAGGCGATTAAGGAGCGAAGAGCTGGAGTGATATGTTTCATAGGGAGTTCGATATTTATTTGCATTTTATTGAGACATGCAATTTTTTGATGAGCCGTAGCAACGCACGGGTATTCAGCTAGAACAAATCCAATGCAAGGAAGAGGTCCTGCTCCTGCCGATCATCAGTAGGACAAAATGACATACCTCTCAGTCTCAGTTGTTATCCTAAGAGCGAAAAACACGGCCAAGCATCATCACCCCCCAGCAGTAGAAGCATACAACTTAAACTGCCAACATATGATCACTCTCTTGCTGGCATCAATTAAGCCCAACTGTCGGGACAGATCGACATGAAGAATCTAAAAACTTGGTTCACTGTTATTCCTAAAATACTGATCGAAAGAGTGAAAGTGGAATAATAAGGGCCTCACACTTAAACCATCGTCCTCAGTTCTAGCAAGATTCAACACATACTCAAATCGTTCAGAATAGAAAATGCTTCTCCTCCTACCTCGAAAGCCTCCAAAACGTTCAAAACGCAAAGAGCATCTACATAGTAGCCTTGAATTTGAGTTTGGGCTTGCTATGCACACAAGGTGCACAAGCACATGGCTGGCAAGCTGATGCTCGAGTGCTCGACGCTGCTGCAATTGCCTCACGACGCTGACCTGTAAGACCGCTCTGCTCGACTGGCGATGTGTGGATCGACGGGGTGTCTGCCTGCTCCGGGCGGCGCGCAGCAGGACGGGGGTGCAGAGGTTGCTAGGAACACCGGCAATGGTCTAGATACACAGATCGACGAGGTTTCTTCGTAATCCTGTAAGTTGTAGGTTAGTGGAGACGGGGAGCCGACGCGGTGGAGCAAACCCATCTCTCCATACCCACGAGGAGAACACGGCGACGCCGGCCGTGACAAGTAGAAATTAGGAGGATGGCGCCGGAGGGAAGCATCATCTTCTCGCTACTGCCAATCCGTAGAGCTGGGCCGTCGCTACAGCCGTCCCCGAATGCGACCCAGGGGGTGCTGTATGGATCCGGCCATCACCTCGCCGCCGTTGATCCACGGACCTGGCTGCCGTTGCAGCCAACCCTAGCCTCACAACCCAGGGGATCGGCGCCATAGGGAGCCGGACATCTCCGCGCCGCCGCCAATCTGCGAAGTGGGACGCCGCTGCCGTCGTCCCCAGAGGCGAGCTAGCCGAGCCGCCAATCTGCAAAGTGGGACACCGCTGCCGTCGTCCCCAGAGGCGAGCTAGCCGATGCCTCTCCTCTGCAAGCGCGGCTCGCCAGTCGCCACTGTCCGCCAGACATGCGTGTTCTTTCCAGGCGTCCGGGGGCGGGTGCGAGGGCTGATGTGCTATTTTTTCATTCTTCAAACCTTTTTTTTACTTATGGGTGGTATAGGTGGATAAATTTATGTTTGAACGAAAACGTATTTAGGTAAATTGAAAGCGTACTTGCGAGCCACGGACCATACCTCTAGCAATATTATTAGTAGAGATAGCAAATATGTCTGTGCGTTGCATCGGGAAAAAATAATATCGCACGATCTAGCCTGAGAAAAACATAGCTCAATGTCAAAATTTAACACGAAGTGATCTGTATCGCCTACACTACATTGTGTATTACAGCCGCAAAAATTTCATGATATCTATATCAAGAAAACCAAAGTAAATTAAATCTTGATTTCTATAGATTTGAATAATTCTGAGTTTTAGCTCGTTAAATCAATCACGAAGTAGTGCAATGCTAATCCAATATACAAACTTCAACACTTTGTAACTTAAAAACAGTGCAAGATTTGAAATATATGTTGGCATTTGGCAAATCAAAGACAAAAGTTTAACACATTTTTTATCAAAACGATTTGCCCTAATAACTTCAACTCCACAACATGGATCATTGCAGCCGCCATGCGTTGGTACCCTTAAAAATTGTAGATTTGCAAAGAGCATGTACAAAACAGATGATGAATTAGCAAACTGAAATTACAGAATGAGATCTCTCCATTTACGTATAAAGTACTCAGCGAGAGAAACACTAAGCGTGCCTTTAGACCAGCTGGGTGGTTCTACATCAACTTTTGAATCCCATCAATTCTACACACTTTTCAGGTATGTAATGCAATGCATATCTTCCACACTACTACCATTATTTTTCCCTACTTCCAGAGAAGTAATTTTGGAGACACTGCCACTACCGTGCTGAACCGGACATGGAAATATTTTGCACTCGTTTGCTGAACCGCTTTGGAAGAACTTTGTATGAATACACATCTGTACCTGTACTGCTCGTAGAGAGAAGCGAAGGGGAGAGAAAGAGGCGCTGGAGCTAGCGTCCACCACAGTGGGCATCACCAAAAAGCTAGGCGGCGTTGGAGGAAGAGACGTGGTGGGCCTCTGGAAGGGTACATGGATGTTGTAGACTCAGTAATCTGCAGGGGAGAACTGAATTGAGACCTCGCTGTTTGTGCTTGCATTCGGATATCCTCCGCCGCACAGATTGAGTTGACCTCTCAATGTTACCTGCAGAGGAGATTGGGACCTAGACGAATTTCATGTCGGCGTTGCTGGAGGGAGATCGTGAACGATGTGGAACAGCCTCATCGGCGAGGCGCTCCGGCTGCAGATGAATAATTCCCTGCTGCGTCGGTCTTCTTCCCAGCCTACGGTTCAGCGCCTCGAAGCCATGGCCGCGGTGTGCACCAGCTGCACCTGCGCGGAGGAGAATAAGGCCTCAAAAGACCACTCCATGAACATGTCGTCGCCCATGGATTTGACCCCCGCGGCCGTAAGTCTAGCCCCCAAGCCGGACGACAAGGCGTGATTCCGGAGCCGGGGAGATTGAGGCGAAACAGCGAGCCGGACGACAAGGCGTGATTCCGGAGCCGGGGAGATTGAGGCGGGAACAGTTTGATTACGTATGATTCTATAATAAAAGTCATAACGCCAATTTGATCCAATCGGGAAAGTGAAGGCCTATTGCTCAATTCACGTCTATGTGTCGTAGAGTCCTGGAACAGTTTGATTACGTAGGATTCGGTCGTACCAAAATAACACACGGACGGACAGGAACACACGGACGGTCGAGACGGGCCGATTTATTTGACGTACGAAAATAGACCGGTGGTTTTTTGACCTACCACGGTTTTCTGACCATCGCGTCCTCAAGCCGTATTATTAGTTTAGAGGCGAAACAGCGAGCCGGACGACAAGGCGTGATTCCGGAGCCGGGGAGATTGAGGCGGGAACAGTTTGATTACGTATGATTCTATAATAAAAGTCATAACGCCAATTTGATCCAATCGGGAAAGTGAAGGCCTATTGCTCAATTCACGTCTATGTGTCGTAGAGTCCTGGAACAGTTTGATTACGTAGGATTCGGTCGTACCAAAATAACACACGGACGGACAGGAACACACGGACGGTCGAGACGGGCCGATTTATTTGACGTACGAAAATAGACCGGTGGTTTTTTGACCTACCACGGTTTTCTGACCATCGCGTCCTCAAGCCGTATTATTATTAATCTCGCATCTCTTGTGATGGTTTAGGTATGGTTTTATGCCGTGACATCAAGGCCGCCGTGCCCAGTGTCGCTCGACGCACGCGCCCAGGGCCCCCGCTCCGGCGAGCTTCTGGACGCTCTCTTCCTCGACGCTCCGGCCTATAAAAGGCCCCGCCGATCAAACGAACCAACGCACCCCGTCCCCAGCTACCTCCCAGACACGCCCGTTTCGCCCCGCTTGCTCTAGCTCGACGACGCCAGCTCCGCCGGCGCGGTACTGGACGTGGAGAACACCGCCACGATCGACCACCTGGAAGCCAGCCGCCGCTGGGAATCGGAGGAGGAGCATCGCCGCAGCCGATCCCGCACGTCGCCGTCGAGATCTTCTTCCCCTACGCACATCGCCGTCGCCGTCGTCGTCTTCACTGCAACGCCGGTGAGCTTCCCCCGTCTCCGTCGACACGATGACTATGAACCGTTAGATCTAGATCGGACGATAGCATACCGGTTCGGGATTCTAAATAGATCTGACGAGTAGGACCCCCCTGTCAGGTTTCGTTTTTATTTCCCCCGCCGGGCGAAACGTTTTCTGGGCCGGCCCGTTCGGGCTCTGTTCAGATTTGGCCCGGTGCGGTTGAGATTCGGTCCGTTTCGTTTTTAATATTTTCCCGCCCGTTTGAATTAATTCAAATAACTTTCAGATATGATTTTCAAACTTAAATTCCAAGAGTTTTACAAATCCATTTGTAGCAAATAAATATGCGTTGGAAAGCTTATGAAATACTCTACACAGTAGAACTGGTTAGAATTCAGAATAAGTTAGGAATTTATTTGGATATGAATAGTGTGACCCTAGCTTTGTTAATCATAGAAGATTTCTAGAAAATTGTTTAAGCCTCCTAAAATCATGAAATTTAAATTGTGAACCCACCAATGACATCCCTTACTGTTAGTCAACTCTAATCAACTCAAACCTTGTTAGTGTTATCAATTAGACCCTAACCCAACTCTAGTTAGTAACATAAAATGATAGATCCCTATCATATACTTAGAATTAAAATTGCCCTCTTTACCAATTCACTTAGTGGATCCCTCCCACTTAAACTAGTATTAGTACTCCTAAACCAATACCAATGCTTAGAAGGTGAACCCCATATGACACTTAGTGGAGAATCTAACTTGCACACTTGAAGAAAACTTAGGAAAAAAACTTACAATCCAACACCACAAAATGCAACATGAATGCTATTGTTAGCAAACAAAGATGTGTGCTTGGTGTGTTGTTAGCATTGTGTAGTGATTGTGTGCTTTGTGTTTACTCGTTATTAGACGCTAGTGTTGCCGAGGAGGATATTGGAGGGGATTATTATCAAGAAGAAGAAGAATACCCCGGACACTTTGCCAACCAAGGCAAGCCATCTTTTGATTCATACTCCCAATGCCTAGTTTTAATATTGCATTCTATTTGTTTTAAGTAAATTGCATGATTGAATTGCTAGAGTAGAATGATAGAAGTGTATTGATGTCTTGTTTAGCAAGAGCATCAAGTTGAGTTTATCCAACTCTATTTAGTAGTATCATCACTCAATGTAGTTGCTTAGTCGCTAATAAAAATTGGTGCTATCTCTGGAGGAACCCCATTTGAAAAGTGGTGACTTGAACTTGAAACTTGAATTGGAGATTGCTCCTACGAAATGGTTTTTATGAAAGAAATCAATCTTGACTAAGAACTATGAAATGTATTTCTCAATGACAACGAGTGATGTACCATGGGAGCCAACCATACCGTACGACCACATTACCCCTATATGGGAAGGGGCTTAGTCCGTAGCTTGTTTACCTTAGTATGGGAGGCCTTGTAACAAACCTTTATGGGAGGACACCGTGCGCGGTTACTTCTGAACCAGGTGGATTCCACTAACCCGGCACTCCGGGATGGCCAGAACTAGAGGCACCGGAGCGGGGATTCCGTACCCCGGGCTCTAGGGAAGGATCCTATACTAGGGTGAGCAAGTGAAAGAGTTTGTTTGATTATCTGAACCCCGCATACTTGTGTATGACGATCCGTGGATTTCTCCCGGTAGATGTATCGAATCTTGTGGGTAAAGTGTACTCCTCTGCAGAGGTTTTCAAACTATTCGAATAGCCGAGTCCGCGGTTATGGACAGTTGGCAAGCTGTACTTGACTTTTGTCAGGATTAAAAGTGAAAATGATGAACTTGGTGAATGACTTGACTTGACAATGATGTTGACACACTTGAAGTTCCTCTTTAGAATGAACTTAGAGAACTAAACTCCCTTTTCTACCAATGAACCTTCTTGGGAAATAAAACTAGCTTTTGCAAGCAAACTTAGTGCTTAGTCCACTATACCAAACTTGCATACCTACTTTATCATTTCATTTTTAAGATGGTTTGCGAGTGCATCCAATGTACTCATGGCTGTGTCCCTGGCTATCAACTTGGCCAGACTACGGAGAAGAATGCCAGGAGGAAGGGTATGAAGAAGAGTACCCGAACTAAGCTCGTCTCCATGAGTCGCCATTGCCTGTAGGGTGAAGGCATGGACCCGAAGACGTTATTTCCGCTGCTATGTTGTGTTGTAATATGAACTTGGTCTCTATGACCATTGTATTTGAATCATCGTATTGTAATGTCTATGGAACTGGTTACCAACTACGTTATGTATATCGCAACAATGGTTCTGGGATTGCGGTGGAATACATAACGGGTACTTCGAATTTGTATCAAATTTGAGGTCGTTACAAATATCGAGCTCATACTTTATGAACGAACAAAAATTTTGCCCAACAAATTATTTAGTACTACACTATTTTTTGTTCCAATATTTTCTCTTTGTTTCTCATTACGTTCTTAGAACAATTAATATTTATTTGGATGTTTAAATATCAAAATGTTTCATTCACATATGAATAGATGAAATAGCAACTATAGCCGCGTACTTGCGTGTATGTTCGTAGAAATCAGCCATTCAACAATGACTTTTCAAAATATTTATGGTATACAGATAATAGTTTTGCATCAAAATTTGGGTATATACATGTTGTGATAGAGAGAGTGAGAGATTTGATAGTTATAAGAAATTAAAAAGTAAATAAATATGGATGACATTTGGTACTTAGTATAAGAGCATAGGGATTGCCTTTTTGCTTGCTCAATGCATCAAAATTTTCAAATATTTATATTTACATATTCGATAAGTGATGGGCCGTGGCAAAGCACGGGCATGCAACTAGTATAGAGTATATCTCAGAGGGTTTTGGCGGCTCACGAGAACAAGTTGCAGGCGCATGGGATGTTCTCTCGCACTTTACTATTAGTATGGTGTAAAGTGTGACTATTTTGGATGTTGTAAAATGTACTCCCTCACTCTGATTGGAAATAAATGCCGGTATTTTAGTACAAACTTTTTTCTGTTCCGTGGGAGAAATAGTAGGACCGCTTTAGTTGGCAGAATCATATTCTCCGCTTATTGCGTGAAGCAATAATGCACGCTCGCAACGCGCGTGCAATGGGCCGACCCATCCACTATAGTTGTTCCTTTTTTCTGTTTTTGGTTTTTACGGATTTTGAACTGTTTTTTTTTTGGGTTTTGATAGTTTTGTCAGTTTTCCGCTAGATATTTCTCTGTTCTTTTTTCTAGATTTTGAAATTTTGTTCTATTTGAAAATTGTACAAATTTGAAATTTGTTCAAATTCGATAATTGTTCGAACTTGAATTTTTGTTGAAATTTGAAATTTGTTCTGATTCAAAAATTGTTAGGATTAAATATTTTGTTCAAATGCAAAATTTGTTCAAATTTGAATTTTGTTTAAATTTGAAAAGTGTTCAAATTCCAAATCTATTCATTTTTTGAATTTCATTTTTATAATTTTTTTAAAAAATTTACAATAATTTTGAAATCTATAGAAACCAGGAACAGATAAGAAAAAAGGAAAGAAATGCAACACAATGGGCCGGCCTATTCGGGGATCGCACGGGCAGGACGCTTTTGTGTCCCGCAAAGGGTGGAGTATAGGCGCCCCATTTATGCATTGTTTGGTACTATAGTTTTCGTGGTGACTAGTGGGGATAATCCCTACCAAACCCTAAATCTCCACTAACTTTTAAAATATATTTGGTACTAGAGTATTGAGCGAGTTTAATTTCCACTTATCCCTAAATTTTAGTGTATTTTTCTGAATCTGAAATACGCTATCCCTACATAGTAGATTATGGGTGGGATTTTTTTAGGACTGCGTAAAGGTAGAGGTTTTATCCTATACTATAGAAAACTAGCACACTTCCCGTGCTTCGCCACGGAACCATAATAGTAACACTACAAAACTAATTAATGTGTGCCTTTTAAAAATTATTGCCAGGTTTTCTTAGACGCTTGCAAGGCGATGGAAGTATACGTGTGGCTCCGCTGTACCGATTTGAAAGAAGAAAAATAAATGACCATGAATCGAAAAAAGTTTCATGACGGACGGACCAAACCAGGGAAACTTACCGGTGACTTCGCAATAATTTGGAACAAAATTATATGAGAATTGCATTTACCAACTGAATGACTGATGATAATTACTTAGTACGTAATTGTAAACTCTGGCATTTTGTCCAGCACCTAGCACGAGTGCGGTGAAAGCAACGGTGAAGCCCGAAGAGTTGTACCTGAACTGTGTCTTGCTATATCTGCTCCATGTCAATCGCTATGTAACTTATATACTAATGATCACATCTAGATTCTCTACGCTCTCATGTCCAGAAAATAAAGCCAAGCATTAATCTTGCAGCTTACTTCAACTATCTCTGAACTCAACCAACAACATTGCACGAACTGTCTTCTTTGAAACAAAATAGCTCACCCTGGAATCTGGAACCTGACCCATCCCCTTTGGATTTGCCCTGCTAATAACAATTGAGAGTTTGGTATAGAAGCGACGGGCTTGTCCACAAATTGCAGAAAGTGGAATGGCCAACACGAAAAGGTGTCAAATGGATAAGATTCCCCATTGTTCTCCCCTGCACTTCAGGTTAGGACTTGCGATCTTCATCTTGAAAAAAACGAAATCGTGATTCTCTGTAAAACAAAATAGTCGCTGGCCAGGTTGGATTGGAGGAGGACTATGGAAGCCGAGGGTCTCCACCGCCACCGCCGTAGCTAGCTGTGCTGGTGAGGCCATGGATGCGGTGTTGTCGTGCGATGCGGCAGCACTGTTAGGAGCTGGCTCGAGGTACACGGCCATGGGCACGACCGTCCCGAGAGGAGGAGCGCCGGGGCTGGGGTTGCCTCTGCGTGATACGTCATCCACATCGCCGGTGGTCTCCCTGCGAGTCTCCCCTCCATGTCGATGCGGTCCCCATAGACGCTGACGCACAGCTATCCTTCGGGACCTCCGCACTGTTTCTGGTTCTGTTCCTGCGACGCGGCCCGCTGCTCGCGCCCGCTTCGCTCGTGTGGTCGGGGTGGAGGCGCGATGCGGCCGCAATGGGTCGATGTGAAGCAATGCTGGTCTCCATCCTCTGGATAACGGTTCGGGAGTTCGGGTCAAGGAGGACGGACGAAGGAGAACGTTTACTAAGCGGTGGCAAGGAATGTAATTTTAAGTGAAAAACTGAAAACGTATTTTTGGTGGACGGAAACGTATTTTGCGACCGCCACGGACCATACCTCTAGCAATATTAGTAGTAGAGATTATCTCCACTAATCCTCACAAAAACTCTAGTACCAAATAAGATCTTAGTTGTAGGAAAATTGAAGGTTAATCCCATGTTTTGCAAGAGAGTTTTCTCACGCGGGCCTTGTTTTCCCACCGCAAAAAGTACCTAACTTTGGCCCAGAAAACAGAAAGAGCGGCAGCCCAGGATGAGAACCAAAGGCGGCCCATGTTGCTGACTTCCGACCAGTGTATGTTGTGTTTGTGAGAAAGCAAAACGTAAGGGCGACAAAAAAAAAGTCTAGACGATAACACAAACTTGCACACTAACACGGCGACGACAACAACAGTGCAGTGCAGAGGTCAGTATCGGTCGCCCAAGAATTTAGTGATCGACCCTCGTGGTCACGGTGGCCAGTGTCCACCGGTCAGACGTTGCGACGCCATTGTCGCCATGGTCCCTTGCACGCGACGCGACAGGACTAGACGATGACGAAGCGGGGATTGATTTTGAATACAACAGGATGAGGAGTTAGCAGGAGCTTCAGATAGAGGCCAAATCATCCATTGTAATCAAGCCACGAGCTCCGGAGCTCGCATAACGGCCGGAGTAGACGCATGTGTATTTTTTGACAGAAATGGTCCTCCAGAAGAAACTTCAACCAAATATAACCCCTTCTAAAAACTATAACCAAATCTGACCCCTCAATTCGGCGCCAACTAAAATGGAGCCAAACTTATTCATTTCGGCGCCCTTGTTGCTGGCGCCGAGCTTTACTCTGCCACGCAACGGCTCGCCCGTTCGGCGCCGTTGCGCCTGGCGGCGAAGTAGTGTGACGTATGCGTGGCATAATAAGTACGTTGCATGGCATGCAAAGCTAGCTTCCGTTAATGAATTCCAAGACCAGTACATGGACAGCACTAGCTAGCTAGCTCGCTTCCAAGTTTTTCTTTCTCGGAAAAAAGGTAGCACTAGTTGGTACGTGTGTGTCATGAACTAATCATTTTTCTTAAGTGGTGTGTTTCTTATCTTTCATGCAAAACAAATCGCTTCGAGTGTGTGTATGTCTCATGCAGATCAATTTAAGATGCTTACCTCTCTATTTCTACTTCCATTCGGCCATTTTTTCTTATCACTTGCTAAACTAAACGCTGTGAAATATTTATGTGAGTTGAGCTCGGCATGCCACTAGTTTAGCTCTAGAATACATCCCTCAGTGTCAGACTACTTAATAAAACATGAGTCCATAGGCTATAGCTAAGAGCATCTCCATCGGCGGCTCCAATACACCTCCCAATAGCTATTTTGGGGGTTAGGGCAAATTTAGGCTTACAGCGGCGGCCCTCAAAGAGGTCTGCGCGTTTTGGAGCCCAATAAATTAGCTGGCGCTCCCACGTCGGTCCCTAGGCGCCAGGAGCCGATTGGGAGCGTTGGTGCCTCCCGGGACATCCAATCTGACGACACGGGCCACCTTGGCAGCGAGAGAGGTCACGGTCAAAGTTACTTTGTGACCACCGCCGATTCCCACGCATGCCAAGATGTTCCCGCCGAAGCCTCTAGTTCCCGCCGGGGGCGCAACTATAAATAGAGCCTCTGCCGCCGACAAACGAGAAACCAAAACAACGGCGGCCACATAGATATGGCAGACCACCGGGCGACCTAGGCGAGGCAGAGGGAGCTGGCGCACGAGCGCTTCCCTGATGACGAGATCGCGGCGGAGATCGTCGCGAGGGAGGCCTTTAACACCGAGGAGACGGCCGCGTACGCCGCCGACCTGGACGGAGCATGACGTTTTGGAGGTGGCGCGCGCGTCCACACATCTCCGGGAGGAGCTCCGCGAGGATTTGCGGGAGGAGGTCCCCGTCGTCGACGATATGCCGGACGGCGCCAGCTAGGACGACGACGACGACTTTGCCGACCTGCCGGATGGTGGTGAGGCGGAGGAGGCCGCTGCCGAGCAGAGGACGTTGATGGCGTCGTTCGAGATGAAAACCACGGCGACTCTGCCCGGCACTTCATGGACACCGAGAGGAGGTCGGTGCCAAGGGTGGCAGCGGCAGAGTTAGCTGCTCGCCAATCGGCTCGCCGTCGCAATGTGGCAGCGGCGAGGGAGGAGATGGTCCGCCGGTGCCAGGAACAGGAGGACCATATAGGACCGTACCGGCGTGGTCGGAGAAGATGTGTACTTACTATATAAACAGAAAAAAGAACATAAAAAACATGCGAGCCATGCATATCACAAAAATCTATTTCATCTCTGTTTTTTTGGTCGCCAAGTCTCAAGAAAAAATGGTGGAGAGAATTGTTCTAGCCTAGAGCTAGTTAGCTAGTAGCTTAGCTTGCATGGTTCAGGTACGAGAGTCGGAATCAATCAATCTGCTTCCAATATCTAACTTTTGCATGGCATGTAATCTCTGATTGTGAGTATATATGTGTTCGGCGCCAGCCTTATCGGCGTCGATCTTGCTAACTGCTGCACCGCATGAGCATTCGGCGCCGGCTCACGATGGCATCGATATGACCACGTTCGGCTCCATGTTATGTGGCGCCGACATAGGGTCAGATTTGGCTATAGTTTTTGAGAGAGGTTAAATTTAGATTTAGTTTCTTTAAGGGGTCAGTTCTGTCAAAAAAATACGACGCATGTCGGCAGCGAGCCAGGAGGCATATCCGTCGCGGCCGATCCAGGCGCGCCGGCCATGACGTATCGGCAGATCATCTCGTGGCGCAAATGATTCGGGCGGATGGGGGGACACTGCACGCGCCGATCCAGGGCCGCTGTCCCCGAATCTAGGGCGCACCGCAAAAGCCGGAAACGGCGCTCCAGTGAAATCGCTCCAACGCTAATCACGGGTTGACCACGCCTCAAACACCGCGCCCCGCCGTCACCCCAACCAAGCAGCATCGCCGTCGATGACTCGTGGGTCCCGGGCAAGGCTCGAGCCCACCGGGAGCTTGCCTGTCAGCGAGACGCGCATAGGCTGTGCCGGTTCCATTTGTTGCGCGGCCGAGGGCCGGTCTCGTCTGGAGTTTTGGGTTGTTCGAGGCGATTACGGGGCCGGGTGGCATCATGAGCACTCGTGATGATTGGCGCGTAGGATAGGTGGCTGTTTAATTACTAGGGATTAATTAGGATGGAGACCAGCTTGCCCGCCACATGCGAGGGAGGCGGTCTTATCCACGAACCGTCCGTTTGATCAGCAGCTTAACCTGTGCTTCTTTCGGCGTTTTGTGAGCGAGTCGCTGACACGTAGGGCCTGATTCTGCCGTAGAGTCCAAATCTAATGGGGGTCCATGTTGCGCCTTGTTGTCCTAATTAAGCTGTCCAAAACGTCATAAACCGAACGACAATGTGGCAATTCAAAGACTCCTCCGACCTTCGGCTTGAAGCCATCCTGAGGACTGCTTCACGTCGATCGGACTCTCGTTTACACATGGTCTCCTTCACGATAAGACTCGATTTCAACTACTGTATTCATCAACCATGCAGCAACGCAATTTGACGTGATCCATATTCCGTGGAAAGATGCACCGGCGACCAAGGCTGCCTTCTTGGCTAGCTGCCTTGAGCAACGTTGCCGGCGGCAGCAGGCAGGCCCGTAAGCGCGTGCCGGTTGGTTTTTCGTACGGCATCGACGAATCAAATCAGCGCCGGCGCCGGCAGGAAACTGCCAAGCAAACTCTCATGTTTCCAGCACGTGTTAAACGATACGACTGAAAGTGAAAGATTGGCGTCCAGGAAATGTATACTCGCTGTGCTGTGCTCCTACCAGCAAAGAGAATTGCTTTCGTCGTTTTACCAAAATACTCTGTACGCGCCGCGCCGTAAAGCGGTAAAGGTGTCGCCGGGCTGGATCGCTCCACAGGTTCAATGGACGCAAATCGCCCGTATTTTTGACGACCGTCATTTTCACGTTGAGACGAAGGGGGGAAACAAGTCGTTGTTGCGTGAGACGCGCATATATGTTTCATTGGATTGGACCGTGACCATTGATCGGGCCGCACTGTCGTGTGTGCATTTTTCTCTACAAGCTAGTACACACCAAGTCGTCAAACTACTATCGCGCCTTCACTTCTCACCGGTGTGGCTGTCACGTCCGTAGTCCATAACACCATATGTGAAAAATTTATACATCGCCCAACAAGTGATCATCTGAAATTATCCGTTTTAGAAGGTCTAATTGACAAACTGCATGCTTAATGCATGCAAAGTTTTGCAGCCACGTGATTATTTCTCACTGAAAAAGAGCTTAGGTTTTTTTTTTAACGGAAAAAAAGAGCTTAGGTAGGGGGGCCTGAATAAAATGCCAGTAGAACACGCGTCGTCCACATGAACGCGCATTTCAAGAAATCTTAAAAGTCATATTCAAAGTTGAGAACCGGGCAGTAGCCTGGTGGTATGGGAGCAAGTCTTGCTCTCAGCCAATCCTAAGTTCGAGTCCCGAGAGGGACGGATTTAGGTATCTCACGGAGTCTTCTTCTATAAAAAACGCCATCGGGTGCTAGTGCCTGGGATGGTCTCTCAAAGTCATATTCAAAGTTTTAGAAATTTACCAAATAAATCACACGCGTACATGTTGCCTATGCAAATCTCAATAAAAGAATATGATCATTTGCAGCTTACAGCAAAAAGAGAAAACGGAACTTTGTATTATTTGCACGGTAAAAATCTGAGTCATTTCACCATTCCTATCTACTTTGTCTTTTTTTCCCATAAGCTATATGCTTTTGTATTGTACTTTCAAGCTTCACATGGACATGCCTACATACATTCTCTACACGCATGATTTATCATATATCAATTTTCCACGAAACATAGATGGCTCTCCTCTCACCCACCCCTCCGGCGACTCCCTAGGCGATTCTCCGATCTACCCTTCCATTCCTCGGCGATCCCCGGCGATCTCTCGGAGAGATGGATCCTCTGCGTCTCGCCACCGTCCTGGACTTCTCCCCTGGTTTGAACCTCGCACACAAGGTCAGATCTTCTTTCTCCACCGCGATCTCCCCTGCCTCTGGTTCGGAGGGTTTCCATCTTGTGGTCTCTTTTGGCCGTGCAATTTTTCGTCTGGATCTTGAACTTGTTGGCATTGCCATTCATTCTTGCCTTGGGGGCAATGGTAGTGATCTCCGCATTTCTCATATTAGAGATCGGACATTCAAAATTTCTGTTATCTCTAATGCTGTTGGGTTTATGATCTACAACCTGAGATCCTATTCCTGTAAATCTTTCCAATGTTTCTTTCATCTTTGGGGCTCTGGTGCACCCAATTGGCAGCGGGAATTCAAGGACTGGACCATTGAAACTTCAAAGGACTGGCAAATTGTTTCTCGTCGCAAACCACCACTCACCGGAGCCAATGCCACTCCGGTGACCGCCGGCCGTTCCTTCGCTGATGTGGCACGTAATCTGCGTATCGATCCGGAATCACCGGATCTCATGCATGCTTCCCGCTCGACTCCTATTTCAAATCGCCGGCCTTCCGCTTCCTCTCCATCTGGGCCTGCGGCTTCCGGAGTGGGCCACCTCTTCTGCTCTCGCTGCCTAGCCCATGGACATGCTCGCCCGGCCTGCTTCTCCAAGGTCCGCTGCCTGACCTGCTACCGCTACGGGCACATTAAACGCAACTGTTTAGCCCAACGATCCAGGACATTGATCTTTCGCATTAAAATAAAATCCCCTGAGATTACTCCTTCTACTGCGGACCTTGCCGTTCCAACTTCGCCTACAGAGTCCTCCCCTGTTCCGCCCCCGCCTCCTTCTCCACCCCAGCCGCCGACCACCTGCCACCCCGATCTTCACGCATTGCCGATGGCAAACTACCCCTGTGACCCGCGCCCTCACCTTCCTCCGGGGACGGATTTCATCCCTCCGTGTGCTCATCGTCGCCGTCGTGGTTTCCATGTCTTCAGCGGTGCTCCACTCCTCAACTGTGATGACTGGGCCAATGTTGTCCTTGAACCGCCATCGGACCCGGAGCAGTTCGTCAGCGACGCTGCACTGATTCGCAGCTTCCTCAATGAGCAAGGCTATCATGTGCGCCAGATGACACGATCTGGTATGGGGGCTGCTCTTGTTCAATTCTCTGATGCCGTCTCTAGGGATACTGCCATTGATCGCAGCCCTTTCTTTGTTGGTGAGAGTGTTCTTTGGGTTATCCCACAGAATCGTAGTTTGAATCACCGAAACTGTACCTTTACTCATGATGTTTGGCTTATGATGATGAATTTCCCTCTGGAAGCTTGGCATGTGGAAAAGATTAGAGAATCTGTGAGTGAATTTGGTAAATTTATTGTATGGAACAGAGATGCTTCTAACAGAGCTAGGATTCTGGTCAAGATTAGAGTCCCTGACATGCTGGAAATTCCGATTAGCCACGTGCTCTGTGAAAACACTAATGACAGTGGTCATGGTCACTCCTGGACGGTTGTGAATTATATCCTTCAAGCCAATCTGATTGATGGTTTGGGTGGTGATGATGACCCTCTACCACCTGATGGTGGAAATCCACACCCATTACCAAATCTACCTTTTGGAGGTATCTGGGAAGATGCAGATTTTGTTCACAACATGATGCAAGATGTTGCACCACCACATATCCCTGCTGCACCTGTCAATGGTCATGCTGCACCTGCTGCACATGCTGATGAGGACCACATCCCTGTGATGAACACACCACCACAACACTCACCTGGTAACCATCATATATTGGAGGATATTCAGCTTGCTGTGGAAGCCATGGAGGCATTTGATGCTATTCACAAGGTTATTGGTAATCTGATGGAGGGTTTTCATGAGATTCCTTCTTTGATTGAGATGATGGAGCACACTTCTGTAGATGGTGCTGGCTTTAAGTTGCTGGATGTGGTGGATGGAGAAAATCATGAGAAGAAGGCAATTTTCACCATCTACACATCATCATCTCCACCAATCCATCAATCAAAGTGTTGTATCACTGAATTGGAGGAGGACAACAGCTCTTGCACTGAATCCTCTTACAATCCTATTGATGACCATGTGGAGTCTGATACTATGATGACTGATGAGGAGGAGAACAACACTCTTTTGACAGTTACAACACCTGCACCTAAGAAACAGAAGAAAATTGTCAAAGATGTTACTAAAGTCAGACGCAGAAACAGGATTGCAAAGCTCTGCGATGGCTTCAAGGATAAGAATGCTGCCGACTTGGCCAAGGCAAGCATGTCACAGTCTGTATCTGAATCTGGCAATGGAGAAGTTATCAAGAATAAGGAAAAGAAGAAGACTCAGGGGACAAAAAGGAACATCAAGAAGTCCTTCTCTGCATCTGTTATCGACACTTCTGCTCCACCACCTCCTGAGCTCTCCATTGATAATGTCCAGGCCATTGGGGTAGGCCAATGCAAGATATCTCCTGAGGAGTTATCTCTTGACAAGCTCTGCTCTTCCAGTGGCTAATGGATCAAGTCTATCATGCATCATTCTCAGCCTGCTGGGCCAGGCTTCCTAGATTTTTTTATATTATTTCCAGTTCCTATATACATATTTGGTTATGTAATAATTCCTAAAGACCTGATCTGGTGTGCACTTTGCTATGCTATGAAGACCCTTGCTGCTATATTTGCATTATGTGCTATGTCTTGTGACTATGTTGATTGCAAATCTGTAATGATGCCTACCTGTGTTGATGCTGTGTGGGAGCAAATACTTTGCTCATCCACTGTTGTTACCTCATATCAGTTTCCCAATGTCAAACAAAAATAATTGGAATATCTTGGACTGGAATATTAGGGGAATAAACTCTCAAGATAGATGGAATGACATCAGGCAAAGAATTGATGAAACTAATCGCAACATCTTATGCCTACAAGAGACTAAAAGGGAGAATTTTGATCAAGCCTACCTGAGGAATTTCTGCCCAAAAAACCTGAACCAATTTGCTTTTACTCCATCTATTGGCAATTCTGGGGGAATCATTACAGTTTGGAATGGCAACCTCTTCACTGGTGTTCTCATTAGCCAGGATAGACACCACATTACTATGAAATTCACATGCAAATACAGTGGAAAGATATGGTTTCTTACAAATATTTATGGCCCTGCCCATAATGAAGATAGAATGGAATTTATCACATGGATGGCTGAATTGGATTCATCTGACATGAACCTTTGGATGATTATGGGTGATTTCAATTTAATCAGGGGACCAGAAAACAGAAGCAGAGCAGGTGGAGACAGTAACAATATGATGAATTTCAATGCAATTATTCAAGCTCATGATCTGCAAGAAATTCCTCTTAAAGGCAGAGAATTTACATGGAGCAATATGCAGGACTCACCACTTCTGGAAAGACTTGATTGGGTCTTCACATCTCCAGATTGGACTACTGAATTTCCTAATACCCTTTCCTTCCCCCTGGCTAGATTGGGATCAGATCATGTACCTATTCATGTACAAATTGGAAATAATATTCCAAGGGCAACTATATTCAGGTTTGAAAATCACTGGCTGGTATTTGATGGATTCTATGACACTGTGAAGCAAGCATGGGATTCTGCTCCTATTATGAATGATTCTGGAAAAATGATAAATGCAAAATTCAAAAGAACAAGATACAGCCTGAAAAAGTGGAGTAAAAGAGTATCAAATCTCAAGGAGATAATCAGTAATTGTCAATATACTCTTGCTCTCCTTGATGGCATTGAGGAACAAAGAAACCTTTCACTGGTTGAGAAGAATTTCAGAAGAATTGTGGGAATCCACACAAGAAAAATGTTGGAAGCAAAAAGGATTTACTGGAGAAGTAGAGCCAAAATTAAATGGGCAAAGCTGGGGGATGAAAATACCAAATTCTTCCACACTGTGGCTACTCAGCAATATAGAAGAAATATTATCACCTCCCTGAAGGCAACGGATGGCACTGATATCTACAACCATGAGAATAAAGCAGCTATTATTTGGGCATCCTTCAAAGATAGGCTTGGTATATCTGAGGAGGCTCCCATGCTCATGAACCTCAACAATATTGTTCAAACACATGAATTATCACATCTTGATAATCCATTCACTGAAGAGGAAATTGCCAATGTTATCAAGGAAATGCCCATTGATAAAGCCCCTGGACCTGATGATTTCAATGGAAAATTTCTCAAGAAATGTTGGGACCTTGTCAAAAATGATTTCATGAAACTTGTTAATGACTTCTACGATGGAAACATCAACTTGGAGTGTATCAATACTGCCTATATCACTCTTATACCAAAGAACAATGACCCTCAAACCATGAATGACTACAGGCCCATCTCATTGGTCAGTCTGCCCCTAAAATTCATTACCAAGCTGATGGCAAACAGACTACAGAAGGATATCATTCCCATACTCCATGAAAATCAATATGGCTTCATTAAAGGGAAAAACATTCAGGACTGCTTGGGATGGACTTTTGAATATCTTCATATATGCCACTCCTCAAAGAGACCAATTATTATACTGAAAATTAACTTTGAAAAAGCTTTTGATAAAGTGGAATACAGTGCTATTATCTCCATGCTCTCAGCCAAGGGTTTTGGACCTAAATGGATTGCTATGGTCAAATCTATCCTACACTCTGCATCCACTTCTGTCTTGCTTAATGGGGTCCCTGGTAAAAAAATCATCTGTAAAAGAGGAGTGAGGCAGGGAGATCCTCTCTCCCCTCTTCTCTTTGTTAACACTGCTGATTTACTCCAGGCAGCTGTAAATGATGCATGGCACAGAGGGCTAATTAATCTCCCAGTTGATAATGACTTTGGTCAAAAATATCCTATAATCCAATATGCTGATGACACCCTCATGATTATGCCAGCTGATATGGATCAATTGATGCATCTGAAGAACATCCTGCATATATTCAGCTCATCCACTGGCCTCAAGGTTAACTATCATAAAACCACTTTGGTTCCCATAAACATCAGCTCTGAACAAGCAACTATTCTTGCTCATGCATTTGATTGCAAAGTGGAGACACTGCCATTTGCTTATTTGGGCCTCCCTCTTGGAACTACTAGACCATCTGTAGCAGATTTGATGCCTATTGTCTCCAGACTTGACAAAAGGCTATCCGGCATTTCATCCCTCATGTCTTACACTGGAAGGTTAACCCTGCTGAATTCTGTCATCAACTCATTGCCTATGTATGTCATGTGCACCCTAAAAATCCCTGTTACTATCTTTATTCACTTTGAGAAAAGTGGAAGACAATTCCTATGGGCTGACAAAGAAGACAAAATTCAAGGAAAATGCCTGGCTAGTTGGGAGATGATATGCAGGCCGAAAGATCAGGGTGGCTTGGGTGTTTTTGACTTGAGGATACAAAACAAGGCTCTGCTTATCAAAAACTTGCACAAATTCTTCAATCAGAAAGATATCCCCTGGGTGAATTTAATATGGCAAGCTTACTATAGTAATGGACAACTGCCCCATATTGGAAATTCAAAAGGATCCTTCTGGTGGAAAGATTGCCTATCATTTATGAATGATTATAGAGACAATACCTCTATATCTATTAACAATGGGAAAACCTGCTCATTATGGAAGGACAAATGGATGGATAGCAATAAACTGGAAGAATATCCCCACCTCTTCTCTTTTGCCAAGAATCAAGATATATCCTTTGCAGATGCATATGACAACAACAATGGGTCTATTTATAATCTTTTCCACCTGCCATTATCCACTGTGGCCCATGAGGAACTCTTCAACCTACAGAATGATATGTTTGAACAGGAATTAAATGGGGAAAATGATCTATGGAGCCCTGTCTGGGGGGATTATTACTCTACCAAGAAAATGTACAATACATTAATTGGTGAACATGACACTCATCAGCCTATTCTGGACATATGGAAAACTTGCAACATACCTAGACAGAAATTCTTTGCATGGCTTATGGTACACAACAGACTCAACACTAAGGAGATGATAATAAAGAAGAACTTCTATGTGGAATTCAAGGAATGCATCATCTGTGAAGAATGTCCTGTGGAAAACAATATGCATTTATTCTTTGAATGCTCCTTTAGCCAGAGCTTCTGGTGGGCTATTGGCTTAGAATGGAACCCTGACATGGACTTGGTCAGTATGATTGCTGATGCTAAGAATAGATACTCTCATAACTTTTTGATGGAAATCCTAATCACTAGATGTTGGAGCATTTGGGAACAAAGGAATGATGCCATTTTCAGAGGCATATACCCTGATGTACAGAGATGTGTTACTAGGTTCAAATCTTTTATTACACTGAACTTGTATAGAGCTAAACCCAGTCTGAAGGAGGGTATGCAATCATGGTTAGACACTCTATGAGTTTGTAATAGGGCACTAGATACTTCACTAACCCCCCTTTCTTCCATTGTAATTATTCCGTCTGATTTATAAAAATGAATAATGACACAGTAGGGAGTTTTCCCTACTGTACATGTGTCAAAAAAAACTTATTTATTTAGTACTTTTTATTTTACAATTCATCCAGACTCACATCAACCCATGTCGACCATATCCTTGTCGGACACCCTATCTCCATACTTTTTAATTTAATAATGGTGGACGTTTTCTAAAAATGCTAAACACATGCTACAATTCTGGTCTGATTAAGGCTATGTTTCTTCATATACGATGATGCATTAAATTCCATAAAAAATGATTCTGGGGTACTATAGTTGTTAATACTAAATTGATTATGTCTTGTTTTGAACAACTGCAAGGGATGAAAATAAACTCATAAAAGTGAGTTATTTGTCGTTAATATGTAACAAGGGTGATTGCTCCTTTCATTGAATTTTTTCAATTCATATAGACGAAAAATTCCCTTATAAGTATCTAAAATTGCTCTACATCATTATAAACTAAGAAGAGAGGATTTGCAAAGATGACATGGTGGAAGGATAAATTACTTTCTTCCGCTCCAATATGGGTGTTGATCAAGGTTGTCGATCCAACATTCACATTTGAAAGGACACAGATGTCGCCTAGAGGGGGGGGTGAATAGGCGATATCAAATTTTACGAATGGCTTGAACAAAAGCGGAATTAAACTAGCGTTTATTTTGTCAAGCACACAAGACCTAAATAAACTAGGTTCACCTATGTGCACCAACAACTTATGCTAAGCAATACAAGTAACAAGGTGATAGCAAGATATATGACTTCAAGCACGAAGGCTATCACAATGTAAAGTGCATAAGTAAAGAGCTCGGGTATAGGAATAACCGAGGCACGCGGAGACGATGATGTATTCCCGAGTTCCTCCCTTGAAAGGGAGTACGTCTCGTTGGAGGGGTGTGGTATCGCCACAAAGGCCTAACCAACGCCACAAAGGCCTCACCCTATTCTCCGGTGTGAGCTTGCGCCACAAAGGCCTAGCTCACTCTTCCACTAAGGGGTTCCTCAAGGCGGAACCGGGCCTTTACACAAATCTTGGGGCACGCATCCACAACTTAATTGGAGGCTCCCAAGAATAGCCACAAAGGCACCACAAAGCCACAAAGCCGTCTAGGGTTCCAAGAACCCAAGAGTAATAAGCTCACAAACTTTCACTTACTCAAATCTCCGGGGAGAACTCAAACCGATGCAACTTATGCAATGGCAAGAGCACACAAGGTGCTCAAATCCTTCTCACTCAAATCCTACCAAAGCAACTAATGCTATAGAGAGATATGAGAGGAAGAACAAAGGAAATCCACAAAGAACTCCAAGATCTAAATCCACAAGAGGTTTCCCTCACTAAGAGGAGAGATGGATTGGTGGAAAGATAGATCTAGATCTCCTCTCTCTTTTCCCTCAAAAAGATGCAAGAATCATGGGAGGAATGGAGGAGGAAGGGCAAGCTTGCAAAGTCAACAATGGAGGAGAGAGAGCCCAAAAACGTGTGCAGCCCAAGGTGGAAGAAGGGGTATTTATACCCCCCCACGAAATATGGCCGTTGAGACTTGGAGGGGCGGATTATCCGGCCAAAATATGGCCGGAATATCCGGCTGGCCGGATTATCCGCCCCCCAGGCCGGATTATCCGCCCCCTATACTGGGTGACGCCGACCAAAGTCCTTAGCAGAAATTCTGAAACGAAATTTTCGCTCCCAGGCCGGATAATCCGCCCCCCCCTGGCCGGAATATCCGCCCCCCTTACTGGGTGACGCCGAGCAAAAACTGCAATACGAAAACGGTGATAACTTTTTCATCCGGACTCCGTTTTCGATGATCTTGGGCTCGTTGGAATCACCACAACGAGCTCTACAACTTCATCCATAGAAACATCATAGTCCAACAAGGGAGTATAAAACCAAATGATGAAAGGTTTGACCTCTCTTTGAAGGCAAACCGGTAAAACCTCCAAACATCAAAAACGCAATAAGAGCTTCATGTGAAATCCGTTTTTGATGAGCTAGAGCTTGTCATGGAAATAACCACAAGCTCTAGAACCTCACATGGATAAAACCCAAATAAGAACCAAGAAAGATGATGCCAAGTATGCAAAGGTTTGAGCTCTCTCCGAACGATACAATTAAGTTACTCACTCGAGAGCCCCTCTTGATAGTACGGCTACCGATCCTATAACCCGGTCTCACAACAAACACCATGAGACCGGTAAGAAAGAAACCCTAACACTATCATACCTTTGCCTTGAGCATTCCACTTGAGGTGGATAAAGACGATCTTGATCTTCTCAAGTTGGACCACCTTTCTTGATTGAGCTTGCTTGGTAAAGTCTTGCGGATTGCTCCCCCATACTCTACTATGGAAGAGACTCTCTTTAAGCATATCTTCACATATCCATGATCACAATATAGATGGCAAGCTTCAAGCATATGTTCTCTTCTAGTTGCTCATCTTGAACTTGCGCTTTGACTTGATCAATCCTCGAATCAATTCTTCTTTCTCCATAATGATGGTGTCTTGAGGATACACATGAGAGCACACTCAATCTTATTCTTCAAGACACACTTGAGATAATCTCAACTCCCTTAAGACCAATCTTTGGATCACTCCTTGAATAACACCTTGGTCAACACATAATCTTCTTCTTACAACCTTGACTCCAACAAATGGTTCAAGCATTGTCTATGGACAAGTCCTACACATATAACTCAATGCAACCATTAGTCCATAGGGATTGTCATTAATTACCAAAACCACACATGGGGCTCGATATGATCTTTCAATCTCCCCCATTTTGGTAATTGATGACAATCTCTTTGAGAGGGTTTATATAATGAATTCAAAGAACTAAAATGGTTATACTAACATCAAATACTACAAAAGTATGTGATGTTAGTAAAACCACCATATATAGAGCAAACTCCCCCACAATATATGCACATGTGAATGATCTTGATTTCATTGCATATATTGCCAACCAAGGTTGTTGGTGGAGTTTCCACTATATACTCAACCATGCAAAGCATGCAAGGCAAATGCTTAAGAACAAACCAAAGCATAAAAGCCAATTCCCTTTAAACCCTCGAAACTTCTCCCCCATTGGCATCCATTGCCAAAATGGGCGAAAAAAAGCTTAGAAGGCCAATATAGTGAGAGTTCCTCCAAAACGGTGTGCATATCCAAAATAAATGAGTGAAAACACATGCACATATACAAAGGTAAATTTTTGAAGGAAATGAAACTATATTGAGGATCAAAGATTGCAAAAAAATAAGATAACACGATGGATAAACTTCAACAAATGAAGAGAGCAATCAAACAATCCAAAGAACAAATTGAATAAGGATATTATGATAAGATCGAAAAGGTGCTCTAAATAATATGAGGAAGCTCCCCAAGGTGTGTGCACAAAATATTCTATTTGAGTTGAAGTATAAGGTGCACACATATGGAATCATCACTCCCTCAATATTATTCAAAACAAAATGATACCAAGTGAAATTAAATACTATGCTAACCGCAAAATGGTGCTTTAAATGAAATGAGGAAGCTCACCAAGGTACGTGCAAAAATTGGAATGTTTGTATTTGAATACAATTTGCACAACATGGAATCATCACTCCCTCAATAACATTTAAAATGCAACCATTTGCAAGAGATCATAGAGAAGAAATTAAGCTTACACTTGCATCAAACAAATGGTTGAGCAACAAGCAAGGGACAATATATAAAAAAGGCTCAACCAAAGAAATGTGTGATAGGAATAACAAAGAATATTATAAGACTAACACAAGGATAAGCATAGAGCATCCACATAGTCTTCAATGAATGAAATTGCTTAGCATTCCATCCCAACACATAAGGTTCAAATAAGATATCAAATAATGAGATATCATCTCTCATGTGTATAAGTTTCTAAGTAGACAATATCACAAAGATAATTATCACAAAGAAACATGTACACACAAAATAGATACTAAGAATAGAACATGATATCCAAAATGAAGGCATGCAATATACCAATGAGATTTTTGCTTTTAAAGCATGGCCAAAGGCTCAATTTATCTTATTGTATATTGACAAACTTCAACCACCAACATGTTAAAGACATCACAAATATCAACAAGGGAAAGAAGATAGTTGGGATGCTTTGATAAAAATAACAAGTATCATAACGAGGGATACCAAACGGAACAAATAAATTTGCAATTTCATCAATATTGCACATGTGAGCTTATTGAGGAATTGATATGCAAAAAGATTGCTAAGTTGACATATATGGGATAAGAGAATCATGAGCATGATTTTTATATGTTCCCAATAATATGTCCTCATCTCAACTTGCTCACATTTGCAATAAAGAGGTTTCATTAGAATCCTTGCAAAAAGCACAACATTTGCAAATAAATATTTTCAATGCCATAAAACAACCTACACAAGGTTGGATACTAGAGAAGTATGCATGAAGAAGATACTTGTTACCAAGATATAATGGTAGGATGTAGTAGATAGGAGTTTCTTCAATAATCCTAGCTTGCCTCAAATTATCATTTAGTCACCACTTCATCCTTATTATTGAGACAAGCACCAATATATCTCCATGTACCTAAAACAAAGTTCAAGTACAAGATGGTCCCCAAACTCATTGGGTCCAAAGTAGTTAGAAACTACAATATATAGGACAAACTCCACAAAAATATGTGCATATATATATATATGAAATAGAATTTCATGCACATCTTAGCCAATTTAGGATTTGATGGAGCTTCTCCTATATATTTGATCAAAGAAAGGAAACGCATGCCATACAATATACATTTAGTAAATATGCATGCACAAGACTTTCAAGAGCCAAAGGAGATACAATTTGGACAAAACACCAAGAAGGACAAGCGAGCACACAAAATTGTGAAGCTACAAAAGGTTGTCCAAATTATATCAAAGAATCAAATCAACACAAGATTGACTCCAAAGTTCAACTAGTGAACCAAGCAAAAGCCAATGAGCATAAAGCATAACTAAAACACACATGCTCAAAGACATATCTCATTTTAAGAGTAAGAAATAAATAATAAGGAATGAGATCACCAACTCCCAAAGAGGGCAAGGTTCAAACAAACAAACCAAACTCTCCACACTTTTTATGATGGCACACTAAGTACCAAAAAGAAAAGATTTGTCTTCCAACAAAAACCAATACCAAATGAAGTAAGCACAAAGAGTGTGTTATAACAAATATAGGAGAGCTCCCCCAAGATTAGTGCATTATTTATGATTTTGCATTTGAATACAAAATGCACACAAGTGGGATCATCACATCTACCTACATAGAAATAACACAAAACAAGTTCAACGAAATCAAATGGAATAACAAAAGTCATGGAAGACAATGGGAGCTAAAACAAATACATTTTTGGCTAGAGATAAGGCAATTAAAAGCAATAGCCAATGTAAAGATGATCAATATACATGTGCCACATGATATAGTACCAATTGTCCAAGAACAAGAGGTATTTGGATTTATTTCCCGGTGGTAGTTTACATATAAATCCAAGATCATCTTCACAACAAAGAAGCATACGGAGAAGGATAAGAATTAATCACCATGCTAAAGAAGATATTCTTGATAGACTCAAATAGTTAAACAATCACGCAAAGCAATGATTAAGATAACTTGAAGCAAATGGTTTTCCAACTTTGATGTAGAATTCCACATTTTAGGAAAACCCTATCAAGAAAGTATCTCACAAACAAGATCCAAAACAAGAGGAATAAAACAATTTGGCAAATTGGAACTTGTTTGAGAAAACATGCCACATAGAAGCAAGATAATTTACAATATCAACACTATGTGACACAACCTCAAATATACACATTTATTGGTTTGTAGTATGCACAAAGCATATTACTCCCCCATAATGTGATAAACATTTTTTTCACAAGAGGCAAATAAAATCCAAAGATGATTAATGGACATTATAGAATTTGAATTTCTCATGAGAATGACATACCACATAGAAACTAGATAATCTTTAAATATCAACACTAAGTGGTATTCCTCATGTACACACATTTTTAGGATTGTGAAGTGCAAAGCATATCACTCCCCCAAAATGGGATGGTCCAATAATCTCTCAAAAGCCAAGTAAGATAAAACGAGATGCAAAAGGCTCAACAAGAACAACCGTACATGGTGTGCAAACCAACATGCACATACTTGATTACTCAAAATGAAGCAAGTAGGAAGCACAACATATACAAACACATGCAAGATACAAAACCCAACACATGCAAAGGGGCGAGTAACTTTCAAGGTAGATAAGTTGAATACATGTTACCGCAAGGAGGAACATTGGATATATGATAGAAATAAGATAATCCAAATGACTTGACTTGAGAAAATATAATTGATGAAGATCCCTTAATTCTTCATGATATAGCCAAG
Organism: Dactylis glomerata; assembly: GCA_007115705.1. Classification (NCBI taxonomy): domain Eukaryota; kingdom Viridiplantae; phylum Streptophyta; class Magnoliopsida; order Poales; family Poaceae; genus Dactylis; species Dactylis glomerata. Next base: position 784,746 of record QXEO01001110.1, read on the forward strand.
TCTCCAATGCCCTCCAACAACACCTATTGTTCAAGTAATGGCTTGTTGGTCCCCAACCAAGTTGGGTCCTAAGAAGTTAGAAACAATAGGTTTGGCAACCCAAATGGTTCTTTTCTTGACACCACTTTGAGCACCAACAAATTTGGCAAACACATTGCCAACCTTATCCTTGCAAAGTGAATAAGCATCTTCAATTATGATAGGGTTGGATGAGTTACCACTAGTGCATGAAGAAGATAGGTGACCCTTCTCATGGCATATGTAGCAAGTTCTTTTCTTCACCTTCTTCTCACTTGATTTCTCCACAAGGGGAGCATTAGCTTGATTTTTCTTGGGAAGTGACCTTTCTTCAACTTGAGGTTGAGCAAGGGCTTGAACTTGAGGCCGCTTCCCTTGTTGCTTCTCACTAAGTGCCTTTTTTTCAAAGGGCAAGATCTAACATGGTGCCCTTCAATTTTGCACTTGAAGCAAACAATCTTGGCCAAATTCTTGACTTGTTCTTGGCCCTTCTTCTTCTTGTATATTTTGGACTTCTTCTTGTTGTTAGAGATAAATCCAAGTCCACTCTTGTCATTGGGGGATTTTGCACACTCAAGATCTTTTGAGTGTGGACTTCCCTTCATGACGTTTTTCCAAGTCTTTCTTCAAAAAGTAACTTGGGCCTTGAGCTCTTTGATTTCCTCTACATGGTTAGTGACAACACAAGTACTAGTGGAAGTAGAGGCTACATTGTTAGAGCAACAAGGCAAGGAGGGTAATTATCACTAGATGTAGAAATAGTATGAGTGGATGAATTACTAGTACTAGCACATGGCAATATTGCATTTTGGGAAATAGTGCTAGTGCCCACATGAGGCTCACAAGATGTTACCTTTATAGATATAGCCTCATGAGCTAACTTTAGGCGAGCATGGGACACTAGAAGATCCTCATTAGAGCTAGATAGCTTTTCATGAATTTCTTCCAATTTCCCATACTTGCTAGTTAGCAATTCAAGTTGAGCCCTTAGCTCAACATTCTCCTTCAAAATAGATGCTTCACAAGAAGTAGAGTTAGTAGCACATGCATCATTATCATTATGAATAGGAGAAGACAACTTGGCAAGAGCGAGGTCACGTTCTTTAGTGAGTTTAGAAATAATTTCATTACATGACTCCTCAATGGATTCAAGCTTCTCCTCAAGAGAAACCCGAAGCTCTTGCTCTTCCTCTAGAGCATATTTTAAATCATGGATATCATTGGCATACTCACGCTCAAGAGAAAACATTTTATCAATTTGTTCTTCCTTCATCTCAATGAGTTTTGTGCTCTCAATAGCACAACTCATGATTTCAAAGAAGTTGGGCAAAACATTTTTATGGTTATGCAAAGCATCAAAGACCACCTTACCCTTCTTGTTTAAATACTCAATATAGTCTTCTTCATTTTCCTCATCCTCACCATTGTCCTCAACATCATTATGATTTGAAGACCTAGCCATAAGGCATATGTGGGAACCGTGAGAAGAGGAAGATGAAGAAATACTGAAGCTCCATTCAAGACCTTGTCTTGGCCCAAAGACTCTTCGGTTTCCTCTATATGGTTAGCATCACAAATACTAGAGGAAATAGAAGCATTTGTATCATGGCAACAAGACAAAGCAAGCATATCATCATGAGATTTATTCAGAAATTTACACATGATATGCAAGGACTATCAACACAAGCATGTAAAACATTTATGGGGCTACAAGTGTTTAAGTCCAAAGATGAAGCATTGCAATGAGATAGAGATGAAGGATCATCAAAAGTAAGCATACTATCACCATTGCAAGTTTCATCACCACTCACCATATCATTACCTTGTGTCTTGCCACACTTTGGTGAAGTGGATGAAAGTTCATTGCGGCCGGAAGTGGAAGGAATACAATCATCCTCAATAATCTTGGACACACCATATTTTTCTTGAAGCTTTGTCCATATCTCATGAGCGCTCCGAAAAGGTGTGATGGAGAAGGTAACTACATCGCTCAAAGCATTAACAATCACATGAGTAGCTTGAGCATTGAGATACAAGTTTTTCTCATCCTCTAAAGATAGATTTTGAGTATCCTTTGGAGGAGAAAAACCCGCATCTACAATTCGCTCCATAGATGGGTCCATGACCCGAAAATAATTAAGCATGTGAATTTTCCAAGTATCATAATTTGTGCCATCAAAATAGAAGTGTTATTGTGCACTAATCCCCTAGCCGACATCTTTGCTCTCAAGGCGGTGAAGCCTAAAATGAGAGACCGGGCTCTGATACCAATTGAAAGGACACAGATGTCGCCTAGAGGGGGGGGTGAATAGGCGATATCAAATTTTACGAATGGCTTGAACAAAAGCGGAATTAAACTAGCGTTTATTTTGTCAAGCACACAAACCTAAATAAACTAGGTCACCTATGTGCACCAACAACTTATGCTAAGCAATACAAGTAACAAGGTGATAGCAAGATATATGACTTCAAGCACGAAGGCTATCACAATGTAAAGTGCATAAGTAAAGAGCTCGGGTATAGAATAACCGAGGCACGCGGAGACGATGATGTATTCCCGAGTTCCTCCCTTGAAAGGGAGTACGTCTCGTTGGAGGGGTGTGGTATCGCCACAAAGGCCTAACCAACGCCACAAAGGCCTCACCCTATTCTCCGGTGTGAGCTTGCGCCACAAAGGCCTAGCTCACTCTTCCACTAAGGGGTTCCTCAAGGCGGAACCGGGCCTTTACACAAACTTGGGGCACGCATCCACAACTTAATTGGAGGCTCCCAAGAATAGCCACAAAGGCACCACAAAGCCACAAAGCCGTCTAGGGTTCCAAGAACCCAAGAGTAATAAGCTCACAAACTTTCACTTACTCAATCTCCGGGGAGAACTCAAACCGATGCAACTTATGCAATGGCAAGACACACAAGGTGCTCAAATCCTTCTCACTCAAATCCTACCAAAGCAACTAATGCTATGGAGAGATATGAGAGGAAGAACAAAGGAAATCCACAAAGAACTCCAAGATCTAATCCACAAGAGGTTTCCCTCACTAAGAGGAGAGATGGATTGGTGGAAAGATAGATCTAGATCTCCTCTCTCTTTTCCCTCAAAAAATGCAAGAATCATGGGAGGAATGGAGGAGGAAGGGCAAGCTTGCAAAGTCAACAATGGAGGAGAGAGAGCCCAAAAACGTGTGCAGCCCAAGGTGGAAGAAGGGGTATTTATACCCCCCCACGAAATATGGCCGTTGAGACTTGGAGGGGCGGATTATCCGGCCAAAATATGGCCGGAATATCCGGCTGGCCGGATTATCCGGCCCCCAGGCCGGATTATCCGCCCCCTATACTGGGTGACGCCGACCAAAGTCCTTAGCAGAAATTCCGAAACGAAATTTTCGCCCCAGGCCGGATAATCCGCCCCCCCATGGCCGGAATATCCGCCCCCCTTACTGGGTGACGCCGAGCAGAAACTGCAATACGAAAACGGTGATAACTTTTTCATCCGGACTCCGTTTTCGATGATCTTGGGCTCGTTGGAATCACCACAACGAGCTCTACAACTTCATCCATAGAAACATCATAGTCCAACAAGGGAGTATAAAACCAAATGATGAAAGGTTTGACCTCTCTTTGAAGGCAAACCGGTAAAACCTCCAAACATCAAAAACGCAATAAGAGCTTCATGGAAATCCGTTTTTGATGAGCTAGAGCTTGTCATGGAAATAACCACAAGCTCTAGAACCTCACATGGATAAAACCCAAATAAGAACCAAGAAAGATGATGCCAAGTATGCAAAGGTTTGAGCTCTCTCCGAACGATACAATTAAGTTACTCACTCGAGAGCCCCTCTTGATAGTACGGCTACCGATCCTATAACCCGGTCTCACAACAAACACCATGAGACCGGTAAGAAAGAAACCCTAACACTATCATACCTTTGCCTTGAGCATTCCACTTGAGGTGGATAAAGACGATCTTGATCTTCTCAAGTTGGACCACCTTTCTTGATTGAGCTTGCTTGGTGAAGTCTTGCGGATTGCTCCCCCATACTCTACTATGGAAGAGACTCTCTTTAAGCATATCTTCACATATCCAGATCACAATATAGATGGCAAGCTTCAAGCATATGTTCTCTTCTAGTTGCTCATCTTGAACTTGCGCTTTGACTTGATCAATCCTCGAATCAATTCTTCTTTCTCCATAATGATGGTGTCTTGAGGATACACATGAGAGCACACTCAATCTTATTCTTCAAGACACACTTGAATAAGCTCAACTCCCTTAAGACCAATCTTTGGATCACTCCTTGAATAACACCTTGGTCAACACATAATCTTCTTCTTACAACCTTGACTCCAACAAATGGTTCAAGCATTGTCTATGGACAAGTCCTACACATATAACTCAATGCAACCATTAGTCCATAGGGATTGTCATTAATTACCAAAACCACACATGGGGCTCGATATGATCTTTCAACATTTATGTGTTTTCCTTCTTCAACATTCCAAAAAAAGGGCTTTGAAAATGTATTAATATCCAACAAGCGAACTGCATGTGGAATGGTGAGGAAGAGAACCATAAAATCCATCTAGCAGATTGGCCATTTGTATGCATGAAAAAAGAATCCGGAGGAGTGGAGATCCCAAACCACCACTCCTAACACATATACCTTATTGGATATTGGATACATATATGGGGGAGACACCTTATGGAAAAAAGTAGCAGATGCTAAGTAGTAACACAGAAAAGTAACATTTTGTGTTGCCATGATACCCAACCACCTACTTTTTGAAAATGTGTGATATGGGGATTCTGGGGCGGTTAGCCTATGTTAGAAGTGGCATGTAGGTAAAAGTAAGTCTACAACATTTTGTGAGGAAAATGGGATACACATAGGATCTCATCTCTATTTATATTAGCTGAATCACCTTGTACAACACGCATAGGATCGCTAGCTTATACGATCTTGATATGGTACACTTACACTGGGATCGGCTGATCCGATATGCTACAATTACTACTGATTCAGTATAGATAGAAGCTACCTATAACATGGGATACCCACAATATGATCCTACTGCTAGCTAGCTTGTCTAACATTTCCCCTCAATCTAAACCTACTGAAACTAGGTTGATATTGGTACGTAATCTTTGGAACATTATTTTGTTAGTTACTAGTTTTGTGAAGGCATCAACTATCTGATCACCGGATGACACACGCCAAACCTCCAAATCTCCTATTGCCACTTTCTCCCTTACGAAGTGAAAGCCAATCTTGATGTGTTTTGTACGAGCATGAAACACATGTTTGCCATTTCAACGAGTGGGCAAGAAGTGTGATGCCCATTTCAATGATGTGTCTATGTTTCCACTCAGCATTGCCATTTTGTTGAGAGGTATAGGGATAAGAAACATGATGAAAAATTCCCTAGTGCGGAAAATTTTGTTAAGGCGATGATACTCCCCTCCCCCATCGGATTGAACAACCAAGATTTTGGAATTAAATAACCGCTCGACATGTATTTAGAATGAGTAAAAAAGCTAGCTTAACATAAGATTCGTGTTTGAGCAAGTATATCCAAGTAAAGCGACCAAAATCGTCCAGAAAACTCACATAAAAATTAAAAACCCCAACTAGATGTAATAGCGGGTCCCCAAACTTAGGAATGAATAAGTTCATGGGGACTTTGAGTTACATGAGTGGAATGATCAAAGGGTAATTGGTGCACTTTGTCACGTTGGCAAGCATCACACACCAGAAAATCACTCAAAGGTGCACAAGCTATCTAATTTGTCCTAAGGACCGACTCGACAACACTTTTAGATGGATGAATGAGCCTCTGATGCCACCAATCCGAGGAGACTTTGACACCGTATAGTCCATGATGATGCGATGCTAACATGGAAGTGGATCTTGGCACCGAATAAAGACCGTCATGACAATTACCACGAAGAAGAACCCTCCTCGTGGCTCGATCCTTAACAAAGAAACAAGAAGGGTGAAATTCAACAAAAGCATCATTATCACATGTGAGTTTATGGACAAATACGACATGCTTCCTAAGGCTATGAACATGTAAAACATGCTGAAGATGCAAAGGTTTAGAAGAGCCAGTAATCAAAGAGTGGCCGACGTGAGAGATTTGCAAAACTTGCCCGTTAGCGACCTGGACGATGTCTTGGCTGCAGTAGGGCTAGCTCGTTGATGTGCAGGCGATCAAGGTCGCTTGTCAGATGGTCGATGGCGCCGGAATGCATGCACCATTTGGGGCCGACGTCGGTCTTGATAGCATTGCCGGAGCGCTCGCCACGGTCACAGGCGTCCTTCGGCTGGAAGCGGATTTGCATCACCCGTGCGTGATCATGCGAGGTGAACATAGACGTGGTGGGAGGACCCAGTCCACCACGTCGGTGGTCGTGTGGTCCTTCCTCCATGCCATGTTCACCTCGCAGAATCGCGCACGAGTGATGGAAATCCTCTTCCTGCTCTTATACCAAGTTGAACAGATATTTTCGCCGTACAATGCCCGACGGGCTCTCCCCTCAATTTATATTAGCTTACTCACCTTGTACAACAAACATAGGATCCCTAGGTGATACGATCTTGATATGCTGCATTTATACTAGGATCGGTTGATCCGATATGGTACAATTACTATAGAATCAATATAGACAGAATGCATTTATACTAGGATTGGTTGATCCGATAATCTACAATTACTATAGAATCAATACAGACAGAAGCTACCTATTACATGCGTCATGCGATATGCCAGGATATGATCCTACTGCTAGCTAGGTTGTCTAACAATGCATACATATTGTCCTCTCGTGCAAATTTTAAGAAAAAATACGATCATATGTAGCCTACATAAAAAACTAGAGTTTTGTATTATTTGCACAGTAAATATCCGGGTCACTACTCACTACTATTCCTATACACTCTTTTTCTCACAGGTTATATATATGCTTTTGTATTTTACTTTCAAACTTTACATGCACATGCCTACATACATTTTTCACACGCGTTGTTTATGTCATAATTTTATTTTATTTACTATTTTACAATTTCACTATTCATCCGGATTCACATGGGCCTATGTCCACCAAATTCATGTCGGACACCCTTTCCCTATACTCTTTAATGTAATGGTGGATGTTTTCTAGAAAATACTATACAAAGACAACACTAATGGTTTGATTAGAGGTATTTGTCTCAAATTTGTTCCTACAGGTATAACACAACTTAGTATGCCGATGATACATTAATTTTCATAGAGAATGAGTCTAGGATAGTTGTTAGTGTGAAATGGATTCTGATTTTCCTTTTAACATTTGTAAGGATAAAAATAAACAACCTTTAAAGTGTGTTATAGTTACCTAGACTTGAACTGTCCAAATTTCCAGACACACTTTCTGATATACTTGAAGATCATGGTTATAATTACCCTGTTATGTGTAACATTTGATGACGATCAAAGCACACCTTCCAGTATGAGCGGGCCTATGGATGATGTATGATTAGGACTTGTGGTCAATTTCTAATTACTTGAATGACTTCCTTTTCAAAACCACACGTGTACAACAAACCGACCCACGGATCCCATGTGTGCCCTTACTACAAGCATATCACTCTACCCAACCTGTGGACGACATATACATCACATGCATACTATATTATGACTACCCATTGTCATCTTTTTCGATAAAAGACGCTTTATTAACTAAAATGTTTAAGTATTAGACCCAACCTCTGCATAGCTAACCCATTGTCACACGCACCGTCTTCTCATTTGGAAGGTTGGTCATCCTTAAAGTTGTGTGCATTGTTGGTGGCGACAAGTATCTCACTCACTGGCATTGTGGAATTTTGTCAAGCCCCCCACAAATATTCCATCATTCATGGAGGGGAAAAGATTTTTGTGGTATTTATCACTCCACATGCCACATAAAATGTTTGATATTATCTCAACTTACCTGAAAGGTGGGGAAAATATCTACGATACCATGTGTACCATGATACCACATCTCAAAATTCAAATTCTAATTGTCATTTTTTTTCGAAAAAATTTGTAGTATGCACAAGATATGTATTTACATTCCCATTATTTTCAGAACCAAATAAGAAATACACACCGAGAAACAAAAAAGAGAAACTGCTATATGAATAGTGTGGGTTTGTGCTTTTGTCTTTTTATGATACTATTCATCTCAGATTTGTCTTTTTTGTTTGTAGCACTGTATTGCGAATTTGGTTCTGAAAATTTCACAGATGGTAAACACATATCTTGTGAAAATGCACAAATTTAGCTTGAAATTATTCAGAACATCCAAATTTAAATATTAAGAAGTGGTATCATTGTATCACGTAAGGCATGGTATCACTGGGTATGTTCTCAGCCTGAAAGGTGAAACCGAGAAAATTGCAAAAACCCACCACATTTGGGGTTAGGGTTTCAAAAAACCACCACTTTTCAGATTCTTTACAAAAAACCACCAGTTTCTTCTTTGACTGTTGCAAAGAACACTGATTGGATGCTTAAGCATGTTTGACGCTGTTTCTGACAGGGGTGGCCCACCTGCAGGCTGACATGGCGCTCGGTTAACAGTTAAAGGACATACACAATAGGATGGTACTATGTCTTGGGTATTTTTGCAAAACTTCATGGGACCCACCTGTCAGATCTGTCTCCATTCTTTATTTCTCTCTCTATGCCAAGTACACTCCGGTCGCCCTCTACCTCCCTGCGCCGCCCGCTTGCTGCCAGACATTGGCGCCGCTGGCCGCTAGATCTTGGCGCCGCCGGCCGCTAGATCTCGGCGTCCTCTGCTCCGGCCGTCGGCCGCCAGATCTCGATGCTGGGTTGCAGCTCCGCTCGACCTCGGGGCCGCTGCCGGCTAGGGTTGCAGCGGCGGGGCTAGGTTGGGAGTTGGTGGCCGGCGGCGGAGAAGGGGCGGTGGAGAAGGGGCGGCGGAGAAGGGGCGACGACTGGCAGCGGAGATGGGCCGGAGGTGGAGGGGAAGGAGAGATGGGGTCGACAGCGGGCCAGAGGTAGAGAAAGGTCCAGGTGGGGTCGTTGACCAGGTGAGGTCAACTGACAGGTGGGGCCATTCGACAAACTACAAAAACACCCTGAAATTTGAACACCTCTACCATATGTCTCCCTGGACCGTTATCTGGGCGCCACACCAGCCTGCAGGTGGGCCACGCCTGTCAGAAACAGTGTCAAACACACTTAAGCGTTCGATCAGTGTTCTTTGCAACAGTCAGAGAAGAAACTGGTGTTTTTTTGTAAAGAATCTGAAAAGTGATGGTTTTTTGAAACCCTAACCCTAAAAGTGGTGGGTTTTTGCAATTTTCTCGGTGAAACCAGACCCCTCCTAAAAAAAAAACTATCGCGGTACTTTCAACATGGAGCATCTGCCAGGCCCGCTGAGGTGGGTCTCTGAATTCAAGAACGGAGTCCGAGCAAGCATTTCCATGATGATCTCATCCCTGCCCGCAGGCCGCTGTCGAGGCAAAGATTCGGGCGTTGAAATTTCAAAATTTGGAACCAACCAACGCGTACTTGCACAGTTTTGCACCTGCCCCTGCGGTCCAAGGGAAAATTTCGCAGCTGCCACAAGCCACATGTTCCCAGCTCGTCTCCCGCTGTTGCTCGCTAGCTGGTCCTCTCACCGCCCCATTACCGTTCACCTGCCCGCCTCCAGTTCAAAACCAAAAAACCCAGCCAGATCCAACCTCTACCAGTAGGGGTAGCCTGGTCTTTTCCCTACTCGAATCTTTCGGTCCTCTCATCGGCTCATCCTCCGCGGTGAAAAGATGGAAAAAAAAAACGTACGCATCGAGATGAAAAACAAACAAACCTGGCTGCACACGCCACCCATCACGCGTCGAGTCGCTGTCCCGCGGGCCATGCGAGGGCGGGCCCGCGTGGCAGCGGGCGGAGAGATGTAAAGCAGGTGAGCAGTGCTAGTACTAGCGAGCGAGTGACCCCCACAGGCCCCGATGCAGTCCAGTCCAGGCTGCGGGCCCCGCGGATTTGACCGGTCAAAAGGCGTGGCCAGCCGAGCCCCAGTAGATCCGTCGATCCCGACTCCCCAGATGCGCCCACGCGACGCGCGACTGCCCCTTCAGACGGACAGGTGGGCTCGTGTTGTGGTGTGGCCCGCATGTCGGTGGGTGAAGGGGAGTGGGGTATGGGGGCGGGGGGAGCGCGTATTTTGTGGTGGAGGTGGTGGGTTTGCTTTGACTGCAGGCGGGGGCAGGCACAAATCATTTCGGCCGCTGCGTCGTCGTCCGCCTTGGCATTGGCATTGGCATGGTGGCGGCCTAGTACTACTACTACTACCGAGCTGCGTCCCGACAACCAAAAAGGAGAAGAGACGGCTGCGAGCTAGCTAGAGGTGGGAGAGAGGAGAGGAAAGGGGCAGCTGCCGGGGCGGAGCGAGAGAGGGAGGAGGCCATACATCCATACGGGCGGCGAATCTCGTTGCGGAGAATCGAGGATCTCTCTGGAGGAGGAGGTATGGATCGATGACCAGGCGTCTGCTCCTGTTCTCCGATTTGGATTTCGTGTTTCTGGCTAGGTTCTCCTTCCTTCCTCGGTTGTTTCGCGTCCTTTTTCCGGAGACGCGTTCTCCGTCCGTGGTTGGGTGAGTCTGGGCAGCGCGTGGCGTGTTCGTGCCTCTGGCGGCGACGGCTCCTGTGACCACCCTGAGGATCTGTGTTATTTTGGGGAAAAAACGAGATCATATTTCGCGCCCCCCTGGAGGATTCGGGCGAGGGTGTCTCGAGGATTTGCTTAGCTTCTCCGAGGTGTGCGGGTGTTCTGAAGCAGGCTGGTCTTAGGAGAGATTTGGCGGTCTCTCCTCTGGATTTGTCTCTGTGTTTAGTCCGCGAGGAGCATTCATAGGGTACTAAAGTATTTCTGCTATTTATTGCTACGTGGATCATTTATGCCGTCAAATCGTACCCGGTAGTAGTACTGGTTTGCCTTTTTGTTTGGTTAGATTGGCTGGTATTTGCATCGATGAGCGCCTTCGTAACAGATGCAGGAGAAAGTAGGTGCCCCGACTAGGATAGATTTGTTACTTTCATGCGAGCGCATTCGTCTGTTCAACGGTAGCACTTGCCGTGTTCTGTAACTCGAGTTAGGCAGTTCAATTTCTCAAGAGGAAAAGTGCTTCCCGAAGCACATGGTCGCTGCGTGCAGACCTATTAGTTATGCCAAAGACTCGTTTCCTTCCTCAGATTGGCTATGGTAGTTCGGCACATTTAGCGTTTCACCGCTGTAAATTAGCTCTCCTGTTTCATTTATGCGTCCATCGTATATTCTGTTATTGCCCCATGTGATTGATGTTCTTCATTAAACTTGCAGATACATCTCAAGAGAACATCCGCTGTTTCTGTAATTTGATGCACAGTTGACTCTGCATCTGGTAGATTTCTTAAGAGATGGCTTCAGTAGGCGTAGCTCCGTCAGGGCACAAGAGCAGCAGCGGCACCAGCGTGGGTGCTGAGAAGTTACCTGATCAGATGAATGAGCTCAAGATAAGAGATGATAAGGTCAGATAAGCTTTGCTCCGACGGGTCTACTACTCCTCTACTGCATTCTGTGACAGTACTCCTAACATATTCGCCTGAATGACATATGCAGGAAGTGGAAGCTACTATTATTAATGGCAAGGGAACAGAGACTGGTCACATAATTGTCACAACTACTGGTGGCAAAAATGGTCAACCCAAGCAGGTGACTGCTGGATCTCACGTTTTATTAGAATAACAAAGCCTTTTGTTCTTATTTGTTTGTCTGCAACTCTGCATGCATGATTCAGTCATTAGAAGCCAACAACTTAATTCTGCCGTGCCAATTGTCCATAATGCCTGCATTGTTGCTAATCTCTTCTAATGCTAGCTTTTTTGTTAGTTTATTGTACTTGACAACTTCCATGCCTTATTTCCATTATAATAACATGTTCTTCTTGGATGCACCTGCAGACCGTGAGCTACATGGCTGAGCGTATTGTTGGTCAAGGTTCATTCGGGATTGTCTTCCAGGTTAGTTGCAACAACTGCATGTTGAGTTTTGTTTTGTTAGGCAGCCAACTCCCTTATTGCCTTCCACGAATCTACTATGACATTGATTTCTGTCTTAGCTAACTCTCTGCATATTGGCGATATTCTATATAATATTTATAATTTCTTGTGACTCTCTATATACTTCTGTGTGCAATACTTGGAGATTGTGTCTAATGTCAGCTCGCTGTGACATTTTGCAGGCTAAATGTTTGGAGACGGGGGAAACTGTTGCTATAAAGAAGGTTCTTCAGGATAAGCGCTACAAGAACCGTGAGCTGCAGACCATGCGCCTTCTTGACCACCCAAATGTTGTTGCTCTGAAGCATTGCTTCTTTTCTACAACGGAGAAGGATGAACTGTATCTGAACTTGGTTCTGGAGTATGTGCCTGAGACTGTCCACCGTGTTGTCAAGCATTACAACAAGATGAACCAGCGCATGCCACTTATCTATGTGAAGCTGTATACATACCAGGTAATATTTCTTTATGTTCTTTCCTTATTGTTTTCCTTAATAATATAATTACTTAGGTGCCTGGTATTTCTCTGGCATGTTCAGTTGCACAAGAAAGCTGAGCTGCTTTTAGAAACAGCCTTGGCTAGCTCCGAATGTAGTTGATTTTGTGTGTCAGGAATTAATCCAATATTTATTGTTTTTGGCAGATATGTAGGGCACTTGCTTACATCCATGGCAGCATTGGAGTTTGCCACAGAGATATCAAGCCACAAAATCTTCTGGTATGCTTAAAAAACCCCCATCTGGTACCAAAATCCTCTCACATGTCTTCATATGTATATTAATTCGGTGTATTTGAACTACAGGTAAACCCACATACTCACCAGCTTAAACTGTGTGACTTTGGGAGTGCAAAAGTTCTGGTAAGAATAAAATATTCAAGTAAATACCATTTCTTATTTCACTTATCACTTCAATAGCTAATTTTATCTTCTTGATTATTTATAGGTCAAGGGAGAACCAAACATATCGTACATTTGTTCCCGATACTATAGGGCTCCAGAGCTCATATTTGGTGCTACTGAGTACACTACAGCCATTGACATTTGGTCTGCTGGGTGTGTTCTGGCTGAGCTTATGTTAGGGCAGGTAAGCAGCGTACTTTTCTTTTTGCATTGCGAAGGTAGCCCCTTCACAACTCAGCATTACACTTTTGAGTTTACACTTGCTTACAAGATTATTGTATTGGACAGCCTCTCTTTCCCGGAGAAAGTGGTGTGGACCAACTTGTTGAAATTATCAAGGTAGTTGCCACTCTAGTGCTTAGTAATTTTTTGTCTTTCTGATTATAGGGATAAAATTCTTACCACCTCAAAATTTTCAATTGTTGCAGGTTCTTGGTACACCTACAAGGGAAGAGATTAAATGCATGAACCCAAATTACACGGAGTTCAAATTCCCACAGATTAAAGCACACCCATGGCACAAGGTGCAAACCTGTCTAGTGCTCTGTTTATGTACTGTTAAGGAATTGGTTGTTATTAGTTCAGTTACTAACTCATGCAATCTTTAGGTTTTCCATAAAAGGATGCCCCCGGAAGCTGTTGATCTTGTCTCTCGTCTCCTTCAATACTCGCCCAACCTAAGATGCACTGCTGTAAGTATATTAGAATGCACATTGCATGGTTGGAGCACACAAAATACTACATTTGATGCATTCTTCGTGCAATAATATTGTGAACTGCCGTATTTAACTAAGATCTTTATTGACTTGTCCAGGTGGAGGCACTTGTTCACCCCTTCTTTGATGAGCTTAGGGACGCGACAACCCGCCTTCCAAATGGCCGCTTTCTGCCTCCTCTTTTTAACTTCAAGCCCAACGGTAAGTTTAGTACTAACAGGGATGCTCTTGTTCTGCTTGCACGTTTGTTGTCTATGGGATGAGATTAGCACTTTATCTTACTCCCTTTTTTATGTTTCTCTTCAGAACTGAAAGGAATCCCCGTCGATATTGTGGCAAAATTGATCCCAGAGCATGCAAGAAAGCAGTGCTCGCATGCAGGATTGTGAGAGCTTGCCTAATGAGAATTCCATTGACAAGTGAGCGTGATGAATTGATGGTTGTTGAAGATGTGATGTTCCGTTCTTGTATGACCACTCCTCTGTTGACTTGTGTAGCTGAGTAGTATGCTGCGATGCAAACTTGACAATGTAACCGGTTCACTCTTCCTCCTACTAACCCTCCCCTGAGAATTGAGATTGCCATAGCTGATCTGTAATATGTTCTAGAGCAGTATGAATGTATTTATGGTAGTTGATCCATATATGGATCCTCGTTGATTTTCCTAGTTTCTTGAACGTCAGACTCTGTGACCTGGTTTTAGATTGTTATGCTACCTGTTGCTACAATAGTACTCTCTACTTGTTGGCTCCTGTCCAGTCGTTTGTTGCAATGTGAGACGATTTGTTTTTCACATATGCGTGGTTAAGCTGAACGAATAGCTCATATGTGATGTATGAAGCTGTGAACTATGGTACTCTGTTCGTTCAAGCTTATATTGTAGGTTTACTTATGCAGAGGTTGCTAAGCTGTGAAATATGCTCTCTGTTCGTTCAAGCTTATACTGTAGGTTTGCATGCAGGCTGTTATGGTTGCTGAGAATTGTAATTTTTTTTTCCCGAAATGCTGGAGCTCCCTGGCCTTTGCATCAGGTTATCCTTATGGCTACGCACCAGATCCTTATGGTTGCCGAGAATTGTATTGCAAAGTTGCAGTGTCTTTGTCAAACTGGCAGATATTTAGGTTTGTGTAAAGTTGAATGCCAAAAAGTTTGGTAATCAAAATATTTCCAGAAGACCTGAAAGAAGAAAGGATTTAGATGACTATGAAGAGGTTCGACTGAGAGTTTCGGAACAACGAATTTAGCAAAGATAGATCGTGAGAGAAATTGCAATTTTTTTGAGAAATTCCTGATTGCAAACTTGCCTGAAGCCTGAAGGTGCGCTCGAAGTAGGGTAGAGAGGGGAGAGAGCATCCAAACAGGGGGGAGAAAGCAGGCGGCGAGGAGGGATGCCGCTGGGCAAGTACTACTGCGACTACTGCGACAAGCAGTTCCAGGACACGGCCGCCGCCCGCCGGCGCCACCTCCAGGGCTCCCAACACCAACGCGCCCGCGCCCTCTGGTACGACACCATCCGCCGCCAAGGTTACGCCCTCCTCATCCTGCTCCTCCTACACGCTTTTGCCTCTCACGCATTCCATCGAACACCTTGGCCGCCCTTGCTGATTTTAACCCTAAACCTAACCCCGTCTTCTTCGACAGAGTCCCACGACGGCGCATCTCCCCTCCTCCAGCCCGACGGTCCGATCCTCGGGCAGGGCGTCTGCAACCACTTCGTCCGCACGGCACGTTCCTTAGTGCTTCTTAATTCTCACCACCTTGTGTTGGTTGTTCAGTACTAGTTTTGCTACAGCATTCTGCAATACATGCTGTTGTGCCCAGATGAAATTGAGGTCAATTCTTAATGAGCGGTCCATCAGCGGATTTTCCACTTCGTGGCACATTTTCTCACCTTTCCGTTGTGAATACTCCAGTTACTCAGCACACGTTTATTCAGTTAGCTTCTTGATGATGTTACAGGGCACATGCAAGTTTGGGGATGCATGCAGGTACTTCCATCCAAAGCCACATGCCGTTAACCCAGCATTAGCTCCATCTGGTGAGTTTGCTTTCATGTGTTATTCTTGTACTATGGGTTCAAGGTAAATGTATTATTCATACGTTCACAAGATGTATGGCCTGTAGGATGCTACTCATATCCTAGAATCTCTCTTCGCAATGCTAGCAATGACCTAAGCGAGTCACTTTTGTGTTGTTTGGGGGTTAATTGTCTAGACTTCAGGTTGAGTGCTACACTTCCGTAAGAATCAAGCATTACCATTTTCTTCACAGAAGAAACAGCTGCGTGCCAATAAAATTGTTGAGGTGTATTTGTAGAATGTTATTCATTTGCCCATGGAGTGTACATGAGATGCAATTTTCCCATTGAGTGTACATGAGCTGCTTGCCCATAAACTTGCTTCACAATGCTGAACCTGACTTAATTGAGTCAATTTTTGGTCGTCTGGTGGATAATTGTCTAGAATTAAGGTTGATTGGTACACTTTTGTAAGATTAAAGCAGTACTTCTTTACATACTCTTACCATGGAACAAATGGCTGCATGCCCATGAAATTATTGGGATGTTTGTAGACTTCAATCAATTCTCGCATGGTGTGTGTTCTGTAGACTTCTGTTAAATGGCGGGGCGTGTTTCGTAAGATTAAACATGCTTCGCAATGCTAAACATGACTTAAGTGAGTCAGCTTTGGTTTGTTTGGTGGGTACACCGCAATTGTCTATACTTCACTTTGATTGGTACACTTTCGTAAGACTTAAGCAGTACTTCTTTATTCACATACTTTTACCACGGAACAAATGACTGCATGCCATAAAATTGTTTGGGTGTATTTGTATACCAACTTATGTTAACTCTCCCATGGAGTGTATATGGGGTATTATGTGAGTTATGCTCGAATTGTTAGTTGCAATTCGTGGCCACTTATTTCGACATGCTAAAGAAATTCTAAACTTTACATTGAATTTAGTAATTTCCTTCTATTATTCAGGTCCCGTGCCTGGGGCAATCGTGCAGCAGCCTAATTTTCTTGGAACTCAACCCAGTTTTGCTGGATATCAGGCAGTGGAAGGAAATTCTTTCTCAGGTGATTGTTTGTTGCATGAGACTCTTGCGAGACATAATACTTCATTGAGTTTGTAGCAGCCACTTGAAAACAGAATTTTAATGTGCAACAAGATATGTGCTCAAACATATTTTCCGTTCGGTCAGCTTTCATGTCTCGATAAAACACATGTCGTGCAATAATTGAATGTAGTCCCTTGCATACTAGCGGGTCCATTTGCCAGCGTCTACCAATCACAAATTAGGACCTGTTTTAGATGTTAAGAGGCATTGCAAGCAGGTCTGTCTGTTGATGGCTCTGGATAACTAATAATGGCCAAATATTAAGTACTTGAGTAATTTGGCTTACTCAACTGTCTGTCATCACCTTCCTCTAGTCATGGCAACTATCCTTGAGAGCTTTTGTGGAAATATTTTGATGCTTAGAAATGCATATCTTGCCAGTGTAACATAATAAATGTTTCATCATACTTAACCTCTTTAGTTAGCTTCTCGTCGATAATGCTACATTCTTTTCTGTCATATTCATAGGACACCTACTAGGGAGGCACACTTCCTGGGGCAACCTACCTCCATCGCTGCAACCTCCTCCCGAAGGTGGCTATCCTCCGCCTCCTTTTGTCGACTGGGGTTGAATCGCCATCTCTCTGAAATCTGAACCATTTATGATGCTGTATGTTTGACCGGCCATTATAAATGTGTGCAAGAAATGCCGCTGCCAATGAGTGGTTGCTTTGTGTATACAAATACAGTTCTATTGGCAGTGAGATAGTTCTGACAAGTTGAGCATTTGTATTCACCATGCAAGAAATTAACCAACGTTTCTTTAGGCAAAAAGTACTTTACTGTAGGAAACATAGACATGCAATACATTGGAAAGCAAGGCCGACCATCTTCAGTCGAGGCTGACAGACGCTCCAGTTATTAATCAGAAAATTGCTTGGTTGATTGAACAAGATCAGATCGCCTGCATCCAAGTGGATTGGCGATTGGTCCGGGGCCACTGCAAGCAGGCAACCAGCCAACGTTCTTCCACATCATCGTCGCCCAGCGTGCATCCCCGGTGCGCCATTGGTCGGCTTGGATAGAGCAGCTCAGGCTGCTTCACTTCCTCTGGTACCTCCCTTGCGCCAGGAAGCTCCTTGTCGATGCCACCGATGATGGCTTGCAGAAGGAGCAGGAGGGAAGCCATCTGTTGATACGGGCTAGTTAAGTTGGGATGACAGTAGCAACAATGCTCAAGGAGCAGCTACATATAGTGCGGTGAGCACTCAACTGTTCGTTTTCCTTGCTGGTTTCAGGTGAATTTGTATTTCTTGCAAGACATCTGTTTCGTGAGGGAAGGATTTTATTCCTCTTTTGTCCGATCACAGAAAGATTGTGATCTGATGAGTCATGGTTGTTCCGGTGTTTTGTTAAGTTGTAGGTGAGCCCATAGGAGTGTGGTTGGTAGTGATATTGTGGAAAACACATTGCTAATTGCCCGATTCTTCTCACCGTGTCAAGTGTTTGTTCATCTAACATTTTGGTTGCGCTTTTAGGTGAGCCGAATGTTTTTTCTGCATATGGTTTTGGCGTGTACATGCGTTGTTGTTACCTAATCGAATTCTTTGCCCGCTCATTGGATTGGTTTACTGCACTAGCTGTAGAGTACGTCCTGATCAATCTCTTGTGGTCATACCAACTGTACGTCTAAGGCAGCTCATTTTCCATTTGAGAATGAACTAGGCAAAGAAATGTCGAAGTGTACATTTACACGCAGCTTAAAATGCTAAGGAAAATGTAAAAAAGAAACACTATACATAATCATATCCATATGGATGATATAAGAATAAACTGGATGCACCATCCCAAACGTTATTACAAACAGAAGGTTCTGAACATTTGATGGTTTGAACCCCACCATTATCTTAATCTATTCTCAGAGTAAACTACTGTTTCTACTATAGTATTAAATTCGAAGGTGCGTGCTTTGATTTTTGGAAAATATTTTGCAGGATTTTGTTTCTTCGAGGTGAAACATTGTTACCAAATTTATCTCGGCAAATCATGGATTTGTTTGGGTCCAGATGATTTGCTTCCACAAACCTGTAACCTGGAGGTTTCAGCCCCTGATTTTGCACAAGTATACTTGATAAAGAGCATCACGACTCGGAGACTGGATCAGAGCCGAGTCGACCGAGAGAAGGAGCTACTAGCAGCGCAGAACTGTTGGCGGGCTTCACACAATCCGGCAGCTGGCAGGGATACAAACCCTTCGAATCTACTCTTAAAATTAGAACCAAACTTCCGCAGTTCCGCCGCATAATCTCCAACGGCGATATCTCTGCAACCGAGAGCATGATTTCGATCCCTGGATTTTGGCGTATCGGAGGTTCGGGACAATTCTCATAGTTCATCTGCAGGTCCAATTCCTACCTCTCAACTTTCCGGTTGAAATCACCGCGTCCAGGTCCAATTCCTCTTCCTAGTCCTACATAAATCATCTCGACCTCCTCACTGAAACTCCTCCATTAATTTGACGGACCTCCCTATCACCAAAACGCCGACAACGTCTTCCCGAACCCTCCGTAGCTAAGCCATTAACAGGTTTCGTGTCCTCCCTCGTCTCCCTCTCTGAACCTTGTGGTTCATTGATCAAACGAGTTGCCTGTGGTTGTCTGTCACTCTGAGTTCTGACCATCGTGATCTGTTTCTTAATACCAACATAAGAAACTCTACCTTGTTAATTTCAGATTCACAATGATCAACCATACAGTATGCAAAAGAAAAGCGAGGCCAAACGTTAAACTGGAAGACCTTCCACAGGTATTTTTTTTCCGTGTTATAATTCTGTACAGTTGGAATTTCTGATCTTGATGGTACTGACGCAGGATCTGCTGTGCACCATTGTATCAAAGTTGCCTGCTAAAGAGGTTTCAAGAGCTACTGTTTTATCAAGCAATTGGAGAGACATCTGCAGTATTTGCTGCTACAAATTATGTTTCACTGGTGCTACCGGGTGTTGCCGTGATACTTTTGAAAGAAAAGAATACCTCCAGTACATGCAGAAATTCATCAGTAATGTCAATTCAATCGTGCAGAAGTTCCATGGCAAGTTAATCGAAGAATTCAATGTCAAATTCGAGTTTGACACAATGCTGGTTGATCATCTAAACAAATGGGTTAATTTTGCGGTATCATCACGAGCAAAGAGCATAGCTGTTTATTTACGTCCTATTAACAAGAGAAGCACGGATGTTGACCGCTACGTATATCCATTTCATCTTTTGGGTAGTGGAAGCAACATGTCTCATCTACAGAGTATACAACTTAGCTTTGTATCTTTCAGACCACCGTCTGAATTCAGAGGTTTCCCAAGCCTGAGAAAGCTTGATTTTGAGTTTGTGGATATCACTATAAAGGATCTTGAAGTTATATTGTCCAGTTGCTGTAATCTTAAATGGCTGAGTTTGGTCAGATGCTTCCTGAATGGCGAGCTAAAGTTGGACCATAAGTTTTCCCACCTGCTACAGCTAATAGTTGTCCGCTGTAGGATAACCAGGATAGAACTTCAAGTTAAGAAGCTCGTTACCTTTGTATATGATGGACCCATTGTTCCTATTGTTATATGTCAACATTCGAAGCTGGAAAATGCACATATAGAGTTCTTCCAGGCAACTTTTCAAGATGCTGTCAGTGCACTTCTGAATAGTTTTCCTACCATGTAAAATCTGACTCTCCAGATTACTCTCCCACAAATAGAGGTTAGCTCCTCGAATGGCATTGAAGTTACAATCAAATTTATGGTGGACATCATCAGTGCAATAAGTCAGCTGTTATTTTTGTCTTGCAGACGCAACCACTGATGAATAACACACGCAACTTTTCCCATCTTAGGCGCTTACAGTTGTTAATGGGTATACTCGTTGAAGATCTTGACAAGCTTCCCCATGTACTAGTTTCCATCCTGAAGGCAGCTCCATTTATTGAGAAGTTAGAGGTCCATGTAAGTACCCAGGGGCGGATCCACCCTTAGCTACCCGGGTGCACAGGACACCGGTTAGCAAAAAAATTCTTTGTAATTTTTTGTAATCTGGCATTTTTTCACCATGTATGCACCCCGTAAAATTATGTTTTATCTGTTTGGAACCCCTGTGTGCACCCTGGTTTCAAATACTCTAGCTCCGCCACTGTAAGTACCCTTGATTCTTACTCCATCTCTCCTCAAACAAGTGTACTTCTAGCTCTTGTCCTAAGTCAACTATTCTAAACTGGACTAACTTTATAAAAAAGAGTAGCAATATATATCACCTCAAATCGGTATAACATGGAACTACATTTCAAAACGTATACAGTGATACAAAATTTGTGCCATAAATGTTGTCACTTTGTCCCATAAAGTTAGCCAAAGTTTAAAAGATTTAACTTAAGACAAGGGCTCGAAATACACTTATTTGAGGACTGAGGGAGTATTTGTCATGCATCCATCTTCTTTTGGCCCACATTCGATTTGCTTTTAGCCCTTCTATATACTTGTTTCCGTTCGTAGTAGCCTATTCCTTACAACTTATTCCGGGATGGATGCAGAATATGTATGTGATGGGACACTAAAATCCTGCATACATTTGTATTTCCATATGCCGTGCTAATCATTTATATATACTACCATGTCTGAATCTTGCAGTTTGTTGCCGGTGGCCACCTTTGTTTTGCGAACAAGGGTACTTTGGGCAAGCAGCATCTTCGGCGGTGTGAATATAGTTATCTGAAGAGTATGCATATGACGGGATATAGAGGGGCAAGAGGTCAACTTGAATTTCTTCTACATATCGTGGAAAGTGCCCCTGCGCTGGAGATATTAAATGTGGAGACAACTCAACGGCTTTATGAAGATGTTTACGAAAACTTAATTTGCAGAAAAAAAGCATGCTTTGAGCGCGCTGCTCTGCATGCCGAATCTTGTCTCAGTGGAAAACTTTCGCCAAAGGTGAAGCTTTGTGTTGTGTAGTAAGTAGGGCTGCTTTTGAGGTCGGCACAAGGGCTGTTACTGTTAGAATTGTGTTGTCCGCCTGGAGCCCTAGAGGATTTGGGATCTGTTGTATAAATATAGCTGTTAGGCTTAGTTTCAGTTAGTTAGGGGTTTGGCCCGTTTCTTCAGGTTTGGCGCGTTTTGTGCTTGCGACCTACTCCCTCCGTTTCAA
This sequence comes from Dactylis glomerata, assembly GCA_007115705.1. Taxonomy (NCBI): domain Eukaryota; kingdom Viridiplantae; phylum Streptophyta; class Magnoliopsida; order Poales; family Poaceae; genus Dactylis; species Dactylis glomerata. The sequence continues at coordinate 806,718 of QXEO01001110.1, forward strand.
AATATAAGATGTTTTAGTTTTGTGAAGCAAATGTATTTAGATATCTTTTAGTGTGTAGGTTCATTTGAATACACACACTAAAACATATCTAGATACATTTGCTTCACAAATCTAAAACATCTTATATTTTGAAACGGAGGGAGTATTCAGTAGAATCTCCATGAGACACTCGCTCGATCGTGGAATGGCACGATCCAGTCAGAGCGTGGCGCAAGTCACGACATGTTCTTGTACTCCTTTGAGAATAAAAGGATACGCTGCACCAAAAGTACTCTGTGTCTGTGTTTCCTACAGGTATTGATCGAAAGTGAGAGAGTGATCCAAGGCCCAGTAATAAAGCATCCTTTATTGGAAAAGAAATGTATTCGAGGCCCATATTTGCCACTTGATTTTCATGTGTAAAAGAGCAAAGGAGGTTTGGCAAAGGTCTCATGCCCATAATTTACTCAATTTACTTGTTGATAGATCAGGTTCGGTGGTCTTGGAAGAAATTTTGTGAAATCAACTTGAAGTACTAGCCGAATTAGCACAAATTGATCTGAAGGAGCCAATCTTGGTGGGCGCATGGTATATATGGTGATAGCGCATGGGATTTGTTAAAGGAGAGAACCGATAGGGCAGGCTGGGTCGCCGTACCCAACTTAGGGATTTCTTGAAAAAAGAGGGAATTGATATTATTTGCCTCTAGGAGACGATGACGCAAAGCTTTGCTGATCATGAATTGAGATCTTCGGGGATCGGGAATAGGTTCCATTGGAGTTGGCTTCCAGCTATGGGCCACTTCGGGGGCATGCTGTTAGGTTTTTGTGATAGTACCTTGGAGGTTGGTTCGATTGACCAGGGGAGGTATTTCATCAATGCTTTAGTTTATCACAGAGAAGCAAAGTTTAAATTTGAATGTATTTGTAACATCCCAGCACGTAGGATAACTCCGGGGTAGTTTAGAGGGCTTTTGTGCATAGCATCTTAAATTACGGGATTTTTTTGCGCTTTTATCATTAAAACCTAAGGGGGATCGAGTCTCTCTTCGAGGGGGGTATGGTATACTCTCGGAGTGCGAAAGAATTCGACATGATCTCTTTTGATCAATTGCTTGTTGAGAATTGGTTAAATGAAACAATTAAAACCCTAGCCTAACTTGTGAATTCAAATATGAATTCGAATTGTGAATGTTGAATTGAAATTAAACAAACACATTTAGAAAGGATAAACATTAATAATAAGAAAAAGCATGGACTTAATTGATCATCAACACATTATACATTGTCTTTACAAAATTCTGGAATAAAAGAATAGTTACAAACTTGGAATGAATAAAAGAATATTACAACAATGAATAGAAAGAATGTTACAACAAAGAATAGAAAGAATACAAGTATATGTTCCTTAAAACTACACATCTTCTTTCTTTCTTTTCTTCTTCTTCTTCTTCTTTTCCTCTTGGCACGTGAAATCAAAAACTTAAACAGAAACACACAAAGGGGTAATTACCAAGTAGCAGTCAAAAACAATGCCACTGTAGATAATCATCAAGCCATTTGATCTTATCACCAAAGCTCCCAGGAAAATATCTCAGGCCAGCCGAGCAAGGCAAGCAAGCTCATAGCAGCTCACTCATCAAACGCATGGACAGAGGTGTCAAGCCACCAGGGATCCAAGGCAAGTATAAAAAACATCACAGAGTGTGGATTTGCTCGGCCAAGAACACCAGCCGACCAAGAACCACAACACCACACCAGCAACATCATCACACCAAGCACATCACCACAGCTGAGACCACATCAGCATCACAGAATCACCACCACACAATCTGCCCTACTCATGAGTTGAGCAACAGGGAATATTTACACCACCAGCACACCATCAAATCAACCAAACCAACAAAACCAAAGACCAACATGGTTACTTAGTTCAACTAGGAACTAGGTCAAGCAGCTAGGAGGAGCAGGCTTGCCATAAGAAGAAGGAAATCAGAAATATCCAGAAGAACAAGCTACTCTTTAGCAGCAGGTTATTATTAAACCACAACACACATAAGTGCTGGGAGAAAACTCACAAGTTTATCTCCCAGGCAGACTGCACAGAGCACATCCACACAGTTAATCAAGCAAGGCTTGATAATAAAAGGGCTTTGGTCATCACTTGGATGTCCAGGAGGCCATGACCTTGAAGACAAGGCCATCCACAGCACCTATTCCACAAAACATAGTCTTACTTAGGAATTTCTCAAAGGAAATACTCACAGAAATAAGAACAAGGCCAGGAGTGGCACATGGGTTGCCTAGACTATCAAGACTAAGACCTAAACCTAGAAATTCATCCGCTTTGTCAATGAAATTGATCAAGTTTGAGTAAGCATCTGGGAAAAGTGGACAGGGACACTTTTAAACAAGTAAGCCACTAGCAGATCACCACAAGGGGTGATCTACTCTCAAGAGCACCCAGCTTAGCAGCCAACACCCACAGTAACTGTGCACACCTCAAGGAGGCATCACAGTGAAACAGATAGCCAGAGGCTACTGCAAGAACCACAACAGCAGCCACTAAACCTAGCATCACTGCCAGGATTAATCAAGCTCAACAGAAGCTAGTTTGCATCACTGAACCAGCATAACAGTGGCACTGCAAGAAAGTGTGTGGAGGTATCACACCACAGCTAATTAAACATCAACATTCAGAGATAACTAACACATAGTTATCCATGCACTTGGTGTATATAATCAAGACCAGCCACTAGCAAGCTCTCAGCCAACTAAGCAACGACAGAAACTGAATAATTAGACAGTAGAGGGTCATCATAGTATTCAGTTTGAATTCCAGAAAATTGAACAGTTAACTAAAACCAGCAAGCTTCAGTTAAAAGTGTTAACTGAAGCTATGTCTGAAACTAACAGTAGCAGCAAGCACACACATGTTCAAACTATAACTGCAAGATTAATGGACAAGGGGTGATCATAGAGCATGAATCACACACATCACAGCAAGCCCTAATTCCACAGCACGAGAGAAAGCTTGGGGAGGAACCCCAGTTCATCTGGGAGGAGAACCATGGCCAGAGCAAGCTCCAGGGGAGTACAAAGAAGAACAAAGGAGAAAGGGGACTTACTCAGCGCCCAGGAGGTACTACCGTGGCATGGCAAGGCAGTGGCCGCGCGGCCACGACGGCACCAAGCCAGGGGAAGGCGCCGACGACACGTCGGCAAGCCACCACACCCACCAGCACCAGATCTCGCCGAGGGGAAAGCCAAGCGGCTCGAGACAAAGATCGAGGTTGCCATGGCCGAGATCCAAGGCGTAGGAGGCGACGGAGCCGAGGGCGTAGAGGGGGTAATCGACCAGATCTCTCGGACAGGCAGGAGCGCCATTGCGAGATCTACCGATTGCTACCCATCTCGGCGGCTAACTCCGGCGGAGGTCGTCAGAATCGAGCGCGGCGACGCAGTCGCTAGAGCATGGGCGAGAGGAAGGAGAAAGGTGAGCGAGGCGAGTGCCCGGTCGGTTTGACCGAGCCACCTGGTCGGGTTCGACCAAGTAGGCCAGCGCCGACAGGTGGGCCAGGCCCGACAAGTGGGCTAGGCCGACAGGTGGGGTTGAGGGGTTTTTAACCAATTAAAAAAATAGAAAATTACAAATGAAATAAAGTTTTTTTGGAAAAACTCTTTTAACACCCAATAAAAAGCATAAAAATAAGCTTAACTTTGCAAAAATAACTCTAAATTATTTTTGAGCTTTTCATCACATAAATAGTGACTTTATGAATATGAGAGAAATTGTTCATAATTGAATTATGGAGTTTTCTTTTAAAGGAAAGACTTCTAGAAATGTTTTAAATGAGAAAGTAAAATTAAAAGACAATAACATCCTTAAATTAAAAATAAAGTAAATCCATTCAAGAATTTATCCTTAGAATTCTTGAATGAATTTAACATAATATATACTCTGGTAAATTCATAACTAGGGTATATACACCTTTTAATAAATCACCCTATAAAGATAAATAGTATTAAAAAGAAAAGGGAACTTTAAAAGACTTTTCTATAATTGTGAGATATCTAAGAAAAATCTGGTTAGAATAGAACTCATTATCAAAATTGGACTCCATTCCAGAATATTGAAGAATATTCTTGAATGAAGAAATTGATAACATGTATTCCTTAAAATCATAAAAGGAATATATAAATTCTAGGAGGAAAATAAAACACTTCTGGGGGGGTATAAAGAGAACACACACACTTTAAAGGCATGCATTATTTGAATCTTTAACCATTGCCCTTATCGGACAATGATGCTGTTTTCCAGAACCCGAGGTCCCGGGTCACTCCAACAAATCCAACTGCACTACCTTGCAGTTTACAGGCAAGTTCACTCTTGCTCATATCTCTTGTTTATCTTTAGCAAATTACTTACAAATATACCGGTGGTATTATTATTATGATTGCATTCAAAAGCAAAGGTTCTACTTTCTCAAATTAATATGACTAGTGGTTAGTGCTCCTTGATGCGTGGTGAATGACCAGCCCATTGGGAACCCCAAGAGGAAGGTGTGATGAGTATAGCAGCAGATTTTCCCTTAGTTAAGAAACCAAGGTTTATCGTTCAGGAGAAGAGCAGACAATACGACTGAAGATGATGCTTGCTAGCTTGCGACAGCTTCGGACAATTTATATATGGCGCCTCGTCCAAGCTTTGCTTGCTAGCTGCAACGCGGAACCTGCACACAACACAACCAAGTACTTTGCTCCCAACTTGCGATGAGGTTGTCAATCTCACCGGTTTGCTTGAAACAAAGATTATGAGCGTATCGAGTGGAAAACAATAGAAGTATGCGAGTAAAGTAAACAGTGCGAGTAAAGTAAACAAGTGATAGCAATATAATGGAAATAGGACCGGGGTCCACAGTTCACTAGTGGTGTCTCTCCATAAGATAAATAACATGCTGGGTAAACAAATTACAGTTGGGCAATTGATAGAATAAAGATAAACGTGATATGTCAAGAAGATCACTATGCGATTTACTCTGGGCATTACAACAAAATACATAGACCGCCATCCAACTGAATCTATGACTAATAATCCACTTGTGGCGAATCAATCCGAGAACTCCACAAGTATTAAGTTGCGAACAACAGATAATTGCATTAAGCAAAGTGTGTAATGTAAACAAAGCATATGCCCTCGAGCATATGAATGTTGTTTTCTCCCTAGTAGCAACAACACATCTACAATCTTAGAGGTTTCTGTCACTCCCCCAGGTTAAATAGAGGCATGAACCCACTATCGAGCATAAATACCCCCTCTTGGAGTCACTAGCAACTACTCGGCCAAGATAGCTACTAACAACGGAGACCATGCCAGATCATAAACAACATAGAGATAACAAAAGATATATTTCAGTATAGCAACTCAATCATAACACCAATATTCATCGGATCCCAACAAACCAAACATGTAGAATTACATAACGGTGATCTCAATCATGTAGGGCAGCTCATGAGATCTAAACATGAAGCACATGGTGGAGAAGACAACCATCTAGCTACTGCTATGGACCCATAGTCCAAGGTAGACTACTCACTCATCGCTCCGGAGGCAAGCATGGCGATGAAGAAGACCTCCGGTGGTGATTCCCCTCTCCGGCAGGGTGCCGGGAAGAGCTTCTGGACCCTCCCGATCTTCGGGTCTACGGCGGCGGCGGATCGCGATGTGTTCTGGAAAATTGATCGGGGACTTAGGTTTTTTCCGTCGGGGGGTCTTTATAGGTGAAGGGGCATCGTCAGAAGTTGACCGAGGTGGTCTCACACGTAGGGGGCGCGGCTAGGGCCGGGGCCGCGCCGCCCTGGTGTGTGGCCCCCTCATGGCCCCACTCCGTCTCCTCTTCGGATCTCTGGAAGCTTCCGGGAAAAATAAGACTTCAGGAACTTGTTTCGTCCAATTCCGAGAATATTTGCTGTGTATCACTTCTGAAACACAAAAATAGCAGAAACAGGGAACTGGCACTGTGGCGACTTGTTAGTAGGTTAGTTCCGGAAAATGCATAAAAGTGCCACGAAGTGTAATGAAACAATAGGCAAATGGTGTAAAAACAAGCATGGAGCATCAAAAATTATAGATACGTTGGAGACGTATCAAGCATCCCCAAGCTTAACTCCTGCTCGTCCTCGATTAGGTAAGTGATAACAAAAGAATAATTTTTGAGGTGACATGCACCTACACAATCTTGATCATATATGTAAGCATTGTGAGCTGGGATCATAAGAACTTAAAACATGGGCATGAAAGATATAATCTTGACAATAAGAACTTAGCAACCATGTTGTAAACATGAAAATGAACACAAACAAAAGATCATGAAAATGAAACAATGAAAGTCAGACGTGTGTTCAAATCATAAGGAAAAACATACAAATGGTTTTCAGCTTGTCCTTCATAGAGAGCAAAACATAAATGCATAGGACACCTTCAAGTTTAAGAGGGCGACTAGATACAAATAATTTGAGAACAAGTGAAACCAACAATATGAATCAATCAATGAAAACTTTGGGACAATGCACATTATACTAAGAATGACAACTTTGCTCTCTTATGGTGCATAAAGAAAGAAGGTTGTGACTCAACATAAAAGTAGAAGAAAGGCCCTTCACGGAGGGAAGCAGTGATTGCAAGTTTTATAACCTTCAAAAATTATGGTACTTACCAGTTTTGAGCTCTCATTGCCCCCATCATAAGCATCTTGAATGGTTAAAGTTAATGCGAGAATAATTATGATGCATATGCTTGACAAATCATAAGTCGAAAACCTCGTGTCCCGTGAATACGAGTACCCAAACCTCATGCTACTCAACTTAGAGTCCCAAGCAAGGCTCTTGTTATTGTAAGTATATATGTATCATCGAGAACCGCCAACGGGGTACCTCCGTGCCCGATGACATGGAACAAGCCCACATCAAAATGACAGGACAAGCAGACAATGAACACCTCGACATCTCTTTTATTTACCATTTGTATAGCTTTTTATTTTGAGATGCATCGTCGAATGTCCACCATGGGTATGCTGCAAATTTCCACCATGAATTATGCATGGCTTAGATTGGCGGCCCAGGCGTTTTCCTAACACATATACAAACTCCATGATCCCCACAAGATTCCCAATTCATTTCACACCGCGGGCATCCCTAAACAAAAGATCACGATATCAACTCAAATAAGAAGTGCAATGTTGAAAGCTTGCCCCATGACAACATGGATGGGCTAGAATCCAACTTACAACTTACAAGCATAACAACTCAACATAAGAGACCACAATGTCAAATTTTTAAGAATAGGAAAAAGTAAAGTGTGCCTTCCGGTTTGTGAGAGCTTTACTGACCAATTTTCGCATAACACTGGTAAGAGTTTAATTTGAAGAGAAGATAAAAGCAAGTCAAATTTACTTGGAATAGCAAATTGCTAGTAGGTATGTATGGTGGACACAATGGAAAACTTTGGCTTTTAGGAGTTGGATGCACGAGTAGAGCTCATACTCAGTACAAGGTGATGGCTAGCAAAAGACTGGGAGCGACCAACTAAGAGAGCAATAATGGCCATAATCATGCAAAGCGATAAAGCAACATTAAAAGAAGCATAAGATGGCATCAAAAGTCAAAAACTAAATGATCATAGAGGCTATTGGTGACTTTGTAAGAGTCTAACATGTGTGAGCATGCGCCAAGTCAACCCAAATAAAGCATCAAGGAGAAAACCAAAATAATGCTTCTATACAATAAAAACAATGCATGATTTTTTCAGAGGCTCATTAAGCAATCTCAGTTATTTGAGACAAGTCATGCTACAACAAAACCACTAGGCATACTATCAAAAAGACATCAAGCATGACATGAAAAAGCCTAAGCCGCAGTCTACACAAGCTCCTTCTTGTACCACTTTTTTGCATAAAGCTTTTTCTCTTTTCCAACACCATTTAAATTTTTTTAAGATACCTCTTTTGATGAAAACCAATAAAGATCAGAGGCAAAAATACACCTTGATGAAAAGATATGACAAGATCTGAATGCAAATCAAGGCAAAAACGAAAACCAAAAGCAGTAGCAGAAAAAGAAGAACACTCGGTTTTTGATAAGAATGAAAACTAGAGCGTTCTTGGTAAATGAAAACGAGTACATCTCCTCCAAAGGAAATTTGTTGGGGTCCAACCATTTATTGCAGCAAACAGAACTAAACTAATAAAGAAAACTAAAACAACTGACGCTCCAAGAAAAACATATAGTGCATGAAGCAATAAAAATATAGTGTCTTGAAAGGTGACCTGATTTTTGCCGATGAAGAAGGGGTGCCTCGGGGGCATCCCCAAGCTTTGACGCTTGTAATTCTTGGATATTTCTTGGGGTGATGCATGGGCATCCCCAAGCTTGAGCTTTTGTCCATTCTTCAACTCATCTCATCATTCTCCAATCCCTACACTTGAAAACTTCCTTCATACAAAACTAAACACAATTCTATTAGCAACATTAGTGCAAGCATAACATATAATCAACCTCTTTTTGCTTCAGGTTTCAACCCAAAACCACCACATATATTGCATATACTACTGTAGCAACTTCCCCAAAAGTTCCGTGATCAAAAGAACTCAAAAGAAAGCGATAAAGCGGCAAACACAAATATTGGCAGAAATCTGTCAAAACAGAACAGCTGACAAAGGTCGAATTTTTGAGGGGTTTTATGTTGCTCAAATCAAAAAGTGTTCAACTAACGAAAGTTTGGATATAACCTGGGGCATATGCACAAGAAATCGGAGGTCCAAAAGATATACAGAGAATTTATACGAATTTTTACGGTGCAGCACCGAAAACAGTTTCAGGACAGCAACATCCCCAAATCTTTAACTCACTCAAATTAGAGGCTTCTCTTGGCACAACAATGAAATAAAAAGGATAAGGAGCGGTCATTACAGTAGTAATGACTTCCAAGACTCAAATAAAAGAAAAATTACTGAAAAGAAAACATTGGGTTATCTCCCAAGAGTGCTTTTCTTTAACGCCTTTGAGCTAGGCGCAGAAAATTGCGAATCAAGTAATAATGAAAGGGGGATCAGGATCCACTATAGGAATAAAGAAATGAATACTATCCAATTGAGGTTTTGCGTATCCCCTGTAGTCACGCTTTGGTACACTATTTTCATCAAAAAGATTTTCAGGACAAATCCAACTAAAATTAGTTACCAAGGCATTATGAATTCCTATGAGTTTACAAGGTATTGGCATTCTAGAATCTTCGTTGGGTGTACCAACAATTTCAACAGGCGAGCCAAGCTTATTAAACTTCTTAAAAACTTTCCTAGCCTCAATTGCAACATCTCTAAATTCTATGCGCAAAGTTTCCAAGATAAAAGCTTTCTTTTCGGGATCCTCAATTTTATGAAGCTTAAGGAACATGTATTGCATAAAAGGATTAAGACTAGCAAACCTATCTTCTAACATGTGAACTAAATAAGCAGAAGCAACTTCATAACTAGGAGCTAGCTCAACCAAAGATTTTTCCTCAACTTCCTTATGCATACTAATGTGATTAAAGAACTCCTCAATGTTACTTTTTCCAATAATAGAACCACTACCTACTGAGAGGTTTTCCAGAACATACTTAGGGAACATCATGATGAACTAAAAGTAAAGAAATAACAACTACCAAGGATTCTAATTTTTTTTGGGTTTTTGATATAAAACGATGCAGGTAAAAATAAAGTAAAGCAAAACAATAAAACAAAGTAAAGGATGTGTGTGCAAAAAACTCCCCTTGCAGAGGTCTTCCACTCTTCCCCGGCAACGGCACCAGAAAAAGCTGCTCCTTGATGCGTGGTGAATGACCAGCCCGTTGGGAACCCCAAGAGGAAGGTGTGATGAGTATAGCAGCAGATTTTCCCTCAGTTAAGAAACCAATGTTTATCATTCAGGAGAAGAGCAGACAATACGACTGAAGGTGATGCTTGCTAGCTTACGACAGCTTCGGACAATTTATATATGGCGCCTCGTCCAAGCTTTGCTTGCTAGCTGCAACGCGGAACCTGCACACAACACAACCAAATACTTTGCTCCCAACTTGCGATGAGGTTGTCAATCTCACCGGTTTGCTTGAAACAAAGGTTATGAGCGTATCGAGTGGAAAACAGTAGAAGTATGCGAGTAAAGTAAACAGTGCGAGTAAAGTAAACAGGTGATAGCAATATGATGGAAATAGGACTGGGGTCCACAGTTCACTAGTGGTGTCTCTCCATAAGATAAATAACACATGCTGGGTAAACAAATTACAGTTGGGCAATTGATAGAATAAAGATAAACGTGATATGTCAAGAAGATCACTATGCGATTTACTCTGGGCATTACAACAAAATACATAGACCGCCATCCAACTGCATCTATGACTAATAATCCACTTGTGGCGAATCAATCTGAGAACTCCACAAGTATTAAGTTGCGAACAACAGATAATTACATTAAGCAAAGTGTGTAATGTAAACAAACCATATGCCCTCGAGCATATGAATGTTGTTTTCTCCCTAGTAGCAATAGCACATCTACAACCTTAGAGGTTTCTGTCACTCCCCCAGGTTAAATAGAGGCATGAACCCACTATCGAGTATAAATACCCCCTCTTGGAGTCACTAGCAACTACTCGGCCAAGATAGCTACTAACAACGGAGAGCATGCAAGATCATAAACAACATAGAGATAACAAAAGATATATTTCAGTATAGCAACTCAATCATAACACCAATATTCATCGGATCCCAACAAACCAAACATGTAGAATTACATAACGGTGATCTCAATCATGTAGGGCAACTCATGAGATCTAAACATGAAGCACATGGTGGAGAAGACAACCATCTAGCTACTGCTATGGACCCATAGTCCAAGGTAGACTACTCACTCATCGCTCCGGAGGCAAGCATGACGATGAAGAAGACCTCCGGTGGCGATTCCCCTCTCCGGTAGGGTGCCGAGAAGAGCTTCTGGACCCTCCCGATCTTCGGGTCGACGGCGGCGGCGGATCGCGATGTGTTCTAGAAAATTGATCGGGGACTTAGGTTTTTTCTGTTGGGGGGTCTTTATAGGCAAAGAGGCATCGTCAGAAGTGGACCGAGGTGGTCTCACACGTAGGGGGCGTGGCCAGGGCCTGGGCCACGCCGCCCTGGTGTGTGGCCCCCTCGTGGCCCCACTCCATCTCCTCTTCGGATCTCTGAAAGCTTGCAGGAAAAATAAGACTTCAGGAAATTGTTTCGTCCAATTTCAAGAATATTTCCTGTGTATCACTTCTGAAACACAAAAACAGCAGAAAACAGGGAACTGGCACTGTGGCGACTTGTTAGTAGGTTAGTTCCGGAAAATGCATAAAAGTGCCACGAAGTGTAACGAAACAGTAGGCAAATGGTGTAAAAACAAGCATGGAGCATAAAAAATTATAGATACGTTGGAGACGTATTAGTTAGCAACCACGGTGGTTGTCGACCTAGGAAGGTGGGCAGTGGGACCATGGTATGAATATGGTGGAGGTCCCACTGTAACTGGAATGTTCACCTAGGATTAATAACCAATGTCGCCAGTGATTCTTGTGCCGTAAAATACGGTCAACCATAGGGCCTGGAATGGGACGGAAGAGTCAGCTGTATCTTTTCCCTCTTGCATATCAACGGACGCGCCAGTCTGGAGCAGTTGTCTCCCTGCGAGGAGCTTCGGGATGGGTGGAATCCCCCTAATGTTTCCCCGGTCCTGGCGGTCTATGATGGATTGCGGCAACAACGGGGGTAGAGTGCCGAGGCCGGTATTACCACAGTGCGTAATCAAACCGGTGGGGGTAACTCATTGTCAATGACAAGTATGCCGAGGTCGGCAACTACCAAAAGTGTAGACCGGTGAGGGTAGCGAACCGAAGTTGGAGCCGCAAAAGGGTGGGTATGCAAGGTCGCGGGAAGGAACAGTGATTGGCTCGGATCATCGGCTGGGCCACATACCAAGGAAGTATGGACGGGAAAGTACACCCGGTCGTGAAGCAAAGCGTTGATCTCCTATGGGTACAAATGACCACCTCTGCAGAGTATACAAAAAGTATCAAGATACTCCCTGTTCCGGGAAGGAGCTACGAACACGGCAGGAATGATTACTAAAATTGCATTTTGACCTAAGACTTTCTAGTCTACGGTCGTAGCTAGTGCATCAAACACCTCTATGATATTAAATGAACTTGCTGGGTAACGCTCGTTACTCACCCCACTCCCTATTAATCCTTGCTTAGACTCGGAGGGCCAGTTTGAAGAGACGGAAGGAACCTCAGAGGACGAGGAAGTGTACTGCGAAGAACCGGATCTATCAGGAGGAGTCGAAGGCATCGACTACACCATCTCCTATGGTACCGACGAAGGACTCGAGGAGGGAGCCGACAACTAGAGTCGTAGTATAGAAGCTTTAGTCGCACCGAACACTTAGAATAAAGCGACTAGAGTAGGGCATCATGTTTAGTTTACTACTTTCGTTTGCAACTAAGCTTTGTAGTGTTAAATTAGAACCATCTAGTGTTCCTCTTTGGAGCGAGGAGGAACTGGAGTCCTTTGTAATATTATGGCTTGTAATATTCAGTGCTTGAATAAAGACCGCTATGTTTCTGTTGTACCACTCTGAGGGATGTAATATTTGTGAATTGGTACTTCACGAGTGTTATGTCAACGACTTGTATACTACAACATGCAGTGGTATGCTGGGTCACCACAGTATTGGAGTTTATGGGCTAGCAGACCACTCCAAATCCATTGACTTCTTGGAGGAGCTTGAAACAAAAGTGTCATAGGCAAATCACCCAGTGGTGGTGGGAGGGGACTTTAACTTAGAGGAGCTGAATACAAGAACAATAATAATCTGAACTGGCCTGACTTTGCGTGAGATTAGAAGGACTGAGCTAGATTCACTTGGACCAATAAGCAGAATAACCCTGTCAAAAATGTTGTTGATAGGGTTTTTGTCTCACCAGAGTTGGAGACGAAATTCCCGATGGCTTCCCTCATTGCCGAAACAAGATTTGGCTCAGATCACACTCCCCTGCTGCTGGACTTTGGTGAAGGATCCAAGGCTCGGTCCACCAGATTCTTCTTTGAGACTAGTTGGTTTGCGGTTCCAGGTTTTCCTGATCTGATCAAGCAGTCCTGGGAGAAGTGCTCTAGAGCTCCTGGCTGACGCAGAGATTGCATTGACTTCTGGAACCTACAGAGCGTAGGTCTCCATCGTTTCTTGCATGGTTGGGGTGCCAACCTGGACAAGTTGACCAGAGTGTCCAAAGACAATCTACTAGCCCAGATTCAAGACTTGGATACAAGGGCTAATGCTTATAGGTTGGATGAAGAAGGCTGGGCTTACCGCTACTACTTGGAAGATCAGCTTATGCAGATTATGAGTAGTGAGGAGGAGTACTGGAAGCAAAGGGGCCGCCAAAACTGGTTGCTCAAAGGGAATGCAAATATGGCCTATTTCCATGCCATTGATAACATGAGAAGACGCAAGTGTGTGATCTTTAGCCTCCAAGCAGAGCAGGGGCTCATCTCGAAGGTGCATGACATCTAGGCACATATCTATGAGTTTTATATGGCGCTGATGGGTTCAGAGGAACCCAAGTTCTTGTCTTTAGCCCCCAACTGCTGGCCGCAGTCTGCTTGTGCCTCCTCCACGGAGAACAATCAGCTGGCCATCACCTTCTCGATGGAGGAACTTGAGAATGTTGTCGAGGACACTGAAACGGCAATAGCGTCGGGACCTGATGGCTTCCTAGTGGTGTTCTTTAAGAAGTGTTGGCACCTGATCAAAGATTTGTTGCTTCAAATCCTAAACGGCTTTGTGCTGGGCATAATTGACATTGCGAGGCTCAACTACGGGGTCCTCTCGCTCATCCCGAAAGTCCCAGGTTCCGAGAACATAAAGCAATACCGCCTGATTGCCCTAATCATTGTTGTGTTCAAGTTCGTGGCCAAAGCCTTTGTGAATAGGCTATCTCTGATAGCGTATCAAATCATTTCTCTGACCCAGACTGCATTCATTAAGGGTAGACTGATTCTAGATGGGTCTTTGTCCCTCCATGAAATCATCCACGAGCTCAAGTCCAAGAATTTACCGGCGATTCTCCTCAAATTGGACTTTGAAAAGGCCTATGATAGGGTTAGTTGGCAGTTTTTATGTGAAGTTCTGATCAAGAAAGGGTTTGAGAGCGGTTACATTCATAGATTAATGCAACTGGTCACTGGGGGACAAACGACAATCTCTATCAACGGTGAAGTTGGGCCATACTTCAGAAATAAGAGGGGGGGGGGTGCGTCAGGGCGACCCCATTTCCCCCTACTATTTGACTTTGTGGTAGATGCTCTGGCCCTGATCCTTAACAAAGTAAACCAGGCTGGTCATATTAGTGGGCTGGTTCCACATCTCATTCCAAGGGGTATTACTCACCTCCAATATGCCGATGACATGATGATTCTTATCCAGAACAATGATCTTGCCATTGCTAACCTGAAATTCCTTTTGATCTGCTTTGAATTGGTCTCGGGCATGAAGATCAACTACCATAAGGCCTTGTTTACTTCTAGGGTATTTGAGGGGATAAGAGGGGATTATTTTGTATCTCGGAATCTCCCCGATAGGTTGTTTACTAGTCCGGGTTTTGAGGGGATAATCCCGGGATATCTCCACAAATCCCCTCCACTCTAGTGTATTTTTGGCTAGATTAAAAACTCTCCATCATGGTAGAGTATTTTTGGGAAGAGTATTTGAGGGGATTTGAGATTTTTTTTGTGAACACCAAATCCCCACATATCCCCACATCTTTTTGGGATGAAAATACGAGAGAAGTAAACAAGGCCTAAGAGTGAGGTTATCATCATGGGAGTGGAATCTGCAGAGCAAGCAAGAGTGGCTTGTCTCTTAAACTGCCAGGAAGGAGCTTTCCCCCTTCAAGTATCTGGGTTTCCCTATGAGTGATAAGAAGTTGACTATCTCTGACATGGAACCTCTGGTGGCAGTGGTGTGCAAGCGCATTAAACCTTGGCAGGGTCGGTTCATGTCCTCGGCAGCTCGTTTGGTTTTCACTGATGCCTGCCTTTCGAGTCTCCCGATTTTTGCGATGGATCTCTTTCTGCTAGCTGATGGTACTCACGTGGGCTTTGACAAGCACAGAGGCAAATTCTTTTAGGAAGGTAAAGGGGAAAAAAAGAAAGTACCACTGGGTGAACTGGCCTGAGGTTTGTTGCCCTAAGGACCAGGGTGGTCTGGGAGTCATGAATACCAAACTCATGAACATTGCTCTCATGGCTAAATGGATTTGGAGAATCTTTGCGGAAAGTCCTGCCGATAGTCTATGGCTGTGCATTATTAAAGCCAAGTATCCGGGTATGTTGATGTGTTCAACTCTACCCCGCATGGTGGCTCCCCTTTCTGGCACAGTATTCACAAGGTCAAAAATTTCTTTAAGCTTGGGGTGCGCTTCAAGCTTGGAAATGGTTCCCGCATTTTGTTCTGGATAGATTGGTGGATTGGTGAGGCTCCTCTCAACGCCCGCTTTCCTCGGCTGTTCAGTATTGCTGCTGATCCAGACATGCGGGTAAACCAGGTCTTCGTGAACCATGAGTGGGTGATCAGATTTAGAAGGAACCTCTCCAATGAGGACCTTGGGCAGTGGCGTGCGTTAATGCTAGAAATTACCCCTGAATCCACCTCTCAGGAGCCAGACATTGTGTCTTAGGCCTTGGAGAACTCATGCATCTTTTCGTCCCACTCCCCATACCAAAAAATGCATCAAGGGGCTATGGTTGCTCATGCTAAAGACATCTGGAAAATTTCTGCCCCTTTGAAAGTTAGAATCTTTCTATGGCAACTTGCGAAAGATCATTTGCCGGCTGCTCAACAAATTAGGAAACGCCATGGCCCATTCAATGGGAACTGTGTGCTGTGTGCCCAGCCCAAGGATGTGAGCCACATTTTCTTTAACTGCCCGCTTGCCCAGTTTCTGTGGAGTGGAGTTAGGTCGATGTTTGGTGTCTCCTGGAACTCCACGAGCTTTGCTGACACTTTTGCCATCTTCCATTATTTCAACGGCAAGACTAGGAAACTTCTTTGAATCCTATTTGCGGCCCAAATCTGGGCGCTCTGGCTTATTCGTAATAAAGCCACGATTGAGGCTAAGTTTCCTACCCAGCCTGCTAATCTGTTTTACAAAACTTTGGTCTTATTGCAGCAGTGGCGGAACTTCAAAGGGGTGAGATGGTGCCCCTCCTGGATGAAGCTATGACCCTTCTTAAGGATATCTACTACAAAACCTCGAACCACCCAGTGGCTGCAACCGGCGGAGCTTAGTGTAGGCTTTCTGGTGTGCTTTTGCTGCAGCTCCCAGTTTTAGAATGTGAAACTTCGTCTTTGTTAGCCTGCGGGCTTGTGTTGTAAACCTTAAGCTGGCTACTCCAACATGTTACCGTCCTACCCTGGACTTTATTAATTTAAAGCTAGGCACATGATGCCTTTGGTCTAAAAAAATAGCTCCTGAATAATGAAGAAGTAGTGTGGTACAGACCTCAATCGAAAACTTAAAAACTGAACATAGACGCCATTTTCTTTCAGAATGGGTCGAGTGCTGAAGGAGGTCAGGCAATGGGCAAGCTGTACGATTCATAGGAACTAGCCTGTCATGCAAGCATGTTCATGTCATGACCACAACAAGAGCTCCACCGTAATTCAAGTGAGAAACCATGACGTCATGAATACAAGCTTCGAAAGAAATCACCTCAGCTTATAACTTATAAGATGGTAGTATTAGAAGATCTGATTCGCGTTCACACCAAAAGAAAGTGAGAGAGTGATCGAGTGTAGGTTCTAACAGGATCGGTGGCCCCTGATTTTGCAAGTGCTTGATAAAGAGGATCACGACTCGGAGACTGGATCTGAGCCGAGTCGACCCAGAGAAGGAGTTCGAAACCCTGATTTTGCAGCGCAGAATTCTTGGCGGCATCACACAATCCGGCAGCTGGCAGGGATACAAACCCTTCGAACTCCCTTTGTTTCTATACTCTTAAAAATTAGAACCAAACTTCCGCCGCATAATCTCCAGCGACCACAGCCGTTTCCTGGCGATATCTCTGCAACCGAGAGCGCGATTTCGATCCCTGGATTTGTTCGCGTCAGAGGCCCGGGACATTCTCAAATTTCATCCGCAGGTCCAATTCCTCTTCCTAGACTACTACCGATCAACTTTCCGGTTGAAACCACCTCTTCCTAGTCCTAGACAATAAGACAAATCATCTCGACTTCCCCGCTGAAACTCCTCCATTAATTGGACGGACCTCCCGATAACCAATACGCCGACGGGGTCTTTCTCGACCCTCCGTAGCTCCCTCGTCTCTTTCTTTCACCCTGAGTTCTGGCCATCCTGATCCGTTTGTTAATACCAAAATAAGAAACTGTACCCTGTTAATTTCAGGTTTACAATGATCAACCATACAGTATGCAAAAAAACATCCTCAAACCGTATCAATGGGAAATCAACCTATAAGCAAACAAGGACAAACGTTAAACTGGAAGACCTTCCACAGGTATGTCAAATTTTCCTCCCGGTGTTAATTCTAGTATCGATGAAATTTCTAATCTCGAGGGGTATCGACGCAGGATCTGCTGTGCACCATTGTATCAAAGTTGCCTGCTAAAGAGGTTTCAAGAGCTACTGTTTTATCAAGCAATTGGAGAGACGTCTGCAGTATTTGCTGCTACAAATTATGTTTCACTGGTGCTGCAGGGTGGTGCCGTGACAGTTTTGAACGAGATCAGTACCTCCAATACATGCGGAAATTCATCAATAATGTCAATACAGTCGTGCAGAAGTGCCATGGCAAGTTAGTTGAAGGATTCAGTGTCAAATTCGAGTTTGACACAATGCTGGTTGATCATCTAAACAATTGGGTTAATTTTGCGGTATCATCACGGGCAAAGAGCATATCTGTTTATTTATGTCCTGTTAACATGAGACGCACAGATGTTGATCGCTACGTATTTCCATTTCATCTTTTGGATAGTGGAAGCAACATGTCTCATCTACAGAGTATACAACTTAGCTTTGTATCTTTCAGACCACCATCTGAATTCAGAGGTTTTCCAAGCCTGAGAAAGCTTGATTTGGAGTTTGTGGATATCACTATAAAGGATCTTGAAGCTATATTGTCCAATTGCTGTAATCTTAAATGGCTGAGCTTAGTCAGATGCTTCCTGAATGGCGAACTGAAGTCGGATCGTCTGTTGTCACACCTTCGACACCTCACAGTTGTATACTGTAAGGTGACCAGGATAGAACTTCTTGTTATGAAGCTCGTTACATTTGTATACGATGGACCCATTGTCCCTATTTGCATTAATCAAGATTCTAAGCTTGAAAGTGCAGATATACAGTTCTTCAAGGCAACTTTTCAAGCTGCTGTCAGTGCACTTCTGAATGGTTTTCCGTCCATTGAAAATCTGACTCTCCAGATTACTCTCCCACAAATAGAGGTTAGCTCCTCGAATTGCATTGAAGTTACAATCAAATTTATGGTGGACTTCATCAGTGCAATAAAACAGTTGTTATTGTTGTCTTGCAGACGCAACCACTGATGAATAACACATGCAACTTTTCCCATCTTAGGCGCTTACAGTTGTTAATGGGTATACTCGTTAAAGATCTTGACAAGCTTCCCCATGTACTAGTTTCCATCCTGAAGGCAGCTCCATTTATTGAAAGGTTAGAGATCCATGTAAGTACCCTTGATTCTTACTGTATCTGTCCTCAAACAAGTGTACTTCTAGCTCTTGTCCTAAGTCAACTATTCTAAACTTGACTAACTTTATAAAAAAGAGTAGCAATATATATCACCTCAAATCGGTATAACATGGAACTACATTTGAATATGTATCTAGTGATACAAAATTTGTGCCATAAATGTTGTCACTTTGTCCCATAAAGTTAGTCAAAGTTTAAAAGATTTGACTTAAGGCAAGGGCTAGAAATACACTTATTTGAGGACGGAGGGAGTATTTGTCATGTATCCCTCTTCTTTTAGCCCATATTCGATTTGCTTTTAGCCCTTCTATATACTTGTTTCCGTTCGTAGTAGCCTATTCCTTACAACTTGTTCCTGGGATGGATGCAGAGGTGGTCCCTTCATACATTTGTATTTCTATATACCGTGCTAATCATTTATATATACTACCATTTTTGAATCTTGCAGTTTGTTGCCGGTGGCCACCTTTGTTTTGCGAACAAGGGTACTTTGGGCAAGCAACATCTTCAGCGGTGTGAATATAGTTATCTGAAGAGTATGCATATGACGGGATATAAAGGGGCAAGAGGTCAACTTGAATTTCTTCTACATATCGTGGAAAATGCCCCTGCGCTGGAGGTATTAACTGTGGAGACTACTCAACGGCTTTCTGAAGATGTTTATGCAAACTTGATTTGCAGAAAAAGAGCATGCTCTGGGCGCGTTGCTCTGCATGCCGAATCTTGTCTCAGTGGAAAACTTTCACCAAAGGTGAAGCTTTGTGTTACCTAGTAGGTAGGGCTGCTTTTGAGGTCCGCCTCGCCGCCCAGCTGCGCACAGGAAGACACTCACTGTCCATCGCACTGGCTTCACCGTGCGCCGCTCGAGCAACCGCATCAGGGCGCAGCGCAAGGCCGTGCCAATTGCAAAAATCAAGGACCTGTTCAAGCTGGACAGTGCCCAGGAGCTCCAGGGGGAGCACGGTGGTGCAACTGCCGGCGAGCAGTTTGCGACAGATGTGAGCGTCGACCTGGACAATTTTTGATCCAAGCCCTGCATCTGTTCTTCTCGAGTTCCCAGCGTTGCCCATCTTAGAGAAAACCTTCTGGATTAGGTGTAGCTGGAGGTGCAGTGCTTGCCTTGTTTGTTTCCTTTGCCTGTCATCGCTCAACCTCCTGTATAGCTGTGCCTGTATCTTCTGTTCCTGTTTGCATGAACTGCGAGATCTTTTATGTTTCCAATGAGTGACAACGTGAACTTCCTGAGTTGAAATGTGCGCGGGTTGAATGATACTGACCGGGCAAGATTATTGCGGCGTCAACGTGTCATATTGTAAATAGGCCCGTATCGGGTATTGCCTTGTATAGAAATCAAGATCCCAACCATCAATTATAATCTACTAGGAAACATGCCCGTGCGTTGCAACGGGAAAGAAAACATCTGGATCACACAGGCGTGCAATATCATAAAGTTTTTTCATACCCCACATTAAACATAATTCACGAGCATAAAAAGAAATAGTCACATAATATCTCTATATTACTCGGCGATTCATCATAGGTTGTAGGATTGTCTTTGCAACCAAATATCTCTATTACTCGCCGATTGATCATAGGTTGTAGGATTTCCTTTGCAACCAAATATCTCTTTCTAATATAGTCAAGATTACTCCGAGTGCTTTCGAGTAAGAAAAATATAAATTGAACAAAAATAAGGAAAATTTAAGCACATTTGCAATATGGTGCAAAATGTAGCAATAATCAACTTTTATATTCTCCTATTGTATTTCTTTTCTTGTATGGTGTAAACTCTAGCAATTGTCTAATTTTAGATTTGTCTAGGAGGGACTAATTGTTGCAATAGTCTAATTTTGGTTGTCGATGAGAGACTATATAAGACCAATTTCACAAGCAATAACAAAAAAATATCCCAAGCAATTGGTTTTGCCTGTTTGAGACCACTATGCACCGCAAGAAAAGCAATCGCAACTCACAAGTATGCTAAGCATCAACAATTGCTCACTCAAGAATCCTGTAACGACCAGCTACATGTGGACCATTAAACCTGCCAGGCATTAGAAGTGCCTGTCTGCACGATCTGTTCTGTTCGTCGCGGCGAGCAATATACCACCGTTGTTTTTGCTAATGGTCTGCTTGATCAAACAGATTATTCTCCTTGTACGTGCCCATACCCGTGATGAGCTCGACGAACTTCTGACGTGATGCTGAAGATGAACGCCGACGGTGATGTCCTGGATTATTGTGCGTGTGCTAAATGCCGCCACATAAAGGAGCTTACCCTCCATTGTTCATCTACAAATGTAATGTCGGTCGGTAGAATGGCTTCCTAGGGAGTTCAAGTTTGTTTTGCTTCTTTCAATGGCAACAACTGAACAGGAGCACAAACTAACTGACACCTCCAGTGGCAGAATGCTTCAGTTCGTGCGCAGCCTCGTCTTGGCGAGCACCTTCTGCGCCACATTTTGTCGAACCCAGGCACCCAGGCAGCTCCGGCCACAACACAGACAAGCACACCCACCCAGCACCGGAACAAGCACATTCAGCTGCCGCTGCCGTATAATCTGCAGACCCTGCACGTAGCGTTGTTGGACCCGAATTCCCGGCTCCTCGGCCCGCCCAAGTCGTCGGCGCTGGAGACAGTCGTTGGATTTGGTGAAGGCTGTTGCAGTAGGGGCGTGCTAAGGGTGGACCTCACGCGCTGCCCACTCTGCTCGGGCTCGGCACGCTGCAAGGGACGGGGAGAATCTCCGCCCGGACCACGACGGACGGCCGTGCGGCAGTACGAAGAGTGGCAGCCACACGACGCGGCAACACGATGAGCAGCCATATGCTTCACCGTCAGGCGGCGGGTCCCTTTTCCAGCGAGGAAGCACATCGCTCACATGTGGTGGTCGGGTTTCTGACTCTTGCTAAGTCAGAGCACGGAGGGGACGACCTGGAGCGCCTTCACGTCCCCGCGAGGCCCGCCCTCTAGCGGCGCGGCAGGAGGTCGAGAGGACGGTGTCCAGTATCCCAATCCTCCACTACAGGGTCTTGTCGTGCGTGCGAGGATTTCGCCAAACCCTTGATTTGACCTTGATCCCGTCCACGAGAATAGGGTGAGGGTTTCTAGCGCCGCCGTCCTATTCACGACAAGATATCACGGCGGCGCATGACCCTCTAATTTTTTCTTGATTGTATCGATGCGTGACCTTCAAGCGGTCACCGTGGAACCTGAATCGATTGCAGGATTTGCTTGATTTCGACTTTGATTGTAATTTTGATCGATTTGGGAACGGAAATCGATTTTCTAGAGTAATGATGCGTTCCTCTTGTTAATATTCCACGCTAGTTTTAAAGAGCTAGGAATGAAAATTGGAGTCGTGCCTGGATTGGTCTCTGCTCCTTGGATTTTCAGCGTGGCGTGGTTCAACAGGAGACGTCAAGGCGACGTACAAAGAATGGACGATGGCGTACTCACTGATGGACGAAAACGTGAAGGCGCGGACCAAGAGAGATATGAACCGGTTTTTTTTTTACTTGGCGGTAGTAAGGGCTGTAATTTTCATTGAAAATTAAGGGTATTTAAAAATGGAAGAACCAAACCATGGAACCCTTACTCCCTTTATTAATAGGTATAGATTGTAATTGTTGTAATCATCAATGACACGAATTTCCATCGGCACAGACCAGAGTTGGTGGTTCACAGGAGTATATGGCCCCCAAAGGGATGTGGATAAACGTGCCTTCCTCCAGGAGCTGCAGGATATTCGCGATCTGCATGTGGGGCCTTGGGTAGTGGCTGGGGACTGATACGTCTCCAACGTATCTATAATTTTTGATGCTCCATGCTTGTTTTTACACCATTTGCCTAATGTTTCGTTACACTTCGTGGCACTTTTATGCATTTTCTGGAACTAACCTATTAACGAGTTGCCACAGTACCAGTTCCCTGTTTTCTGCTGTTTTTGTGTTTCAGAAGTGATACACAGGAAATATTCTCGGAATTGGACGAAACAAGTTCCTGAAGTCTTATTTTTCCCGGAAGCTTCCAGAGATCCGAAGAGGAGTAGGAGAGGGGCCACCAGGGCCCCACACACATGGCTGGCGCGGCCCAGGCCCTGGCCGCGCCGCCATGGTGTGAGGGGGCCTGGGGCCACCTCTGACATCGCCCCTTCGCCTATAAGAAGCCTCGGGACGGAAAACCCTAAAGGATTCGGCAATTTTCCAGAAACAGTTCCGCAGCTCCGCCGCCATCGTCGACGAATTTCGGGGGACAGAAGTCTCTGTTCTGGCACCCTGCCGGGACGGGGAAGTGCCCCCGGAGCCATCTCCATCGGTCTCCATCGCCGTCTCCGCCGTCTCCATCGACCTCACCGCCATCTCCATCAACCTTGCTGTCTCCTATGATGAGGAGGGAGTAGTTCATCCCCGGGGCTGAGGGCTCTACCGTTAGCTATGTGGTTCACCTCTCTCTCCCATGATGTGATCTTTATGTGATCGTGAGCTTTGTATCATGTTGAACAAGTAGATGTTATTATTCAGATATTATGTGTACTCTAGCGGTGATTGTTAAAGTAATCTATTCCTCCTGCCTTGGTGTAACGGTGATAGTGCGTGCATCATGGTGGTACTTGGTTTAGGCTATGATTGTGATCTCTTGTGGATTATGAGAATGATTATTGCTATGATAGTTTGAGTGATCTATTCCTCCTTTCATGGTGTAATGTTGACAGTGTGTGCACCGTGTTAGTACTTGGTCTAAGTTGCAATGATTTCTATCTTGAGTTGTTCTTTGATTTGGGTATCTCTATGAGTGGTGTTTGTCAAGTACTTGATGAACTTTAAGGGGTGCTTCTGTAGCCACTACACAATGATTAGTGTTATTCAATAGGAGAGTAATTCAGAGTACCTTAGGGGAGAAAAGTTGTTTATTTGTTCATTCATGTTATATTGTTGGGAGTGTGTCCACTAGTGAAAGTATGATCCCTAGGCCTTGTTTCCAAGCATTGCACACCGTTTACTTGCTATTTTGTTACTTGTTTGCTCGCAGCGATATTTATTTTACATCACGTTTGCTACTTATAATCATCTATACCGCTTGTATTTTACTATCTCTTCGCCGAACTAGTGCACCTATACATCTGACAAGTGTATTGGGTGTGTTGGGGACACAAGAGACTTTCTGTATCGTAATTGCAGGGTTGTTTGAGAGGGATAGCTTTGACCTCTAACCTCCCTGAGTTCGATAAACCTTGGGTGATCCACTTAAGGGAAACTTGCTGCTGCTCTACAAACCTCTGCACTTGGAGGCCCAACACTGTCTACAAGAACAGAAGCGTGTGTAGACATCAAGCTCTTTTCTGGCGCCGTTGCTGGGGAGGTAAGGTAAAAGGTACTCGCATCCTCCTGTGTGAGTGCTCGGAGTTATTTCCTTTAGATTCTGCAATTACATCTTTTTGTTTCTTGTTTTTATTTTCACTAGTTAGGCTTAATGGAAAACAAAGAGTTCTTTAGTCTTTTTCCTGAGTTTAGATATGAAGTGTTTGAAGAGAAAATTGAAAAACCTTTGGAGCTTAATTTGCATGCTAATAGTGTTGTTAGTATGAATGCTTTGAACACCGTTATTGCTAATGCTATAGAAAAGTCTAAGCTTGGGGAAGCTGGTTTTGTTAAGCATGATATTTTTAGTCCCCCAGCTTTAGTGGAGAAAGTTTGCTCTGATGATATTTTATCTCCCATATGTGATGTTCCTTCTTATGATGATATGTTTGAAGAATATGCTTTGCGAAATAGCTGTTCTTTAGCTTGTGATGATACTAAACCTCTAGTTTATGATGGCTATGATGATGAGTATAATATTTTCAGTTCACCTACTATTGAGGATAAAATTAGTTATGATTACAATATGCCTCCTATTTATGATGATTATGGTGATGAGAATAATTATTCTGTTGAATCTGCTCGTACTACTATTGTTCCTGTGGTGAGTATTAATTCTTTTATGCATGTGGCTCATGATAGGGATGCTTTACATGATAGTTATATTGTTAATTCTATTCATAATGCTACTGAAAGTTATTATGAGAGAGGGAAACATGTTTTGAAGGATCTTAATAATATTGAGTTTCGCCTCTTTATGTTGCAATTCTTGAAGTTGTACTTGTTTTGCCTTCCTATGCTTTTTGCTTTGCACTTTCATGACTTGTCTCTTTACAAGACTATTTTTCATAGGAAGTGGTTCAGATAT
Organism: Dactylis glomerata; assembly: GCA_007115705.1. Classification (NCBI taxonomy): domain Eukaryota; kingdom Viridiplantae; phylum Streptophyta; class Magnoliopsida; order Poales; family Poaceae; genus Dactylis; species Dactylis glomerata. The sequence continues at coordinate 831,763 of QXEO01001110.1, forward strand.
AAATGTGTTCCATACTTGCTTTTTGATGCTCTCTATTGCTTTAAGTTTCTATATGGCGCCTTTGCCTCAAGCTCTTATATGGCGCCCACATGAGCATCTTTGCAAATTACTGCGCCTAGCTCAAAGGCGTTAAAGAAAAGCACTCTTGGGAGATAACCCAATGTTTTACTTTCAGTACTTTTTCTTTTATTTGAGTCTTGGAAGTTATTACTACTGTAATGACCTCTCCTTATCCTTTTTATTTCGTTGTTGTGCCAAGAGAAGCCTCTAATTTGAGTGAGGTAAGATTTGGGGATGTTGCTGTCCTGAAACAGTTTTCGGTGCTGCACCGTAAAAATTTGTGAAAATTCTCTGTATATCTTTTGGACCTGAGATTTCTTGTGCATATGCCCCAGGTTATATACAAACTTTCGTTAGTTGAACACTTTTTGATTTGAGCAACATAAAACTCCTCAAAAATTCGACCTTTGTCAGCTGTTCTGTTTTGACAGATTTCTGCCAATATTTGTGTTTGCCGCTTTATCGCTTTCTTTTTGAGTTCTTTTGATCACGGAACTTTTGGGAAAGTTGCTACAGTAGTATTTGCTATATATGTGGTGGTTTTGAGTTGAAACCTGAAGCAAAAAGGGTTGATTCAATGCTATGCTTACACTAATGTTGCTAATAGATTTGTGTTTAGTTTTGTATGAAGGAAGTTTTCAAGTGTAGGGATTGGAGAATGATGAGATGAGTTGAAGAATGGACAAAAGCTCAAGCTTGGGGATGCCCATGCATCATCCCAAGAAATATCCAAGAAGTACAAGCGTCAAAGCTTGGGGATGCCCCCGAGGCACCCCTTCTTCATCGGCAAAAATCAGGTCACCTTTCAAGACACTATATTTTTATTGCTTCATGCACTATGTGTTTTTCTTGGAGCGTCAGTTGTTTTTGTTTTCAGTATTAGTTTAGTTTAGTTTGCTGCAATAAATGGTTTGATCACATCATGTTGTTTTGGAGGGAGATGAACTCCGTTTTTCATTTGCCAAGAACACTCTGTTTTTCACTCTTATCGTTTCAATGAGTGTTCTCTTTTTCTGCTACTGCTTTTGATTTTCGTTTTCGCCTTGATTTGCGTTCAGACCTTGTCATATCTTTTCATCAAGGTGTATTTTTGCCTCTGATCTTTATTGGTTTTCATCAAAAGAGGTGTTTATAAAAATTTCAAATGGTGTTGGAAAAGAGAAAAAGCTTTGTGCAAAATAGTGGTACAAGAAGGAGCTTGTGTAGACTGCGGCTTAGGCTTTTGCATGTCGTGCTTGATGTCTTTTTGATAGTATGCTTAGTGGTTTTGCTGTAGCATGACTTGTCTCAAATAACTGAGATTGCTTAATGAGCCTTTGAAAAAATCATGCGTTGTTTTTATTGTATGGAAGCATTATTTTGGTTTTCTCCTTTGATGCTTTATTTGGGTTGACTTGGCGCATGCTCACACATGTTAGACTCATACAAAGTCGCCAATAGCCTTCATGATCATTTAGTTTTTAACTTTTGATGCCATCTTATGCTTCTTTTAATGTCGCTTTGTCGCTTTGCATGATTATGGCCGTTATTGCTCTCTTAGTTGGTCGCTCCCAGTCTTTTGCTAGCCCTTATTTTGTACTGAGTATGAGCTCTACTCGTGCATCCAACTCCCAAAAAACAAGTTTGCCATTGTGTCCACTATAAATTCCTATGCATGGTATTTGTAAGCCATTGCAAAGTAAATTTTCATGTGCTACCTTTCAAAAACCTTCAAAACACTTCTCGTTTTGTGACACTGTTTTCAGCTCATGGGGACGTAGTGGTCGGATTTGCTATCTTCCATATTGCTTATTCCAAAAAAAAAGAGAAAAAAGAAAAGAAAAAAGGCACTCCTCCATGGAAAGTGAATGTTGGTGGGCACCCGATGGAATCGGTTAGCCATGGTTTAAGAAAGGAAAAAAAGGTGGGGAGGAGTGCCAAGCTTTATAAAAGAGCACAAAAGTGCCAATCTCTCTCTCAAAAACTTGCTTCATTTTTGTATGAAAGATAGTAAGAACCCCATTGCTAGTCGTTGACAAAGACAACCACCTCTCAAAACTCAAGTTTTATCTCTCTGTTTTACAAATGAAAAGCTCTAGCACATGTTTAATCACTGCTTCCCTCTGCGAAGGGCCTTTCTTTTACTTTTATGTTGAGTCACCACCTTCTACCTTTATGCACCATTAAGAGAGCATAGTTGTCATTCTGAGTATAATGTGCATTGTCCCAAAGTTTTCATTGATTGATTCATGATCATGGTTTCACTTGTTCTTAAATTATTTGTATCTAGTCGCCCTCTTAAACTTGAAGGTGTCCTATGCATTTATGTTTTGCTCTCCATGAAGGACAAGCTGAAAACCATTTGTATGTTTTTCCTTATGATTTGAACACACGTTTGACTTTCATTGTTTCATTTTCATGACCTTTTGTTTGTGTTCATTTGCATGTTTACAACATGGTTGCTAAGTTCTTATTGTCAAGATTATATCTTTCATGCCCATGTTTTAAGTTCTTTTGATCCCAGCTCACAATGCTTACATATATGATCAAGATTGTGTAGGTGCATGTCACCTCAAAAATTATTTCTTTTGTTATCACTTACCTACTCGAGGACGAGCAGGAGTTAAGCTTGGGGATGCTGATACGTCTCCAACGTATCTATAATTTTTGATGCTCCATGCTTGTTTTTACACCATTTGCCTAATGTTTCGTTACACTTCGTGGCACTTTTATGCATTTTCCGGAACTAACCTATTAACGAGTTGCCACAGTGCCAGTTCCCTGTTTTCTGCTGTTTTTGTGTTTCAGAAGTGATACACAGGAAATATTCTCGGAATTGGACGAAACAAGTTCCTGAAGTCTTATTTTTCCCGGAAGCTTCCAGAGATCCGAAGAGGAGTAGGAGAGGGGCCACCAGGGCCCCACACACATGGCTGGCGCGGCCGTCTCCATCGACCTCACCGCCATCTCCATCAACCTTGCTGTCTCCTATGATGAGGAGGGAGTAGTTCATCCCCGGGGCTGAGGGCTCTACCGGTAGCTATGTGGTTCACCTCTCTCTCCCATGATGTGATCTTTATGTGATCGTGAGCTTTGTATCATGTTGAACAAGTAGATGTTATTATTCAGATATTATGTGTACTCTAGCGGTGATTGTTAAAGTAATCTATTCCTCCTGCCTTGGTGTAACGGTGACAGTGCGTGCATCATGGTGGTACTTGGTTTAGGCTATGATTGTGATCTCTTGTGGATTATGAGAATGATTATTGCTATGATAGTTTGAGTGATCTATTCCTCCTTTCATGGTGTAATGTTGACAGTGTGTGCACCGTGTTAGTACTTGGTCTAAGTTGCAATGATTTCTATCTTGAGTTGTTCTTTGATTTGGGTATCTCTATGAGTGGTGTTTGTCAAGTACTTGATGAACTTTAAGGGGTGCTTCTGTAGCCACTACACAATGATTAGTGTTATTCAATAGGAGAGTAATTCAGAGTACCTTAGGGGAGAAAAGTTGTTTATTTGTTCATTCATGTTATATTGTTGGGAGTGTGTCCACTAGTGAAAGTATGATCCCTAGGCCTTGTTTCCAAGCATTGCACACCATTTACTTGCTATTTTGTTACTTGTTTGCTCGCAGCGATATTTATTTTACATCACATTTGCTACTTATAATCATCTATACCGCTTGTATTTTACTATCTCTTCGCCGAACTAGTGCACCTATACATCTGACAAGTGTATTGGGTGTGTTGGGGACACAAGAGACTTTCTGTATCGTAATTGCAGGGTTGTTTGAGAGGGATAGCTTTGACCTCTAACCTCCCTGAGTTTGATAAACCTTGGGTGATCCACTTAAGGGAAACTTGCTGCTGCTCTACAAACCTCTGCACTTGGAGGCCCAACACTGTCTACAAGAACAGAAGCGTGTGTAGACATCAGGGACTTCAACCTCATTGTGGACCCAGAGGACAAGAGTCGTGGATGCCTGCATCGAAGCATGATGGCCAGATTTCGAAGGACTCTGTCGGCCCTAGAGCTTAAAGAGCTCTACCTCAATGGACGCCGGTTCACTTGGTCCAATGAGAGAGAGCGTCCCACCTTGGAGAAGCTGGATAGGGTCTTCTCGACCGTGGACTGGGAGACGCTCTACCCTGACGCCTTTTTATCCGCCATGTCTACTGGGCCATCGGATCACTGCCCCTTAGTCCTGAGCTTGTCACCGGATCTACATCGTGGACGCCGATTCCAGTTCCAGTCCTTCTGGCCCAAGGTGGACGGCTTCCTAGACGTGGTCCAGGGAGCGTGGACGTCGTTACCGGAGGAACCCAACCCCTTCAAGCGACTAGACCAGAAGCTGAGAGCCACATCGAAGAGCTTATCTAGTTGGAGCTCGAAATTCATCGGCAACATGAAGATGCAAATCCTCTTGGCCACTGAGGTGATCCTTCGGTTAGATGTTGCGATGGACTCCCGTCTGCTGACTGCTGAGGAGCGCACACTCCGGCGCCTTCTGAAGAGGAAGTTGTTGGGACTTGCCTCTCTCGAGAGAACGTTGGCGCGACATCGATCGCGTCTACTGTGGTTGCGTGAGGGCGATGCATGCACGCGTTTCTTTCACACTCACGCTAGTCATCGGAGGCGCAAGAACTTCATTGGACATCTCATGGTGGATAACCGAAGGGTGACAGAGCATGGTGATAAGGCGGAAGCCGTGGATTCCTTCTTTGAGGAGTTGTTGGGCACCTCAGCAGATCGCCCCTTCTCCCTAGACCTCGACTTCCTTGAGATCCCCTCGACTGACTTGCGGGTCATTGATGGAGAGTTCACCATGGACGAGGTGTGGAATGCTATCAAGGGCATGCCCCTAGATAAGTGCCCAGGACCAGATGGTTTCTCTGCTCGTTTCTTCGTGGTCTGCTGGGATATCATCAAAGTGGACGTCATGGCCGCGTTCAACTCTTTGTCGCGCCTTGACAGTCGTGGATTCGGAGCGGTTAACAGTGCACTCATCACCCTCCTTCCGAAGAAGCCCGGTGCTGAAGAAGTGCGGGATTTTCGACCAATTAGCTTGATACACGGCATTGCCAAGTGGGTGGCCAAGGTGATCGCCAACCGGCTAGCACCTTTACTCCCACAGATGGTGGGGGCTCATCAGAGTGCCTTTGTGCGTGGACGATGCCTTCACGATAATTTCATGATGGTCCAGGGCACCGCCCGTAAGCTGCACAGCTTAAAACAGTCGGCCATCCTTCTGAAGCTCGACATCACTAAAGCCTTCGACACAGTGGATTGGTCCTTCCTCCTTGAGGTCCTTGAGAAGATGGGGTTCGGTGCGAGACTTCTTGCATGTATCTGCGCCCTACTCTCGACTGCCTCCACCCGTGTGCTCCTGAATGGTACTCCAGGGACTCGCGTGGCCAACAGGCGTGGACTTCGGCAGGGAGATCCCCTATCTCCCCAGCTTTTCATTCTGGTGATGGAAGTCCTCCACTTTGCCTTAGAGAAAGCGACGCAGCAGGGGCACCTGGCCCCCCTAGCCGCCTCTGGCCTTCGGCAACGCACGTCCATATATGCGGACGATGTGGTTGCCTTTCTTCGTCTGACTGTGGGTGATCTTAGGAGCTTTGCTGCGATCGTTGATGACTTTGGATCTGCGTCTGGTCTGCGCACCAACCTCAGCAAGTGCTCTGCTCACCTGATCAGGTGCCCGGAGGAGGCATCTGCTCTCGTGGACCAGGTGCTTGGATGTCCTGTGCTACCATTTCCGCTTCGGTATCTCGGTCTTCCACTAGGGCTCAGGAGGCCGACAGCGGCACAGCTCCAGTACTTGGTAGACGCCGTGGCGAACCGCTTGCCAGGGTGGCGGGCATCCATGCTCAACCGAGCAGGACGCCTGGAGCTGGTCAGATCGACGTTGGCGGCGATTCCCATCTTCGCATTGATGTCCCTTGATGTCCAGGTCGAGACGCTTCTAGCGATCGAGAAGATTTTACGTGGATTCCTGTGGAAAGGACGACGAGATGCTCATGGAGGCCACTGTCTGGTGGCCTGGGACCGGGTTTGTATGCCTAAGGAACTCGAGGGATTGGGGATCATTAACCTCCGGAAGATGAACCTTGCGCTTAGAGTGCGCTGGCTTTGGCTTAGTCGAGTGGAGGCCTCACGGCCGTGGAAAGAATTTGAGGTACAGGTGCCGCCCATGGTGATGGCAATTTTCGAAGCGGCGACTTCTTCGATTGTAGGTGACAGAGCTTCCACCTTCTTCTGGCTCGACAAGTGGCTACCTGAAGGACGCCTCAAGGATCTCGCACCGCACCTTTTTGCTTTGATCCCTAGGAGATTATCCCAAGCAAGATTGGTTAGGGATTGCCTCGATGGTGGATGGTTGGATGACATTCCGACTAACCTTGGTGCTCTCGCTATTGAGGAGTTATTAGCGGTCGCTGATCGCGTGGACGGACTGGCAGTCACAGTGGGCGTCCCAGATGTCCTCCGGTGGAACTGGGGTGCTAAGGAGACATACTCCGCGAAGTCATGCTATCTTGGTTTGTTCCACGGGAGTGAGCTCATGGCAGGCGCCTTGCAGGTCTGGAAGTCACGGGCTCCTGCCAAATGCCGATTCTTCCTTTGGTTGGCATTGCGCAACAGATGTTGGACGACTGACAGGCTTGAGAGTCGTCAGCTCCCGCGCCCTTCGGCGTGCCCCTTCTGCGACCAGACTCAGGAATCCATCACCCACCTTCTGCTTGGTTGTGTGCTGGCAAGAGAGGTGTGGGCCGCCTGTCTCCGCTGGTGGGATAGGGAGGACCGGATGCCCTCACAAGGGATCTCGCTCGCTGACTGGTTACAGTCCTGGCGTGGGAGGGCCGCCGACGTTCGAGACTTCTGGACCGGGGTTGCCCTAGTGTGCTGGTGCCTTTGGAGGCATCGGAATGATGTCATGTTTGAAGGAGCAGCTCCATCGTCTTCGACGGTCATCCGCAATATCCGGGCGGAAGCTGTGCTGTGGAAGGCTGCAGGCCTTTTCAGGGCCGAGCTCACTCTAGGGGATAGGTGGAGGGTTGGCGAGTAGTTGTCATGTGTTTTTCTTTCTTGCTGTCCTATAATAGGCAGCGTGGAGTTGCGGCTTCGACACCTGTGTCGTCCGCGTTGTATGTTGGCCGCTTGGCCCTTCTTCTATGAATCCGATACGTCTATCCAGGACGTATCCTTTAAAAAAATCATCAATAAAAGGGAGAGCCAGCCGTGGGGCAAACCATGGCAAATAATTCTCCTAAACTTGATATCAGAGCCAACGCTCTAGGGGATTCCTCCGCCGCCGCCACACACCCTTGTGCCATGGCGATGACCACCACCTCCATGCAAACCTCCTCCGCTGCCGGTCTCCTTCCTGCGGCTGGATCCTCCAACTCCAACACCATCGTTGTCCGTCTCGATCGGAATAACTTCCTCCTTTGGAAGAGCCTCGTCAACTTTGCTGTACACGGATATCTTGGCTACATCGACATAAGCATCCCCGAGCTGCCGAAGACCATCACCACCAGGACCGGCAAGGATGCCGTCATCACCACCAACCCCGAGTACACCTTGTGGTGGCATGCGGATCAACGCATCATGAGCGCGCTCCTCGGGTCCATGACCGAAGATATTCTCACCCAGAACAACCTCTGCCTCCATATGGAGCTGTGTCTCCTCCATGTTCTCCACCCAAGGGATGGCAAAGCATCTGCCCAAGGGAGTGGAATGACATGGGGCGACTGAATACTTTTAACCTCATGAAGGGGTTCGCCGATGCCATGGCGACCATCGGTGCTCCCTTGTCCGATGATGAACTAATCGACTACATCCTTGCCGGCTTGGGCAAGGAATTCTCCACGCTCCAGGCTTTGCTAAATGTCTTCTCTAACGCTAATCCCAACATTGTCAGCCGCCTAACCAACTTCTACTCTAGGCTCGTCTCTCATGAGGCCATGCAAGAACAAGTCACTCACGAGATCGACTTCTCCTCCTCAACTAACACCACGGTAACCATGTCGGTGGTTGTTTCAGTGGAAGCCAGGGTGGCGCGCCACAAGGCGGTGGTCTCCAAGGAGGCGGTGGCTATCAAGGGAAAGGAGGTGGCGGTGGCTATCACGACGGAGGCGGCCACCACAGCGGTGGCTACCAAGGACAAGGCGGTGGCCAACAAGGCTCCCGCAATGGCGGTTGCAAGTGTGTGTTCCTCGGTTATAGTGCCATGCATATTTAAAGGCTATAAGTGTCTTGATTTCCGTACTGGTCGCATTTATATCTCTCATGATGTCATCTCTGATGAAACTATTTTCCCTTTGCAACCCCTAGCGCTATCATCTTTTTTTTTCTTTGCATATGTTCTCTTCTTCTGCACAAGAATCAGCCATACAGGGTCCCCATATGCATATTTATGACATGACTTTGTTACCACTTGATCCTCTTGGTGCCTCTCGTTCTTTGTCTGTGCAGGACTCGGCGTCAACACCTGATGCGTTCAACGTACGGGCTGCTCCATCCGCGATCAACGTGCATGCACCGCCTGTGCATGCCTCCTCACCCGTGCCCGGGTCATCCTTGGCTGCAGCTGATCGGGTCGCGTCTCCTGGACCGGTGTCGTCCCCTGGGTCAGTGGCGGAGCTGCTCTTTATTTACGATTATGATGTCAATTGACATCACACAAAAATTGAGATCACTATTATGCTAGCTATGAATGTACAATTTTGACCCCAAAAATACTAGATAATGACCTCACTAGCATAATTTATCACTTACATTGGTATTTTGACATCACATGCCGCTAATCCCAGCTCCGCCACCGCTCTGGGTCGGCTGATTCTATCCTGCCCTCTCCTCCCGAGTGGGCCGCCCCGTCTAGTGGGTCGGCATTGCTGCCTCGCGCTAGTATCTTGGCACAACCCATGCATGAGGACTACTCCACGTCGCCGATAGCAACTTCCCCGTCTTTCATCATGCCTCCTCCGCCTCCATCGGTGGATTCCCACCCGAAGGTCACTCTTCACCGCAAATCGGTTCATCGACCCAAGACATAACCGATGGCACTATTCGGTATGACCTGTATCGCCATCATGCGTTCCTCGTTGTTCCCATTTTGCATTGAACAACTCTCTCTAAACCGGCCTGGCATAGCACTATGGAGGATGAATTTGATGTGCTTCAACGCAATCAGACTTGGCAACTCATTCCCGCGACCTCAAGGTATTAATATTGTTGGGAGTAAGTGGATATTCAAGACCAAGTTTCAGCCTGATGGATCAGTCGACAAGCATAAAGCTCGGTTAGTTGCTCGTGGCTTTACTCAACAATATGGCATGGACTATCATGATACTTTCAGTCCTGTTGTTAAGCCGGTTAGTGTTAGACTAGTTTTTATCTTTTGCCATGTCCCGTGGTTGGTGTCTTTGACATGTTAATATATCAGCAATGCCTTCCTCCATGGATTTCTAAAGGAAGATGTGCATATGAAGTAGCCCCTAACTTTGAGGATTCTCACCACCCTCAGCATGTGTGCAAGCTTCAGCGTGCTCTCTACAGTTCGAAGGAGTCCCCTCGAGCATGGTATGCTCGGTTAAGTGGTAAGCTGCGTGAGCTTGGTTTTCTTTCCAACAAAGCTCATACATCCTTGTTTATCTTTGATCATGATGGTGTTACCATCTACATGCTCGTGTATGTCAATGATATAGTCCACGCTGGCTCTTATGCGACTGCTATTGAGCGTCTTGTGCAAACTTTGGCACACAAGTTTCCTATCAAGGATCTCAGGCATCGCGACTACTTTCTCGGAATTGATGCCACTTATACCCCTGCAGGCATGATTCTGATGCAACACAAGTATGCTTTGAACCTCCTTCATCATGCTCATATGGAAGGTTATCGACTTGTTGTGGTGTCTCTACTCTGATGTCGGCATCGGCGAAGTTGTCACGGGTTGACGGTGATGTTCTTTCCATCGATGATGCTTTTCACTATTAGAGTTTGGTTGGTGGACTTTAGTATTGGACCTTAAATTGGCTTGATCTCTCATTTGCTATTAACAAGGTCTATTAGATTCTTGCTCATCCTACTACAGTTCATTATGAGGCTCTCAAGCGGATCCTTCGGTATGTCTAGGGTACTGTGTCTATGGGTGTGCTTATTCAGATGGCTCCGTCTTCACTTTTGAATATTTATACTGATGCAAATTCGGCTGGTTGTTCTGACGATCACCGCTCCACTAGTGGTTTTGCTATATTCCTTGTGCCCAATCTTGACTCATGGAGCTCTCGTAAGCAACCCATTGTTTCTCGTTCTAGCTAGTACATAGGCAGAATACAAGGTCCTTGCTAATGGTACAACTGAAGCCCTTTGGATCCAGTCTGTTCTCAAGGAGCTTGGCGTTCATCAACCCAAACCACCAATCCTATGGTGTGATAATTTGGGTGCTACCTACTTGTCTACAAATCTTGTGTTTCATGCTTGCACCAAACATACCAAGGCTGACTTTCATTTCGTACACGAGAAGGTCGCATTGGGTGCTCTCAATGTATGCTTCATCACCTTAGGAGATCAGCTAGCTGATGATTTTACTAAGCCTCCTATGTTTCCATTGCTTAGTCCTTTTCATTTTAATCTTAACCTTGTACACAACGATTTAGATGGAGGGGGTGTATTAGAGTAAATGGGCCTGTATCGGGTATTGCCTTGTATAGTGATCTGATAGGATCCTAACCATCAATTGTAATTAGTTGTAATTATTGTAATCATCAATAAAAGGGAGAGCTAGCCATGGGGCAAACCACGACAAATAATTCTCTTTGACTATTTTCCTGCAAGAGACGAAGCTGCATAATATTGATCAATTCACCATGGTGTTCCTAGGAGGCAATCGTCTCAAGAGCTTTGCTCAGCGCCCTGCGGACGACACTAGAGAAGGAATCCTCATGTTGTGGGACGAGGGAACTATGCCACAGTGCAGAATGTTGTGGCCATCGGGTTTTGACGCTCTGCTTTTGATCACCATCTGTGTGACATCCTAGCCCAGGGCTTAATAGGATTGATAGGATATTCATATCAGCAAGGTATACCTTCTTTTCCAGAAGCTCATCTCAAAATAACTCTGAATTAAGCGTTCTTGGCCTGGAGTGATTTGAGGATGGGTGACCGACTGGGAAGTTAATCCTGGGTGCACGCGAGTGAGGACAAAGTGCGTAGGAAAGAACAGTGTTGGTTTGTGGAGCTAGTCTAGAGATCCTAGAGAGCTGCCAGGGGTAACAGTCCCGTCCATGGGGTGGTAGGGGTGTTATATTTGGTATCAAAGCCGACCCTTACAGTAACATGGGCGTGTGCGGGTTAGGTACGCGAGCATGGGGTCCATCGTGGCACATGTGTCGGCACTAGACGCACATACGTGTTCAAGAGGAGATGTTCCTGGACTGGGTTGACCGACAAGGCCATTGGTGTTCTAAGGAGGTGAGTGTGTGACATCCTAGCCCAGGGCTTAATAGGATTGATAGGATATTCATATAAATAAGGTATACCTTATTTTCTGGAAGCTCATCCGAAAAGAACTTTGGGTTATGTGTGCTTGTCCTGGAGCAATTTGAGGATGGGTGACCGACCGGGAAGTTGATCCCGAGTGCGCACGAGTGAGGACAAAGTGCACAGGAAAGACCAGTGTTGGTCTATGGAGCCAGTCTAGAGATCCTAGAGAGCTGCCAGGGAGTCTGGTGTGTGCTTCAAGATCACTTCCCTTTACGTCCCAACCACCTATGATAGGAAAGATGACTTCTTTGCCAAATTACTCTCTAAAACCCCCGCTAGTGGTGATAAATGGCTTGCGCTCGGTGACTTCAATCAAATATATAGAGCAAGATACAAAAATAAGAGAAATGCAAATCATTGCCACATCACTAGATTTTGGGCTGCACTCCAAAGTTGCGAATTAAAGGAGATTCATCTCCATAATAGATGCTTCTATTGGTCCAATGAGACAGGAAATCCCACTTTGTGCAAGCTTGACTCCTTCTTTTGAAACTCAAACTAGGACCTCTAGTTTGGTTCACATATCCTTAATGCCCTCTCCTCCGTGCTATCTGATCATTGTCCGCTCTTCGTTGCCAATGAGTGGGCCTAGAAGGCCTGGAAGTTTCAAGTTTGTAATTTTTTTGGACTTCTCTTACAAGCTTTTGTGAGTTTGTGTCGCAGGCTTGGAGCAAGCCTTCCGGTCACTTGGACAAACTTTTTTACGGGCTTAAGATCACGACCAAAAATCTATCTACATGGAGTTGTCGGCTATTTTCAAAAACGAAAGTGCTTCTCCATGCTACCCTAATCGTCATTATCCATCATCATAGCCCAAGAGAGGTTTTCCCTCTCTGATATGTCTCAAACGTATCTATAATTTTTGATGCTCCATGCTTGTTTATACACCATTTGCTTTGTGTTTTGTTACACTTCGTGGCATTTTTATGCATTTTCCGGAACTAACCTATTAACGAGATGCCATAGTGCCAGTTCCCTGTTTTCTGCTATTTTTGTGTTTTAGAAAAGCTATACAGGAAATATTCTTGAAATTGGATGAAACAAAAGCCGAACCTCCTATTTTTACCGAAGCTTCGCGAAGACCGAAAATGAGACGGAGGGGGGCCAGGGGCTAGCCACACCATAGGGTGGCACGGCCCAGCCCCTGGCCGCGCCACCAGGTGGTGAGGCCAGCTGGCCCATCTCCTGACGCTGCCCTTTCACCTATATATTCCCCTCGACGGGAAAAACCTACGGTACGGATCGCTTTTCCTTGAAACATACTGCAAGCCGCCGCCATCACCATCGCGAGATCGGGAGGATCTAGGAGCTCTTCCCGGCACCCTGCCGGAGAGGGGAATCCCAGCCAGAGGCCTTCTCCACCACCATGGTCGCCTCCGGAGTGATGTGTGAGTAGTCTACTTTGGACTACGGGTCTATAGCAGTAGCTAGATGGTCGTATATTCCACCATGTGCTTCATGTTCAGATCTTGTGAGCTACCATACATGATCAAGATCATCTTTATGTAATTCTACATATTGTGTTTGTTGGGATCCGATGAGTATTGGTACTATGTTAAGTTGATGTGCTGAATATTATCTTTTGTTATCTCTATGTTATTTATGATCTTGCATGCTCTCCGTTGCTAGTAGATATCTTGGCCGAGTAGATGCTAGTGACTCCAAGAGGGAGTATTTATGCTCGATAGTTGGGTTCATGCCTCTAGTAATCTGGGGGAGTGACAGAAACCTCTAATGTTGTAGATGTGCTATTGTCACTAGGGAGAAAACAACATTCTTGTGTCCAAGGACATTTGCTTTGTTTACTTTATGCACTTTGCTTAATGCAATTATCCGTTGTTCGCAACTTAATACCCAATGTTTGCTCGGACGACATTCGGAGGATGGGTTATTAGTCATAGATGCAGTTGGATTACGATCTATGTATTTTATCATAATGCCTAGAGTGAATCTCATAGTGATCCTCGTGACATATGTACGTTATCTTTACTCTATCAATTGCCCAACTATAATTTGTTTACCCAGCATGTTGTTATTTATCTTATGGAGAGACACCAATAGTGAACTGTGGACCCCGGTTCAATTTCCTTTACATTGCTATTACCGTTTACTTTTACTTGCATTATTTACATTACCGTATACTATTACCTTTTACCACTTGATACGCTCAATCCTTTGTTTACAGCAAACCGGTGAGATTGACAACCTCATCATAAGTTGGGAGCAAAGTTCTTGGTTGTGTTGTGTGCAGGTTTCACGTTGCTGCTGGTGCAAAGCAAAGCCCTGGACGAGGCGCCTTATAAATTGTCCGGAGCTATAGCGAAGCTAGCAGGCATCACCTTCTAAAGTTTGGCTTTCTCCTACTGGTTCGATAAATCTTGGTTTCACAACTGAGGGAAGACTTGCTGCTGTGCTCACCATACCTTCCTCTTGGGGTTCCCAATAGGGTGTATTCTATACGCCATCAAGCAATTTTTCTAGCGCCGTTGCCGGGGAGAAAGAAGATTTCTGCAAGGGGAGTCTCTCACGCTCAATCGTTTACTTTATTTTTGTTTTGCTTTACTTTATTTTTGGTTGCATCGTTTTATCAAAAACACAAAAAAATTAGCTTTCTTTATAGTTGCTTTTACTTGCTTGCTTTTAGTTTTGCTAGAATGGGTACTCCTGAGAACACCAAGTTGTGTGATTTTACTAGCACCAAAAACAATGATTTTATCTGCACTCCTATTGCGCCACCTGCTCCTGAGGCAAATTTTTTATGAGATCAAACCTGCTTTGTTGAATCTTGTTATGAAAGAGCAATTTTTCGATGCCAGTTCTGATGATGCTGCAGCTCATCTCAACAATTTTGTTGAGCTATGTGAGATGCAAAAGTATAAGGATGTAGATGGTAATATTATTAAGCTTAAGTTGTTCCCTTTCTCTTTAAGAGGAAGAGCTAAGGATTGGTTGCTATATTTGCCTAGAAATAGTATTGATTCTTGGGATAAGTGTAAGGATGCTTTTATTGGAAAATACTATCCTCCTGCTAAGATTATAGCTTTGCGTAGTGATATTATGAAGTTTAGACAGTTTGATAATGAACATGTTGCTCAAGCTTGGGAAAGAATGAAATCTATGATAAAGAATTGTCCCACTCATGGACTGACTACTTGGATGATTGTCCAAACTTTTTATGTAGGACTGAATTTTTCTTTAAGAAATCTATTGGATTCAGATGCTGGAGGCACTTTTATGTCCCTTACCTTGGATGTCGCAACTAAGCTTCTTGACAGCATGATGGTAAATTATTCTGAGTGGCACACCGAGAGAGCTCTACAAGGTAAGAAGGTAAATTCTGTTGAGGAAACCTCTTCCTTGAGTGATAAGATTGATGCTATTATGCTTATGCTTTCTAATGATAGAGCTCATGTTGATCCTAATAATGTTCCTTTGGCCTCTTTGGTTGCTCAAGAAGAGCATGTTGATGTAAACTTCATTAGAAATAATAATTTCAATAACAGTGCTTATAGGAACAATTTTGCTAGCAACAATTATAGGTCGTATCCTTCTAATAGTGATAATGGCTATCTTGGTAGACCTAAAATGCCTAGTGAAGAAAGGATTTTAGAAGTTGAAAAGGCTAGTAAGAATTTTATGCAGATGCAATATGAGCAGAACAAGCTGTTCACCAAGACCATGGAGGAGCAATCAGCCTTGTTGAAGACTATTAGTCATCAACTTGAAAATTTGAACAGGGCTATTTCTGAGTTGCAAGCTAAGGTTTCTAAAGCTAAAACCAATATTTCATCTTTGTCTGATGCGCAATCTTCTTTGATTAATAGAATGTCTGCTAAACCTGATCCTTTTGCCGCTACTAATGCCATCCAAGTTAGAATTGATGAAAATGTTAGGATGTTAGCAGAATTGCATGCCATGTGGGAAAGAGAAGATGAGATGGCTAGAAAGATGAAGGTATGTACTATTATCACCTCTAATGATGTTGCTCCAATTGCTAGCAATCCTCTTACTTTGATTGGTGTAGAGAAATCTCCTACTCCTTGTGCGAAAAAGCCCAAAACTGCAAAAACTTTTTCTACAAAAAGTGCTGAAATTTTTCGGGGTATGGGAGATGATAGCTCTATTTCTTTTAATGATTTTGATGTTGATGGCTGCAATATATCTGAATTTATTTTGTTCTTTCAAAAGCTTGCTTTGAGTCCTAATGCTAGTTCTTTGAATATTGCTTTTACAAATCATATTACAAATGCTCACATGAAAATTAGGGAGGAAAAGTTGAAACAAATGGCCTCTATTCCCAAGAAGTTAGAAGATGGTTGGGATCCCATCATTGATATGCATGTTAATGGTTTTGATTGCCATGCTTTATGTGATCTAGGTGCTAGTATTTCTATTATGCCTATAAAGATTTATGACATGCTTGGTTTACCACCGCTTGAAAAGTGTTATTTTGATGTTCCTCTTGCTGATGTTGCTAAGAAGAAACCTTTGGGAAGGATTAATGAAGTTTTTATTATGATTAACAATAACCTTATTCCTGTTTATTTTCTTGTCATGGATGTCAAATGTAATGCTTCATGTCCTATTATTTTGGGAAGACCTTTTCTTCAAACTGTAGGTGCCATCATTGATATGAAGGAAGGCACTATTAAATATCAATTCCCACTCAAGAAAGATATGGAACACTTCCCTAGAAAGAGTAATAAATTACTTTTTGACTCTATTCTTAGAGCAAATTATGAACTTGATGCTTCATCATTTGATATTACTTGATTTGCACTTTTTGCGCCTAGCTCAAAGGCGTTAAAAAAAGCACTCTTGGGAGATAACCCATTGTTTTCTTTTCAGTACTTTTTCTTTTATGTGAGTCTTGGAAGTTATTACTACTGTAATGAGCTCTCCTTATCATTTTTATTTCGTTTTTGTGCCAAGAAGAACCTCTAATTTGAGGGAGGTAAGATTTGGGGAAGTTGCTGTCCTGAAACAGATTTCTGTGCTGCACCGTAAACATTCGTGAAAATTCTCAAAATATCTTTTTGATCTGATATTTCTTGTGCATATGCCCCAGGTTATATCCAAACTTTCATTAGTTTTGCACTTTTCGATTTGAGCAACAAAAGATCCTAAAAAAAATCAACCTTTTTTCAGCTGTTCTGTTTTGACAGATTTCTGCCACTATTTGTGTTTGCCCCTCGATCGCTTTCTTTTTGACTTCTTTTGATCACGAAACTTTTGAGGAAGTTGCTACAGTAGTATATGATTTATATTTGGTGTGTTTGATTTTGAAACTGAACCAAGTGTTGATTTACAATTATGCTTATGCTAACGTTGCTAATAGAATTGTGTGAAGTTTTATCTGAAGGAAGTTTTCAAGTGTAGGGAATGGAGGGTGATGAGATGAGATGAAGTATGGACAAAAGCTCAAGCTTGGGGATGCCCATGTCACCCCAAGAAATATCCAAGAGGTACAAGCGTCAAAGCTTGGGGATGCCCCCGAGGCACCCCTTCTTCATCGGCAAAAATCAGGCCACCTTTCAACATACTATATTTTTATTGCTTCATGCACTATGCGTCTTTACTTTCGCTTTCAGTTTTCTTTTGTTTTGTTTGCTGCAATAATTGGTTGGACCCCAACAAATTTCGTTTGAAGGAGACGCACTCCGTTTTTCATTTGCCAAGAACACTCTATTTTCACTCTTACCGTTCAACGAGTGTTCTCTTTTTCTAGAACTGCGTTTAGCTTTCATTTTTCGCCTTGATTTTTTTTCAGATCTTGTTATATCTTTGCATCAAGGTGTATTTAGACCACTGGTCTATGTTGGTTTTCATCAAAAGAGTTATCTCAAAAAGGTTTGAATGGTGTTGGAAAAGAGAAAAAAGTTTCATGCAAAAAGTGGTACAAAAAGGAGCTTGTTTAGACTACGGCTTAGACTTTTGCATGCCATGCTTGATGTCGTTTTGATGGTAAGCTTAGTGATTTTTTCTGTAGCATGACTTTTCTCAAATGACTGAGATTGCTTAATGAGCCTTAAAAAAAATCATGCGTTGTTTTTATTATATGGAAGCATTTATTTGGTTTTCTCCTTGATGCTTTATTTGGGTTGACTTGGCGCATGCTTACAACATTTTTAACTCTAACAAGTCACCATAAGCCTCTATGATCATTTGGTTTTTGACTTGTAATGCCATTTTATGCTTCTTTTAATGATGTTTTGTTGCTATGCATGATTATGGCCGTTATTGCTCTCTTAGTTGGTCGCTCCCAGTCTTTTGCTAGCCTTCATTTTGTACTGAGTATGAGCTCTACTCGTGCATCTAACTCCCAAAAACCAAGTTATTCCAATGTGTCCACCATACATACCTATTAGCAATTTGCTATCCCAAGTACATTTGACTTGCTTTTATCTATCCTTCAAATTAAACTCTTTTTGGTGTTATGTGAAAATTAGTCAGTAAAGCTCTCACAAACCTGACGGCACACTTTACTTTTCTCGCTATTAAAATTTTGACATTGTGGCTCTCTTATGTTGATGTTATGCTTGCAAGTTGTAAGTTGGAAATTAGCCAAACCATGCCGTCATGGGGCAAGCTTTCAACATTGCACTTTCTCTCATTTGAGTTGATATCGTGATCTTTTGTTTATGGATACTCACGATGTGAAATAAGTTGGGATCTTGCGGGATCATGGAGTTTGTATATGTGTTAGAGAAACGCCTGGGCCGCTAACCTAAGCCATGCATCATTCATGGTGGAAATTTACAACATGCCCATAGTGGACATTCGATGATGCATCTCACAATAAAAAGCTATACCAATGGTAAATAAAAGAGATGCCGAGGTGTTCATTGTCTGTTTGTCTTGTCATTTTGATGTGGGCTTGTTCCATGTCATCGGGCAGGAGGTACCCCGTTGGCGGTTCTCGATGATACGTGTATGCTTACAATGACAAGAGCTTGCTTGGGACCTAAGTTGAGTAGCATGAGGTTTGGGTATTCGTACTTCACGGGACATGAGGTTTTCAACTTATGATTTGTTAAGCATATGCTTCGTAATTGAACTCGCATTAACTCTAACCACTCAAGATGCCTATCATGGGGGCAATGAGAGCTCAAAGCTAGTAAGTACCATAATTTTTGAAGGTTTATAAAACTTGCAATCCCTGCTTCCCTCTGCGAAGGGCCTTTCTTTTACTTTTATGTTGAGTCTCCACCTTCTACCTTTATGCACCGTCTAAGAGAGCATAGTTGCCATTCTGAGTTTAATGTGCGTAGTCCCAAAGTTTATCATCGATTGATTCATGATTATGGTTTTGCTTGTTCTTAAATTATTTGTATCTAGTCGCCCTCTTAAACTTGAAGGTGTCCTATGCATTTATGTTTTTCTATTCCATGAAGGACAAGCTGAAAACCACTTGATGTTTTTCCATATGATTTGAACACATGTTTGACTTTCATTGTTTCATTATTCATGATCTTTTGTTTGTGTTTCTTTTCATGTTATAACACGGTTGCTAAGTTTTATTGTCGAGATTATGTCTCTTATGCCCATGTTTTAAGTTCTTTGATCCCAGCACTCAATGCTTTACATCATTGATCAAGATTGTGATGGTGCATGCCACCTCAAAAATTATTCTTTTGTTATGACTTACCTACTCGAGGACGAGCAGGAGCTTGGGGATGCTTGATACGTCTCGAACGTATCTATAATTTTTGATGCTCTATGCTTGTTTATACACCATTTGCTTTGTGTTTTGTTACACTTCGTTGCATTTTAATGCATTTTCTAGAACTAACCTATTTGTCGTGGGAATTTAGAGACAGTAGCCATGGGGATGGCTTAACGAAGGGGCTCGACGGTGTGCGACGATGGGTCCAGCTCGGGATTGTGCCAACTGAGACACCTCGGTTTACCCAGGTTCAGGGCCCTCCACGCCGGAGATAAAACCCCTACTTCCTGCCTTGTTTCATATTATCTTTACAGTGGTTACAATGCTCCTCGAGCTGTTTGGTCTAGAGGAGGAAGAAGAAGATAGGATCTCCCTAGACTAAGGGTCCAGACCCCCTTATATAGGCGGGGGTCTGGTTACAGGTTAGGTGGCCGGCTCCTCCATGGCTGCATCCTCGGCGTGATCTTCTAGCCCTCCTCTGTCCTCGTCTGACGATGGCACTTTATAAAGCGTTTTCCCCCTTGGACTGGCATCTGGGAGGCATCTGCCCTCCCATTTGCCTCGGATCCTTTCGTGGGGAAGGCTCTTGCTCGCTGGTTGGTGGAGTCTGGATGTGGCTTGCGTCACGGCCGTCCTTTGCCTCTGTCGATCTTGTCGGGGCCAGGCCACTTTCGGTGAAACAGCCGTTGGAGGAATATTGTCTTCATCGCCCGGCTCTAGCTCTCCTCAGTGGAGTCGCCAGCCGGCTCCTGGCGCAGCCGGCCCTTCGTGCAGAGCCGGTCTTCTTATCCTAGCGCCGTTGAGATTCCTGGGACGCTAGCCGGTAGATAGCGCGGCCCTTTGGCATACCCCAGAAGTCATTCCCACGATACTAGCCCCCGAAACTGGCGAAGTCTCATGGGTTTGCATGGGGCTTCGGTGGGTTCTTTTCCTCGTCGAAGTCTTGTACGCTTCCGTCGAAGTCCCAGGATTCCTCGTCTGGCTCGGAAGTTGTTGGTCTTGAGGCCAAGTTTTGCGAAGTGTCACCGACCATCTCGAGACGTGCCGGCTCTAGGGTCGATCCGGCTGGCGGTCGCCGCATGGCTGCTAGCCGGTATGCGGCTCCTCAGAACTTGTGCCATTTTGGGTTCTGATCCCACGTTGCGACCGTCGCAGTGCCGCAGTGCAACGTCCCGTCGTTTGGACTTTGGGGTCACTGTAATGATTCCAGAGAACGTCAGGAGGCGGGACGAGGCTTACGTCAGTGATGCGTCCCATCAAAACACTACACGTTTGATCTAGTCGCATTGAACCAGCTCGACTTTTCATGCCTCTCCATCCTTTAAAGCCTCGGAGCTCTTGAGGGTTTTTCCCCACTCCCGAGCATCTTCACTCTTCCTCTTCGCCAAGCGGTTCCCTCAGCTTCGCCAGCTCAACTCCTTCACCTCCATGTCATCGACCGGAGCTTTTGGCGGAGCTGGGGCCGAAGTCCCCAGCGGATTGGGCGGGCGCAAGCGCGGCCGCCCGTTCGGGAGCAGGAATAGGGAAAAAGACCCGGCGGCAACACCGCCGGTTTCTCGCAGACACGACCGCCCACCGGGCAGCCGCAACAAGAGAACCTTGGTGGCACTCGCGGCTGCGGCCGCCGTGGAGTCTGCCGGGGCGGCTCCCGCCGCCGCCGTCGCTGCGGCCCCTGCAGGGGCGGCTGCCTTGGCCACCACCAACGCCGCGGCCCCCGCGGGCACAACCTTTGTCGCCGGCCTCGCCGCGACTCCCCTAGAGGCGGCGGCCGCCATCGTCGGTGCCGCGATTGCGGTCGGGGCGGCTCCCCTGGACCTCGCCGGCGTAGGCGTCGACGGCTCATCCAGCGCGGCCGCCGCCAAGGTGCGCAAGCCTCGGCGCTCGCCGCCGCGGCAGCGGCTCTCCTACGTCTCGGAGCACGGGTTCACCACCTTCGTGGTGCATCTGCAGGCCGGGTGCAAGGCGCGCCTGCCCCTCCCCGCCAGTTTCGTCGGCACTATGGGGAGGAACCCCCCGACGAGCATCATGGTGGAAGAAGGCAGTGGCGGCCAACCCCTGTACCTCATCGAGATCCTCCACGACGAGCAGGAGAAAAGCTACCTCGCCGACGACTAGACGAGGTTCATCGACGACTATGACTTGAAGTGCGGCTGGTCCCTCATCATGACCCATCGCGCCGGGTCGCCCGTCCTCTGTGTCCACGTCGTCGACACCTCCAGCTGCGCCCGTGCCTACTCCCCCTGGCCGTGATCGGCGAGCACCCCCAAAGCCCCTTCCTTGACGATGGCTTCGTCAATGGAGAATTCCGGGTGGTTAGGGTGGGGGAGTATCTTTTGTTATCTCGACCCTTAGCGTGGCCTTAATTATGTAACCGCCCGCCAGATGTTAAGAACTTTCTAATTTCCTGCAAGTCTTGTTTATCGTGGAAATTTGTTTTGTCCTTGTTCTTGCATGAATGTCCTCTGCTTCCATCAGAGCGCGGTGACGATTTCTCAGTTAGGATTCCTCCTACGCTAGGACCGTCGCTATGCAGGCTTGTAGGTAGGGGCTAAGATAGCCACCAACTTAACCAAACATTCCTGACGAGATCTTCCGGCTTCAGCGTGGAGGGAGAAGTGCCTCCGCTGACCGGCTTCGGGGGATGTAAGCTAGCACTAGCTTGAGGAGATAGAAATGGAAGCTAAGTCCTATGCCGGCTCGGGCGAGACCAGAGCTGGCACGTCTCCCTTTCCCGCACCTTCACATAACCCTTGCCGCGGCTAGAGTGAATCTCCATACCACTGGCCTCATCCATTTCTTTGCGAACGCTAGATTTCGATTTCGACGCTCTTTTGCTGGTCATGTCGCAGCGCCAACTGATCGGACAGCCGGCGAGGGATTGGAGCCTGCCCATTTCTAAGGGCCAATTCCCCTTCCCCCTAGCCCCCGAGTTTTGGGGCAGCTGGAATGACAGCTGGCTTGAAACTAGCTCGTTCGCATATGGTGCCGACGTCGAGCGAGGCAGCTCTAGCTTCAAACCTCTTTGACGTGGCTACTCAGCCTAAACATCGAGAAACTGTGATCATCGACCACTCGCTGGCTTGCCTTAGCCTGGTTCCCTCAACTTTTTCCTTAATCTCCTCACCCTTCAGCCCTTCTACCTCCAACCGGCAGCCTGGTGCCGGTTGGTCTCCCTTGGGCCGGCAGCCGAATGCCGGCCTAGGATGGGAGCGTGCCACGGGGTGAGAAGTATTACTTTGGTCTATCGGGCACCCGGATCGAGCTAGCCAATGCATGGTTAACAAGCACTGTTTTCAACGCTTAGTTGAGTGATTTTTCATCGTTTGTGGTTTTTCCCTGCGGCTTTCCTTCGTATGTGGCCTACTGGCTCCTATCCGTCCGGATGCGCGGAGCCGGGGGATGGAGGTTGGGCTCGAGACCCACTTCATATGTAGTACTCATCCGACTGACGAGGAATCGATCGTTTTTAGGGTAGCCGGCTATGGCTCGGTGCCCGAAGCCGGCTGCCGGTGACAAGGGTATAGCTAATAGAGCCCGCTAGTTGAGTACCCCTGAGGCCCGTTAAGCTAGGCCCAATTGTAATGATAGTCGAGATACGAGTTCTTACTGTATGTCGATATTGTAATCTGTATCAGATCCTACCCGATCCTTGAGACCTGGCCACCTATATATAGGGGCCAGGAGGGGATGGTGTAGGCCAGATTAAAAGCAAGCTAGGTTCAACACCCAAGTTTACTTTCGATATACACCTATTTCGACTAACCTTACCTTCGAGTTCATCTGATGCCCTATCTCCCCGATCCTAAGTCCTTCATCTAGGACATTTGTCGAGTTAACCCTCGTCAATTGGCGCCGACCGTGGGGACTCTGGGCGTTGGAATCATGAATTCGACGGCTTTTTCGCTTTTAGCCAATGGCAGTGCAGGAATCGACGAAAATCAAGAGATGGAATTGACAATCAGAAGTCTAAGCATCCTCATCGGGCCTTCAGGTTCGACTCGCCTCTCAGATCCGGTGAAACCAGATCCGTCGGCAAGTGAGCCCGAAACAGTAGCAATGATGGAATATTCTGAAGGCTCTTCCAGCGAGGTAAACTCGCCGGTCAGCTTAGGAGAAGAACAAGAAAGAAAAATCACAGAAGGCGACGAAACAGTGAAAATTTTCGATTTAGGAGTCCAACTCGAAGATCTCGTGATTTGCCACGACAACATCTCAGACAAGTCAACAGACACGTGGAAGACGGGGTTAGAGCTTTCTGAAGATGATGACTCGATCTTCTCAAGCTTTAATAACAAAATCGGCAAACAGTGCCAGGTGCTCGCCATTGTAGGAGACAATTCAGAGGAATTCGACGAAAACAACAATCCAGTGCTAAACCCAGTAAATATCGATAGAGGAGCAAATCATCTAGCAGAAGGGCAAACAGCAGAATCCCTCACAACCAGGGAAAAAATTCGACTATCAGCCGACGAATGGAGAATAATAAGAGAAGCCATAGAACACGGCACGCCAATACCATCAAATTCCAGCAAGGATATGCTCTTGGGGTATCACTATGCCCTAAGGCAGCAGGCAAAACAACTAGCAAAGGAGAAAGTAGAGATACAACAAAGGAAAGAATCAGCCATTGCAGCTAGCAACGCCGCTCGTAGAGCACGAAGCAACGCATCACATACTAACGCAAGGAGAAATCGTCGACATGGTTCAAGGTACGAAAACCTCGAGTACTCAGAAAGGCAAAGCATCTCCAAAAACCTCGACTCATCCTTCCTATCGGTCGACGAGCAGGGGAACATCGTACCAAAAACCCCTGAAGCAGCACTAGTGGTAGCACAAGCATATCTGCTTACAACTCGACCAAGCCCAGGGGATCCTAGGGAACATATGCATAGAGCAGCATTGAATGGACTAAACATGGTGGGCCACAAGCTATCAGCAAAAGGAGAGGAAGCATATCACCACAAGGAAGCACACAAGCCAAGGTCACCTCGCCATCACAATAGTCCTCGGCACAAAAGTAGTAATCAACGATCTCGATCGGCATCACCAAGACAACATGGAGGAACCTGAAGATCCCGATCGCCAAACGGAAAGTGCGACTATGAAGACGATGAAAAAGAGATGGGAGCATCGTGCTTTACCCGCAGGGTTCACACTACACCAGTGCCCAAGGGGTTCAAATTACCTCATGATCAACAAAAGTACGATGGGTCACAGGAACCACAATCATGGCTCTCAGACTATCTGCAAGCAGTACAAATATTGGGAGGAACCAAAGAAATAGCAATGCAAAGTTTGCAACTACACCTCACCGGCGTAGCAAGGTCATGGTTGAGCAAACTAGAGAAAGAGACTATTGGAAGCTGGGAAGACCTCACGAAGCAATTCACAAGCAACTTCAGGTCGACATACAAGCGGCCGGCATCAATAGAAGAAGTCAAAGCGTGTGTGCAACAACGCGATGAAACATTACGGGCATACATCCAAAGATGGAGTCTTATAAAAAACTTAGCAGTTGAAGTTTCAGACGAAAGAGCAATAGACGCGTTTATAATTGGATTAAGGCGAAGAGACCTAGTCGAAGAGATGGGCAGAATTAAGCCAAAAACAGTGTCAGACCTCATGGACGTAGCAAACAGATTCGCAGACGGAGAAGATGCATGCAACAACAAGCGGACATGATCGCCAAAGGACGATAGAAGAAACAGATATGGAAGTCAAAGAAGACGGTCCCGCAATTACGACAACTATGGCTCCCACAGCCAAGTAGCCGCGGGATATAAGGACAGCAGCTATCAGGGGAGTGATCGCAGAAGCTCAGGATATCGAAGCTACGGGAAAGAGGACTATAAAAAGTTTCCCACAAGAGAATCTAGAGAGTACAACCCGTCGCCAGAAGACATGCTAAACGGACCCTGTCACATACACTCAGCGTTCGTCGATGGAAAGCGAGTATCCAGGCATGCAATGAAAGATTGCACAACATTCTTGAAGCTACAAGAGGCAGCATTAAACAAGCAAACCAAAGCAAGGTGACAAGGATACGAAGGAAGCAACAAACCTCTCACAAATCAACAAGGGAACAATGGAGCCCCTCAAGGACAAGACCAGCCAAACCAGGGACACGATGACGACGAAGGGTACGTTCCATCTAAGGGACACATCACAGCAATGATACAACCTATGCCCAAGTCGAACAAAGAGGAAAAGAGTATTACTCGACAAGTCAATTTAGCAGTCACTTCACCTCCAGCTATAACAAAATATCTACACTGGTCAGAACAACCAATCGAGTTCAATAGGGAAGATCACCCTATAGCAGTACCTCAGCCGGGAAACGCGCCCTTGGTACTCAAAGCTCAAATCAGTGCATACGATGTCGACAGAATATTCATGGACGCAGGAAGCATAATTAATTTGATATACGCAAAAACGCTCAGAGCAATGCATATATCACTAGAGTTCTTAAAGCCAACAGACTGTTCCTTCCATGGAATCGTACCAGGAAGTGCCAATTATCCACTAGGGCGGATAGCACTCAACGTTTGCTTCGGCAACCGATAAAACTACAGAAGGGAAAAGCTAGACTTCGAGGTCATGGACTGGCCATCTCAGTATCATGCGATCCTCGGGCGACCCGCGTTTTCACGATTCATGGTAGTGCCCCACTATACATATTTAGTACTCAAGATGCCAGGACCAAAGGGCATAATCACAGTGAAGGGAAGCTTCGAGGTTTCAGACCTCTGCGACAAGGAGTTCCACAAAATGGCGCAAAACTTTGGCATGATAGCCAACTATCCAGAGAAGGTAAAAAACACGACTACGGAAGGTGCCAAGCTACCCGATGGACGTGCTACAGAGCCAGAGACGAAGAAACCATGAGTAGAAGCATCAGGAGAAGACAAAGTTACAGAAGAAGAAGTGAATGCCATGATGGCATAAGCATCAAGGACAACAAAGTAAAGTAGAAGAATAAGGCTATAAAAGCCACGAGTTATACCAGGGGCAATGCCCTCTAGATCCAGAACACGGGTCATAGGCTGGATCTCTTGGGTCACCCCATGTATCTTACATTACAAGTATAATAAAGACAAAGCGTTTCTCATATTCGAGTTTACGAGTCTTTCAAAGAGAAAATGCGGCAAACGCACGAATCATACAAACACGCTCTGAGAACAAATTTCAGACATACAGTCGCAAAATAAGAAACTCTCGCATTTCACATGTGCACAAGTATTACAACATCGGGTTATCAGAATCATCTACACCTAAGAGATCTAAATAATGATACTCGCGGAAAAACACGGCATCCTCTTGCGACAACCTGGCTATAATCCTTCGAGCAGGCTCCAAGGTACTCTCCAGATGTACCCAAAGACTAGCTCCACCTGGAGGATAGCTCAGTGACATAGAACTATAATTGAGCCTTGGATACCACTTGCGCATCCACCCAAGAGCAAAGTTGGCACCCGCCACTAAGTTCAATTCAATCAACCGATGAATACGCTGACTGGATCTAAAGGCATCGAGTAGCAGCGGAAAACTTCCAGGCAGAGGATTGCGAGGAAGCATCACAGAGTGCCTGGTTATAAGAGCTCTTCGGCAGTTATCAACTGACTCTCCGATGTGTTGGGCACGGTCCTAGAGCAATACGATAGCACTGCGGCATCGAGGATTAGACCACAAGCTATCAATGCCCTCTGACGTTTTTTCCAGAGCCGCATTTCAATCGGCAACTCGACGAGCCTCAGCAGCATAATCCAGACAAGTGCCTAAGATGACAAAGGATATCACAAAGTAGCAGTGGAACAAGAGGGAAAAGAGAAGCAGCAAGGAATCTTACATCGCAACATCTCGTAGGCAGACTCGATGATGCCAATGACAAAAGAGTCGCATTCTTCATGATGCACAATCTTCGCCATCAGACTAGATACCTTATCGTCGAGAATAGATATCTGCTTCATCAACCCACAAGCTTTGCTAGCTTTGTCAAATGCCATCTATGCTTGGCGCTTGGCCAAAGTTAAGCGATTCTCAAGATCCAAAATCCTTGAAGAATATTCCGCGCATTGGCGGCAGCGACGAGGAGGCGACAAAACTTTAGAGCCCAACGCGCTGGCAGAGGAGGGAGCATGGTCGCAAATCAAAGGGTCATCAATGCACATAGACTGGAAGTCAAAAGAAAGAAAAGGAGGAATATTTCAGAAGCTAACACAATATATCATAGAAAAGCAGAATATTTACGTACATGCAAAACCCTTTGACTAAGATTCTTGGGTTGCATGCGACTAAAGGTTCTCACATCAAAAGCAGAAACTAAAAACTACAACAAAGAGGCCGAGTCTACGCCACCTCAGCATTCTGCTCCGTGGCAGAGGAAGGCATGGCAAACTCAGCGCCAGCAGTTGAGGGAGGCGCAGAGCCAGCCATCGCTGGAGTCGAGGAAGTTGGCGTGAAAGAAGCCGCGGACGCCGCTGAAGGAGAAATGATAGACACTATGGCAGGCGCAAGTTTCTTCGCCTTCTTGAAAAAGGCCTTCAGCTCTGAGCGGGTGCGGCCATGAGGAGAGCTAACCTTCTCCCAGTCGAAATCTCCACCATGTGCATAAGAAAGTGCGATAGCACCCTCAACACCTCGCTTCAAAGAAAGCCCCTTCAGCTGGAGGATGGGGTCGTCAGTAGTATCGAAGGCTTCGGCAAGCTTCTTCAAGTCATTGCTCGGAACCTCCGCCTTCTGTTTAGGCCACAACCCGACGAACATTCACGAAAGAACGTGGCTCACCAACTCAAGGATCTCCTGGATAGATATCCAGTTCGCTTCGAGTAGGTTAACCGCGGTCATCAGAGGATCATCGCCCGGTTGCAGAGTCGATAAGGACACCTTGGTAAATCCTGTACAACAAAGAGGACAAGGATAAAGCAGGAAAGGAAAGTATTAGCAAGTACAAGAAAGCAGTAGCAGTCGAAGAAGAGGACGATGCGAGTATGTACCTCCAGAAGCAGCAGACATTGTCTGAAGCCGCTTAGCCACGGCTTGATCTCGCAGAAGATGCTCTTTCTCAGCATCAGCCAAGGCCTTCTCCGCTTTCTTCGCCTTAGCCAGTGCCGATTTTTGCAACTTTTCAGCATTTGCTTTGGCAGCAGTCGCAACATCAAAAGCTTTGCGTGAAGCGTTAAACTCGGCTTCTAGCGATGCAATGCGGGCATTGGCTGATGCTAGAGCGTCTACATTCCAGCAGATAAAAGAAAGAAGTCAAACAAACAGGAAAAAGAAGCATACAGGACAAGCAAAGACAAGACAAAAGTATCTACCTTCGGAAGCTTTCGCCACCTTTAGGTACTCAGCACATTCTGTGCCCAAAGCAATGAATTTCTTCATCAATGCCTGGCAAAAAGAAGGACGCGTAAGAGTCTAGATTATGCAAGGGAAGTAAGTTAGGGATATTTCCTCACATCATCAGAGGAGGCCGCGGATTCGTGAGCTTTAAGAGAAACATCGGCTTCTTTGGATTTCTTCGACCGTTTGGTGCTTCGGGTCACAGGAATCTTCTTGACAGAAGCTCTGGTGGTCCTCGGCGCCTGCACAGCTGGCTCAACTTCTTGCGTGGAAGGCTCATCAAGAATTATAGCTTGAGTAGAAGGAGTGGCCGCGGCATCCCTTTGCGGCTCCTCGTCATCACTGCAAGAGGAAACATGTTTTATACAACCCGAAGGAAAGAAAGAACAGAGAAATCGTAAACTCACAGAAACGCTTACGATGCCATAAGGTCGAAGAATTCAAAACCTTCTTCTAGAACAGGGGCTTCATTAGCCGCAGTTCTCTGCACAGAGGTACTTGAAGAAGCAAGCTCGTCGACACGCTTCCTCTTCTTGTCTGCACCAGTGTCTTCAGAAAGCGCAGGAGGAGGCGATGTCGTCGAGTTGGTACCTTCTTCCGATTCTTCGGCTTCATCTCTATCTTGATTTTCTTCAGCCTCGGGGGCTTCAGATACAGTGGAGGCCAGATCAGTCGAAAGAGGCCCTTCTTCTGGAAGAGGAGGGCGTGAAATGAGGAATTGGTGGTCCTACAAATGAATAAGTCAGAAAAGTAACCAATACAAGGATAAACACAGTTGGAAACCAATGAAATTCGACAGCAAGTGTACAAAGCACGCAAATGCATACCTCGGGTAGGGGGTGCATGGAGTCGAAATAATCAGCGGCCAATTCTGCAACCGCATGATCCTTGGTGAGCTTGGTGAGGCCCCTAACTTGCTTGTCGACTTCTTGCTTGTCTGTTAGATATCCAGGGATGCGAGAAGGGTCCACCAAGCCAGAGTAGCTCCAAAATTTGGAAAGGCGATGCTGAAGGGGTTGAACTCGACGTTGCACAAAGAACGCCATGAGCTGGATACCTGACAAAGCACCTCCTTTGCCTTCTTTCAGAGCTTGGATGCAGGTCAACAAAGGAGCAATCTACTCCATTTCAGCATCTGTGGGAGGCGAATCCCACGATGCCAATTTCTTCAGCTGCTTGGAGGCGTCAAAGGGGGCTAGGCCATACTCGTCTTCAGAGGAGGCCTTACGATCTCTAATGTAAAACCATTTTGTCCTCCAACCTTGGACTGATGCAGACATAGAAAACTCCAAATACTGTGCCTCTGGGCGCACAGAAACGACGGCCCCGCCCAGTTCGGGTTTGTTGGCTAGAGCAACGCTAGGGCGGAGTCGGAAGATAGATCTCCAAAGAAGAAAATGGGGCTCAATCCCCAAGAATGACTCACAAAGAGTCACGAAGCAAGCGATATGAAGGATGGAGTTAGGTGTGAGCTGGTGAAGCTGCACACCATAAACAAAAAGAAGCCCACGAAGAAATTCGTGGGCAGGAAGAGATAAACCGCGGAAGAGGAAGGAGAGGAACATCACCCGATAACCGCTCGGGGGCCGAGGGATCCGCTCGGTGCTTGGGAACTTGAGGGAGTCGTTGCTGGAGATGAGGCCATCCATCCTGGCCTTCTCCACTTCCTTCTGCAGGATGGCAGAGGGCACCCAGCTAGTCGCGGAGTTCGTCTTTCCCTTGGCCATAGTGTTCTTAACCGTAAGGTGCTTCACGCGCATCTACAAATCTGAGCCTGGGGGTTAGGCACGAGAGGAGCAAGAAGCAGAGATCGGCAATGGTGGCGGCGGCGGAGAGAAAGAGCTGGTAAATAGTAAAGATCCCCACTATCCCTTTATGTACCTTCTCCATAAAGGAGCGTGGGCTGAGACGTGGCGAAAAGAGCGGAAGCGGCAGCCCACTAACGGGCAGGAAAATGCAAAATTACCGCGCTACCCACGAAACGGTTCGCGCTCAATTAGAGTGACGTATAACTACAATTGGCCACTGACATCACGAAGGAGACGAAGAATTAAATACCAAATTAGACAGATGCATATACTCGATGAATATTGGATATGGCGAATTCCGAATAAAGGACGACATCAAAAAAGACACGAGGATGGCGCCGACAATGCAACAATTAGTTGATGAGACTATACCCAAAAAAATTCGACTATAGCCTCGGAGGCTACTACCATCGGGAGCGCTGAAACGCACACCCAATGAAAGTTATTACTAAACTATTTTGAGTTGAAGCATGATGATGAAGTACACTATATTTGAGCCTATACTCGAAAAAAGTTTTGTTCGACTATAGTCTCGGGGGCTACTCCCATCGGGAGCACTGAGCGCGCACCCGACGATGTTTATTGACAAGAACTAGAGCATGGGAAGTGAAGGAGTATGCGATAAAACATTGTTACTCCCATCGGGAGCAAGTTTTTATGGTTGTATAACCTAAATATTTTTAGTCAAATAAGACTGCGACATGAGATTCTCGAGTTGCGTTATCGCAACGAAGCTCGAATGCCGTGATTTATCACGAAGGTAAGACCCCGGGATCCGTCCTGTGTGGCCTGGTATACGCACATGGATGCGCTCTGCTGGTATGTATCCGTGTCTACGACGCGAAGAAAATCCTGGTGGACACACTGGGTACCTTGAGAATCACTGGGATTCATTCTTTGTAAGTCCTAAATGCGGCAAAAGAGTGGGTTTGACCGGTATCCCGAATTCAAGTCCAAGGGGATTGAATTTGAAGTAGGTGGCAAGTATCTATTCCGGCAGTTAACTGACCTCTTGATTTGTCAGAGTTGTCAGGCTTGTTCATCAAAACCCCTTGCAAAATATTATCATGAAAATAAGTCAAAAGATCAAGTCGAAGATTTGAAGATATGAAGAAGTCGAAGAGTTGATCAAGTCAAAGATTTAAAGATTAGAGATTCAACCTGAATCTGCAATTCTGGTAGAATCTCAGGGGCTACTGACAAGGGTATAGCTAATAGAGCCTGCTAGTTGAGTACCCCTGAGGCCCATTAAGCTAGGCCCAATTGTAATGATAGTCGAGATACGAGTTCTTACTATATGTCGATATTGTAATCTGTATCAGGTCTTACCCGATCCTTGAGACCTGGCCACCTATATATAGGGGCCAGGAGGGGACGGTGTAGGCCATATTGAAAGCAAGCCAGGTTCAACACCCAAGTTTACTTTCGATATACACCTATTTCGACTAACCTTACCTTCGAGTTCATCCGACGCCCTATCTCCCCGATCCTAAGTCCTTCATCTAGGACATTTGTCGAGTTAACCCTCGTCAGCTGGTCAAGTGAATAACGCAGGAAGCGAAACATACACGAAGTTTTTTTCTCGGAGCCAGCCGTAACTAGCCGTTTCGTTGTCCTTTATTCATTGACAAGTTTTTGGGGTACAAGCTTTTGCCTTAGCAGAAGAAAGGTCTTAGGAGATTGATATTCCAGGGATGCTCCGTCTCCTTGTCAGAGTTATCTGCCTTGTTCTTCCTGGGCCCTTGCGCGTCAATGAGGTAGTATGCCCCCATTGCCTAGCACCCGACTAACAATAAACGGTCCCTCCCAAGGAGAGGACAGCTTGTGCATGCCTTTAGTGTTTTGGACCAGCCGGAGTACGAGATCTCCTTCACGAAACGCGAGTGGACGGATCTTCCGGCTGTGGTATCATCGCAGCTACTGCTGATAGAGTGCTGATCTGGCCAAGGCCTGCTCTCGTGCCTCCTAGAGGAGGTCGACGCTATCTTCACGAGCTTCTTTTGCTTGCTTCTCCGTGTACTGGACAACTCTGGGCGCATCGAATTCGATGTCAGTGGGCAGCACCGCCTCTACTCCGTAGACCAGGAAAGAAAGGCGTGAAGCCGACAGAGCGATTTGGGGTGGTGCGTGGGCTCCAGAGCACTGAGGGAAGCTCTTTGACCCAACAGCCAGCTGAGCGCTCGAGAGGCTAGACCAACCTTGGTTTGATGCCGGCCAGGATCAGCCCATTTGCGTTCTCCTCTTACCCATTAGACTGAGGATGCGCCACTGATGCTAAGTCCAGCCGAATGCCCTTCTGACCGCAGTACTCTGCGAAGACTCCCTTTGCAAAGTTTGTCCCGTTGTCAGTGATGATGCTGTGGGGAACTCCATATCTTGTGATGATCTCGTTGAAGAACTTGATGGTGGACGAGCCGTCAAGTTTTTTGATTGGCTTGGCCTCGATCCACTTGGTGAACTTGTCTACTGCGATCAACAGATGCGTCAAGCCCCCGGGCGCTGTCTTGAATGGCCCCACCATGTCCAGGCCCCAGACAGCAAACGGCCAGGTGAGCGGGATGGTCTTGAGGGCTGCTGCCGGAGTGTTTCGATGCTTGGAGAAGCGCTGGCAGCCATTGCACTGCTTCACCAGTTGTTCTGCGTCCTTCTGAGCTGCCGGCCAATAGAAACCATGGCGGAAGGCCTTAGCCACCAAGGCTCTGGAAGATGCGTGATGCCCGCACTCCCCTTGATGTATCTCTCTCAGCAGCTCTATCCCTTCTTCCGGCTCGATGCACTTCTGGAAGATTCCTGACACGCTGCGCTTGTACAGCTCGCTGTTGATGATGGTGTACGCCAGCGCGCAACGTTGGAGTCGCCTAGCTTCCGCTTCGTCTTGTGGCAAGTCCCCAGTGATGAGGTAGTTGGAGAATGGCTCCGCCCAGGATGGTATCTCCCGTATGTGGAAGACACTGGCGACCAGGGGATCAGCAGCCCCCGGGTCCGTCATCGTGCCGGCTTCATCCGGTTGGCCGGCTGCGCGAACCAGCCTGGAGACGGCAGCCCCCGAGTCCTTCGTCGAGCCGGCCACACTGGGCTGGCCGGCTGCTTCCTTCGGCCCTGAGGCGGCAGCCCCCGGGTCCGGTGGTGGCACCTGAGCCAGGGTAGGGTCTTCGGGCACGTAGATGGAGGTGGACTCCGGTGAGGGCTTGATGGACGGCTTGCGGATGATCTCCAACAACACCCTAGCTGGGATATCCTGCTTGGTGGAGCCGATCTTGGACAGCCGGTCCGCCTCGTCGTTGTTTGCTCTGGGGACGTGATGGAACTCGCAGCCCTCAAAAAATCTGCAGAGCCGCTGCATGTAGAAGCGGTAGGAGGCCATGTTGGCGTCCTTGGCATCCCATTCCCCTGAGACCTGGTGCACCACCAGGTCGGAGTCTCCGAAGCAGAGGATCCTCCGAATGCCAATCTCCTTGGCCAGCTTGAGCCCATGCACCAGGGCTTCATATTCGGCGACGTTGTTTGACACACGGAAGTGCATCTGCAGCATGTACTGCAGCTTGTCTCCCTTGGGAGAGGTGAGGATGACACCGGCTCCCAAGCCCCCGAGCATCTTGGAGCCATCGAAGTTCATGCGCCAGTATGTTGAGTCTGGAGCCGGCGGCAGGTACTGGTGCTCTCCCCAGTCAGCGAAGAAATCCGCTATGATCTGGGACTTGATTGCCGTCCTGGGCTTGTACTGAATGGTATGAGCGGCTAGCTCAATCGCCCATTTAGCCACCCTGCCCGTTGCATCCTTGCACCCTATGATCTCCGAGAGCGGAGTGGTGCTCACCACCGTGATAGGATGCTCCTCGAAGTAGTGCTTCAGCTTCTTGGCCGCCATGTACACGCTGTACACGACCTTCTGGTAGTGTGGATAGTTTTGCTTGGAGAGAGTGAGCACCTCACTCAGATAGTACACCGGGCGTTGAACTGGCAGCTCCTTGCCTTCCTCGGTGTGCTCCACCACGATCACAACGCTGATAACTCGCGGAGTAGCTGCGATGTAGAGCAGCATTGGCTCCCGCGGAGCCGGCGCTGCCAAGATTGGCGCGGTGGACAAGGCTCACTTGAGGTCGTTGAAGGCATCGTTAGCGCGCTGGGACCAAATGAAATGGTCCGTCTTCTTCATCAGCTGGTACAGCGGCATGGCCTTTTCCCCGAGCCGGCTGACGAACCGGCTGAGCGAGGCCAAACATCTAGCAAACTTCTGCACATCTCTGAGCTGGGTGGGCGGCTCTAGGGCCTCGATGGCTTTTATCTTCGAGGGGTTAGCCTCGATCCCACGCTGGGAAACGATATAACCTAGGAGCTGTCCAGCCGGCATGCCAAAGGTGCACTTCTCCGGATTGAGCTTCATGCGATAGCGCCGCAGGTTGGCAAAGGTCTCCTTGAGGTCATCCAGGAGTGTGCCGCTCTGCTTGGTCTTCACCACCATGTCATCCACATAAGCGTGCATGTTTCGCCCAATCTGCCCTCGCAGACATCGCTGCATGGTTCGCTGGTAAGTGGCTCCAGCGTTCTTCAAGCCGAATGACATGGTGACGTAGCAATAGGCTCCATATGGGGTGATGAAGGACGTCTTGATCTGATCCGGCTGGTAGAGCGGGATCTGGTGATAGCCTAAATAGGCGTCCAGGAAGGACAGCAGGTCACAACCGGCTGTGGAATCGATCACCTGGTCGATGCGCGGTAGCGCAAAGGGATCCTTAGGGCAAGCCTTGTTGAGGCTAGTGTAATCGATACACATGCGCCAAGTGTTGTTCTTCTTCAGGACCAAGACTGGGTTCACCAACCAGTCAGGGTAAAATACCTCCATGATGAAGCCGGCTGCGAGGAGCCGGGCAATCTCCTCACCAATGGCTTTCCTTTTCTCTTCTGCAAAGCGCCGCAGCGGTTGCTTGACCGGCTTGGCATTCGGCCGGACGTTGAGTGAGTGCTCAGCCAGCTCCCTCGGCACACCTGGCATATCCTTTGGAGACCATGCGAAGATGTCCCGATTCTCATGGAGGAAGCTGGTGAGCTCACTTTCCTATTTAGCAGAAAGGCCAGTGCCGATGATGACGAACTTGGAGGGATCGCTCTCGTCCAACAGGATCTTCTTGGTGTCGTCGGGCGGCTTGAACTGCTCCACCGGCGACTGGCGAACCGGCACATCTTGCTGGGCTAGCTCCACGCGATGGAGAAGTTGCCGCTTCTCCTCGGCGATGACCAACGCCTCTGCCAGTTGCGAGCTCTCCTTGGCGCATGCCAGTGACTTCTTGAAGCTTCCCGAGACTGTGATCACACCTCTGGGTCCTGGGAGCTTCATCTTCAGATAGGCGTAATGCGGCACTGCCATGAACTTGGCCAGGGCTGGGCGGCCAAGCAGCGCATGGTAGGGACTGCTGATGTCCACCACCTCGAACTAGATGGGCTCGCGGCGGCTGTTACCTTTCTTCCCGAAGAGAACCTCCAGTTGCACCCTACCCATAGGGGTGCATGAATGCCCAGGCACGATGCCATGGAAGGTGAGCCGGCTCTGTTTCAGCTGAGCAAGCGGGATGCCCAGCTTCTCCATAGAGCTCTGGTAAACAAGGTTGATGCTGTTGCCGCCGTCGATGAGCACACGGGAGAACCGGCATGTGTGCGTATCAGAGTACATGACGGGATCCAGGACTAGAGCGTATTCTCCAGGGCTGGGAAGCAGTCGCGGATGGTCCTCGTGCCCCCAGGTGATGGCTGCCTTAGACCAGTGCATGAACTGGGGTTCTGTAGGCATGGCAGCGTTCACCTCCGCCTCATACCAAAGGTCGTTCCTTTTGTCTTTGCCCGGGGTGGTAAAGATATGATATTGCTCGACATCCACCGGAAAGTCGTCATCACCTTGGTCCGACTTTTCGGCAGCCGGCTCGTGCTGTTGGTCCTCCTGACCTCTAGCCGGCTGCGCTTGCGAAGCTCCAGGAAGCTGCTGAGCACGTTGCTCCAGCTCTCTCATGAACCGGCACTGACGCGCGGAGTGGGTCGCTTCCTTGCCATGGGTGTTGTGGAATTTGCATGGCTGGTCAAGCGCAGCATTGAGGGTGCACTTGCCCTCTTTGCGCCCCTGACCGCTGCCGGCAGCCCCTGAGCCTCCTTGGTTAGACGTCGCTCGCTTTGAGCTAGCAGATCCCTTGGGGAGCGCCTTCATGTGGTCAAGCCACGGATGGATGTGTAGGGCCGGCTGGCGAGCTTGAGGCTCCAGCCCTGGCGCCGGCGCTGGGACTTGGCGTGGCCTGCCTGCTTCGCTGGCCTGCTGGGCGCGGTCGCCTCGGGCGTTGCAGCTTGGAGCACGACCGCCCTGTCCGCGCCCTCCGTGGCCTTGGCTTGCCGATGGCGACCGCTGGATCTGGCCAGGGCCCATGGCGATGAAGCCGCGCCGCGGGTCATGAGCAAGCTCGGCCGGTGCGTCTCCATGCACGTCGTAGAACTCGCTGAGCGTGGTGCTCGCACGACGCTTGTCGATCTCATCCTCAGCCACCTTGCCGAGGAGTACGAGGCACGTCTGCTCCAGGGCCTCTGCAACCTGGATGGGGTCGATGATGTGGTCGAGTGGTGCGTGTAGGTCCACCACGGCGATGTCCGAGGCGTCCTGCTCCTGTGGAGGAAGGCGTTTGAGCGGCAGGCGCGCGGAGCGCGGTGAGTTGCCGCCCTCCTCTTCTCCTAGGGCCATCACCTCGACCATGGCGCCAAGGTCGCTTCTTTCACTGCAGCTCAAGCCTCCATCACTGAGAGGGTCGAAGACGTCGGTCACCTCCTCCGGGAAGGGCTTGGCAACGTAGAAATGGTGGCTGCCGACATCGAGGAAGGAGCCGCTGTTGCCGAAGCCGTTCTTGAAGCAGGCTAGGTTGTCGCTGACGCAGTTGAGGGTGCCGAACCTCCAGACAAGGCCGGAGGCGACCTTCTCGCCGAGAGCCGATGAGGGTCCCAGCCGGAACTTGACTCCGATTGCCGCCGCGTGTTGCCCCACGGTGGGCATCAACTGTCGTGGGAATTTAGAGACAGTAGCCATGGGGATGGCTTAACGAAGGGGCTCGATGGTGTGCGACGATGGGTCCGGCTCGGGATTGTGCCAACTGAGACACCTCGGTTTACCTAGGTTCAGGGCCCTCCACGCCGGAGGTAAAACCCCTACTTCCTGCCTTGTTTTGTATTATCTTCACAGTGGTTACAACGCTCTCCAAGCTGTTCGGTCTAGAGGAGGAAGAAGAAGATCGGATCTCCCTAGACTAAGGGTCCAGACTCCCTTATATAGGCGGGGGTCTGGTTACAGGTTAGGTGGCCGGCTGTCTGGCTGCCGGCTCCTCCATGGCTGCATCCTCGGCGTGATCTTCTGGCCCTCCTCTATCCTCGTCTGACGATGGCACTTTATAAAGCGCTTTTCCCCCTTGGACCGGCATCTGGGAGGCATATGCCCTCCCTTTTGCCTCAGATCCTTTTGTGGGGAAGGCTCTTGCTTGCTGGTTGGTGGAGTCTGGACGTGGCTTGCGTCACGTCCGTCCTTTGCCTCTGTCGATCTTGTCGGGGCTAGGCCACTTTCGGCAAAACAGCCGTTGGAGGAATCTTGTCTTTATCGCCCGGCTCTAGCTCTCCTCAGTGGAGTCGCCAGCCGACTGCTGGCGCAGCCGGCCCTTTGGGCAGAGCCAGTCTTCTTATCCTAGCGCCATTGAGATTCCTGGGACGCCATCCGGTAGATAGCGCGGCCCTTGGCATACCCCAGAAGTCATCCCCACGACACTATTAACGAGATGCCACAGTGCCAGTTCCCTATTTTCTGCTGTTTTTGTGTTTCAGAAAAGCTACACAGGAAATATTCTTGGAATTGGACGAAACAAAAGCCGAACCTCCTATTTTTACCTAAGCTTCGCGAAGACCGAAGATGAGACGGAGGGGGGCCAGGGGCCAGCCACACCATAGGGTGCCGCGGCCCAGCACATGGCCATGCCACCAGGTGGTGAGGCCAGCTGTCCCACCTCCTGACGCTGCCCTTTCGCCTATATATTCCCCTCGACGGGAAAAACCTAGGGGATGGATCGCTTTTCCTCGAAACATACTACAAGCCGCCGCCATCGCTGTCACGAGATCAGGAGGATCCAGGAGCTCTTCCCGGCACCCTGCCGGAGAGGGGAATCCCTGCCGAAGGCCTTCTCCACCACCATGGTTGCCTCCGGAGTGATGTGTGAGTAGTCTACCTTGGACTACGGGTCCATAGCAGTAGCTAGATGGTCGTCTTCTCCACCATGTGCTTCATGTTTAGATCTTGTGAGCTGCCCTACATGATCAAGATCATCTTTATGTAATTCTACATGTTGTGTTTGTTGGGATCCGATGAGTATTGGTACGATGTTAAGTTGATGTGCTGAATATTATCTTTTGTTATCTCTATGTTATTTATGATCTTGCATGCTCTCCATTGCTAGTAGATATCTTGGCCGAGTAGATGCTAGTGACTCCAAGAGGGAGTATTTATGCTCGATAGTTGGGTTCATGCCTCTTGTAATTTGGGGGAGTGACAGAAACCTCTAAGGTTGTAGATGTGTTGTTGCCACTAGGGAGAAAACAACATTCTTGTGTCCAAGGAAATTTGCTTTGTTTACTTTACACACTTTGCTTAATGAAATTATCCGTTGTTCGCAACTTAATACCCAATGTTTGCTTGGATGACATTCGGAGGGTGGATTATTAGTTATAGATGCAGTTGGATTACGGTCTATGTATTTTGTCATAATGCCCAGAGTGAATCTCATAGTGATCCTCGTGACATATGTACGTTATCTTTACTCTATCAATTGCCCAACTGTAATTTGTTTACCCAGTATATTGTTATTTATCTTATGGAGAGACACCACTAGTGAACTGTGGACCCCGGTCCAATTTCCTTTACATTGCTATTACCATTTACTTTTACTTACATTATTTATATTATCGCATACTATTACCTTTTACCACTCGATACACTCAATCCTTTGTTTACAGCAAACCGGTGAGATTGACAACCTCATCGTAAGTTGGGAGCAAAGTTCTTGGTTGTGTTGTGTGCAGGTCCCATGTTGCTGCTGGTGCAAAGCAAGGCCCTGGACGAGGCGCCTTATAAATTGTCCGGAGCTGTCGCAAAGCTAGCAGGCATCACCTTCTGAAGTTTGGCTTTCTCCTACTAGTTCGATAAACCTTGGTTTCACAACTGAGGGAAGACTTGTTGATGTTCTCATCATACCTTCCTCTTGGGGTTCCCAACAGGGTGTAATCTATACGCCATCACTCTCCACTGAGGAGCACGAGTTAAGGGCTTGCCTTGAGAGGAGTGTTATTAGCCTTGCCATCATTGAGCTTGCTCGGAAGAAGAAAAGTGCAAGAATCTCAAATATGAAAGAGGGCGATGCCAGCACTTAATATTTCCACTTGAAACTGAATGTTGGAAGGAGGAAAAACCATATTCACAAGCGCAATGGGGGTTGGGTCACTGACCATAAGCAAAAAGAGAGCATCACCCATGACCACTTCTCCTAGGTGTTGGTTAGAGGGCCGGACAAAAAAAATATGACTTCAGTTGGGATAATCTCACATTCAGATATGTGGACTTGGATGGCATTGATGCCCTCTTTTCAAAGGAGGAGGTTAAAGGTACTATTAGCAAATTGCCCTCTGATAAAGCCCCGGTCCCGATGGTTTTATCAGGGCTTTTTTCAAGAAATGTTGGGATATAATCAAAGATGATGTTATGAAGGCAATCAATAGCTTCAACAATCTTCAAGTGGCCCACCTTCAATAGCTCAATTCGGCGAACATTGTTTTATTGCCAAAGAAGGAGGGGATCGGGGAGCTCTCTGACTATAGGCCCATTAGTTTGATCCATGCTATTGCCAAGATCATTGCCAAAATGGTTGCTATCCGTCTTGACCTGCTTATGAATGGCCTCTTCTCCAATGCCCAAAGTGCTTTCATCAAGAAAATAAGTATCCACAACAACTTCATGTATGTTTGGAACCTTGGTAGGAGACTTCACAAGAACAAGATCCTCACGTTCCTTTTCAAGCTTGACATCGGAAAATCCTTTGACTCAGTGTCTTGGGGCTACATCCTCAAGCTCCTTAAGAGGCATGGTTTCCCTCCAAAGTTTCGTGATTGGATTGCTGCTTTGCTTTGCACTTCGTCCTCTAGGGTCCTCCTCAACGGAGTGACCGGGCTCCCAGCTAAGCATGGGAGAGGACTTAGGCAAGGAGACCCGCTCTCTCCGCTACTTTTTGTGCTTGCCATTGACCCTCTCCAACAAATCATAGTGTTGGCTTCTCCAAAAATCTGGGGAGAGGAAACATCCTTAGAACCTCATTATATGCGGACGACGTCGCCATTTTTGTTCACCCGAGAAGAGAAGATATTCAAAGCCTTACCTCCATTCTTGAGGCCTTTGGAGAGGTCACCCAGCTTGAGACAAATTTTAACAAGAGTATGGTGGTTCCCATTCATTGCCAAGATGTCGACATTGACTCGATCTTCACGGGCTTCCCGGTGGTTTGGGATACCTTCCCCATAAAGTACTTGGGCCTTCCATTATCAGTGTGGCAACTAAAGAGAGTCAATTTCCAACCGCTTGAGGACAAGATGGCCGACAAGCTTATCACTTGGGATGGGAAGAACATTAACATGGCTAGTCGATGGGCTCTTGTTAAATCCGTCCTAACATCACAATCCATATAACACCTTACCCCACTCAACATCCCACCGTGGTGCTTGCATAGAATGACAAAGATCGAGCGCGCCTTCTTTTGGGCCGGTCGTAGAGAAGTCACCGGGGGGCAAATGCAAATTAAATTAGGAGGCGGTTTGTAGACCAACTCACCTTGGCCGCATTGGCATCCTTCATATCGATAAATTTGCAAGGGACATTCGCTTGCGGTGGCCATGGTTTGAGTGGCGGGATGCTAGCAAACTTTGGGTGGGTATGGACACTCCTTGCAATGAGACCGACATGGGCATCACTATTGGGTGGGTATGGCGGGATTCTACGCCGCTACAACCATCACTATTGGGAATGGGGAAATTGCTCCTTTTTGAGACTCCCAATGGATTAATGGTGCAAAGCCCAAAGACATCGCTCTAGTCTCATTTTCGAGGCATCCACGAGAAAAAATGGAAGGTCAAGGATGCATTATCTGGCAACGGTTGGATTAAGAAGATCAAAATGGATACCAACTTGACTATCTCTCACATCCGCGAGTACCTACGACTTTGGTCAGAGCTCCGCTGCGTTCATCTCAATGAGGAGGATGTCGACAAGATCACTTGGAACCTTATGGAGAATGGAGAGTACTCCACCACATCGGCTTACAATGCGCAATTCTTTGGCTCCACACTCACAAAGATGAACAAGACAGTTTGGAAGGCTTGGGCGCCCCCTAAAATTAAATTCTTTGCATGATTGGCTATTAAAAATAGGATTTGGATGGCGGACCGTTTGGAGAAGCGAGTTTGGAACAATTGTGGTCTTTACCCTCTTTGCAAGCAAACGCATGAATCGGCGGCACACCTCTTTGGCAGGTGCTGATACACTAGAAGGCTTTGGGGCTTAGTCAAGGAGTGGCTTGAACTTCCTCACATTAGAACTCAAGATTGGAATGCAAATGCCTCCGTCAAGTCTTGGTGGACCATGAAGTCGTGTAGAGCCATGCCCAACCGCAACGCTATGGCCTCCATTACCATGCTTGTGATTTGGATTATTTGGAAGGAGCGAAATGCGAGGGTGTTCCACAACAAGGCCCCTCCACCGTCTATACTTTTTGAGATTATTAAGAGCGAGGCTAAGCTTTGGATTTCCATGGGTGCGAATAAATTGAGTCTTATAATATTGAGAGAGTAATCCCATTAGGCAAACTTCTTTTTAATTATTGTCATAAACTCTTCTCCTTATTTATTGGAAGAGGCAAAGCTTTTGCCCCATTTTTTTAAAAAAAAATAATACTCCCTCCGTCCAAAAATAAGTGATGTGAATTCGGCTAGATTTGTATGTATCTATCTCTATCTCTACTACTTATAAAGGCACAAACATGATGGGATACAATCAATCTCAACCATCAATCGCATGTGATCAAGCGGTCTAAAATGTCCCAATGTTGAGCTCAACTCAACATATTTTCAAATCCAACGTCCCACAATACCCGTTGGCCCAATCTTTGCGTTAATCTCGCATCTCTATCTCTATCTCTATCTGTACTACTTATACTTATACTTACTTACTTACTACTTATAAAGGCATAAATATGATGGGATACAATCAATCTCAACCATCAATCGCATGTGATCAAGCGGTCTAAAATGTCCCAATGTTGAGCTGAACTCAACATATTTTCAAATCCCACGTCCCACAATACCCGCTAGCCCCATCTTTGCGTTAATCTCGCATCATACGGAAACTGCCTCTTAAATCCCGAAATTTCCGCAACTATCCCCGTCGCTTTATCCCAGGCTCACAACCATTGTGCCGCCGCCCGCCAGGACCCTAGCACCGCTGCCCTCGCAGGATCAACTCCAACTCGCTAGACGCTGCCCCTCGCAGGATCAACTCGATCGACGCTGCCCCTCGCAGGATCAACTCACAGCCCCTGCCTCTGCGCATGAGAAGATGGAGCTATGTGCAGACGCTAGAGGCAGACGACTCTGCGCCAAGGAGGATGCGTTTCCCATGTATCGGCTAGCTCCCTCGAGTCTCGGGCGACCAGAGCGCACAAATCCTCCAGCTTCTTCGATTCGCATGCCCGGAGCTCACAGATTAAGGGCAGCACGTCAACATCGTCATATTCACTGACCTCTGGTAACCTACTTTTCTTTAATTCTCTTCATGTTCGTGCCTCGACGATGTGCTCTTCAAACGGACTCCAGGAAGCGGTGAAGAACATGTGGAGCCACGGTGCAGAAACGAACACGCGAACAGGGGTGGTGAAGCAACTCCGGACCTCCTATATCGCTGAAGAGAGCACACTGCTCTCTCGTCCTGGGTCGGAGGACGCCGCACCGTCAGCCAGTATAGCTGCTCTCACTAGAGCTGGGAAGGACGCTGCACAACACACACTGCCGATGGTTGCCTCGCCACCGGGATCACACCTGCCACATCGCCACAGCGCAAGAGGAACCAGAAGAAAAGAAGAAGCTTGGGCCCGATTGTTGATGAAGAACAAGTGTGAAAAGCGGGCAGACAGCAGAACCAGGATCACGGCCAGCCACCGCCGAGGAGAGAACATGGGCGTTCACTGTCAGCTACTGTCACCGGGAAGGGGAACACTTCCCCTTCCACCCAGGCTCGAGGGCGCCGTCCCTACCGGAGAGAAGCAACCAGACGACAGCAAGCACCCCATAATACGCCGGGCCTACCGAAACCGAGCACCACCGCCACCACACCAGCCACGCCATCGCCAGCCATCAACCCTCCATGTCAAGCTCGCCCGAGACCCGAGCTACCAGACGGCGCCCTCAACAGGGATGCGACACCCATGGTGCCGCCGCCGCCAAATCGAAAGATTTGGGTTTTCACCCTGGAGCCTGGGGCAGGGGTGGCTAGGAGGGATCTCGACGGCGCCTCAAGAAGGAAAAGTGGCGCCCTGCGGGCGTCACCGCCGTCATGGTCGGACCCGCCAGCCAAGGGTTTCCCCCGAGCCCTTCCACACCACCAGCAACCCATCTTCACCAGCCCCGGTGGCAACACCGGTATCGGATCCGGCGGGAAGGAGCTAGACAGAGGGAGGAGGAGAGCTGACCTTCAGATCTGGAGGGAGAGCCGATGACACCGCCCTCCCGCCATAGTCGACGCCCGCCGTCGCCTTGCCACCCGCGCGACCAAGACGCCGGCCAGTACCATGGCCGCCACCTGCCACAGTCGACGCCGCCACCTGCCGCAGTCGACGCCGCCTCTCCAGCCAGGGCCGCCGCCCTGGATCCAAGGTCGGCCCCCGTTCCCCCATCCGATGACTTCCCTCCTAGCCGCCGAACAGGGAGACGAGGGGCACTAAATCCCCGCCGCACCCTTCACCGGCGGCGGCCTCAGGGGGC
Organism: Dactylis glomerata; assembly: GCA_007115705.1. NCBI lineage: Eukaryota > Viridiplantae > Streptophyta > Magnoliopsida > Poales > Poaceae > Dactylis > Dactylis glomerata. The sequence continues at coordinate 876,244 of QXEO01001110.1, forward strand.
GACGAGGAGAGGGAGCAGGGGAGGAGGGGGGCATCGGCGGGGCGGCTAGGGTTTCGCCCCTCGGTTGCCTTGGAGGAGGCGACCAGAGGAGCGGGTCGACCTAATTCTGTCTGGACCTTAATTTTGCATGTTTAGACTAAGGAAACTGGAATTATTTGTACCATGGGGTTCAATGCTGCATATTTTGTTTGCATAAGCTTATTTTGTTTGATTTAGTACTAAACCTTATACACAATGTTGCATCCTGATCCGGAAGTGTACTTGTAGATTACACAGTGTTGGAAGTGGTAGTTAGAGAGATCGAGCAAACTTCTTAAGGCGAAGAGAAATAAAGCAAGAGTTGCTCCCCACGCCAAAGTTTACGCTAGATATTTTATATGGGGATATTTGTTCAGCTGTATTTAGTTATTTTTTGTGAAGAGACATTAAAGGGCTTTACCTACGTCTATGTGAAATCATTTTCTGCAGAAGAACACATGCAAATTACCAATTTATGTGAAACATTTAATCTTTGTGCACATTACCAATTCTATGATTTGCAGATGTTTGTATGATCTCTTACAAAACTTTAATTTTCCCCCGCTGCAATGAGTAACCATCATGATTGAGGTTGATTATTTCCTCCTTGGACCTGCGGCACTAGATCCTTGGAGATCCTTCTTTTTCTTGTTCATGAGAGGAGGATTTGTTCTTATTTTCACCTTGCTATTCATACCATGTATTTGTGTTACCCTCGCAGATCGCTAGACCGGACACCTGTGATGGAAGTTCAGTAGTTACTTGATGTAAGCCTATTTACACTTGCAAGGCTTGTTTACAACAAAATTTGTGAACGGTATTTATCTATAATTACGCGCTCTTTTCATTCTATGCAAATCGGTCTTGCCAAAGAGATGTAATATAAATTCAGCAGAGACTAATTAGTATAATATCTTCTCTTGGCGATGATGGATTATCAGTTTGAAGGTTGTTGAAATCAACCATTTACCACTGCAGTGTCACCCTTCCGCTGACCAAATGACGTGTTTTTGTAGACCACAATTCTTCAGAGTTGCAAAACCTATAATGGGCAAGCACTTCTTCAGCATGAGTGAATCATGGAGGTGCACGGAGCCAGACTGAACCAATTGTTGCAACACGCGCATGCAAAATTTAAATGTGATGTTCAAGTTTTCAGCACTTGGTGCAATATTCGCTGCGACGACTCTGTATGCACCTTGTAAGTGTTAAGCTAAGATGAGATACCTTTCCAGTATAGTTTGGTCTTTGGTGAAGGTGTTCTAAACGATATAACATAAGTTGTGTTTCAATGCAATCCAGCACTTTGATCTTTGAAATTCCAGTACATTTGTTACTCATTCAAACAATTTGGATACATAAATACAGTATGAAGGTACAAAGGAAAACATTCCTATTGATATGTAACTTATTATTTGCATTTTGAGAAATGTTTGTAACATCTCCTAATTTTCTCCTAATTTTCTATATTTTTTTGGAAGTTGTGCATGCTAACAATTTTATTATATCTCTTGAAGGCTCCTTTTTGTTTGCAGGATTGGACTAAGAATAAAAGATTAACACACACATCTCCACTACTTATAAAAAAGTAAATTGGAATTCTTCTAAAGCCACCCAAATTTGTGTACACAGGATAACCCGAAGCTTCTGATCTAATCAGCTTAACAAAATCTAAGAGTCTATATTAGTCTGATGGTCCGCCACATGGATAAACGGCTGAGATCAAATGTTCAGCCGGTCCGCCCCCGCGGACTCCACGCGGAATTCCTGCCCCGATCCGATCAAGACGTCCTACGTATCCCCAAATCATGGAACAAAACGAAACGGTTCCTTGAATTCCATCTTTTCCTCGCTGAGTTCTCCAATTCTCTATGTATCGATGTATCCCGCCGCCTCTCCCCATCTTCCTCCTGAATCCCGACGACATTCATCGTCATTCGCCAAGGCGCCTCGCCCGCGGTGCCATCCTCCTACGCGCCTCCTCCCTGATGCCGCCCGTGTCGAAGGCAGGAGAGGCGGAGAGCTGGAGAGGAGCTTTTTGTCGCCACGTCTAGAGAGGGAGGGGCATGGACCAACGCTGCGCCCGTTGCGCCTTGCGGGTGAGCAGCGCCATGTTCTTAAGCAGCCTAAATTTCTCTCTAAAGTAGCTTAATTTGGGTTTTCTCTTTCGCGCTTGCAAATGTGCTACTCTGGTTTCATATCCCACGTCCACCCTACAGCCATGTCAAACCAGATTGCACCTTCTCTGTGGCTACTGTACTTGATCACGGCAATCTGGTATCACCAATATTGTCTTCATATGTAAAGGAAAGAATGGTTTGCTGTTAAAATTTCAGTCGTCGCAGTAACCGCTGATAACAAGGTCACCACCTCAGGTCGCTAAGCAGGAGTGTGTTGTTCGCTTCATGCTGTGCTAGGATATGCTGGTCAGCGAGTGGCTTAGCTACTGCACAATGCTCTCACCTCCATCTCCATACTTTAAGTGTGGCTGTATTCATTCCTGCTTCTGTCCAGTACTTTATTGAAAATATAAACATGCCTATGTAGTTGATTGTTGATATATTATTACCTCGGTAGTCGGTAGAATGATTATATTGTTGACATGCTTCAAGGCATTGCAAATATGTGCTATTGTGTGCAAAGAGTAGTATTAGCATCAAAATTGACTGAGAGAGTTTTGCTATATATCCCACTAACATTATGTTTACATTAGTCGATGAGAGCATTTCTGATAAGTGCATTTTCACATACATGGTTACTTTAGGTAATATGTGCGTGCACGTGCACACTAACTATATCTTTAGAGGTACAGAACAATGGATTCAAAACCTAAAGCTCTTGGTGCATGGATAAGCCAGTGAGGATGAAAGCGGACTGTACATTTGGTAGTCATATTCTCATGTTGATATGGGATCCCCTATAGTAGTGTTACCTATTTATTGGCCCATCAAGGGAGAAATCTTACAGTGTTTATGAACATGCTTGATTGCTGGTTGTTGAGGATGGCCTTAATCTCAACATGCTTTAGAAAATTTTGTGAAGTTGTAGGTCTCATTACCAGTAAGATTGCAGAAGCTTTACTTGAATACAAAAAAATTCATGTAAGATTTGTGTATTGAAGTTTTCAAATATAACTAGACGTGCATTGCACGTGCAGACTTACTAGTGTACTAAAACATGTCTAGATACATGCAAATTTGAATGAACCCACTTCACTTATTTTATTTTAGGACAGAGGTAGTAATTGTGTTGTCCGCCTGGAGCCCTCGAGGATTTGGGATCGGTGGCCTCTGATTTTGCAAGTGATAAAGAGGATCACGACTCGGAGACTGGATCAGAGCCGAGTCGAAGGTGAGAAGGATTGTGCTTCACACAATCCGGCAGCTGGCAGGGATACAAACCCTTCGAATCCAACATGTTTTCTACTCCTACTTTTAATTTTAGAACCAAACTTCCGCAGCATAATCTCCACTCCAACGACCACACAGCCGTTTCCTGGCAATATATCTCTGCAACCGAGAGCAATCCCTGGATTTTCTCGCGTCGGAGGCTCGGGACTGGAGCCTAGTTTCAGGCTCGGGGAGTTTCTCGCGTCGGAGGCTCGGGACTGGAGCCTAATTCCGCGTCGGAGGCTCGGGACTGATCCGTTTGTTAATATCAAAAAAGAAACTCTTAACTTGTTAATTTCAGGTTCACAATGATCTACCATACAGTATGCGAAAGAACACCCTCGAACTATATCAGTGGGAAACCAATCTATAAAAAAGCGAGGCCAAACATTAAACTGGAAGATCTTCCACAGGTTTGTCAACTTTTTTTTTGATGTTAATCCTGTATAGTTGCAATTTCTAATCTTGAGGGTATTGACGCAGGATCTGCTGTGCACCATTGTATCAAAGTTGCCTGCTAAAGAGGTTTCAAGAGCTACTGTTTTATCAAGCAATTGGAGAGACATCTGCAGTATTTGCTTCTACAAATTATGTTTCACTGGTGCTACCGGGTGTTGCCGTGATACTTTCGAAAGAAAAGAATACCTCCAGTACATGCAGAAATTTATCAATAATGTCAATACAGTCGTGCAGAAGTGCCATGGCAAGATAATTGAAGAATTCAATGTCAAGTTCGAGTTTGACACAATGCTGGTTGATCATCTAAATAAATGGGTTAATTTTGCGGTATCATCACGAGCAAAGAGCATAGCTGTTTATTTACGTCCTATTAACAAGAGGCGCACGGATGTTGATCGCAACGTATTTCCATTTCACCTTTTGGATAGTGGAAGCAACATGTCTCATCTACAGTGTATACAGCTTAGCTTTGTGTCCTTCAGACCACCATCTGAATTCAGAGGTTTCCCAAGGCTGAGAAATCTTGATTTGGAGTTTGTGGATATCGCTATAAAGGATCTTGGAGTTATATTATCCAGTTGCTGTAATCTTAAATGGCTGGGTTTAGTGAGATGCTACCTGAATGGCGAACTAAAGCTCGATTGTCCGTTGTCCCACCTTCAACACCTAGCAGTTGTATACTGTGACGTGACCAGGGTAGAACTTGATGTTACGAAGCTTATTACCTTCATATATGATGGACCCATTGTTCCTATTGTCATCAATAAGGATTCTAAGCTTGAAAATGCACATATATGTTTCGACGAGACAAATTTTCGAGATGCTGCTAGTTCACTCCTCAATGGTATTCCAAGCGTTCAAAATCTGACGTTACAAATTTTCGACCAGCGACTAAAGGTTTGCTCTTGGATTTCCATTGAGGTTACAAGTAAATTTATGTCACATCATCTCGCTATTCACATTTGTTCTTTTGTCTTGCAGAAGGAATCACTGTTGAATAGTCCAGGCAAGTTATCCCATCTTAGGTGCTTACAGTTGGTAATGGGATTAACAATTGAAGATAGCGAAAAACTTTCTTGTGTAGTTTCCATTCTGAGGGCATGTCCGCTTATCGAGAAGTTAGAGATATATGTAAGTACTTTTCTTGATTCTTTTATTCCACCATATTTCATTTTCTTTTAGACCGTACGTTGTCTCTATTCGTGGTAGCCTGTTCTTCACTTCTTGTACAGGGAACGGATGCAACCTTTTATGTCATAGGAAATTGATAAGCACATTAAAATCCGTGTGGTATACATACCGTTCTATACCGCTAACATATATACTACCATGTTTGAATCTTGCAGTTTTCTCCCGTTACTCACATTTGTTTTGCGAACAAGGGTTCTTTGGGCAAGCAACACCTTCAGCAGTGTGAATATACTTATCTGAAGAGTATGCACATGACAGCATATAAAGGGGCAAGAGGTCAACTTGAATTTCTTCTGCATGTTGTGGAAAATGGTCCTGCGCTGGAGGAATTAATTGTGGACACTGCAATACGGGGATATGAACATCAATACGCATTTGTACATTGCAGAGCAAAATCATGCTCTGAGCGTGCCCGGCAGCATGCTAGATCTTGTCTCAGTGGAAAACTTTCACCAAAGGTGAAGCTTTGTGTTATGTAGGGAGGGCTGCTTTAGAATAAACAAGTTTGGGTAATTGTACAAGGGCTGTTAGATGCGTGGCTGTATCTGTTGAAATATTGCACCACATTTCCATCAAAATAAAATAAAATTGGGCCACCTGTATGTAAGGCTGTGAGAAATATTTGTGAATGAAACAAATAATATGGCTCTGGTAGCTAGCTTGGCTATGGCTAGATTCTTCGTTCAAATGTGCTTCTACTGACACTGAAATGTAGGCCACTGAAAGATGCAAATGCTTTGAGAATTTGCTTCACAAATGTTGCTTGTTTGGCTGATCCATTCAAAATGAGCTGTCTATTATCTGCATATGTAATTCGGGTCACATTAAATATTACACATCACTGGTATCATACCCGTCAAAGGATATAAACTTTCCTGTACTAGTTACCCGGCTGGATAAATGGGTTCCCATGGGTAAAAAATTCTCGCGTTCACAATACATGAAATTAAGAAAAAATAAACGTAAGCAATGTATAACCAAAATTTATAAGTTGAAGCACATCATAAATATCAACAGATACTTATGAACAACATCATATTATAAACAACATATTGTCATAAAAAATATTATTTGCCCATAACAAAAACACATAATAATAAAAAAACAACAACATATAGAATCATAAACAACAACACATTGGCATAAATTAAAAGTTTGCAAACTCACAAAAAATAATAGGGGTAATTTGATCGTACATAAGGCCACAAAACAAGCATTACAATAAACTTTCAACACTATACCAAGTTCAAATAAAATATTATGGAGTCACACATGTTAAAATATAAGACGGGTACATGTGTATGCAGGTATGGGTATTTCGATCCCTGTACCCGTTCTATCCGATGGGTATAATATTTTCCCATTAACATCCATTGGTAATTTTTCCGATGCCCGTACTTATAATGGGTTTTTACCGGATGGGTACGCGATAATGGATACGCATTGAAATTCAACTAGTGGTGCGCCCTATTGAATTTGATGAAGTAAAAAAAGACTCGTATGCTTTCTTGAACATTCGTTGTAGAACATATACTACTATTTCTATCATAGATGTCTAGATTTGCATGTATCAGGAATCTGTCTAGGTATATGAGAATCTAGATAAAGTTGAGACATTCTTTTAGGATAGAGGGAGTGATAAAATGAAAAGATATGGTGTCAGTGGGTCTTGTTGCCGCACCCCTTTTTGTATACTGAATTGTGTTTTAGTCTTCCTGTTGATAGCCGTATTGGGACTTGATATGGTAGGCCCATTCAAGAGGGCTCGAGGATGCTTAACCCGTCTATTAGTCGCCATGGACAAGCTTTCCAAGTGGGTTAAAGCTAGTCCTATCAAAAGCTTGACTGTGCAACGACGGTTATAGATTCTTTAAGCGAATAGATCCACATTTTCCTAATACACTATATGAAAATATAGATATGCTCATATAAGATTGTCAAAATGGAAAACTAAGAACATGAAAATTGTGTGAAACGGTGAGGTGAAGCTACTCCTCGAAGAAAATTTCAAATGGCCGACCATGTGCGACGAATATGATAACGTTCTTTCAAAAAAGTTCCAAATATGAACACAAAATAGACCTTCAAAAAAATCAACGAAACTAGGAACTGGTCGTGGGATGGAATCACAATGCCAAGGCACATTTTTAAAATATGGAGCATATCTCGAATCGAAGCACCGTGACTAGAGGGGATTAATATGAACTAGTTTAGGTAAACACAACACACCCTAATGGCTTCTATTAACCAAATAGCATGCTTTTTTTTTGCATCTGGGACCGATGCGGGTGACTAAATGAAGTTGGCATTCCTAGTCCAGAAATGCCACTACTGGATAGCACTACTAGAAAAAAGTTTATTAGTGGCATTTCAGAAATTAGGTTCGTGGTGTTCAAGCGGCACGCCATCAATTTGGCGCCACTGGTAACTGTTATTGGTGGCATGCCAAGAGAAAGCCACTAGTATATTGGTAAAATTTCGTGTGCGCGCCACCAATAGCATATGCACCGGTGGAGTCTCAAGGAAAAGCCACTACTATACATTACATCTGTTGCATTTAAGTGGACTTCACATGCCACCAATAATTTTTGATTTTTTAAAATTATTTATATATTATTAAATTTTACAGCAATTGTATAGCAGTAAAAATTAGGTAGCATTGCATTGTACGATGAGTAGCATGAACATGCAGCATATATAGTACGGTAAGTAGCACGATCAGTTGTATATACTAGATGTAGGGGTGCGCCTTGGCGCACGATCCCGTTGAGTTTATGTCAATACAAAGTATGTATGATACAAAAAATTAGATCTATATGCATTGAGTAAAATTTCTAACTTCTTATTGCCAATTGATTGATACTAAATTTTGTGTAAGTGATGCCTAAAATTTATATAACTCATAGGACAAAAGGCAGAAAAAACAACTTGAGCATGATTCATATATACTAACAAATATTTTGTAAAACACTCTATTAAGAAACATGTTAAGAATGCAGGTAAATACGATACACATAGCAGTAATTTATTGATTTTTTTTTGCTTCAAATTTATTTACATGTTCTATTTTCTAATAAGTTTTTCAAATAAGAAGACGTAAAAAACGCTAAGCCTTAAAAGCCAAGCACTATCAACCTGATAGTATCAGGGCATGTAGATGAGCACTTAGACGAACAAAAAAACAGACTAAAATCATTCTATCTGCTAAGCTCAGATTAATCGCTAATGAACATCGAAAGGAAAAAAAAAAGATTCCTGGCATTCCCCAGTCCCAATGCGGGGCGCATGCGGCCAGAGCCAGACAAGCCCACCGCCCTACCTGAACCAGTCCCCACTACCCCTAGCAAGCTTGCTCTTTTGATCTAGTGCAATGACATCCCTTCTCTACCTCCTCACACTGCCCTTTAGTTCTCATCCAGTGCGATGACAGCCCAGTCTGAAATCGAGCGAGAAGAACAGCGGAAGCTAAGTCATCCAGCCAGACCTCCGGGCTAGCCGTGCTTCCATCCACCCGGCTTCCAACCCCAGTAGTCGATGTATCTCACCACTCCGCCATACACCTCCGGATCATAGCTCGACCTGGACGAGCGCGACCATGCTCAGCGAGAAGGAGGAGGGGCCAACCAGGGTTAGTGATGGTCGCTACCCGTGGCGGCGAGGAGGGGCCTCCTAGGGGTTTAGAGATGCTTGAGCCTCCCACAGCTTTGAGGAGTTGGGCGTGGTGCCGGGCACTGCGGAGATAGCCAAGAAGACGGAATCGCTGGGTGGGGCTCGTTGCTGGCCTTGTCTTCACCTGCAAGATCGAGGCAAACTGGAGGTAAGCAAATTGTGCATTTTATGGGATTTCTTCTACTACTTATAATTGAAACAGAATTCTTGGCCAGTTAGAACCTGCATATACATAATTCTCTGTACCAGTACTACACAATTATAAAAGAGATGCAAAAAAAATCTCATGGTCCGGTCTAACAATCTCTTCAGGTAAACTGAAGCGGATAAACACCTTGTGCTCTCAGAAACTTAGAAGTCAAAATTCCAAATAAATACATATAGCAAATTTTTCTTTGTTAATTATTTCTCAAAATAGTATATATGGGTATTATGGGCATTGCTTCTGGAAATAGTAGTTCAATCCGAAGAAGCTAGTGTATTTTATCATCTCAATTTATTCAAAGCTATTGAAGGAGGTATATTACCTGAAGCTTCTGGAATGACCAATTCTTGTCATGGTGAATCTGGGCAATGACAATTGATTACCAAATGAAAGCAAAGAACAATGGAGTGCCAGATCAAGAGCCTCTGATCAGTGGTAGGCAAACAGAAAACCAAATGGGGTTACTGACACCTAAAAACCTGGGGTAAGGTGTTGTAAATTAGAAATCCTATATAAGACATAATCACATCATGGAAAATGGTAAATAGAGTCAATAATCCTGTATCACAAAGATAGTGATTAAGCTAACAAACAATATGACAGAGTCAATAAAGCAAGACCAGGCCATCCCAATACCTGTGTGTCCTAGAACACAATATCAGTATGATTTATAGGATCATCATCCATAGCTCCACAATGCTACCAGAGGCGAGACACCGTCCAGTCCCGGCTAACCGGGTTCAACTCACTCAACGAACTGACCGCCATCTTGATTCAGTTCGGTTCTTACTTATAATAATTGTGATTGATATGAATGATTCCTTGTTTGGAATTGCAATATGATAAGTTGACCACGCATCTTGATGTAAAGTAACTGTCCTATTTAGGATGGTGTTGATCAATAAACAGAGGAGAGTAATTAGCCATGCTTCCTGTCTAACTTCGACGCATATCAAATTGTGCAACTTCATAGGACAGGATAGAATACGTGACCAACTTATGGCTTCTATCTTATATTTATGCATATGAACTCTCGTAGACAAAATAAACCACTATTTCAATCATTCTATCCATCTGTATAGCTAAAGTGTACCACTATATAGAATAATAAAAAGAGGTGATAATACACATCGCTCTCTTCTATTAGGATATCAATGACATGGTAACCAAACGGTCCATATACAAACCAAGAGCTAGCTAATTTTTCGAAGATGCGACAACACAATTCAAAAAGAAGAAAAGGTAGCTACCTAGAGTCCATGCATGTAATAAGGCATTGAGAGAAAGCTAAATTATGTCTTTTGCAGTCATACATAGCAATTTATAACAATTGCAGAGAGAGATCATTTAACTAAATGAAAGAAGTGTAGATGTGGAAATCAGATTGATGAAAAACATTATAAATGCAGAGTATAGAAGTCAACTAATTAATAAGAGAAAAATATTCTACTGGAGATAGAATCAATTAATTAATAAGACTGAAAATTTCATATCTAGGGGTCTTGTGTTTCCAGTGTAAAACCAATTATACTAAGCAGTAGCATCTTATTCTTGGAAAAACAACATAAAACATGCAAGTTCATAGTTGACTGCATTTACAATATATAGAGTTAATTTCAAACATGAAAACCTCACATAGTATCCATGGATTCAGTTTTTAACACTTGATAGTACTTGGATATAGCTCATTTGTTAAGGGAGAAAGTAGAGTTACCACAATACGTGTCTTCGGATTCAATCCTTAACACGTACAGCTAATTAGAAAACGAAATGACAATGAGACATTTTACATCATAGCTAGACCTGCAAAAATGTTTACGCGGCCGTGCCAACACTGAAACCATTAATTCTCCTATGCATTTTGCCTAGCACGAAACAAAAGGATACACTCAGCTTGATAAAGTTCATGGGTCAGGCTAACTTCTAAAAACAGATATATGCAAGCAAAAGGATGGAGAAAACGAAAGATAAACGGAGAGGTGGATTTATTATTCCTCTCAAGATGAGGTTGCAAATATACCTGATCTGAAATATTGATTATAAACCTATTTCAATTGTTGGGATTGCTTTGTTAAAGGATGACCTGCAAACCGAGACAGCAACGCCAGATAAAGGATGACCTGCAAACAAAAGGAACATAACCGATTAGCTCAGAAATCAAAAGAAAGGAAAAGCGAGATCTGAAAACAACGAGAGGGAACATCAGAACATCAAAATCATGGCCTACACAACCTAGAGCAGAACACTTTCTCAACAATCCTCAAGATTAAATGAGATCACATCTGGAATACACGTATGAATTGAATCAAAAAAAGAAAGGGAGAAGATGGGGCACAGTGGGAGAACGACCTGAACATGGCAGGCCTCTCGTCACCTCCCAGCAGCATCAGTTGGACCAAAATGTATTGGTCAATGACAAAATTTTACCAATACATTTGGTATAGTCTATATGACATGAAACACGTTCAACCCATGGAAAGGCCCAGTGATGTTTCAGCTGATCACAGTACTCACAAATAAGAAATAAGATCAAGATAACACGAATGATATCTAAAAAAGAGGAAAAGAGGCACTGAAACAATAAAACCCTTTCATGAAAAGACAAACTTGACTCTTTTGGGCCTGGTATGATGAAAGAAATTAGTACATTTTCATTGGATCATAAAGCATCAACAGGCTGTAACTTAGATTAGATACAAAATAGTAATCAGAAACTGGAAATAAGACAGTAAAAAATTTAGCACCTGCGGATGCAGAAAAGAAATCTAGCTGGTAGCATTCGATCTCTGCATAGCCCCTCCATCCTAGCTTGCCATTATACCTACTGTACTGATGATGCCTGAAAATTGAAAACAAATTGCTCACAATGAATTACAGAAGCCTTAGTGTCTACTACCAGATCTACTTTCCGATAATAGACCTACAAAGCAACAAAAATAATTTAAATGTTCATCAATAACAAAAGGCGGGAAGATCTCCAGTATATGATGAAATTAGAAGACCATATGGATAATTCTATGTTTCAAAATACATAAAACTATGTAGCTCCAGTATAATGCTTTATTTAGATACAGAAGCATAATAATTAATAATACTTACGCCAAGACTTCACTTATATATACATAGAAGTGTAACATTTACATATAATCATTTATCACCTTGCTTTGCAATAGCAGATCGGAGATTTCATACCGGCAGTGAAAGCAAGGAGGGCATATTCATGGAACTGCATATGCTTCAGATCTGTCAAATGAGGCATGATTTTTCAAATATAAATCCATCAAAAGGGGAAAAATAGTAGAATAACTAATTTGGCTTGTCTAGTATAAATTCAATTATGCATATCAGACAACTCTTGTATAGCCCTACCCAATAAATTATTAGAAGAAAACAAATCTCAATGAAGAAATAGTAAGTGGCTGCAAAATATTAGAGCTCCCATGTAGCATAAATTGTTCTTTGTATATATTGTGTGGTAGACATCTTATCCAAGTTTTAAAATCAGCCCTAACAAATAGAAGCTTCAGATCTTTTTCTTCTTATTATGAGCACAATCTAATTTTATAGTACTGGAAGACTGTGACCAATGCAAAATTACAGGAAGCTCTATACGGAGTGCAACCAACCAATTTCCTGAAACCAAGAAATACAAAATTCAGTCTTAAGAAACGATATATACCTGTACAAAGCAACACAACACCATCTTCACCGTCCTGCATTTTGAGCCAAATGAGATCTATGGCAATAAAGAATGAAGAAACGAAAATACAGCTCGGTCACCAATAATTCAGAGAAGTTGCATATTATAGATACTACCCTCATGATTGAGCAGGGACATACGTCAACTATCAATATGCCAAATATGAATCAGTATAATACCAAACATACTTTGTGCCTAGTCGATGAAGTTGGTGCTTCCAACGGAACGCGACTTTAAGCTTTTGAGTATATCCGATGAGCTTGTTCTGAATAAAAAACTGAACATCAGAGCAGAACCTACTACATAATGTGAAGAGAAGGACAAATTTAATACCAAACATACTTTACGCCTAGTCGATAAAGTTGGTTCCTTCCAGGGGAATGCCACTTCTTGAGCTTTTGAGCAGAAACACTGCAATATTGCTCCGTGCAAGCACAGAACATGATAACATCTAGCATATTTCTGAAATAACATGCATAAGAGCATAACAACTGAAACAATGAAATTTTATAAAAAAAACATGGGCTTGGATCTGTCAGAGCAAATTCAAATTGCACATTGTTTCAAACTGGAAAACTGAACCTAAAGCTGCATATTTTATTATTTGTAGAATGGAAATATTTTTTCAGTTATATAGCTTTCATTGGCCTCTTCTAACTGTCAAAAATCAAAGCTACTGAATCAATCATCACTGTTATAGAGAATCAAGATCTGTATGACCAATATTTCAAGATTTGGAAGTAGATCGATATCAAAGGTCTAAAATTTTCACTGTAGATATAGGACAGATGGTACCGCTGGGTTGCAACCAAAAAATTCATACAGAAGCTTCAAGATTTTCGAAAAATTCACTATACAAATATATTCACCTGTAGAAAGGCATCAGTGTAGCAAAATTTCAGGTCTGAAGATGGGCTTGAAGTAGGCTGACAGCAAAATAGCTCAGACCATTGAATTTTTTTAATTCATTTACGTAGTTCCCGTGAGCAGCACAAGATACCACGAATATGTATTACTAATCTTACATATTATATTACACGTCCATTTGTAGATTGCCAATATTGAAGAACACTTAGGGACATGCCTTGAAGCAACGATGGTGGCAACAAATATGCAAGATATACATTTAGATGCATGAAAAAATACAATTTCAGTGCTCTCGAAGCAGATCAGATGAATCGGGTACTTACCATCTTCTATTGGCATCAATATATGTTACTGTCTCCTTTAGTAACATAGCTTCTATCTTGGTATACTTCATGATTTCCGGTCAATTTCATCACCACTGCATAGAACCAGTATCACTGCTTCTACTGTGTATAATACAGAGAAGGATTAAAGGAGATCACACATTACCCATAGGTTGCAGTATGTAACCAGTTAAACTAATCAAAAAATAAATAAACTTTACAGATCTGTAAAATAAGAAATAAACCAGCTATCTGACTGTATCAAAGATCCTATTTGAATAGAAATGCCATTGTCCCCGCAAGAATTCAAAAGAAATGTTCTTCTAGTTGCGACATCTAAAAGGAATTTGTCCATACTAAGCTAATCACGAAACTTGCCTCATAGATAAAGAAGAGTGGATATGCGTTTATAGTTAGACCGACTGAATTGCTCCTCACTATATAGACGGTAGCTTGAGGAAAATGTGTAATTGACATGAACACAATAAAACTATATGACAACCTCCGGGAAAAGGAGAAAAAAGAAGAAACTACTGCTAGTACCTTTGAAACACTGGAGGCATGCTCTGCAGCCGTGGAGCATCAGCAGTACCTTTGAAACACCATGTTCTTTAAATTAACATGAAAGATCACTTGAGACAGGAGTGAAGTCATCCAGTCATCCTGTATGTAAAAAATGTATGTTAATTTGACACTTGTGACAGCAATAATGCTGAATACATAATCAGTTCAGGTAACACATATTCTAGAAGTACCATCTGAATATAAGTGAAGGTTTCCGGTATGCTCAGTCAGAAGGTATTTAGAAAAAATGAAGTCTACGCAACCTTATTTGGGGGCATTAAAAAAGTGTATTCTTAAACCAGGCAGTAAAGCACAAACAGCCAAATTTTCTAATTGCCAGCCAAAATATTGGAATTTTTAATCAAATATTTTCTTCGAATAGCTGCCCAAGAAAGCATGTTAATGATTCATTATCCCAATATAAGATTCATAGATCAGATTAGTAAAATTAACCATAGCATCATCAGCATGATCACTTTGAATATACATAGTGAAATTAGCCACCACAAAGCAAACAGTAACCTGTTGCTAAATTTCTCAACAGTTGTAGATACCAAAAAATCACAGATCACATCAAGATTATCACTCAATAATTATACAAACCACAGATTGTATTTACGTTGCATTATTATACTTCTTAAAAAAATAAAGATGCCCCTTTTTATATTTGCTTCAGGAAACTGTTTCTTATCTGGGCATAGACCTTGGCAAGATTGTATGCCCTTCATGTCATATCTAAATTCGGAATATAAAAGGACAATAAGGGGGAACTAATTTATCACCTAGAATTAACATAAATCTTCATCCCATTTCAGCAAGAGCCTGCAAAGAAATTCCATTTATGAGCTTCCACTTTCCACCATGGATTGATTTGAAAGCTTTTTTAAATGCTGCACTGCTTTAGAGAATACAAATAGATGAATGGTACATGTATATATTCAGAGTACTCACTTGACCAGATGCAAACCTAAACTGTAGAAACATAGAGCAAAGAAGCAACGATGGATTTCCTCTTCTCCTCTTGCTCCTGCCTCCTCTTTGCTGCTACAGAAAGTACCAACGCTTCAAGTAAGTGCAGAGATATATATCGAGAGAGAGACCCGAATTTGTGGCTACCATCTGAACGTGAGGCAAACATGCATTCACCAAGTGTATTTAGTACATAAATTTGTCAAACAACCCAATCAGGAACCAATGCCTGCAGGACAAAACCACAACAGGGATATCAAAAACTGATTCAAAACCATACTGAGAAGTGGAAAGAAGACCACGAAGATGATATCCTGCTAAATAAAAGTAGAAACAAATGATAATTCATCACAAAACCATAAAAACTGAAATAAAAAACACCAGAGCTGATTGATCAACTGAATATTTTGTCAAGCTATGATATCAGGGATGTCCAACTTCGGCAACTTATTAGTTGCATACACAAACATCACTAAAGCAAACATTCCTGAAACATTTTCTAGGAACCATAGACCAATCAAACAAGGGCCAAAGCGAGGGCAATGACCTGGAAGTTGAGGCGGATTAGAAATCAGTCGAGCTTCATTCCACAAGCCCAGAACCAAGGTGGTTGTTGATGCACCTCCACATCCCTCCTCTCAAGCACCATTGATGAAGATGAAGGAAATATGGCCTAGAGGCAATAATAATATTGTTATTATCATATTTCTTGTTCATGATAATGTTATACTCCATGCTATAATTGTATTAAGCGAAAACATTAATACTTGTGTGGTTTATGAATAACACCGTGTCCCTAGTACGCCTCTACTAGTCTAGCTCATTGATTAATGATGGTTAAGGTTTCCTAACAATAGACATGAGTTGTCAATTAATAATGAGATCATGTCATTAGGAGAATGATGTGATGGATAGACCCAAATAAAGCAGAGCAATTAGATCGTGTCATCGCGTTCATCTTTGCGAAGCTTTTTCCTATGTCAAGTATTGTATTCCTTAGACCATGAGATAATACAACTCCCTGGTATCGGAAGAAAGCTTTGAGGTCATCAAACGTCATCCTATGTGAGGGTGATCATAAAGGTGTCTCTCAGGTGATCGGAAAGTACTTGTTGGGTTGTATGTATCGAGATGGAATTTGTCCCTCCCGAGTCGGAGAGATATACTTCGGGCCCACTCGGTAATCGATATCAATACCGCTTGCAAGCATGTGGTTAAGGAGTTAATCACGAAGTGATATCGGATTACGGAACGAGTAAAGTACTTGCTGTGAACGAGATTGAACTAGGTATGGTGATACCGACGATCGAATCTCGGGCAAGTAAAATATCACGTGATGAAGGGAATACATATACGGGATTAATTGAATCCTGGCATCGTGGTTCATCCGATATGATCATCGATGAATATGTGGGAGTCAATATGGGTTTCCAGATCCCGCTGTTGATTATTGATAGAAGATCATGTCTGCATATTCTCGAACCCGTAGGGTCACACACTTAACGTGCATCGACGCTAGGATAGAATGGATAATTGGTTTATGAGTTTTTGGTCGGAGTCTGGGATGAGATCCAGGACATCACGAGAGGTTCCGAAATGGTCCGGAGAATAAGATTCATATAAAGGAAAGCAGTTTTTGGATTCCGGAATCGTTTCAGAGTTTATCGGTATTGTACCAGAAGGTTCTAGAAGGTTCTGGAGTAGGACCAACGTGGGTCCACCTGTCGGAGGCCTATGTGGGCCTAAGGGGAAGTGTCCTGGCCACTTTGGGCCAGGCGCACAAGGCCCCTAAGGCCCAGCCGGCCAGCCCTTAGGGGAAACCCTAAGGGAATCTTCCAGAAGGAGGGGGGAAACTTGCCCCCCACTCTTCCCCCTTGGGCCGCCGCCCTAGGGCTTGGAGGAGGGGCCAAGGCAGCCGGCCAGCCCCCCATATAAGGAGGGGCTGGGGCGCAGCCTCCTCTTACTCCAACCCTAGCCGCCGGCCAACTGCTGCCCCTCCACCCCTCTCTCTCGCGACTGTGCGTAGGCGAAGCCCTGCCGCAGAAACTCTCCACCATAAGCACCAAGCCGTCGTGCTGCAGATCCAATCTATCTCTCCACCATACTTGCTGGACCAAGGAAGGAGGAGACCTCGCTGCACCGTACGTGTGCATCTCTCGGAGGCGCCGCCACTTGCGGCGTAGGATCGGATCGGATCGCGGGGAGGAGACGGCTAGTACGACTACATCATCCACGTTCTGTTGAACGTTTCCGCTGTGCGATTTCTTCAAGGGTATGAAGATCTCATCTACCTCTCTCATTGATTACATCTCCTAGATTAGATCTTGGCTTTCTTATTCGCATCCGTAGGAAAATTTTGATTTACTATGCTGCGAAACCCTTCAGTGGTATCAGAGCTAGATCTATGCGTAGATGTGTTTCACGAGCAGAACGCAACATGCTTGTTGTGGGCGTTGATGTTTTCTGTTGCAAACCTCTTTGTTGTGTATTTCTTATGGCACGGCATAGTGAGATCGAAGCGGTCCAGGCCAACTTTACGCGACCTCGTTCGCGAGACCGGCTCCGCACTTGACGTGTGGCTTGTTCCACACATGCGGCTGGTGGATGCCAGTTTCTCTCACTATAGTAGTCATGGGATTTACAACGGATGTTAGCAACCATAATATCACCGTTGTGGCTTTTCGTAGGTAAGAATCGTTCTTAACTTGCTACTCCCATAAGCCACGTAAAACATGCAACAACAAAGTAGAGGCGTCTAACTTGTTTTTGCAGGGAGTGTTTTGTGATATGGTATGGCCACAAGATGTGATGTGATATATGTGATGTATGCGATGATCATGTTTTGTAATATTTCACGACTTGCATGTCGATGAGTTCACAACTGGCAGGAGCCATATGGTTGTCTTTATAATTGTGTATGACCTGCGTGTTAACTTCTTATACGCCATGTAATAGTTTTAGTTTATCGCTAAGTAGTTAGCAATAGTTGTAGTTGCTATTCGTGGTGGAGGCAATCATGGTGGAGTGATGGAGATCATGCCGGCGCGCACAAGATGGAGATCATTGCGCGGAGATTGGCTATACCATGTCACATAAAATTATATGCATGTGATGTTTATCCTTTTATGTATCTTATTATGCTTAGATCGTGATGGTAGCATTTTAAGATGATTTCTCACTTAAAGATCAAGATAAAATTGTGTTCTCCCCATGTATGCACCGTTGCGAAAGTTCGTCGTTTTGAAGCATCTCGTGATGATCGGGTGCTATAAACTCTACGTTCACATACAACGGGTGCAAGCCAGTTTTGCACACGCGGAAATACTTGAGTTTGACTTGACGAGCCTAGCATGTACAGACATGGCCTCGGAACACATGGACCGAAAGGTCAAGCATAAGTCATATGGATGATATGATCAACATGTTGATGTTCACCATTAAAGCTACATCATTCACGTGATGATCGGTCTCGGTGTAGTGAATTTGGATCATGCTTCACTAAACAACTTTGAGGGATGTTGAATTTAGTGGGAGTTCATTAGTAATTTGATTAACTTGAACTCATTATCTTGAACTAAATCTTGTTGTATTTGCATAAGTCGTTGTAGTCTTTGGCACCGTTTCCCACCGACACTTAGCTTAATTGAGTTAAAAGAACTATAGAATTCTGGATAATCACTTTTCGGTCTAGTGCCGTTTAGTTAGAATGTCAAGACTAAAGATTAAGTCCTATTGCAAACTTTAGCAAACCTTGCTTGCTCCATACGATTTAATAAATTGTATTAATCTAAGAGCAACGATTCAAGTTTAGTATCTAAAGATCATATGTTTGCCTTCATGATAAATTGATCTTCAAAATTGTTTGAGAATCAAAGTGATCATTGAGCTGAAAGAATTGTTTCAGAAACAAATAAGAAATGAAAGATATTTGATATCTAAGACTTTGATTGTTTGCAAAATGATGAAGTATAATTTAGTAAAAGAACATATGCTCATATTGTATGACTATATGCGAAGATTGAAGATGCTAGGCGTCCCGATCACCCAAAAGTTTGGGAACTAATATTATACTTGCATTCATCCTTTCAGATCCAAATTCACTACACCGAGACCCGACGAAACAAGATCCGTCGGCAAGTGAACCCGAAACAACAGCAATGATGGAATATTCTGAAGGCTCTTCCAGCGAGGTAAACTCGCCGGTCAGCCCAGAGGAAGTGCAAAAAGAAAAGAACGCAGAGAACAACGAAGAAAAGGAAAATTTTGACGTAGGAGTCCAACTCGAAGATCTCACGATCTGCCTCGACGATATTGCGGACAAGTCAACAGATACATGGAAGACAGGATTAGAGCTTTCTGAGGATAGTAACTCGATCTTCTCAAGCTTCAAGGGTAACATCGGCAAACAATGCCAGGTGCTCGCCATTATAGGAGATAACTCAGAAGAGTTCGACGAAAATGACAATCCAGTACTAAACCCAACAAATATCGACAGAGGAGCAAATCACCTAGCAGAAGGGCAAACACCAGAATCCCTCGCAACAAGGGAAAAAATTCGACTATCAGTCGACGAATGGAGGATAATAAGAGAAGCCGTAGAACACGTCACGCTAATACCATCAAATTCTAGCAAAGACATGCTTTTGGGGTATCACTACGCCCTAAGGCAACAAGCCAAGCAATTAGCAAAGGAGAAAATAGAGATACAAAGAAGAAAAGATTCAGCCATTGCAGCTAGCGAAGCTGCTCGAAAAGCACGAAGCGACGCATCATACAGCAACGCAAGGAAAAATCGTCGACACGGTTCAAGGTATGATAACCTCGAGTACTCTGACAGGCAAAGTATTTCTAAAAACCTCGACTCGTCCTTCCTATCGGTCGACGAGCAGGGAAACATCCTACCGAAAACTCCTAAAGCAGCACTAGTGGCAGCACAAGCATATCTACTTACAACTCGACCAAGTCCAGGAGATCCTAGAGAACATATGCATAGAGCAGCACTGAACGGACTCAACATGGTGGGCCACAAGCTATCAGCAAAAGGAGAAGAAGCATATCACCACAAGGAAGTACACAAAGCAAGGTCACCTCGCCGTCACAATAGTCCTCGGCGCAGAAGCAGCAAGCACCGATCCCGATCGCCGTCACCAAAATAGCACGGTGGAACTCGAAGATCGCGATCCCCAAATGAAAAACGCGACTATGAAGACGACGAAAAAGAGATGGGGGCATCATGCTTTACCCGCAGGGTTCGCACCACTCCAGTTCCCAAGGGATTCAAGCTACCTCATGATCAGCAAAAATACGACGGATCACAGGAACCACAATCATGGCTCGCAGATTACTTACAAGCAGTTCAAATATTAGGAGGAACCAAGGAAACAGTAATGCAAAGTTTGCAACTACACCTCACCGGCGCAGCAAGGTCATGGTTGAGCAAACTAGAGAAAGAATCTATTGGAAGCTGGGAAGACCTCACAAAGCAATTTACAAGCAACTTCAGGTCAACATACAAATGACCAGCATCAATAGAAGAAGTCAAAGCATGTGTGCAACAACACGGCGAAACACTACGGGCATACATCCAAAGATGGAGCCTTATCAAAAATTCAGCAGTCGAAGTTTCAGACGAAAGAGCAATAGATGCGTTCATCATTGGATTAAGACGAAGAGACCTAGTCGAGGAGATGGGTAGAATCAAGCCGAAAACAGTGTCAGACCTCATGGACACAGCAAACAGATTCGCAGATGGAGAAGATGCGTGCAACAACAAGAGGACGCGATCTCCAGAAGACGAGAGAAGAAATAGATATGGAAGTCAAAGGAGACGGTCCAGAAATTACGACAACTATGGCCCTTATAGCCAAGTCGCCGCAGGATACAAAGACAACAGCTACCAAGGAAGTGATCAAAGAAGTTCAGGATATCGAAGTTACGGAAAAGAGGACTACAAAAAATTCCCCATAAGAGAATCCAGAGAATACAACCCCTCGCCAGAA
Source organism: Dactylis glomerata (assembly GCA_007115705.1). Lineage (NCBI taxonomy): Eukaryota > Viridiplantae > Streptophyta > Magnoliopsida > Poales > Poaceae > Dactylis > Dactylis glomerata. The sequence continues at coordinate 897,597 of QXEO01001110.1, forward strand.
GACATGCTCAACGGACCTTGTCATATACACTCAGCGTTCGTTGATGGGAAGCGAGTATCAAGGCATGCAATGAAAGATTGCACAACATTCTTAAAACTTCAAGAGGTGGCACTAAACAAATAAATTGAAGCAAGGCGACAAGGATTCGAAGGAAGCAACAACCCTCCGGCAAAGCAGCAAGGAAACAATGGAGCTCCTCAAGGACAAGACCAGCAAAACCAGGGACACGACGACGACGAAGGGTATGTTCCATCAAAAGGACACATCACAGCAATGATACAACCTGTACCCAAGTCGAACAAAGAAGAGAAGAGCATAACTCGACAAGTCAACCTAGCAGTCATCTCACCTCCAACCACAACGGAGTATCTGCACTGGTCAGAACAACCGATAGAGTTCAACAGAGAAGATCACCCTATAATAGTACCTCGGCCGGGAAACACGCCTTTGGTACTCAAAGCTCAAATCGGCGCGTATGATGTCGATAGAATATTCATGGATGCAGGGAGTGGAATTAACCTGATATACGCAAAAACACTCCGAGCAATGCATATATCACTAGAGTTCCTGAAGCCAACAGATTGTTCCTTCCATGGAATCATACCAGGAAGTGCCAATTACCGCTGGGTCGAATAGCACTCAATGTTTGCTTCGGCAACCGACAAAACTATAGAAGAGAAAAGCTAGACTTCGAAGTCATGGACTGGCCATCTCAATATCACGCGATCCTCGGACGACCCGCGTTTTCGCGATTCATGGCAGTGCCTCACTATACATATTTGGTACTTAAAATGCCAGGACCAAGAGGAATAATTACAGTGAAAGGAAGTTTTGAAGTTTCAGATCTCTGCGACAGGGAGTTCCACAAGATGGCGCAAAATTTTGGCGTAATAGCCAACCATGCAGAAAAGGCAAAAAGCGCGACTACAGAGGGCGTCAAGCTACTCGAAGGACGCGTCGCGGAGCCCGAAACGAAAAAACCACGAGTAGGAGCATCAGGAGAAGACACAGACGCAGAGGAAAAAGGGAAAGCCTTGGCGGCATAAGCATCAAAAGACAATAGAGTAAAGTAGAACAATACGGCTGTAAAAGCCACGAGTTATACCAGGGGCAATGCCCTCTAGATCCAGAACACAGGTCACAGGCCGGATCTCTTGGGTCACCCCATGTATCTTACATTACAAGTATAATAAAGACGAAACGTTCCTCATATTCGAGTTTACGAGTCTTTCAAAGAGAAAGTGCGGTAAACGCACGAATCATATAGTAACGCCCTGAGAATAAGTTTCAGACGCATAGTCGCGAAATAAAAAAACTCTCGCGTTTCACATGCACCTTACAACATCGGGTTGTCAGAATCATCTACACCTAAAGGGTCTAGGTAGTGAAACTCGCGGAAAAACGCGGAGTCTTCTTGCAACAACCTGGCTATAATTCGTCGGGCAGGCTGTAAGGTACTCTCTAAGTGTACTCGAAGGCTTGCCCCACCAGGAGGATAGCTCACCGACATAGAACTATAATTGAGTCTTGGCTGCCACTTGCGTATCCACCCAAGAGCAAAATTGGCACCTGCCACTAGGTTCAGTTCTATCAACCGATGAATTCTCTGGCTGGATCTGAAAGTGTCAAGGAGAAGTGGGAAAGTAGCAGGCAGAGGATTGCGAGGAAGCATGACCGAGTGCATAGTAACGAGAGCTCTCCTACAGCCATCCACTGCCTCGCCAATATGCTGGGCACGGTCCTGAAGCAATACAATAGCGCTTCGGCGTCGAGGATCCGACCATAAATTTTCAACACCTGCGGACATCTTTTCCAGAGCCGCACTTCGCTCGGTAACCCGACGATCTTCAGCAGCGAAATCCAAGCAAGTGCCTATTGTTGGAATTATGCCCTAGAGGCAATAATAAAGATGTTATTATTATAATTCTTGTTCATGATAATGTTTATATTCCATGCTAGAATTGTATTAAGCGGAAACTTTAATACTTGTGTGGTTTATGAACAACACCGTGTCCCTAGTACGCCTCTATGGACTAGCTCATTGATTAATGATGGTTAAGGTTTCCTAACCATAGACATGTGTTGTCAATTAATAATGAGATCATATCATTAGGAGAATGATATGATGGACAGACCCAAATAAAGCAGAGCAATTAGATCGTGTCATCGTGTTCATCTTTGCGAAGCTTTTTCTATGTCATGTATTGTATTCCTTAGACCATGAGATAATACAACTCCCTAGTATCGGAAGAAAGCTTTGAAGTCATCAGACATCATCCTATGTGAGGGTGATAATAAAGGTGTCTCTCAGGTGATCAGAAAGTACTTGTTGGGTTGTATGTATCGAGATGGAATTTGTCCCTCCCAAGTCGGAGAGATATACTTCGGGCCCACTCGGTAATCGATATCAACACCGCTTGCAAGCATGTGGTTAAGGAGTTAATCACAAAATGATATCGGATTACGGAACGAGTAAAGTACTTGCTGTGAACGAGATTGAACTAGGTATGGCGATACCGACGATCAAATCTCGGGCGAGTAAAATATCGTGTGACGAAGGGAATACATATACGGGATTAATTGAATCCTGACATCGTGGTTCATTCGATATGATCATCGATGAATATGTGGGAGTCAATATGGGTTTCCAGATCCCGCTGTTGATTATTGATAGAAGATCATGTCTACATATTCTCGAACCCGTAGGGTCACACACTTAACGTGTATCGATGCTAGGATAGAATGGATAATTGGTTTATGAGTTTTAGTTTGGAGTCTCGGATGAGATCCAGGACGTCACGAGAGGTTCCAGAATGGTCCGGAGAATAAGATTCATATAAAGGAAAGCAGTTTTTGGATTCCGGAAAGGTTTCGGAGTTTATCGGTATTGTACCGGAAGGTTCTAGAAGGTTCCGGAGTGGGACCAACGTGGGCCCACTTGACGGAGGCCTGCGTGGGCTTAATGGGAAGTGCCCTGGCCGCCTTGGGCCAGGCACACAAGGCCCCTAAGGCCCAGCCGGCCAGCCCAAGGGGAAACCCTAAGGGAGTCTTCAAAGAAGGAAGGGGGGGAAACTTGCCCCCCACTCTTCCTACTCCAAGTCGGCGCCCTAGGGTTTGGGGAGAGGCCAAGCTGGCCGGCCACCCCTCTATATATAGGGGGGCAAGGGCGCAGCCCTCTCCACCCCCTAACCCAAAACCCTAGCCGCCAACTGCTACCCTCCCTCTCTCTCTCTCTCTCGCGACTGCGCGTAGGCGAAGCCCTGCCGCAGAAACTCTCCACCATAAGCACCACGCCATCGTGCTGCTGATCCAATCTATCTCTCCACCATACTTGCTGGACCAAGGAAGGAGGAGACGTCGCTGCACCGCACGTGTGCAACTCTCGGAGGCGCCGCCACTTGCGGCGTAGGATCGGATCGGATCGCGAGGAGGAGACGGCGAGTACGACTACGTCAACCACGTTCTCTTGAACGTTTCCGCTGTGCGAATCTTCAAGGGTATGAAGATCTCATCTACCTCTCTCATTGATTACATCTCCTAGATTAGATCTTGGCTTTCTTGTTCGTTGCGTAAGAAATTTTTTGATTTACTATGCTACGAAACCCTTCAGTGGTATCAGAGCCAGATCTATGCGTAGATGTGTTTCACGAGTAGAACGCAACATGCTTGTTGCGGGCGTTGATGTTTTCTGTTGCAAACCTCTTGTTGTGTATTTCTTATGGCGCGGTATAGTGAGATCGAAGCGGTCCAGGCCAACTTTACGCGACCGCGTTCGCGAGACCGGCTCCGCACTTGACGTGTGGCTTGTTCCACACATGCGGCTAGTGGATGCCAGTTTCTCTCACTATAGTAGTCATGGGACTTACATCGGATGTTAGCAACCATAATATCACCGTTGTGGCTTTTCGTAGGTAAGAATCGTTCTTAGCTTGCTACTCCCATAAGCCACGTAAAACATGCAACAACAAAGTAGAGGCGTCTAACTTGTTTTTGCAGGGAGTGTTTTGTGATATGGTATGGCCCAAGACATGATGAGTATGAATTGAGTTGTATGCAATGATCATGTTTTGTAATCTTTCACGACTTGCATGTCGATGAGTTAACAACCGGCAGGAGCCATATGGTTGTCTTTATAATTGTGTATGACCTGCGTGTCAACTTCTTATACGCCATGTAATAGCTTTACTTTATCGCTAAGTAGTTAGCAATAGTTGTAGTTGCTATTCGTCGTGGAGGCAATCATGGTGGAGTGATGGAGATCATGCCGGCGCGCACAAGATGGAGATCATGGCGCGGAGATTGGCTATACCATGTCACATAAAATTATATGCATGTGATGTTTATCCTTTTATGTATCTTATTATGCTTAGATCGCGACGGTAGCATTATAAGATGATTCCTCACTTAAAGATCAAGATAAAATTGTGTTCTCCCCTCGTATGCGCCGTTGCGAAAGTTCGTCGTTTTCAAGCACCTCATGATGATCGGGTGCTATAAACTCTACGTTCACATACAACGGGTGCAAGCCAGTTTTGCACACGCGGAAAATACTTGGGTTTGACTTGACGAGCCTAGCATGTACAGACATGGCCTCGGAACACACGAACCGAAAGGTTAAACATGAGTCATATGAATGATATGATCGACACTGAGTTGTCCACCATTGAAACCACATCTCTTCTCGTGAAGATCGGATTAGGTGTGGTGAATTTGGATCGTGTTCACTAAACAACTTGAGGGATGTTGAATTTAGTGGGAGTTCATCTAGTAATTTGATTAAGTTGAACTAGTTATCATGAACTTAGTCTAAATTGTACTTGCAAATTTTGTAGATCAAATGGCTAAGTCCAACTTCAACTTCAACGTTTTTGCTGAGAAAGAAAAGCTTAAGAACAATGGGTCTAACTTCACCAACTGGTTCCGCAATCTGAGAATCATACTCGCTGGCGGACAAAAAGCCTATGTACTTGACAAAGCGCTAGGTGACACCCCTGCTGCAACTGTGAAAACTGAAGAACTTGCTGACTTCAATGCTCGTAGAGATGATTGTGATGTGATTATGAGTACCATGCTGTTTTCTATGGAACCGGAACTTCAAAATCGTTTTGAGAAGTACCGCGGGCCTTATGAGATACTTGAGGAACTGAAAACCATGTTTCAGACTCAAGCCCGTTCTGAGAGATATGAGATCTCTGAGAAGTTCTTTAACTGCAAGATGGAGGAAGGGAGTTCCGTTAGTGAGCACGCCATTAAGATGTCGGGCTACACTCAACGCCTGGAGCAACTGGACTGCAAGATTCCAGAGGAGCTCAAGATTGACAGAGTTCTGCAATCACTCCCTCCTAGCTACAAAGGTTTTGTAGTTACTCATAATCAAATTGGTTCCACTGATACGATCACTGAGCTCTTCGCTAAGCTGAAAGCTGCGGAGGTGGATATCAAGAAAGACAATCATGTGTTGATGGTCAACAAGACCACTAGCTTTAAGAAAGCTAAGGGAGCAAAGGGATCTTTCAAGAAAGGCAGAGGCAAGCACGTTGCCCCTGCTGAGAAGAAGCTCAAGTCTGGACCTAAGCCGGACACTGAGTGCTTCTATTGCAAGGTCAAGGGTCACTGGAAGCGCAACTGTCCGAAGTACTTAGCGGACAAGAAGGCTGGCACCATCAAAGGTATATTTGATATACATGTTATTGATGTCTACCTTACTAGCGCTCGTTGTAGTGCCTGGGTATATGATACTGGTTCAGTTGCTAATATTTGTAACTTGAAACAGGAGCTACGGAATAGACGGCGGCTAGCAAGGGATGAGGTGACGATGCGCGTTGGCAATGGATCAAAAGTTGATGTGATGGCCGTCGGCATGCTCTCCTTAGTTTTACCTTCGGGATTAGTTTTAAACTTTAATAAGTGTTATTATGTGCCTGCGTTGAGCATGAACATTATATCTGGATCGTGTTTATTGCAAGACGGTTATTCATTTAAATCTGAGAATAATGGTTGTTCTATTTATATGAATAACATCTTTTATGGTCATGCACCTGTTGTGAATGGTTTATTTCTTCTGAATCTCGAAAGCAATGAAACACACATCCATAACATTGAGGCTAAAAGATGCAAAGTAGATAGTGATAATCCAACTTATTTGTGGCACTGCCGTCTAGGTCATATTGGTGTAAAACACATGAAGAAACTCCATTCTGATGGACTTTTAGACTCTCTTGATTTTGAATCATTTGACACGTGCGAACCATGCCTCATGGGCAAGATGATCAAAACCCCATTCTCCGGAATAATGGAGCAAGCAATGGACTTATTGGAAATCATACATACCGATGTGTGCGGACCAATGAGTATTTCGACGCGCGGTGGATATCGCTATTTTCTCACTTTTACTGATGACTTAAGTAGATATGGGTATATCTATTTAATGAAACATAAATCTGAAACGTTTGAAAAGTTCAAAGAATTTCAGAACGAAGTGGAAAACCATCGTAATAGGAAAATTAAATTTCTGCGATCCGATCGTGGAGGTGAGTATTTGAGTTATGATTTTCTCACGCATCTTAAAGCAAGCGGAATCGTTTCGCAACTCACGCCACCCAGAACACCACAGCGCAATGGTGTGTCTGAACGCCGGAATCGAACTCTATTAGATATGGTGCGATCAATGATGTCTCTAACAGATTTGCCGTTATCATTTTGGGGTTATGCATTAGAAACCGCTGCATTCACTTTAAATAGGGCACCATCTAAATCCGTTGAGACGACACCGTATGAACTATGGTTTGGTGCTAAACCTAAGTTGTCGTTTCTTAAAGTTTGGGGATGCGAAGCTTACGTCAAGAAGTTGATGCCGGACAAGCTCGAACCCAAAGCGGAGAAATGCGTCTTCATAGGATACCCTAAGGAAACGATTGGGTATACCTTCTACCACAGATCCGAAGGCAAAGTGTTTGTTGCAAAGAATGGATCCTTTCTTGAGAAGGAGTTTCTCTCGAAAGAAGTGAGTGGGAGAAAGGTAGAGCTAGACGAGGTTATTGAACCTTCTCTCGAGTTGGAGAGTAGCGCAGCACCAGAAATTGTTCCGGCGCCGCCTGCATCAACAAGAGAGGAAGCTAATGATAAAGATCATGAAACTTCGAACGATGCTACTACTGAACTTCGCAGGTCGACAAGGTCACGTGCCACTCCTGAATGGTACGGCAACCCTGTCTTAACCGTCTTGTTGTTAGACAACAGCGAACCTGCGAACTATGAGGAAGCAATGATGAGCCCAGACTCTGAGAAATGGCTAGAGGCCATGAAATCCGAATTGGGATCCATGAGCGAAAACCAAGTATGGACTTTGGTGGAACCTCCTAGCGACCGTAAGGCCGTTGAATGCAAATGGATTTTCAAGAAGAAAACGGACGCGGATGGTAATGTTACTGTCTATAAAGCTCGGCTTGTCGCAAAAGGTTTTCGGCAAGTTCAAGGTGTTGACTACGATGAGACTTTCTCTCCCGTAGCGATGTTTAAGTCCATTCGGATTTTATTAGCAATTGCTGCATTTCATGATTATGAAATATGGCAGATGGATGTCAAGACTGCGTTCCTCAATGGCAACATTGATGAAGAGTTGTATATGATGCAGCCCGAAGGTTTTGTCGATCCTAAGGATGCTAATAAGGTGTGCAAACTTCAGCGTTCCATTTATGGACTGAAGCAAGCATCTCGGAGTTGGAACCTTCGTTTTGATCAAGTGATCAAGAGTTTTGGATTTGTTCCAAATTGCTACGAAGCTTGTATCTACAAGAAAGTGAGTGGGAGCTCAGTGACATTTTTAGTACTATATGTGGATGACATATTGATTATTGGAAATGACATCGGTATGCTCAACGATGTGAAGAGTTATTTGAATAAATGTTTTTCAATGAAAGACCTAGGGGAAGCTGCTTATATATTAGGCATCAAAATCTATAGAGATAGAGAAAGACGCCTAATAGCTTTAAGCCAAAGTACATATCTGGACAAAGTTCTGAAGAGGTTCAGAATGGATAAAGCAAAGAAAGGTTCATTGCCCATGTTGTCAGGTAAGATATTGAGCAAGGCTCAGTGTCCAGCTACGGTAAAAGATAGAGAAACTATGAGCAAAGTGCCATATGCCTCGGCCATAGGTTCTATCATGTATGCCATGCTGTGTACTAGACCGGATGTGTCCAATGCTCTTAGTTTGACGAGCAGATACCAAAGTGATCCAGGTGTGGAACACTGGACAGCCGTAAAGAACATCCTAAAGTATTTAAATAGGACTAAAGAAATGTTCTTGGTCTATGGAGGTGACGAGGAGCTCGTCGTAAAAGGTTACGTCGACGCTAGCTTCGACACCGACCCGGATGATTCTAAATCTCAGACAGGATACGTTTATATTTTGAATGGTGGAGCTGTGAGCTGGAGAAGCTGCAAGCAAAGCGTGATCGCGGGATCTACAACAGAAGCGGAATACATGGCTGCTTCAGAAGCATCGAGTGAAGGAGTTTGGATCAGAAACTTCATCACTGAGCTTGGTCTGGTTCCAAATGCCTTGGACCCACTGGAGATATTGTGCGACAACACTGGCACCATAGCACTGGCTAAGGAACCAAGATATCATCCAAAAACCAAGCACATCAACCGCCGTTTCCATATAATTCGAGATTATATAGCAGATGGAGATCTGAAGATTAGCAAAGTACATACAGATCTGAATGTCGCAGATCCGTTGACTAAACCTCTTCCACGAGCAAAACATGATCAGCACCTTAATGCCATGGGTGTTAGATTGTTGCCAGATGTAAACTAGATTATTGACTCTAGTGCAAGTGGGAGACTGTTGGAATTATGCCCTAGAGGCAATAATAAAGATGTTATTATTATAATTCTTGTTCATGATAATGTTTATATTCCATGCTAGAATTGTATTAAGCGGAAACTTTAATACTTGTGTGGTTTATGAACAACACCGTGTCCCTAGTACGCCTCTATGGACTAGCTCATTGATTAATGATGGTTAAGGTTTCCTAACCATAGACATGTGTTGTCAATTAATAATGAGATCATATCATTAGGAGAATGATATGATGGACAGACCCAAATAAAGCAGAGCAATTAGATCGTGTCATCGTGTTCATCTTTGCGAAGCTTTTTCTATGTCATGTATTGTATTCCTTAGACCATGAGATAATACAACTCCCTAGTATCGGAAGAAAGCTTTGAAGTCATCAGACGTCATCCTATGTGAGGGTGATAATAAAGGTGTCTCTCAGGTGATCGGAAAGTACTTGTTGGGTTGTATGTATCGAGATGGAATTTGTCCCTCCCAAGTCGGAGAGATATACTTCAGGCCCACTCGGTAATCGATATCAACACCGCTTGCAAGCATGTGGTTAAGGAGTTAATCACAAAAATGATATCGGATTACGGAACGAGTAAAGTACTTGCTGTGAACGAGATTGAACTAGGTATGGCGATACCGACGATCAAATCTCGGGCGAGTAAAATATCGTGTGACGAAGGGAATACATATACGGGATTAATTGAATCCTGACATCGTGGTTCATTCGATATGATCATCGATGAATATGTGGGAGTCAATATGGGTTTCCAGATCCCGCTGTTGATTATTGATAGAAGATCATGTCTACATATTCTCGAACCCGTAGGGTCACACACTTAACGTGTATCGATGCTAGGATAGAATGGATAATTGGTTTATGAGTTTTAGTTCAGAGTCTCGGATGAGATCCAGGACGTCACGAGAGGTTCCGGAATGGTCCGGAGAATAAGATTCATATAAAGGAAAGCAGTTTTTGGATTCCGGAAAGGTTTCGGAGTTTATCGGTATTGTACCGGAAGGTTCTAGAAGGTTCCGGAGTGGGACCAACGTGGGCCCACTTGACGGAGGCCTGCGTGGGCTTAAGGGGAAGTGCCCTGGCCGCCTTGGGCCAGGCACACAAGGCCCCTAAGGCCCAGCCGGCCAGCCCAAGGGGAAACCCTAAGGGAGTCTTCAAAGAAGGAAGGGGGGGAAACTTGCCCCCCACTCTTCCTACTCCAAGTCGGCGCCCTAGGGTTTGGGGAGAGGCCAAGCTGGCCGGCCACCCCTCTATATATAGGGGGGCAAGGGCGCAGCCCTCTCCACCCCCTAACCCAAAACCCTAGCCGCCAACTGCTGTCCTCCCTCTCTCTCTCTCTCTCGCGACTGCGCGTAGGCGAAGCCCTGCCGCAGAAACTCTCCACCATAAGCACCACGCCGTCGTGCTGCTGATCCAATCTATCTCTCCACCATACTTGCTGGACCAAGGAAGGAGGAGACGTCGCTGCACCGCACGTGTGCAACTCTCGGAGGCGCCGCCACTTGCGGCGTAGGATCGGATCGGATCGCGAGGAGGAGACGGCGAGTACGACTACGTCAACCACGTTCTCTTGAACGTTTCCGCTGTGCGAATCTTCAAGGGTATGAAGATCTCATCTACCTCTCTCGTTGATTACATCTCCTAGATTAGATCTTGGCTTTCTTGTTCGTTGCGTAAGAATTTTTTTGATTTACTATGCTACGAAACCCTTCACCTATAAGGGCAAAGGATATCACAAAAGTAACAGTAGAGGAAAAAGCAAAAGAAAGTAAGTCGAGAGGAAACTTACATCGCAACATCTCACAGGCGGATTCGACGATACCAAGAATAAAAGAATTGCATTCTTCGTGATGCAAAATCTTTGCCGTCAAGCTGGACACTTCATCACCAAGAGTCGATACCTGCTTCGTCAGGGCAAAAGCTTTGCTAGCTTTATCAAGCGCCATCTGAGCTTGGCGTTTGGCTGAAGTCAAGCGAACCTCAAGGTTAGAAATCCTCGAAGAATATTCTGCGCACTGATCGCATCGACTAGGAGGCAACGGATTCCTCGAATTCAACGTATTGGCAGAAAAAGGAGCAGGCCCGCAAGTCAGAAGGTCATCGACATGCATCAACTGAAAGCGAAAGAAAAGGAAGAAGAAACATTTCAGAAAGGCAGCACATGACTTTATAAGAAATATATATTTACATGAGATCACAACCCTATGACTAAAGTTCTCGGGTTGCACGCAACTAAAAGTCTTTACATTCAAAAAGGAGAAACTCGAAAATACAAAAGAGCCGAGTCTACACCACCTCAGCATTTTGCTCCGTGGCAGAAGAGGGCACGGCAGATTCTTCGCCAGAAGTCAATGGCGGCACTGGATCTTCCACTGCTGGAGGAGGTGCAGCAGATGCCGCAGAGGACGCCGAAGGGGACATAAGTGTCACCAATGCAGGCGCCAACTTCTTCGCCTTCTCGAAAAAAGTCTTCATCTCGTCGCGGGTGCGGCCATGGGGAGTGCTCACCCTCTCCCAGTCGAAATCCGTACCATGCGCAAGGGACAATGCGATAGCACCCTCGGTGCCACGCTTAATAGAAAGCCCTTTCAGCTGGAGGGTGGGGTCTTCAGTGACTTGGCAAGATTACTCAGGTCATCCTTCGGGACTGCTGCCCTTTTCTTCGGCCACAACCCGACAAAGAGTCGTGAAAGAACGTGGTTAACTAACTCGAAAGTTTCCTGGATAGATATCCAGTTTTCCTCGAGTAGGTTAACCGCAGTCATCAGAGGGTCATCATCCGGTTGTAGGGCCGATGGAGATACCCCAGTAAATCCTACACGACACAAAGAAGGTAGAAAAGAAAAGAAGGAGGAAGATGTCAGCACGTACAACAGTGCAACAGAAGTCGAAAATAGGAAACAAGGTGAAACACTTACTTTTAGCAGCAGTGGACATTGTGTGGAGACGCTCCGCCACGGCTTGCTCTCGCTGGGCATGATCCTTGTTGGCATCAGCTAAAGCTTTTTCAGCTTTCTTCGCCTTACCAAGCGCAGATTTCTGCGACTTCTCAGCGTTTGCCTTGGCAGTGGCCGCAGCATCATAAGCTTTCTGAGAAGCACGGAGCTCCGCCTCCAGTGACGCAATCCGGGCATTGGCTGTTGCTAGAGCAGCTACATTGGAAGAAGAAAGGAAGTCAGAAAAAATAGCACAAGATATGCAAGGAGGAAAAACCATGAATGGATGTCGAACATACCTTCGGAAGTTTTCGCAACCTTTAGGTACTCAGCGCATTCAGTACCCAAGGCGACAAATCTCTTCAATAAAGCCTGAGAAGAAAACGAAAAAGAGTGGGAAAGAAGTGCGAGTATATGCAAGGGAGATAAGTCAGGGGAAATTACTCACATCATGGGGGGAAGCCGAGGATTCATGGGCTTCTAGAGAAACTTTGGGTTCTTTCGCCTTCTTCACACGCTTGGGGTTTCGGGGCACAGGAACCTTCTTTACAGAAGCCCTGGTAACCCTAGGCGCAACTACTTGAGCCGGGGGCTCATCGTCAACAGCAGGATCTCTTGAAGGAATAGCTATGGCAGCTTTTGACAGCTCTTCGTCATCTCTGCACGAAGCAAAAAATTTATGAGTCACGTGACGGAAGCAAGGCAAGAAAAGATGCAATTGAGGAACTTGAGTAAGAATACTTACGACGCCAGGAGGTCGAAGAGATCCATATCTTCTGTCAATACAGGAGATTTCTCCGCAGCTGCTTGCTGCAAAGAGGAACTCGAAGAAGCAAATTCGTCGACTCGTTTCCTTTTCTTGTCCAAGCCAGTGTCTTCAGGCTGCACAGGAGGAAGCGATGTCGACGAACTAGTATCCTCTTCTGATTCTTCGGCGTCATCTCTGTCCTGATTGTCATCAGCCTCGGGGGCTTCAGATACAGACTTGGCCAGATCAGCCGGAAGGGGCCCTGCCTCTGGAAGAGGGGGGTGTGAAAGGAGAAATTAGTGTTCCTGCACATGAATGTGTTGTTAGAATAAGTAAGGAAAAAGAAAATATAGTTTGAGAAACACGAAAATCGACAACAAGAAGAAAGGAAGTAAGCAGATATATACCTCAGGAAGAGGGTGTACGGAGTCAAAGAAATCAGCAGTCAAATCAGCAACTGCATGATCCTTGGTGAGCTTGGTGAGATTCCTGACCCGCTTGTCGACATCTTCTTTCGATATCAGATCTACAGAGACACGGGTAGGATCTTCCAAGCCGGAGTAACTCCAAAGTTTGGTAAGACGGTGTTGTAGGGGTTGAACTCGACGTTGAATGAAAAACTCCATGAGTTGAATACCCGATAAAGTGCCTCCTTGACCTCCTTTTAAAGCTTTGATGCGAGAAAGAAGAGGAAGAATTTGTTCGACTTCCGCATCTGAGGGGAGCATATCCCATGATGCCAATTTCTTTACCTCCTGGGAAGCGTCAAAAGGAGGTAGGCCGTATTCATCTTCAGGAGAGGATTTGCGGTCCTTGATATAGAACCACTTGGTCCTCCACCCATGGACAGATGTGGCCATAGAAAATTCAAAGTATTGTGCTTCAGGGCGCACAAAAACGATGGCTCCACCCAGTTCGGGTTTCCTAGCCAAAGCAACGTTGGGGCGGAGCCGAAAGATTGATCTCCAGAGAAGAAAGTGGGGCTCAATGCCCAAGAATGACTCGCAAAGAGTCACGAAACACGCAATGTGCAGAAGAGAGTTAGGTGTGAGCTGGTGAAGCTGCACACCGTAAATAAAGAGAAGCCCACGAAGGAATTAGTGGGCAGGAAGAGAAAGAACACGGAGGAGGAAGGCGAGGAACATTACCCGATAACCACTCGGGGGCTTCGGGATCCGCTCTGTGCTTGGAAACTTGATCGAATCTTCGGCGGAGATGAGGCCGTCCGTCCGGGCCTTCTCCACCTCCTTCTCCGAGATGGCAGAGGTCACCCAGCTGGTCGCAGCGTTTGATTTTCCCTTGGCCATGGCGTTCTTGCTTGCTAGGTGCTTCACGCGCATCTATCAGATCTATGCCTGGGGGCTATGCACGAAAGGAGAAGGAAGCACGAGCAACAATGGCGGCGGTGGCGGAGAGAAAGAGCTGGTAAACAGTAAAACTCCCCACGATCCCCTTTATATATCCTCTGGGAGAAGGATCGTGGGCTGAGACGTGGCGCAAAGATAGGAAACGGTAAGCCCACTAACGGTCAAAAGTTAAGAAATTTACCATATTGCCCATGCAACGGTTCGCAAGGGTACAGAGTGACGTACTCATTGATGTCATAAAAGAAGATAATATAAGAAAGAGAAAAAAGATGGCGCCGACAAGTGCAAAATAGGTGCACAAGACTGTATACGAAGGAGTTTCGATTATAGCCATGGGGGCTACTATTTTCAAGAATGGTAAAAACAACTTCTCTCTGAAGTGGTAGATTAGTATTCGACGACAATATGTCCTTAAAGTATCTCGAGGTGAAGTATGATGGACTACACTACATTTTGAGCCTATACTAAAAAAAAGCCTTTTTCGACTATAGCCTCGGGGGCTACTCCCATCGGGAGCGCTGAGCGCGCACCCGACGATATTTTTTGGCAAAGCATTATAATTGGAGAAGTGCAGGAGTGTTACTCCCATCGGGAGCGAGTTTTATGGTTGAAGAAACCCGAATATTTTCAGTCAAAATTTGACTGCGACATGAGATTCTCGAGTTGCGTTATCGCAACACAACTCGAATGCCGTGACTTGTCACGAAGGTAAGACCCCAGGATCCGTCCTGTGTGGCCTGGTATACGCACATGGATGCGCTCTGCTGGTATGTATCCGTGTCTACGGCACGAAGAAAATCCTGGTGGATGCACTGGGTACCTTGAGAACCACTGGGATTCATTCTTTGTAAGTCCTAAATGCGGCAAAAGAGTGGGTTTGACCGGTATCCCGAATTCAAGTCCAAGGGGATTGAATTTGAAGTAGGTGACAAGTATCTGTTCCGGCAGTTAACTGACCTCTTGATCCATCAGAGTTGTCAGGCTTGTTCATCAAGACCCCTTGCGAGCAAATTATCATGAATATAAGTCGAAAGACCAAGTCGAAGATTTGAAGATAAGAAGTCGAAGAATTGATCAAGTCGAAGATTAAAAGATTAGAGATTCAACCCGAATCTACAATTCTGATAGAATCTCAGGGGCTACTGACAAGGGTATAGTTAATAGAGCCCGTTAGCTGAGTACCCCTGAGGCCTGTTAAGCTAGGCCCGATTGTAATGATAGTCGAATACGAGTTCCTACCGTATGTCGATATTGTAATATGTATCAGACCCTACCTGATCCTCGAGACCTGGCCATCTATATATAGGGGCCAGGAGGGGACGGTGTGGGCCAGATTGAAAGCAAGCCAGGTTGAACACCCAAGTTTACTTTCGACACACACCTATTTCGACTAACTTTACCTTCGAGTTCATCCGACGCCCTATCTCTCAGATCCTAAGTCCTTCATCTAGGACATTTTTCGAGTTAACCCCTCGTCAATAAGCTATAGTAGTTTCATCATGAAAGATGTCATGATAGGACGAATGAAAAGGTATCGGCTAAATTGTTTTGCTATACCAAAAGAATACTAAAGAATGGAATCTGGAAGAATACTAATCATATGATGATGCGATCCACTTCAAAGTGCAAAATCCAAGGCTATTAGTATTTGACTAAAAATCCTTTGGACTATGTGTCAAATGATTGACGCCACTATTGATGTCGATAGATTCTTCTAAAAAGAGAGGAAATGCTAAATAGGATCTGCAAAATTATTTGGTAGAAAAAGGAAAAGACTGGAATTGTCCAGCTCAGGTATATAAATGATATATATGTTATAGATGAATTCTTTTGCTCGTTAACAATGTAATTCTTGGGTATTCGATACTGATTTGTTGGTATGAAATGTCATACAAAGCAACACAATACAAGAAGTACAATGGCCTAAGTAACTAGTAAAAGAATATGGTAATGATGCATGTCGAGATACAAATAAAAGTGTTATTGTGCTTCTCGTCGGCATAAAACCTAGCCTTCTAGATATGTTAAGAACTTAATAATTGTTATTTTGTTCTAGTATTATGAGAGCAATGGTTATTCAAATTATTACCGTCTTCCATAATCGATGGATAGATTATTATTATCTTGTTGGTGAAATAGACATTTATAACACTAATGCTAAAGGTCGCAAGACAAAACAAATTTCACTTATATGTGACACCGCCGTTTAAGTCATATTGGAAAGAAAACATGAAAGAAATTCTATATTGATAGATTTTCGAGTCATTTGATTTTGAATTGATTGACGCTTGTGAGACTTTTCCTAAAGATGATTAAACTCCGTTCGTGGGCCATAGAAAGAACAAGCGACTAACTACATGGAGATCGTACATGTTGATGTATGTAGTTCATGTATAAAGTCGAGCGTGGTGTATTTTCTATTTCATCAATGACTCGAATAGATGTACGGTATATCTACTTGATGAGATAGAAGTATGAAATTGTTCAATTTATGAAGTGAAAATTGTTGTAACAAGAATATTCAAGTTGTATGATTAGATCATAAAGAAGAATATTTGAGTTACAAGTTTAGCAAACATCTAAGAGTTAGAGGAATTGTTTCACAAACTTGCATCATGATAAACACCATAGGAGTATGGAGTTTTCGATGGATGTAATCAAACCTTGTTTGACATGGTTAGATCAATGATGAAATAAACTACCAATATAATTTGTGGATTATGCTTTAGAGACTACCGTTTTTCACTGAATAGAGTGCCATCATAATCTGCCGAAATGACACCATACAAGTTATAGTTGTCTTTTCTTGAATTTTGGTATGCAAGGCATCTGTGTAAAATGTTTACAACCAAAATCGGATTAGTAAGTCTTTGTAGGTTATCCCAAAGAATGTCGATGGGTATTCCTTCTATTATGAACCCAAACACATAGTGATTGTCACTAAAAGAAGTGAATTTCTTATGAAGGAGTTTCTCGCGAAAGGTTTAAGTGGGAGGAAGATAGAACTTGATGAAGTTGTTGAATCTGAGCAAGATGATCAGAGTAGCGCAGCACCAGAAAATGTTCTGGAAGCGGCAACTACATTCATAACTCACGCGTCTACAATATGTTGTAGTCACGACATCGAAGTTCCTATTTAACCAAGTTGGTCGTAATCAAATAGTAAGATTTGAGGACGAGATATTATTAGATAATAGTAACCAACAATATACAAAGAAGCGATGATGGGCCCTGACTTCGTCATATGAATTATTCTAGCAACAATTACATATTGAGATATGATAGTTGAATAAACGAAACAACGTTCCTCTACCGGAATGCACACCAAGGACGTGTAACTGACACGACCCAATGGGTTTTGTTGATTCAAAGGTTGCTAGATATGTATGCAAACTTCTATGGTAGAAGTAAGCATAGCGAAGTTGGAATCTTCAATGATGAAAATGTTAAAGTGTTAATTTCATCAAGATATTTGAAGATGCTTGTATTTACAAGAAAGTAAGTGGGAGCGCTAAGACATATTTCTAATGCTTTATGTAGTTAACATATCGTTCATTGGAAATTATGTGTTTTTCTTGATATTGTTAAGTTTTCATTAAAATTAGTTTTTGATGAAAGACTTAGGTAAAACCAGAATATTAAGCATCAATGTCTATGCAGATAGATTGAGGCACTAATATAGTTTTGCCAGAGTACATAGATGAAATATTGAATTTGTTCAATATGGAAACAATAAGAACGGTTCTTGTTGCATGGAAGAGGTTGGAGCAAGAATCAATTGTTTTGACACTTGATGAGTGAAACCACAAGAATGATTTTATCAATTTTGTATACCATGATATGTAGATCCAGATGTGTCCAATGCTCTAAAGGTTATAGCATTCATATGATGATCGTTGGACAATAGTAAAGATATTCTTATGCACTTTCGAAGAAGTAACAATATGTTCTGTATGCAGAAGTGACAAATGGTTCATTGCAATGAGTTACATTGGCTTTGTCACACATACAAGTAAAATTTTATCTCAATTTTAAGCCATTTGTTTTGAGTTAGAAGGTGGCATAATAAGATGGAAGAAAGTTCCATGATGACTTGGATGAGTTCCAATGTTAATATTGTGGCGGACACTGCAACGAGGGCTAAGTATATAATCGCTTTAGAAGCGGCATAAAAGATGCAAAGTAGATAGTGATAATCCAACTTATTTGTGGCACTGTCGTCCAGGTCATATTGGCATAAAACACATAAAGAAACTCCATTCCGATGGACTTTTGGAGTCTCTTGATTTTGAATCATTTGACACGTGCAAGCCATGCCTCATGGGCAAGATGATCAAAAACCCGTTCTCCAGAATAATGGAGCGAGCAATGAACTTATTGGAAATCATACATACCGATGTGTGCGGACCAATGAGTATTTCGACGCACGGTGGATATCGCTATTTTTCTAAGTGTGCTAGTACTATGTAGTCCTATTGTATGACAATAGTGACAACATAGTCTCGGCCAAGAAACAAAGGTCTCACCAGAAGACCAAGTTTATACGATGCTATCTCATACAAGATGAGTAATGCGTGCTGACGCAAAAGAATATGCAAATACAAACGGACCTGAAAGTGTCAGACCCGTAGATAAGGTTTACCACGTGCAACGCGTATGAATAACACCGGAGTGCCATAGGTGTTAAAGGCGCAAGTATTAACTAGATTATTGACTCTAGTGCAAGTAGGAGTGTGAAGGAAATATGCCCTAGAGGCAATAATAATATTGTTATTATCATATTTCATGTTCATGATAATGTTTATACTCCATGCTATAATTGTATTAAGCGGAAACATTAATACTTGTGTGGTTTATGAATAACACCGTGTCCCTAGTACGCCTCTACTAGACTAGCTCATTGATTAATGATGGTTAAGGTTTCCTAACCATAGATATGAGTTGTCAATTAATAATGAGATCATGTCATTAGGAGAATGATGTGATGGACAGACCCAAATAAAGCAGAGCAATTAGATCGTGTCATCGTGTTCATCTTTGCGAAGCTTTTTCCTATGTCAAGTATTGTATTCCTTAGACCATGAGATAATACAACTCCCTGGTATCGGAAGAAAGCTTTGAGGTCATCAAACGTCATCCTATGTGAGGGTGATCATAAAGGTGTCTCTCAGGTGATCGGAAAGTACTTGTTGGGTTGTATGTATCGAGATGGAATTTGTCCCTCCCGAGTCGGAGAAATATACTTCGGTCCCACTCGGTAATCGATATCAATACCGCTTGCAAGCATGTGGTTAAGGAGTTAATCACGAAGTGATATCGGATTACGGAACGAGTAAAGTACTTGCTGTGAACGAGATTGAACTAGGTATGGTGATACCGACGAGCGAATCTCGGGCAAGTAAAATATCGCGTGATGAAGGGAATACATATACGGGATTAATTGAATCCTGGCATCGTGGTTCATCTGATATGATCATCGATGAATATGTGGGAGTCAATATGGGTTTCCAGATCCCGCTGTTGATTATTGATAGAAGATCCAGATCGATGAATATGTGGGAGTCAATATGTAGGGTCACACACTTAACGTGCATCGACGCTAGGATAGAATGGATAATTGGTTTATGAGTTTTTGGTCGGAGTCTGGGATGAGATCCAGGACATCACGAGAGGTTCCGGAATGGTCCGGAGAATAAGATTCATATAAAGGAAAGCAGTTTTTGGATTCCGGAATCGTTTCGGAGTTTATCGGTATTGTACCAGAAGGTTCTAGAAGGTTCCGGAGTAGAACCAACATGGGCCCACCTGTCAGAGGCCTATGTGGGCCTAAGGGGAAGTGTCCTGGCCACTTTGGGCTAGGCGCACAAGGCCCCTAAGGCCCAGCCGGCCAGCCCTTAGGGGAAACCCTAAGGGAACCTTCCAGAAGGAGGGGGGGAAACTTGCCCCCCACTCTTCCCCCTTGGGCCGCCGCCCTAGGGCTTGGAGGAGGGGCCAAGGCAGCCGGCCAGCCCCCCATATAAGGAGGGGCTGGGGCGCAGCCTCCTCTTACTCCAACCCTAGCCGCCGGCCAATTGCTGCCCCTCCACCTCTCTCTCTCTCTCTCTCGCGACTGTGCGTAGGCGAAGCCCTGCCGCAGAAACTCTCCACCATAAGCACCAAGCCATCGTGCTGCAGATCCAATCTATCTCTCCACCATACTTGCTGGACCAAGGAAGGAGAAGACGTCGCTGCACCGTACGTGTGCATCTCTCGGAGGCGCCGCCACTTGCGGCGTAGGATCGGATCGGATCGCGGGGAGGAGACGGCTAGTACGACTACATCATCCACGTTCTGTTGAACGTTTCCGCTGTGCGATTTCTTCAAGGGTATGAAGATCTCATCTACCTCTCTCATTGATTACATCTCCTAGATTAGATCTTGGCTTTCTTGTTCGCATCCGTAGGAAAATTTTGATTTACTATGCTGCGAAACCCTTCAGAAGATGCAACCAACAGACAGAGAAACACCTGCAGCAAGAACACTGCAAGGTCACACATAACACAATCGAAGGATGCGGGGGAAGAGGCTCACCTTGGGTCCTAGGACGACGATGGCTCCATCGTGAATGGCTTGGTAGAGCTTTGAACCCAGTTCTGCTTCCGCTGCTGCACGTGATGAAGTGGGGTGGGACTCAAACATCGGGAATAGACAGCAAAGAGGAGGTGGATGGGAAGAGGCAGAGGACACCTGCTAGAGGTCGGAGCAGACGGTGGGATTCATGGTGGCAGAGCGGGAGGGGACTCGGGCTGCCGCTTCCTAGCCCGCCGTCGAGGGGCTGCCGTCGCTGCCTCGCTCCGGGAAGGACGCCCGCAGCGGGAGCAGCGCCGACCGCCGGTGAAGGCTGCCGCACTGCGCCAGCCACCGCGCCGCCGGTCTCCCCAGCCGCTCGCGCCGCTGGCTTCCTTCAGGCCGCCGCCGTGCTCCGTGCCGCCGCTGGGGGCCGCCATCGCCGGGCCGCCGCCTCCTCCTCCTCCTCCTCCTCGCGCCGCCCGTTGCCAGAGGCCGCCGCCGCCGCTCCGACCGCCCGCGTGGCCGCCGGGGGCCGCCGTCGCTGCCTCGCGCCAGGCCACCGCCGGGGGCTGCCGCGCCGGGCCGCCGTCTCCTCCTCCTTGCGCGTCGCCCGCGCCACCCGCCTGCGTGCCGCCCGCAGCAGCTCCTCCCGCTCACCGATGGCCTGGTGGCGGCTAGGGTTTGGAGGAGAGATATGAAGGGGATTGGGGGAGAGAGATACGGGAAGGGATTGGGGGAGGCGGCTGAGGCAAGTGGGCGTCGGGTCGGGACCGTGTCCATCCTGTGTCGACCGAGGCAGTGAAGGTCCACCCCACTGACAGAGTGGACCAGAAAGACGTGGGGCCCGCTTGCAGTGACAGGTCGGAAAAAATGCGCTGTTCACTATCCACAGTGCATGCAAGTGGGCAGCGACATGGCAGAGCAAGTGGGAGCCGGTTTCCCCTCTGACCAGTGGTCCCCATGACAACGTGGCCCATAGTCAGGGACTCTCCGGGTAGGACTATTGGTATAAAAAATAAAGGCGCGGTGAATAGTAAAACTGGATGGACGGCTGAGATCTCTTTGGACATGCAATCCGACGACCCAAAATGGCAGATCGCTGTGAAAGCCTCAATGGGAGGCACCAATTATACCTTTAGATATAAGGCTAGCATGAACATGCATCATACATAGTACGATAATTAGCATAATCAGTTGTATAAGACGATAAGTAACATGAAATAGGGTGCGCTAGAGGATCCGTGCCAAAGTACTGGTGCTGGAGCGCCATTACCTCGGGATCCTCGTGGAGCGCTCGGACAAGGGGTCATCCTTCTCAAGGCAACTAAGCGCCAGCTGCCTTGCTGCGTGTTTGTGCTCCTGCTCATCGGTCCTCGTGGCAAACCTTATACCCTCGAGCGTTAACTGATGCGCGATGTCTCAATCCACCTCAAAGTTGATGCTTCCCTCCCCCTATAGTGTTGGACCGCTATGCAGCTATAGGCGTGCGCTGCCTCCTCTGGGATCCTAAATATGCCCAGCTAATACTTAACCTTATCAAATGTGATCTGAGACCCTCACCTCGGGATCTTCGTGGGCTTGCTATGAACGTCACGACGTGTCAGCTTTGACATGATACTAGGTAGCTAATTGAAATAATTAATACATGTGTCAACTATATGAATATGTAAGAGCGTTAATATAATTTTTATCTAGCATGATACTCGGAAGACAAGTAATATAGATGTATCTAGACAAATTCTAGTATCTAGATACAAGTAATAGTTGTCAAAGGGAGTAACATTTATATTTAACATTTTTTATCTAGCAGTTTGTCTATCATTTTTATCTAACATTTACTTGTAATATTTTTTATCTATAATTTTCTAACATTTCTATCTAAAACTTAGCTAGAACTGTTTTTATCCACAATTTTGTAACAGTTATCTAGAATCAAATCTTACTAACAATCTCTACTAATAATATTGCTAGAGGTATGGTCCGTGGCGGTCGCAAAATACGTTTCCGTTCATCAAAAGTACGCTTTGAATACACCCTCCACCCTCCGTCCGTCCGCGTCCCGTACATCACCACGGAGTCCACCGGCCGCTACTAATAATATTGCTAGAGGTATGGTCCGTGGCGGTCGCAAAATACGTTTTCGTTCACCAAAAGTACGCTTTGAATACACCCTCCACCCTCCGTCCGTCCGCGTCCCGTACATCACCACGGAGTCCACCGGCCGCCGCTGTAATTCGTTTTCGTCCCGGATCACAGGTAGCCGCGGCGACCCGAACCACGCGCCGTTGCCACCAGGAACCTCTCGGAGCCCCTGCCACAGCCTCGACGAGATCCAATGCGAGGTGCTATCGGGCTGGCCTGATTCTTCCGTCGTTGGCCTGAGCTGAAAACGTAGGAACAAACGAAGCCACCGTGACCCGCAGTCCCTTATTCTCTCTCAGGATGTAAATGGACAATTTGCTGGACGTTGCTTCAGCCACATAAAAAATCACGGGACTTCGTGACATCCACAAATTACTTCGGTGGGATTATGCGGTTCCGCGGCTGCCGCTGCTGTAGGCTGACACCACACTCTGTTCCGCTTCATGGTGCTAGCTCCATGAGTAGTAGGTCTCCGAGCATCTTCCCTCGTGAAATCCCACAGTACGCAGCTCGTCGACGACAACGAACGACAGGCTGGCTACGCTCTCTATGTGGAAGAAGTCGTCTCTAGCAATGGCAAGGCCACCAACGACGGGCGGGATTCAGACTAGAGAGCAGAAATTGGCCAGCGCCTCTTCACGGTCGCCGTCAGCATGTCGATCTGCCGGCCCCTGGTCCAGAGATCCCGCGCTGCTACAACAACATCCTCAATCAGCACCATCGGAACCATCAGATCGTTCCGAGATAAGACACAATTTCTGCTCGTCTCTATGCCCATGGCGGATTTGAAGACATCAGCTGCCACCAGATCCCCACAGGCCTGAGCTCACTTCCCCGAGTGGTAGGTCATGCAAGACGCCGAGGTTGCCACCGGCCGACGTGCAGACGCGGGCCCAGCGGACGGCCACGGTGACGGACAAGACGGCGCAGAGAGCCGAGGTGTGCGGGCGAGACGCGGGGTGGAGGAGGCAACGCTAGAGCAGCGCTGGTCGGCCGGAGGTGCGTGCGAGAAAGACGACTGCGGTGATGAGGTCTGCAGCCGGCGATGGTGGAATTTCTGGATTTACCACATACGCCACATAAATTATATGGTAGTCCACAGGCGCCATTTAGGCTAATTCTGGCGGGCGGCGTATGCTGGTCCACTGGACGCCGCTGCCACTTTCATCCTGAATCCTCTCCCGGTTCCCCGACATGCCGAGCCTGCCTTTCAACAATGTTTGCTTTTCTCTCACTTGACTTTCAAACACCTGTATCTTTACGCCATTGTCAAATTAGAGGTCATTTGTTGGTTGTTGAGTCTCATTTTACTTGAGGTTTGCCATTAATAGGGGTGAGAGGGGGAAGCAGGTGGGAAGGAGACATAAACCTTAGCTTGCGATGCTGCTGGACAGAGTCTAGGTCAACAATACCACTATGCCACCCACGAGGCGAGCTCACCGTGTCGCGCCTTGACCAAGTAGGTGGTTACTGTCCTCCGGGAGCTATGCGGAGCATTGTCCCGACCTTGTGCGAAACATCCGTAGAGAGTGTTGCAAAGAAGCTTCACGTAGTGTTGGGTCAGCCGAATGGACTTGGTGAAGAGCTCCACCTATGTCTAGGTATCTATTGGCGGGCACACGTGTACTGAGTAGCCTTGCTGAAGAGATGGCCAAAGGAGTTAGTGGTGGTACACGTGTTTTAAAGAATTTATAATATCTATAAAGTTGATCCCCACTATATTCATTTAATGTTTGCAAGCTCCACATGCAGCATATCCACATCACCTCAATTTCTGTGAGCCGTTTGATTTAATTCAAGTGTCTATCAGAACATTGCAGGTCACCCATGTGAACCGTTTGATGTAAGTCATGTGTTGTGCGATAGAGGTGTAGTGGACAAACATTGATAATTATGATTTTATTCAGTGTCAACTCAATAAAACAATTGGTGATCCTTCGGCCTCATGCATGCTTGGCAATTAATTCTTGAACGAGGACAATCATAATTTTTATTGGCAACGTTGTGTGCCTTCTGCGTCCCCTCACTTCACATCCCCTATGACCCTTTATATTTCCTCTCTACTATGTCACAATCGCAGTACATAGCATCCCCATCTCTCGCTGGTGATGTACTCCTGGCGCTGAGTGATTCATGAGAGCAGAAGATGCACACGACACCTTCCTTCCGAGCTATGCCATGGGAAGCTCGCCCTGCATAGCGAGGCTGGCCCTTATGATCATCTGATGAGAGTAAGGTCGATCTGATCCTCCGTTCCATATTTATTCACTTCCGTTTTCCGCATGTGAATATAATTATGTATCAGATTTAGATGCTTTCAGTTCAGCCAAGAAATATAATAGTAGGAGAAATCCTAATCTTATTAACGTATATTGCTCCTAACCCAGCCTGGCGAGGCGAGATGCTTGCATATTTTTCTTTGCAATTTTTCTCCCATATAATTCCCATGTGAACATAAGGGCACTGCTATTTGATGCAGGTGATAAGGCAGAGAAGCTACACGAAGGTCATGGTCGACAAGCTACATGAAGTTCCTCTATGGAGTGCTACCTTAATTTGTGTTGCTTCGCGTTGTGTATCTCTTCAGATATAGGAATATATTTCTAGAGACTTGATGATTCTGCACTTTTGCACTACTGGATGGTAGGAGGCACAGTCCCTACTGGTAAGGTTCAGGTGTCGCCTCTAAAATGTTTTCATGTAGGAGTGAATATTTACGTTGTGTTCACAGTTAATTCTTTTACGACAATGTTTACTGACAGGTGATTTCCCTTATTTGTTCTTTGGTCGAGAAATAAAAAAACACCACCTCAACTTTATTTATGCTCACATGTTGATTCTGCATTAATATTCCTCATTGATTTTTTAGGAAAACTTACACATACATGATGGCTGTATATTTAATTCAGTGGCTTCTTTTTCTGCAACATTTGAGCTTAACAAGTTTTGAATCCTAGATCACTGGCATCAAGCAAGAAGTGTGGCCTAAGTCACCCAAAATTTTATTATTCAATAGTATATCTTAAATCAGCACATATTACGATTTAGAAAGTTTTAGCTATAAAATTCCGCGGCAACGCGCGGGGTATCACCTAGTTATCTCAAATCTATCTAACATTTTAATCTAGCAATTTTTATCTAAAATCAGTCTATCAATTAGCTAGCTATTTGTCTAACATTTTTATCTAAAATCTATCTAACAATTTATATGTAATCTCTAAACCAAAAAAGGGACGTCGCGACACTCACATTCTACCCCGCCGAGCGGAGCGGAGCAGGTTCGTCGGCCAGGGTCTTGGGCATAGTGGTACGGCGGCTAGATTCGGCGACGGTTGATGGCGGCGTAGTGCGATGCGTTGGGACAGAGAGGGAGGGGGGGGAGTAGAGGCGGCGGAGAGTGGCACGCTCGCGGCGGCTCGGGTACGATGGTGCAGGGCGGCAGCTCAGGTGCGGAGGAGCGATGCGGGCGCGAGGAGATAGATGAGCGGTTGCGAGCGAGTGAGAAAAAATATAAGAGTGGGCGCATGGCGGTCAGAAGTGGGTCGTATCCTACTTGGTGCTGACGTTTTCTAATGCCGAGTGGTCCCACTTAGTGGCGGTGTTCGGTATATTCAAACGTCACCGCTGTGTTTTACTAGTGGTCTTCGGTAATTTACAAGCGCTAATATGTTTTTTTTTGCGGGGACAAGCGCTAATATGTTGCCTGTTATATGTGGTGTCTCGAAATTGCGGAGAGCCACTAATACAATTACTACTACAGTATATTTTTTTCTACTAACGTAGGGTAGGCAATACCAAGGTTTTTACCTTGAGACCATTCTAGAAAGGAGGATAATCCCACGCAACAATGAACCTATTGTCCAATGGCTGATCAAATGGGTGAATCTGCTCATGGCTACATCCACCTGGGAAGATGCTTATTTCATCCGAGAAGTCTTTCCAAGATTCATAGCCAGTTTTTATGCAGATGATGCAACCTTATTTGTCAATCTGGCCAGGGAGGACATTACTGCGGTTCAGCGTTACAATTTTTTAGCAATGCTTCTAGCGTGCGCACGAACATTGACAAATGTGTGGCCTATTCTGTGGCCTGTGATGGAACCGATCTCACCACTGTCCTGCATGATTTTGGTGGTGCGCCAGGAACGTTCCCTTGCTTATACCTGTGTCTTCCTCTTGGGTTCAGGAAACCAAAGAAGGTGGAAGTGCAGCCGCTAGTGGACAGGGTAGTGGGGAGGGTGAAGGGGTGGAAAGGAAACTTCCTAAACCACAAGGGCAGACTCTCTGATCAACAACGTCTTAACTGCAACGACAACATATATTCTAACTGTGTTCCCCCTGAGCCTTGGATGGTTAAAAATTTCAACACTCTGAGATGCAATTTCCTCTGGGCTCCTGAATATGATCATGTGTCAGGAGGGAAATTCCTAGTGAGCTGGAGGAAAATCTATGTACCAATATGTTATGGGGGAGTGGGAATCAAAGACATGTGTGAGTCGTGCTTTGCGGCTACGCTGGGAATGGTTTTGTTGGACTGATCAGGGTAGACCATGGGTGGGCATGGAAACCCCCTGTGATCCACGGATAAATGTTTGTTTGCTGCTTGCACAAGAATCACAATCGGTAATGGAGAAACTGTGAAGTTTTGGACTGGCAATTGGATCACTGGGACGTCTCCTGAGCAAATTGACCCCCAATGCTTTCCCCCTAGCCTCAAGGAAACAATTGGCAGGCTCTCTGATGGCCGGTGGATGCGAGGGCTACAAAACATTCATACTGAAGAGCAGCTTGAGCAGTTTGTATCCCTTTAATTTGCAGGCAGAGTCATGAGACATGATAACGTGGACCCTGACTGTTGATGGCCAATACTCCTCTAAATCTGCCTATCAAACACAATTTTACGGAAGAATCAAGCATCCCCAACTGGAACATGTCTGGTAGGCGAGGGCTGAAGGCAAGGTGCAAACCTTCCTCTGGCTTATGTTGTAGAACAGAAAATGGACGGTAGAGCGGCTTTGAGCAAGGGGCTGCTGCATGATGATCACTGTTGGCTCTACTATCAGCAGCCCGAGACAACACTGTTCAAATCCCTCAAGAAACAATCTAATTTGATGTGAATAGAATAGGATTTGAGAGAGAGGGGGGCTCACACTATACGATGAACTTCTGGACAGAGAAGTCGAGCCTCTTCTCGACTCTGTCTCCACTTCCCCTTATCTTATCTTCCTTTTACAGTTTTGTCCTCCTAACATTTACAATTTACACATCAGTACATGATTATACCAAATACAGTTTAGAGGCTATAAACTCAACACTCCCCCTCAAGATGGGGCAAACACATCATATAGCCCCATCTTGCTACATAAGCTAGAAAACACCTTTTCAGCTAGACCTTTGGTCAAAATATCTGCTAGTTGGTTCGAAGAACTCACATAAGGCATACATATTATTCCTTGGTCTAGTTTCTCTTTGATGAAGTGTAGGTCAATTTCTATGTGCTTTGTTCTACCATGTTGTACTGGGTTATGTGCTATATCTAGTGCAACCTTATTATCACAATACATCATCAGTGGTCCTGCCTGAAATAACCCCAACTCCATTAGTATGATTTTCAGCCACAAGACTTCACATTCTCCATGAGCCATAGCTCTGTATTCTGCTTCGGCGGTAGACCTTGCAACAACATTTTGTTTCTTACTACGCCAAGTAACTAAATTTCCTCCAAAAAATGTACAATATCCTGATGTAGACCTCCTGTCATCTAATGAACCATCCAAATCTGCATCGGTATAACATTCTATTTGTAGGTTGCCACATGACTTATACAATAAACCTCGACATGTACACCCTTTTAAATATCGAATGATTCGATTTATTGCATCCATATGGTGAGTTTTAGGATTATGCATAAACTGACTCACCACACTTACGACAAAAGCTATATCAAGACGAGTATATGATAAATAAATTAAGCGACCAACAAGTCTCTAATATTGCTCCCGGTCAACAGGTTCCCTAACTCACTAGTCAATCTATGGTTTTTTTCAATTGGTGTTAACGTTGGATGACACCCAGACATACCAGTTTCTGACAAAAGATCTAGCACATATTTTCTTTGAGATAAATAGATACCTCTTGAGCTTCGTGAGACTTCAATTCCAAGAAAGTATCTCATTTGTCCTAGATCCTTTACTTCAAACTCATTGGTCAAATGTTGCTTCACTTTTTCAATACCTTGATCATCATCTCCTGTAATAATAATATCATCAACATAGACAATTGATACTGCCAGTTTTCCTCCACATCTTCAATAAAATAAAGTATGGTCAGCATTGCTCTGCATGAAACCCAATTTTAGCACAGCTTTTCTAAATCGATCAAACCACACATGAGGTGATTGTTTTAAGCCATATAGTGAACGATGGAGTTTCAGGACCTTGCCTTCGGTTTGTCTTGTGTTGAAACCAGGTCGTATATGCATATAAATTTCCCCCTGAAGTTCTCCATGCAAGAATGCATTTTTTACATCCATCTGAAATAAACTCCAGCCAAGATTAGCTGCACAAGATATCAAGGTTCTTACTGTATTCATTTTTGCTACAGGGGCAAATGTCTCCTCATAATCTACACCATAAGTCTGTGTGTAACTTTGGCCACCAACATTATACTTGATAGTATAAACCCATTTGCACCAACTGGTTCTTTGCCCTTCGGCCACTCTACCAGTTCCCATGTCTTATTCTTTTCGAGATCATTCATTTCCTCCAACATTGCTACCTTCCATTTAGGATCATTCACTGCATCCTTCCATTCTTTAGGTACTGATGTAACATCCAAGGATGCAATAAAACTCCTAACAAGAAAACTACATCTGTCATATGAAACAACTTTTGCAAGATCATGTTTATATCCTACACAATCTTTTAGACGTGCAGGTACATCTACTATTCTTTTCCTCTTTCGTAAGGCAATTGGTTCATCAATTACTTTAGTACTAGAAGATGGTAAATGAGTTTCAATACATTCATCACCACCCTCGTCATGGGCCATGTCTTCACTTATTGGTGCCTCCTCTAGTACTTGTGGCTGACTAGTAGCTCCTTCACAAATGTCCAGAGGTACACCTTCATCATCATTTTTTTCCACCTTGTGCTGACCTGAAATATTTTCATACACTTCAGGTATAAATGTATTTTCACCTTCTTTGCTTGTATTTGCAGTGTTCTCCCCCTCTGTTTCATTTTCTGAGCGAATAATGTCCACAATAGGTATCATTACAGATCCCTTATTATTGCTCTCTTTTACGAGATTCTCCCCCTTGCTACATGTATCACTGCCATTTTGTTTAAAGGAATAGAACGGTTCTTTTTCATGAAACGTAACATCCATACTCACAAAAAATTTCCTTTCAGCGGGAGACCAGCACCGATACCCCTTTTTTGTGGGAGAATAGCCCACAAAAATAAATTTGACGGATCTGGGATCAAGTTTTCCCACTGAACTCCTATAATCATGAACAAAACAAGTACATCCAAATATTTTTGGTGGCACAATAAATGAGTTAGACCCATGCAACAATTCAGTTGGAGTCTTTTGTCCCCAAATCCTAGAAGGCATACGGTTTATTAGATATGCAGCAGTTTTGACTACCTCTCCCCAAAAGAATTTTGGCACATTCATCATGAACATGATAGCCCGTGCAACCTCGAGTAAATGTCTATTATTTCTCCCAGCAACTCCATTTTGTTCTGCAGTATTTACACATGTGGTTTGATGTATAATACCATAAGAAGACAAGAAGTTATTAAATTCACCATTGACATATTTAGTACCATTATTAGAGCGTAATATTTTGACATTCACACCAAATTGGTTACACACCATGTTAAAAAATCTTTAAATGCATGCGGAACTTCAGACTTATGCTTTAAAAGGTACAGCCATGTGCATCTACTAAAACCATTGATGAAGGTCACATAATATCTATCCCCTGTTAGGGCAGTTACAACTGATGGACCCCATACATCTGAATGCACCACATCAAAAGGAAGCTTACTCCTCTCGTTACTACTCGGATAATTGGATCTAGTGTGTTTAGCCAATTCACACATGTCACACAAAAGCTTCTCCTTACACTGATTTTTGACTTGAGATGGAAACATACGACTAAGGGCTTGGAACGACATATGCCCTAGTCTATAATGCATTAAAAGTAATTCATCGGTTGACAAAATACCCTTCACACTAAGTGCATATGGATCTTGAGTATTGTTGAGGTAGTAGAGGCCCTCATGCTCAACTCCAGTCCCAAGAATTCTTCTTGTCTTCAGGTCCTGAAATATACATGACTTAGGATCAAAAGATACCCTACAGTTAAGTGATGGCACGGTATTGAAGGTGCTAGAGAACTTGATTACGTTTGTTGATGAAGTAAATGACCGGCCAGTTGGAAACCCCAAGAGAAGGTTTGATGAATATAGCAGCAAGTTTTCCCTCAGTTATAAAACCAAGATAATCAATCCAGTAGGAAAAAGGCAAACAATGGAAGGTGATGCCCGCTAACTTCACGATAGCTCTGGACAATTTATAGGGCGCCTCGTCCAAGCTTTGCTTTGCGAGCGGCAACATGGAACCTGCACACAACACAACCAAATACTTTGTTCCCAACTTACGATGAGGTTGTCAATCTCACCGGTTTTCTTGAAACAAAGGGTATGAGCGTATCGAGTGGAAAGCAGTAGTAGTATGCGAGTAAAGTAAACAGGTGATAGCAATATAATGGAAATAGGATCGGGGTCCACATTTCACTAGTGGTGTCTCTCCATAAGATAAAATAACACATGCTGGGTAAACAAATTACAGTTGGGCAATTGATAGAATAAAGACAACGTGATATGTCGAGAGGATCACTATGAGATTTACTCTGGGCATTACAACAAGATACATAGACCGCCATCCAACTACATCTATGACTAATAATCCACTTGTGGCGAATCAATCTGAGAACTCCACAAGTATTAAGTTGCGAACAACAGATAACTGCATTAAGCAAAGTGTGTAATGTAAACAAAGCATATGCCCTCGAGCATATGAATGTTGTTTCCCCCTAGTAGCAACAACACATCTACAACCTTAGAGGTTTCTGTCACTCCCCCAGATTAAATAGAGGCATGAACCCACTATCGAGCAGAAATACCCCCTCTTGGAGTCAATAACAACTACTTGGCCAAGATAGCTACTAACAACGGAGAGCATGCAAGATCATAAACAACATAGAGATCACATAAGATAAAATTCAGTACTTCAACTCAATCATAACACCAATATTCATCGGATCCCAACAAACACAACATGTAGAATTACATAACGGTGATCTCGATCATGTAAAGTAGCTCACAAGATCTAAACATGAAGCACATGGTGGAGAAGACAACCATCTAGCTACTGCTATGGACCCATAGTCCAAGGTAGACTACTCACTCATCGCGCCGGAGGCAAGCATGGCGATGAAGAAGACCTCCGATGGCGATTCCCCTCTCCGACAGGGTGCTGGGAAGAGCTTCTGGACCCTCCCGATCTTGGGTCGACGACGGCGGTGGATCACAATATGTTTTTGGAAAAGTGATCGGGTATTTAGGTTTTTCCCATCGGGGGGTCTTTATAGGCGAAGGGGCAGCGTCAGAAGTGGACCAGGGGGCCCACACCACAGGCCGGCGCGGGCCAGGGGCAGGCCGCGCCCCTGGTGGTGTGGCCGCCATGTGGCTCCTTTCCGTCTCCTCTTCGGTTCTCTAGAAGCTTCGGTAAATATCTGGACGTCTGGCTTTTGTTTCGTCCAATTCCGAGAATATTTCTTATGTAACTTTTCTGAAACACAAAAACAGCAGAAAATAGAGAACTGACACTATGGCATCTCATTAATAGGTTAGTTCCGGAAAATGCATAAAAAATGCCACGAAGTGTAACGAAACACTAAGCAAATGGTGTAAAAACAAGCATGGAGCATCAAAAATTATGGATACGTTGGAGATGTATCAGCATCCCCAAGCTTAACTCCTGCTCGTCCTCGAGTAGGTAAGTGATAACAAAAGAAATAATTTTTGAGCTGGCATGCACCTATACAATCTTGACCATATATGTAAGCGTTGTGCGCTGGGATCAAAAGAACTTAAAACATGGGCATGAAAGACATAATCTTGATAGAAGAAACTTAGCAACCATGTTATAACATGAAAAAGAACACAAATGAAAGATCATGAAAATGAAACAATGAAAGTCAAACGTGTGTTCAAATCATAAGGAAAAACATACAAATGGTTTTCAGCTTGTCCTTCATGAGAGAGCAAAACATAAATGCATATGACACCTTCAAGTTTAAGAGGGCGACTAGATACAAATAATTTAAGAACAAGTGAAACCAACATCATGAATCAATCAATGAAAACTTTGGGATAATGCACATTATACTCAGAATGACAACTATGCTCTCTTAGACGGTGCATAATGCTAGAAGGTGGAGACTCAACATAAAAGTGAAAGAAAGGCCCTTCACGGAGGGAAGCAGTGATTAAACATGTGCTAGAGCTTTTCATTTGTAAAACAGAGATAAAAATTGGGTTTTGAGAGGTGGTTGTTTCATGTCAATGACTGGCAGTGGGGTCTTACTATCTTCCATAATAAATAAGTGAGAGCGGTTCTGAGTTCTTTGAAAATTTGGCACATTGGTGCTCTTTTGTAAAGCTTTGGCACTCCTTCCCACCTTTTTTCCTTTCTCAAACCATGGCTAACCGATTCCATTGGGTGCCCACCAACATTCACATACCATGGAGGAGTGCCTTTTTTTAAGAATTAGATTGCAATGGTCTAACCAGC
This sequence comes from Dactylis glomerata, assembly GCA_007115705.1. Taxonomy (NCBI): domain Eukaryota; kingdom Viridiplantae; phylum Streptophyta; class Magnoliopsida; order Poales; family Poaceae; genus Dactylis; species Dactylis glomerata. The sequence goes on from QXEO01001110.1 coordinate 931,078, forward strand.
TCTCATGCAAAATTAACGACGAGCAGATGAAGCTACCTAGTCGAGGGGTACTTAATTTAATATGGAAGATAGCAATTCCGACCACTACGTCCTCATGAGCTAAAAGCAGTTGGCACAAAATGAGAAGTAGTTGAAAGTTTTGAAAGGTAGCACATAAAATTTTACTTGGAATGGCTTACAAATACCATGCATAGGAATTTATAGTGGACACAATGGCAAACTTGGTTTTTAGGAGTTGGATGCACGAGTAGAGCTCATACTCAGTACAAAATGAGGGCTAGCAAAAGACTGGGAGCGACCAACTAAGAGAGCAATAATGGCCATAATCATGCAAAGCGACAAAGCGACATTAAAAGAAGTATAAGATGTAATCAAAAGTCAAAAACTAAATGATCATAGAGGCTTATGGCGACTTTGTATGAGTCTAACATGTGTGAGCATGTGCCAAGTCAAACCAAATAAAGCATTAAGGAGAAAACCAAAATAATGCTTCAAAATAATTAAAATAATGCAAGATTTTTTCAAAGGCTCATTAAGCAATCTCAGTCATTTGAGACAAGTCATGCTACAGGAAAACCACTAAGCATGCTATCAAAAAGACATCAAGCACGACATGCAAAATCCTAGGCCGCAGTCTACACTAGCTCCTTCTTGTACCACTTTTTTGCATAAAGCTTTTTCTCTTTTCCAACACCATTCAAACTTTTTATAAACAACTCTTTTGATGAAAACCAATATGGACCAGAGGCAAAGATACCTTGATAAAAAGATATAACAAGATCTGAACACAAATCAAGGCAAAAATCAAAAGCTAAACGTAGTTCTAGAAAAAGAGAATACTCATTGAAACGATAAGAGTGAAAAACGGAGTGTTCTTGGCAAATGAAAAGCAAGGCAACTTCTCCAAAAGAAATTTGTTGGGGTCCAACCATTTATTGCAGCAAACAAAACTAAACAAAACTGAAAACTAAGACAACTGACGCTCCAAGAAAAACGCATAGTGCATGAAGCAATAAAAATATAGTGTGTTGAAAGGTGACCTGATTTTTGCCGATGAAGAAGGGGTGCCTCGGGGGCATCCCCAAGCTTTGACGCTTGTACCTCTTGGATATTTCTTGGGGTGTGCTACTCCAAGTTGATGTGGGAGCAAACTGTCCTTGTGCGTGGTGAATAACCAGCCTGTTGGGAACCCCAAGAGGAAGGTATGATGAGTGTAGCAGCAAGTTTTCCCTCAATTAAGAAACCAAGGTTTATCGAACAGGAGAAGGGAGACGATGACGACTGAAGGTGTTGTGGAACCTGCACACACATAAACAAATACTTTGTTCCCAATTTGCGATGAGGTTGTCAATCTCACCGGTTTGCTTGAAACAAAGGTTATGAGTGTATCAAGTGGAAAACAGTAGAGTATATGCAAGTAAAGTAAACAGTGCGGGAAAAGTAAACAGGTGACAGCAATATGATTAAAATAGGACCGGGGTCCACAGTTCACTAGTGGTGTCTCTCCATAGATAAAATAACATTCTGGGTAAACAAATTACAGTTGGGCAATTGATAGAATAAAGATAACATGATATGTCAAGAAGATCACTATGAGATTTACTCTGGGCATTACAACAAAATACATAGACCGCCATCCAACTGCATCTATGACTAATAATCCACTCCCGGGGATATCATCCGAACACCCTAGAAGTACTAAGTTGCGAACAACAGATAATTGCATTAAGCAAAGTGTGTAATGTAAACAAAGCATATGCCCTTGAGCATATGAATGTTGTTTTCTCCCTAGTAGCAACAGCACATCTACCACCTTAGAGGTTTCTGTCACTCCCCAGGTGAAATAGAGACATGAACCCACTATCGAGCATAAATACCCCCTCTTGGAGTCACTAGCAACTACTCGGCCAAGATAGCTACTAACAACGGAGAGCATGCAAGATCATAAACAACATAGAGATAACAAAAGATATAATTCAGTACAGCAACTTAATCATAAACAGCAATATTCATCGGATCCCAACAAACCAACATCATAGAATTACATAACGGTGATCTCAATCATGTATGGCAGCTCATGAGATCTAAACATGAAGCACATGGTGGAGAAGACAACCATCTAGCTACTGCTATGGACCCATAGTCCAAGGTAGACTACTCACTCATCGCTCCGGAGGCAAGCATGGCGATGAAGAAGACCTCCGGTGGCGATTCCCCTCTCCGGCAGGGTGCCGGGAAGAGCTTCTGGACCCTCCCGATCTTCGGGTCGACGGCGGCGGCGGATCGCGATGTATTCTGGAAAACTGATCGGGCCTTAGGTTTTTCTCGTCGGGGGGTCTTTATAGGCGAAGGGGCGATGTCAGAGGAGGGACCAGGCCCCCTCACACAGGGGTGGCGCGGCCAGGGGCCTGGCCGCGCCGCCTGTGCGTGTGGGGCCCACGTGGCCCTCCTCCGTCTCTTCTTCGGATGTCTGGAAGCTTCCCCGTGATGTAAGTCTTCAGGAACTTGTTTCGTCCAATTCCGAGAATATTTCCTGTGTATCACTTCTGAAACACAAAAACATCAGAAAACAGGAAACTGGCACTGTGGCATTTCGTTAATAGGTTAGTTCCGGAAAATGCATAAAAATGCCACTAAGTGTAACGAAACAATAGGCAAATGGTGTAGAAACAAGCATGGAGCATCAAAAATTATAGATACGTTTAAGACGTATCAGGGTGCGTGGGCATCCCCAAGCTTGAGCTTTTATCCATTCTTCAACTCATCTCATCATTCTTCAAACCCTACACTTGAAAACTTCCTTCATATAAAACTAAACACAAATCTATTAGCAACATTAGTGTAAGAATAACATTGAATCAACCCCTTTTGCTTCAGTTTTCAACTCAAAACCACCACATATAAAGTATACTACTGTAGCAGCTTCCCCAAAAGTTCCGTGATCAAAAGAACTAAAAAAGAAAGCGATAAAGCGGCAAACACAAATATTGGCAGAAATCTGTCATAACAGAACAGCTGACAAAGGTCGAATTTTTAGAGGGTTTTCGGTTGCTCAAATAAAAAAGTGTTCAACTAATGAAAGTTTGGATATAACCTGGCGCATATGTACAAGAAATCGCAGGTCCAAAAGATATACAGAGAATTGTCATGAATTTTTACGGTGCAACACCAAAAACTGTTTCAGGACAGCAACATCCCCAAATCTTACCTCACTCAAATTAGAGGCTTTTTTTTGGCACAAAAACGAAATAAAAATGATAAGAAGAGGTCATTACAGTAGTAATAACTTCCAAGACTCAAATAAAAAAAATGAATGTAAAAACATTGGGTTATCTCCCAAGAGTGCTTTTCTTTAACGCCTTTGAGCTAGGCGCAGAAAGTGCGAATCAAGTAATTTCAAAAGAAGCATTAAGATCCACTATAGGAGTCTTTTCAACAATGAATTGAATTGTGTCCAAATGAATTTTTGAAGATCCTTTATGATCTCTCTTTGGTACACTGCTTTCATCAAAAGGATTTTCAGGACAAATCCAACTAGAATTCTTTTCCCAAGCATCATGAATTCCTCCAAGTTTACAAGGTATTGGCACTCTAAAATCTTTATTGGGTGTACCAACAACCTCTACCGGCGTGCCAAGATTATTAAATTTCTTAAAAACTTCCCTAGCCTCAATGGCAACATCTCTAAATTCTATACGCAAAGTTTCCAAGATAAAAGCTTTCTTTTCAGGATCCTCAATATCATGAAGCTTAAGAAACATATATTGCATAAAAGGATTAAGGCTAGCAAACCTAGCTTCTAACATGTGAACTAAATAAGCAGAAGCAACTTCGTAACTAGGAGCAAGCTCAGCCAAAGACTTTTTCTCAACATCTTTATGCATACTAATATGATTAAAAAACTCCTCAATGTTACTTTTTCCAATAATTGAACCACTACCTACTGAAAGGTCCTCCAAAACGTACTTAGGGAACAACATAATGTACTAGAAATAAAGAAATAACAACTATAAAGGATACTAATTTTTTTGTGTTTTTGATAAAACGATGCAAGTAAAAATAAAGTAAAGCAAAACTTAAAACAAAGTAAAGGATGTGCGTGCGAAACTCCCCTTGCAGAAGTCTTCTTTTTCCCTGGCAACGGCGCCAGAAAAACTTGTTTATGGCGCAGTATTGAAGGTGCTAGAGAACTTGATTACGTTTGTTGATGAAGTAAATGACCGGCCAGTTGGAAACCCCAAGAGAAGGTTTGATGAATATAGCAGCAAGTTTTCCCTCAGTTATGAAACCAAGGTAATGAATCCAGTAGAAAAAAGCCAAACGACGGAAGGTGATGCCCGCTAGCTTCGCGACAGCTCCGGACAAATTACAGGGTGCCTCGTCCAAGCTTTGCTTTGCGAGCGGCAACATGGAACCTGCACACAACACAACCAAATACTTTATTCCCAACTTACGATGAGGTTGTCAATCTCACCAGTTTGCTTGAAACAAAGGGTATGAGCGTATCGAGTGGAAAACAGTAGTAGTATGCGAGTAAAGTAAACAGTGTGAGTAAAGTAAACAGGTGATAGTAATATAAAGGAAATAGGACCGGGGTCCACAGTTTGCTAGTGGTGTCTCTCCATAAGATAAAATAACACATGCTGGGTAAACAAATTACAGTTGGGCAATTGATAGAATAAAGACAACGTGATATGTCGAGAGGATCACTATGAGATTTACTCTGGGCATTACAACAAGATACATAGACCGCCATCCAACTGCATCTATGACTAATAATCCACTTGTGGTGAATCAATCCGAGAACTCCGCAAGTATTAAGTTGCGAACAACAGATAACTGCATTAAGCAAAGTGTGTAATGTAAACAAAGTATATGCCCTCGAGCATATGAATGTTGTTTTCCCCCTAGTAGCAACAGCACATCTACAACCTTAGAGGTTTCTGTCACTCCCCCAGATTAAATAGAGGCATGAACCCACTATCGAGCATAAATACCCCCTCTTGGAGTCACTAGCAACTACTTAGCCAAGATAGCTACTAACAACGGAGAGCATGCAAGATCATAAACAACATAGAGATAACATAAGATAAAATTCAGTACTTCAACTCAATCATAACACCAATATTCATCGGATCCCAACAAACACAACATGTAGAATTACATAACGGTGATCTCGATCATGTAAAGCAGCTCACGAGATCTAAACATGAAGCACATGGTGGAGAAGACAACCATCTAGCTACTGCTATGGACCCATAGTCCAAGGTAGACTACTCACTCATCGCGCCGGAGGCAAGCATGGCGATGAAGAAGACCTCTGGTGGTGATTCCCCTCTCCGGCAGGGTGCCGGGAAGAGCTTCTGGACCCTCCCAATCTCGGGTCGACGATGGTGGTGGATCGTGATATGTTTCTGGAAAAGTGATTGGGTATTTAGGTTTTTCCCGTCGGGGGGTCTTTATAGGCGAAGGGGCAGCGTTAGAAGTGGACCAGGGGGCCCACACCATAGGCCGGCGTGGGCCAGGGGTAGGCCGCGCCCCCTGGTGGTGTGGCCGCCCTGTGGCTCCTTTCCGTCTCCTCTTCGGTTCTCTGAAAGCTTCGGTAAATATCTGGACGTCTAGCTTTTGATTCGTCCAATTCCAAGAATATTTCCTGTGTAACTTTTCTGAAACACAAAAATAGCAGAAAATAGGGAACTGGCACTGTGTTATCTCATTAATAGGTTAGTTCTGGAAAATACATAAAAAATACTACGAAGTGTAACGAAACACTAAGCAAATGGTGTAAAAACAAGCATGGAGCATCAAAAATTATGGATACGTTGGAGACGTATCATTAAACGACTTTGAAATTGAGCTAACAGATAGGAGGTCTAGTAGAAAATTTGGGACATGTAAGACCGGGCTCAAAGAAAGAGAAGGAGTACAAATGATGTTCCCAGAACCCATGATCGGAGCTGAGGACCCATTAGCTATTGTAACACCTGAATTTCCAGGAATTCAAAGTGCCCGTTATGTATTCCACCACAATCCCAGAATCATTGTTGTGATACACATAACGTAGTTGGTAACCAGTTCCATAGACATTACAATATGAATAGTTCAAATACAAATGGTCATAGTGACCAAGTTCATATTAGAACACAATATAGCAGTGGAAATAATGTCTTCGGGTCCATGCCTTCACCCTACAGGCAATGGCGACTAGGAGATGATCTTAGTTCTGATACTCATCTTCATAGCCTTCCTCCGGATAGTATTCCCCATAGTCTTGCCAAGTTAATAGCCAGGGACACAGCCATGAGTACATTGGATGCACTCGCAAGCCATCTTATAAACAAAGTGATGAAAGAGATATGCATCGTTGATATGGTGGACTAAACACTAAGTTTATTTGCAAAAGCTAGTTTTGTTTCCCAAGAATGTTCATTAGTAGGGAAGAAGGTTTAATTCTCTAAGTTAAACCTAAAGAGGAACTTCAAGTGTTGGTCAACAGCAAATATCAAGTCAAGTCATTCACCAAGTTCAACTTAAGTTGTTAACATTCTTGACAAAAGTCAAGTACAGCTTGCCAACTGTCCATGACCGCAGACGCGGCTATTCGAATAGTTTTTGAAACCTCTGCAGAGGGGTACACTTTACCCACAAGATTCGATACATCTGCCGGGAGAAATCCATGGATCGTCATACACCAAGTATGCGAGGTTCAAATAATCAAACAAACTCTTTCACTTGTTCACTCTAGTATAGGATCCTTTCCTAGAGCCCGAGACACGGACATCTCCATTTCGGCGTCTCTAGTTTTGCCCGTTACAGGATGCTGTATGAATGGATGAATCCACCCGGTTCGGAAGTACCCGCGCATGGCGCACTTCTATAAAGGATGATACAAGGTATCCCATACTAGGGCACACAAACTATGGACTAAGCCCCTTCCCATTTAGGGGTAGTGTGGTCGTACTGTATGGTTGGCTCACATAGTATATCACTTATTATCATTTCAAAATACATTCCATAGTCCTTAGTCAAGATTATTTTCTTTCAGAAATACATCATGTATGAGTAGTCTCCCATTCAAGCTTTCAAGTTCAAGTCACCACTTCCAATAGGGTTCCCCTATAGATGACTTCAATCTTATTAGCGACTAAGCAACTACTATGAGTGATGCTACAACTAAGGAGGTGTCGGATAAACTCAGCTTGATACTCTTGCTAATCAAGATATCACTACACAACTATCATTCTAAAGTAGCAATTCAATCATGCAATTTACTTAAAAACAAATAGAATGCAATAGGAAAACTAGGCATTTGGAGTATGATTCAAAAGATGGCTTGCCTTGGTTGGCAAAGTGTCCTGAGTAGTCTTCTTCTTCTTGATAAAATCCCCCCTCAATATCTTCTTCAGCAACACTAGCGTCTAATAACGATAAACAAAATGCACACAATCACTAAGCAATACCAACAACACACCAAGCATACACACTTGCTTTCAAACAATAATAGCAAGGTTTGATTTTATTGAGTTGGTTTGCAAGATTGCTTCAAGTTTGAGTTAAGTGTACAAGTTGAGTTTTCTACAATCTGCCATGTGTTAACAACATTTCAACATTGGCATGAGCTCAGAAGTATTAGGGCTAGTTCAAGAAGAAAGTTGTTTGAATAGGTAGCTTAGTAGTTGGAGTTAGATAACAAGCTAAAAGTAAATTGGGGTTTATCATTTTATGTTGCAACTACCAACAGTTTAGGTGTTTAATTAAGGCTTCTAACAAGTTCACAAATGTTAAGGGTTGAAGAAATAGTAGGTAGGTTGTTTGGGGAGTTCATAAACCTAAATTCACAATTTTATAAACTCTAATTAAATTTCTAGAATTTTTCCCAAGATTAATAGGGCTGTGGGTTAATTCTTTATATCAGATGAAATGGCTAAGTCAAATTAGATTATAACTAATTCCAGAGGCTAGATAATTTTCTCAGCTTTCCAACGCATATTTATTTGCTAAAAATAGATTTCTAAAATTCTAGGAATTTAAATTTGAAAACTAGATTTGAATCTAATTTGAAAATGGGCGGGAAATTCAATTCGTAACGGGTCAGATCTAAACAGAAGCTGGGCCGCTCCGCTGGGTTCCCGAACGGGCCAGCCCAATACCGCTTCACCGGGCGGGAGATATTTGGCTTTTTAAACCTGGCAAGTGGGACCTACTCATCAGGCGGTTTTATAACGCGAACCGGTACGCTGCCGCTAGATCAAGATCCAACGGCGCACGTCCGTCATCAACCTCGGTCTGGCCAGAGAGCTCACCGGTGTTGCAGAGAGAAGGTGTTCGACGGCGGGGCTCGACGAAGAGGAAGCAGGGCTTGACGGCGGTGAAGCAGAATGGCGGCGGGGGCTCGACTCCTTCACCTCGCACGAGCAGCTACTCCAACGGCGGCCAGAACTTCCCGAGTGCGGCGGCTAGGGTTTCTAGAGCTTCGGATGCTTCTGAGAGAGAGAAGAAGAGAGAAGGGTAGGGATCGGTAGCAGTGAGTGTGTGCTTCTCTACGGCGTCGAAGGGGCCCTTTTATAGGCACGGGAGGGCAAGGGAGTGCGGTTTCCAAATCGTGGCCGAGGCGGGAAAATCCTGGGCATGGCGGCTCTGCTGCTGACGTTCGGTCGAGGGGACGGCTCGGCGGTGTCGCGGTTCCTCCGCTCACGCTTCTGGTAGGCTCGGTGACCTCGGCAACGGTCGGCTCGCGTGCGTCCTGGTTGGTTGACAGGGAGGCAATGGTGGAAACTTTTCCACCGTCCACTAGCCGGGGTCCGGGCGGTTCCTGTGAGAGATCGATAGCGGGAGAGAGAGGGGTGTCATCAGGTACCGCTGAGATGGCTAGGGAGTACGGCCGAGACGTCATCTACAGTGAGTTTGATTTCTCTGAAATTTGCCCACCAAGTGTTCGACACAATGCCCGCATGAAATTCAAATTCAGATTTTTGAAAATTTCCTTCGTGGGTTGTCAAGGTATTCCACAAGGTTTCCAAAGATATTTTTATTGTGCTGAAAGGGATGTTTTGTGAAAAACCTAATTGCAATTTGAGGAATGGTTACTGATTTGAATTCAAAGTTTGGCCGAAATTTGAAAGAGGTTAGGGTTTGAATTTTTGTCAAAACTTTTGCAGTTATGCAAGAGTGTAGTTTGGTCTTGCTCAACCAACTGACCCCAACTTCAGTTAAGTTGCAGAATGCTTAATCCAAGGGTCCGAAGTAGGGTAGTGGTTAACTTTTCCTAGATCATATTTTCTTTCTTTCTTTTCTTGATTTCTATAGTTTATGGTTTTCTTGGTTATTGTTTTTCTTCTCTGATTTGATGCTTGCTGACATTCTTTTATCTTACAAACACTCAACAATGCTAATAACACATACACTCATCAGAAGACAAATATTTAGGATTATGCACACATGCAATATGAATAGAAATTTTTATCTTGGTCCAATATTTGGCCACTTGAATCAGATAAAAATGGGTTACAAATTCTTGGGTTGTTACAATCTTCCCCCCTTAAAAAGAATCTCGTCCTCGAGATTCACTAACTAAGAACTGAAAAGATTGGGAAACTCGCTCTGGAGGTAATCTTCTCATTCCCAAGTGGCTTCAGCTTCCGTGTGATTGCTCTATTGAACTTTCAGAAACTTGATGCTTCGGGTTCGAGTGGTTCGATATGCTTCCTCAAGGATACGGATAGGTACCTCACGATAGGTCAAATCCTTATTGATGTCCACAGAATGGTGATCAATATTCTTGAAGATTTTCGGCTTCTCAGGAACTTCAAGTCATTTCCGAAGTAGGGACACGTGAAAAACATCATGCACTTTAGACAATTCCGGGGGCATTTCCAATTGATAAGACACTTCTCCTCGGCGGCCTAATATCTTGAAGGGTCCAATATACCTTGGTGCAAGCTTTCTCTTTACTTGGAATCTCTGCATTCCCTTGAGAGGTGACACTCTAAGATAGAAAAAATCTCCAATCTTGAAAGTCAGTTCCCGACGTCTTTTGTCAGCATAACTCTTCTGCCGGGACTGGGCTGCCTTGAGGTGCTCACGAATCATGCGAACCTTCTCCTCAGCTTCTTGCAGAATGTCTGGTCCAAATATCTTACTGTCCCAGTTTTAGACCAATTCAGAGGGGTACGACACTTCCTTCCATATAAAGCCTCAAATGGGGCCATTTGCAAACTAGCTTGATAACTGTTGTTGTAGGAAAATTCCGTGAAAGGCAGACAATCTTCCCACTTAACTCCATAGGCTAGGACACAGGCTCGCAACATATCCTCAAGTATTTGATTTACTCTTTCAGTTTGTCCATCAGTCTGAGGGTGGTAAGCTGTGCTAAAGGCTAATTTGGTTCCCAAGGCTTGATGCAAACTTCTCCAGAATCTTGAGGTAAATTGGGTACCTCGATCAGAAACTATGGTTTTAGGGACTCCATGCAAACTAACAATTCTGGATAAATAGAGGTCTGCCAGCTGTCCTGATGTATAAGTGGTCTTGATAGGAATAAAGTGGGCAACTTTGGTCAGTCTATCCACAATGACCCAGATAGAGTTATTTCCGCGGCTAGATCTTGGAAATCCAGTGATGAAATCCATTCCAACTGATTCCCACTTCCATTCCGGAACTTGCAAGGGTTGCAGCAGTCCAGCAGGACGTTGATGCTCAGCCTTGACTCTTTGAAAAATGTCACACTTGGATATAAATAGTGCAATTTCACGCTTCATTCTGTGCCACCAAAACTGTTCCTTTAAATCTTGATACATCTTGGTTCCACCGGGATGGATGGAGTAAGGTGTCTCATGGGTTTCCTTCATAATGACTTCTTTTAGTTCTGAATCAGCAGGCACACAAATACGTCCTTTATACCAGAGAACTCCTTGATCATCTTCCTCAAATCCTGGCACCTTGCCTGAACTAATTCTGCGTTTAATTCCGTCAATACTCTCATTTCCCTTCTGAGCTTCTTTGATTTGGCTCATCAAGGTGGGTTGAAACTCAAGGTTGGCTAAGAATCCTTGGCTGACTAGTTCCAATCCAAATTTTTCAAACTCTTGGTGCAACATGGGTTGCTCCTCTTTGATCATCATATTCAAGGTGTAGGGCTTTCTACTCAATGCGTCGGCCACTACATTGGCCTTCCCGGGGTGATAATGAATTTCAAGATCATAATCCATGATTAACTCTATCCATCTCCTTTGTCTCATGTTCAACTCCTTCTGGGTGAAAATATACTTCAAACTCTTGTGGTCGGTGTAGATCTCGCAACGGTTACCCATAAGATAATGCCTCCAAGTCTTCAAAGCTAGGACTACGGCTGCCAACTCTAGATCATGGGTCGGATAGTTTTCTTCATGAGGTCGAAGCTGCCATGAGAGGTATGCTATGACCTTGCCTTCTTGCATTAACACACAACCAAGTCCAAGTTTGGAGGCGTCGCAATAGACATCAAAGTTTTTGGTGATATCAGGCATGGTTAGGACGGGAGCGGTCACCAATCGCTTCTTGAGCTCTTGAAAACTTTCTTCACACTTAGGGGTCCATTCAAACTTCTTGTCCTTCTTTAATAGTTGGGTCATGGGTCGGGCAATGCTTAAGAATCCTTCAACAAATTTGCGGTAATATCTTGCTAATCCGAGAAAACTTCTAACTTCAGTTTGAGTGGTAGGGGCTTCCCATTCCATGACTGATTTGATCTTCTTTGGGTCCACTGAAACTTCTCTAGCTGATAATACATGGCCTAAGAATCCAACTTCCTTTAACCAAAACTCACATTTACTAAACTTGGCATATAGCTGATGCTCTCTCAGGGTCTCCAAGATTAATCTCAAATGGGTTGCATGCTCTTCTTCAGACTTGGAATAAATAAGGATGTCATCAATGAAGACAACAACAAACTTATCCAAAAACTCCATGAACACCTTATTCATGAGATTCATGAAATAGGCAGGGGCATTGGTTAATCCAAAGGACATTATGGTATACTCATACAATCCGTATCGGGTGGTGAAGGCGGTTTTAGGTATATCGGTTGCATGGATCTTCAGTTGATGGTATCCAGTTCTAAGGTCTATCTTTGAGAAGACTTGAGCTCTAGTTAATTGGTCAAACAGATCATCAATCTTTGGGAGAGGGTACTTATTCTTGATGGTAACATCATTTAGCTTGCGGTAATCAGTGCACAGTCAGCTGGAACCATCACTCTTATCCACAAACAAGACGGGTAATCTCCAAGTGGATGAACTTGGCCTAATCAATCCCTTACTCAAAAGGTCATCCAATTGTTTCTTTAACTCCACTAGTTCAGCTGGGTTCATACGATAGGGTCGCTGGGCTATTGGTCCAGTTCCAGGGATAAGCTCAATGATAAACTCAATATCCCGATCCTGTGGCATTCCGGGTAGCTCATCGGGAAAAACATCCGGGTATTCACAAACTATGGGAACTTGCTCCAGAGTGGGTCCTGAGATACTCTTGTGGTACTGGGTGATTCGAGGGGGGTTTTACAAACACATGCTTCACTACAATCCCCGTGCTACTAGTCATGGTGATGGTCTTTTTAGCACAATCTATAACTCCCTGATGCTGCGACATCCAATCCATACCCAGGACTACCTCCAATCCCTTGGTTCCTAACACAATCAAACTTGCTAAGAATGCTATCCCATGGATTTCTATGGGCACTGCCAAGCAGGTCCAACTAGCGTTTGTTATTGACCTAGGTATTTGTACAGACATTGTATTTTTCAGGGGTGTTTGTTGAAGTCCACTTTTATCCGCAAATAACTTAGTGACAAATGAGTGTGAAGCTCCAGAATCAAACAGAACTCTTGCAGGAACTGAATTAACAGGGAACATACCAAGCACAACGTCGGTTGCTTCCTAAGCTTCTTCAACATTCATGTGGTTCAGACGGCCTCGAGGATGGGGCTGGTTCCTTGGTGCATAATTCTTGCCATTACCAACACGACGCTATTGCTGAGCAGGGGCAGTAGGCTTGGATGCATCATTCAGCTTCTTTGGGCACTCATTGGAGTAGTGCCCCTTGATTCCGCACTCATAACAGGTAACACCAGACTTGTCACCAGACTTGGGCAGCGTAGGTGCGCCATTTGGCCTTGGAGTGTTGGAGTTGAAGTTGTTGCCACTAGGTCTTGGAGGTGTACAGTTGAAGTTGTTGCCTACCAGACGGTTGGGAAAGTTGGGACGTGGGGCAGGTGCAGGCGGCCTGATAGGTCGAGGGGCAAAACCCATAGGTGGATTTCCCCTTGGCTTCTGCGAGTTGCTTGAGTTGCCTTGATACATCATACGGCGCTTGCGGTTCTCTGCAGCTTGCTTGATTTTGCCTTCCATCTGAATGGCAGAGTCAAACAATGACTCAAGGTCGGCAAAGGGAATGCTGACTAAGACACATTGCATCTCATCATGAAGTCCATTCAGAAACCTCTCTTGCTTCTTTTCATTGGTGTTGTTGTCATCTGGGGCATACCTAGACAAGGTAAGGAACTTGTCATGGTAATCAACCACAGACAGGGAACCTTGCTTCAGATTTCTGAACTCATCTCTCATTCTCTTGACTAGACCCATAGGGACATGGGACTTGCTGAACTTGCTCTTGAACTCCTCCCAGGGCATTCGATACCCCTGGGCTTGCATGGCGCGGGTGCTATCCCACCAAGCTCTTGCGGCTCCCGCAAGATAGTGGGTGGTGTACAAGACCTTCTCATTCTCGCCAACTCCGGGGACTTCCAGATTGTTCTCCATTGTGTGAAGCCAATCATCAGCATCTAAGGGTTCTTCAGACTTAGTGAACATGGGTGGATTGGTGTTTTGGAAACTCCTCAGCTTGGATCGGTGATCACCATTGCCATTGTTTTCTCCTTCACCATGGCCATTTCCATTGCCATTGTTGTGGTTCATTGCCATCTGGGTTAGTTGCTGAAGAGTGGCCAAGTTAGCTTGGCGCTCAGCTCGGGCTGCTTCCCGATCTTCCATAATCAACCTTAGCAGTTGTGCCACTTCTGGGTTCGGGGGTGGTGGTGCTCGCGGCATCTGAAGATAATGGGTATAAGACAAGAGGGAAAAACTAATGGCTAAGCTTTGAATGTAACACAAGTGATGCCATTTAGTCTTACTAAGGCCTTAAGGGCCAAATTCATATTTCATTCAACAAACATCAAACATACCACACATACGAGTTCACACATTACAAATGGTTTACATCAAACCATTGCAACTCGTCTACTAGAGAGGGGGATACAACTCACACCTACACGAAGTGACTTGTAGTGAACTCAATACTAGATAACACTTGGATCTCAAATCTAAACATCGGGCTCCTTGGGGTCTTCCTCCTCATCCTCGATGAATCCGGCATCCTCATCATCCTCCTGATCCTCCAGGTCCTCCATGAAATCATCCTCGTCGCTAACGAGGGCATTTTCCTCCTTGCGAAGGTCAATGCCTTCCTACTCACCAAGGTGTTTCTCGAGATCTCCAATGTACTCCGTCAGCTCAGCTACCTTGGCCTTCAACTCATCAATGGTCTCATCCCTTTCCTGGCGCTGGCGGCGAAGGCTCTTGCGCTCCCTGGCAAGGATCCTGATGGTGCTCCTAGCCTCCACAAGTATGAAGTGCTCAAGGTTGGCCTTGGTCCGGGCATGATCGGCCTCCTGCTGAGTGGAGTACAGCAAGAAGTCCATGTGGTCCACGTGGTGACTCGGCTCATTGTGTCCAGGCATGTTCATGGGGCGTCCTTCAGCATCATGTCGGGCGAGATGCGGAAAACGCTCCGTCTGGATCTCCTCAACATGCAGTCCGCATAGGCGGGCAAGCATCTCCTGCATACCCCAGACCAAACCATCGGCCCAGGTGTTCTCCACCAGCTCACACTTGATTCTTGGGGAGCTTAACTTTACCTTCTTGCCACGGCAACTTGCCCTGATAAGCCACCGAAGTTCCCCATCCGGGTGCTCATTGAGCACGGCTCCCTTGAACTCTGGATACAGACGATCTAGGAACAAGGTCAGGGCAGTGAGGTCGTACTCGAAAACAAGACTACCACCGTGCCCTAACTGGTAGTGCTCGGTGAACTCCAGGGCCATCTACAATTTTTTTATAGTAGATTAAGTTAGTGAACAACTCAAGTGTGCAAAATTTTAAGTATGCAAAAACTGAACCATGTACATAACTTTGTAAATAGGGAGGAAAGACTAAGCAATTTTCACCCATTACTTATCTCTTTGCTTTTATAAAGATTTCTTCTAACGCCCATTCTAACTAAGGTCTCCTATGGTCAGCCTAGGCTCTGATACCAACTTGTAACACCCGAATTTCTAGGAATTCAAAGTGCCCATTATGTATTCCACCATAATCCCAGAATCATTGTTGTGATACACATAACGTAGTTGGTAACCAGTTCCATAGACATTACAATATGAATAGTTCAAATACAAATGGTCATAGTGACCAAGTTCATATTACAACACAATATAGCAGTGGAAATAACGTCTTCGGGTCCGTGCCTTCACCCTACAGGCAATGGCGACTAGGAGATGATCTTAGTTCTGATACTCGTCTTCATAGCCTTCCTTCGGATAGTATTCCCCATAGTCTGGCCAAGTTAATAGCCAGGGACACAGCCATGAGTACATTGGATGCACTCGCAAACCATCTTATAAACAAAGTGATGAAAGAGATATGCATGGTTGATATGGTAGACGAAACACTAAGTTTATTTGCAAAAGCTAGTTTTGTTTCCCAAGAATGTTCATTAGTAGGGAAGAAGGTTTAATTCTCTAAGTTAAACCTAAAGAGGAACTTCAAGTGTTGGTCAACAGCAAATATCAAGTCAAGTCATTCACCAAGTTCAACTTAAGTTGTTAACATTCTTGACAAAAGTTAAGTACAGCTTGCCAACTGTCCATGACTGCGGACGCGGCTATTCGAATAGTTTTTGAAACCTCTGTAGAGGGGTACACTTTACCCACAAGATTCGATACATCTGCCGGGAGAAATCCATGGATCGTCATACACCAAGTATGCGAGGTTCAGATAATCAAACAAAGTCTTTCACTTGTTCACTCTAGTATAGGATCCTTTCCTAGAGCCCGAGACACGGACATCTCCATTTCGGCGTCTCTAGTTTTGCCCGTTACAGGATGCTGTATGAATGGATGAATCCACCCGATTTGGAAGTACCCGCGCACGGCGCACTTTTATAAAGGATGATACAAGGTATCCCATACTAGGGCAAACAAACTACAGACTCAGCCCCTTCCTATTTAGGGGTAGTGTGGTCGTACTGTATGGTTGGCTCACATAGTACATCACTTATTATCATTTCAAAATACATTCCATAGTCCTTAGTCAAGATTATTTTCTTTCAGAAATACATCATGTATGAGTAGTCTCCCATTCAAGCTTTCAAGTTCAAGTCACCACTTCCAATAGGGTTCCCCTATAGATGACTTCAATCTTATTAGCGACTAAGCAACTACTATGAGTGATGCTACAACTAAGGAGGTGTCGGATAAACTCAGCTTGATACTCTTGCTAAGCAAGATATCACTACACAACTATCATTCTAAAGTAGCAATTCAATCATGCAATTTACTTAAAAACAAATAGAATGCAATAGGAAAACTAGGCATTTGGAGTATGATTCAAAAGATGGCTTGCCTTGGTTGGCAAAGTGTCCTGAGTAGTCTTCTTCTTCTTGATAAAATCCCCCCTCAATATCTTCTTCAGCAACACTAGCGTCTAATAACGATAAACAAAATGCACACAATCACTAAGCAATACCAACAACACACCAAGCATACACACTTGCTTTCAAACAATAATAGCAAGGTTTGATTTTATTGAGTTGGTTTGCAAGATTGCTTCAAGTTTGAGTTAAGTGTACAAGTTGAGTTTTCTACAATCTGCCATGTGTTAACAACATTTCAACATTGGCATGAGCTCAGAAGTATTAGGGCTAGTTCAAGAAGAAAGTTGTTTGAATAGGTAGCTTAGTAGTTGGAGTTAGATAACAAGCTAAAAGTAAGTTGGGGTTTATCATTTTATGTTGCAACTACCAATGGTTTAGGTGTTTAATTAAGGCTTCTAACAAGTTCACAAATGTTAAGGGTTGAAGAAACAGTAGGTAGGTTGTTTGGGGAGTTCATAAACCTAAATTCACAATTTTATAAACTCTAATTAATTTATAGAATTTTTCCCAAGATTAACAGGGCTGCGGGTTAATTCTTTATATCAGATTAAATGGCTAAGTCAAATTAGATTATAACTAATTCTAGAGGCTAGATAATTTTCTCAGCTTTCCAACGCATATTTATTTGCTAAAAACAGATTTCTAAAATTCTAGGAATTTAAATTTGAAAACTAGATCTGAATCTAATTCGAAAATGGGCGGGAAATTCAATTCGTAACGGGTCAGATCTAAACAGAAGCTGGGCCGCTCCACTGGGTTCCCGAATGGGCCGGCCCAATACCGCTTCACCGGGCGGGAGAGATTTGGCTTTTTAAACCTGGCAGGTGGGACCTACTCGTCATGTGGTTTTATAACGCGAACCGGTACGCTGCCGCTGGATCAAGATCCAACGGCGCACGTCCGTCGTCAACCTCGGTCTGGCCAGAGAGCTCACCGGCGTTGTAGAAAGAAGGTGTTTGATGGCGGGGCTCGACGGAGAGGAAGCAGGGCTTGACGGCGGTGAAGCAGAATGGCGGCGGCGGCTTGACTCCTTCACCTCGCACGAGCAGCTACTCCAACGGCGGCCAGAACTTCCCGAGCGCGGCGGCTAGGGTTTCCAGAGCTTCGGATGCTTTCGAGAGAGAGAGAAGAAGAGAGAAGGGTAGGGATCGGTAGCGGTGAGTGTGTGCTTCTCTACAGCGTCGAAGGGGCCCTTTTATAGGTACGGGAGGGCAAGGGAGTGCGGTTTCCAAATCGTGGCCGAGGCGGGAAAAATCTCGGGCACGGCGGCTCTGCTGCTGACGTTCGGTCGAGGGGACGGCTCGGCGGTGTCGCGGTTCCTCCGCTCACGCTTCTGGCAGGCTCGGTGACCTCGGCAACGGTCGGCTCGCGTGCGTCCTGGTCGGTTGACAGGGAGGCAATGGTGGAAACTTTTCCACCGTCCACTAGCCGGGGTCCGGGCGGTTCCAGTGAGAGATCGACAGCGGGAGAGAGAGGGGTGTCGTCGGGTACCGCTGAGGTGGCTAGGGAGTACGGCCGAGACGTCATCTACAGTGAGTTTGATTTCTCTGAAATTTGCCCACCAAGTGTTCGACACAATGCCTGCATGAAATTCAAATTCAGATTTTTGAAAATTTCCTCCGTGGGTTGTCAAGGTATTCCACAAGGTTTCCAAAGATATTTTTATTGTGCTGAAAGGTGATGTTTTGCGAAAAACCTAATTGCAATTTGAGGAATGGTTGCTGATTTGAATTCAAAGTTTGGCCAAAATTTGTAAGAGGTTAGGGTTTGAATTTTTGTCAAAACTTTTGCAGTTATGCAAGAGTGTAGTTTGGTCTTGCTCAACCAACTGACCCCACCTTCAGTTGAGTTGCAGAATGCTTAATCCAAGGGTCCGAAGTAGGGTAGTGGTTAACTTTTCCTAGATCATATTTTCTTTCTTTTCTTGATTTCTATAGTTTATGGTTTTCTTGGTTATTGTTTTTCTTCTCTGATTTGATGCTTGCTGACATTCTTTTATCTTACAAACACTCAACAATGCTAATAACACATACACTCATAAGAAGACAAATATTTAGGATTATGCACACATGCAATATGAATAGAAATTTTTATCTTGGTCCAATATTTGGCCACTTGAATCAGATAAAAATGGGTTACAAATTCTTGGGTTGTTACAGCTATTCGTACTCTATCTCTACCAGAACGTGGGATATATCTCGAAAAAAACTTAGATGAGCCTGTCATATGATTTGTAGCCCCTGAATCAATTATTCAAGATGTTAAAGGCTGATTCGCACCTTTTCCGGTATGAGAATCAGGGGTAGTCTCAGAAGGTCTAGCTGCAGAAGTCGCCATAAGCTTTGTCTTAAACTCTTCCAGTGCCTGGGCTGTAACTGCAGATTGTTCATCTCTAGTTGAGGTGAAGTGAGCGCGATCCGTCCTCCTCATACTACCATCACCACGAGTAAACCTGGTAGACGGTTTACGTTGCCATCCAGAAGGGTAACCAATCAAATCAAAACAATTTGTCTTCACATACCCAGGTTTCTTGCAATTATCACACACAATCCTAGTCCTCTTTGCATAGTCAAATCTATGAGCACCCACCGGAGAATTTCTTGATTGAATTTGATTAGCTGCAGATAGTGCAGCCCGATTGTCAATGCTTGCTTGTGGAGTTGTGATCTGATTCGCCAATCTTGTTTACTCCTCAAGTATACTAGCAATGGTCTGGTCCAGTGTAGGAGCTAGTCTGGTGTTGCTTGTATGAGCTGGGAATGGAGATTTAACTCGGGGTTCAAACCACTCACGAAGGAGTGGAACATCTCTGGGATCATGTGCTTTAAATGGTCTAAAATACTCCAGGTCTATAGAGTTTCTTGATTTCTCCTGCATATTCAGTCACTGTCTTCTCCTCTTGCTTCATATGTCACAGTTCATGGAAAATTCTACTTACTTGCATTTTGTTTGATTTCCCCGAGAATTGCTTCTCAATGCTTGTTCACACCTGAGCTGCAGACTGAAATCCTTCGACTTGTTCCCTCACAGTTTTCTCCATTGAACCGAGTAACCACACCATGACTCGCTTCTGGTTTTGGTCCCACTGATCTTGTGGAAGTTCTGCTGGTTTTTTCACATCTTCTCTTAACAATTTCTCCAAACCATGTGATTCTAGAATCAGCAATGCATTACGAGACCAACTAAAGAAATCACCTGGACCGCTCAGCCTTACTGGATTAGCCTCCAGATTTTTCAGAACATTAGAACTACTGCTTGTACGTGACTGGTTGTGCTTGCTCCAACAATTGGGCCATCATATGCTACATACTCCACTAACTTTTCCATCCCAGAATCCTTGCTTGGATCTCCCATGACCACTGAACTGTCACACAGTGCTCTTCAAAAAACTGAATAGCAACAGCGACGTTACACTGAACTAGACCCTGACGCGCGCCTTGCCGCGCCGCTCCCCTACTTTTAACTTTCTTTTTTTTTTCATTCAAAGACATGTTGACAGTTTAAGTTGATTATAGAACCATTTTAATTCGGCTTCTAGTTTGGCTACATATGGTAGCTTCAGATTTTCTTTCAAGGGGGTGTTCAACATCATCCTTTTGCTTGACGGACAAAGGCATTGCCAGTCTATCTGTTTTCATTGCGTACTTAAAAAAAAGATGATGTTACCAAAAAAATCCATGATGCTAATTTAACGACACAAGTTCATGAAAACATAAATACCATATTATTCTCTGGTGTGGCCCACAACTTCAGATCCAATGCCTTGGTAAAATACCCAACCAAAAAGTATGAAGCTAACATAAGGCAGTAAAATAAGCCGATTTCCAATGTCGTAGTAAATTACCCAACCAAGGATATGTAACTGACATGAAGCAGTAAAATATCTCCTGGTCCTAAAATGGATTTGACAACACGCAAGAGATCCGCACATCTTCATATTAAAGGATGAATAGCATACAACAACTAAGCAAACATAACATCAGCTACTCTAGGTAACCTCACATCATCCCTGAACCTATAAAAGGACAACCCATTTTGAGTCCAGAGGAGACAACACACGGCTGTGTTTGATTTTGTTACAATGATGTAATGATACCGAATAACTCATACAGGGAATTTTAACATAGATATTAGTTACATTGGTACATCTGGTCAAATAAGTTCACAAGAACTACTAACTTTCATATGTATGTGGTAAAATGGCTTGATTTCCAATGTCTCGGTAAATTTCCTAACCAAGAATATGTAACTGACATGAAGCAGTAAAATAGCTTGAACTTAGGATTGAACCATGAAAATAGTAGAACAATGCAGAAACACTTAATGCCATTAGTGATTTTACCTTCAGAAGGTAGCAAATGTCCCATCGGGCTAGGAATTTTGAATGTATTTACTGTACTACCCAGAGCTACAACTGAATCATAATCATTCTCTAAATCACAGTTCAAATTCAAATTAGTTCCAGCAGCAGAACGGCGGTGTACAAACTTCTTTGTGGCATTAATCTTGAAGCAATCCTCTTTATAATACGCATCATCTTTCTTTTTCTGCAAAAGAAGAACAAGAGAAGAGGTAACAGTGTTACTCCTCACTCCACAGCTTTGCATAATAGCATTATAGCATTATAGCAACCAGAACAACACATCCAACATTTAGCAAACAAAAGCATAAAATCGATTGCCAGACCAATTAAACCAATTACCTTCTCAAACATCCTTTTTATAGGTTCAACACTCTCACATGTGGCACTTGGAATCTGTGGCGTAAACACTGATTTTTTAACCCACAACAATCATAGGTATACCAATAATGGTTAAGTGGCTATTAATATTTCATATTTACCAATGGGACATCCAGTAGAAATGTATTTTCTCTAATTTGAAATTGATTTATATTGAATTTATCATCCATATTATCATGTTAATGTGTATTGGTCAAAATATCCAAATAGAAAGATATACCTTCAGATATCAGATAAAAAAAATCAGATTTCACAATGGAGAGGAACATTCCCATGGAAAGATCTAACAAACATTATTCTAAATAGGTCTTCGGGCTCCATGAGTACTGGTAAAGGAGGATGGCATGCCTGAATGCTAGATGAGAGGAAAGCTGAATACCTGAATAAGTTGTCTGCATCCAGACAGCAAAAGAAAACTGCAACAGCTCTGACTGTTAATGTCAGTGAACCACCACCATCTCCTTAATTTAGCAGAGTTGCTGCTCTTCTCATTCATCTCAGGTCCAATATTCAATTCTTATGATGCAACCGTAGACTGCAGATATGAAGCTAATATGAAATCTGCCGAAGGTATAAACAGCAAACAAATTTTAGAAAAACAACAAGATTATGCTTCGGTTTATATCTTCTTTGTCGATGCAATCACAAATATGATATGAACAATAATGTGAATATACTGAATACAAATAATTATATTTATAAGTGCAGCCCTATTGTTAACAGTGACATGTTGAGCAAGAATAACATTGCCAACGAAAAACTGGAAGTATATAATCAATAGTATCAATGAACCAAAAATAAATACATTTTTTATTCTTTGACGTCATCTCTCAGTTAATATTGAAATAGTTAAGATAGATAAACTACCGTTTCATTCTTGACATTGAGGTTTCTGATGGTCCACACAGCACATTAATTGGTTGGAAAAATATTATCTACAAGCACAATATATTAAAATACTAATGTTCCGACAAAGATTCATAGGTGCACTACAGAATAAATGCGAATCTTAGAAATTTTGACGTTTTAAAATACCTACAAGAATTTTAATTTGGTACCATCAAAGTCAAAATAGTCATCGCCCACTGTCCTAAACCAACCCAACTTTATTATTCATATTAGACTAAAGATGAGCTTAAATAAATTTACTCAATAAGAAAGTTACCTTATTTAAGAGGACATTGCTACAGAATTAGCAGCCCAGATGGCTTCATAGTTGCCCGCGGTTCAATTTAAGTTGCACATGTTTGATGTAAAAAAATGGAGAGATGAACACTGCAGCCTTTATCAGTACAAGTGAACTCCACGCTCCTATCATGGTGTGTAACAGTGTAAATAGCAGGTTATACGACAATCATTGGTTTATAACCGTACAAAATTTGATAGAAGAAGGTGCAGCATGCCGCTATATCACCTTAGTTTATAAGATAAAAGATAAATATCATACAAATGTCAGTCTGGAGTGAAACAAATTGGGTTTACTTCAATACAAAAAGTTGTGTTGAAGCTGTTAACAATAGGTAGTTCTAAGCAGCAATGAACATACTAAATCGACAAAATCACTGATATTAGCCAAGTTATCAGCATTTTAAGAATTATTACTCAGAAGGGGTGTGGTAAATGGGGATCTCGGAATTCTCACCATCATCCAGGAATACCCGCGGAAGGCATGGGCGGCGCGCTTTGTCATTGGAGAGCCTGTCAGGCGGCAGCACCCCAATCCCGCCGCCGCGGTGTCGAGCTTGAGGAGGCTTAGGGCGGCGCCGGAGAGACATCATGTCGTGAAGTAGGAGGCTCCGGGGCGGAGCGGTTTCCATTCAGGCTCGGGCATACAGGCCATGGCGCTGTCAGTGGCTTCCTCCAACGGCCGCTTCAGCGCGGTCGTCGCCTCCACGGGGTTGAGGGAAGCAGCTGAGCGAGAAGGGGAGGAAGCAGCAGCCGCCCCTCCCAGTAGGGACGGCTTCAGCAGAGACGCTCGGCCAGCAGACGCATCCGCCACCACATCCTTTGCTGAAACCCTACCGCAGTCATGAACAACTGAATAAAACGAATAGCTGCCAGAGCCGAACGAAACGACCACGTCCACACTCTGTTTCACAACAAAAACCACGCCAGGCGTCCAAGTTCACCAGGAATTTTTGACGCATGAGACCACCTGCGCGAGTGAAATGCTAGAAAAGACCACCTGCGAAAATTTTTGTCAAAAAAGACCCCCTACGAGTGGCGGCACCCCTGGCGACACGTGGCACGTGCCGCCTGGGCCAGTGCCGGCAGGCCCCTGCCGCCGTTGCCATTGGCGGCACCCTGGGTGACGTGGCACACCATGCCGCCATCACCATTGGCGGCAAGGTGACGTGGCACACCATGCCGCCATCACCATTGGCGGCACCCTGGCATGCGATATTCATTTTATTCACTTGCACTTGCTTCAAGCCTGTATGACGTCACCTTGCCGGCAACGAGGATGGCGGCAGGGCCCACCCGGCCGACCGGAGACTACGTGCCGGCAACGGCAACGGCGGCAGGGGCCTGCCGGCACTGGCCCAGGCGGCACGTGCCACGTGTCGCCTGGCCAGGGGGTTGACAAAAATTTTCGCAGGTGGTCTTTTCTAGCATTTCACTCGCGCGGGTGGTCTCATATTGCAAAAATTCGTTCACCAGCACATAAACATTTTCTTCTTTGCAGGTGGGCCCTAGACGCAAAAATGAGTGAATCAACCAGAGGGCTCCATTTGCTTCGGTACTACATATTGAAATAGATTCAACAAACCATGCACCAATTTCCTCTCCACTGACTAATTGTAGATCAAGAAGATTTAATCACCACAATACCTCAGATAACTCCACTTTCGTGCAGCACAAGAATTATTTTAGACCAGGACTGCAGGACCAAGCCAGCGGCGCGGCACTGCGGGACGACGGCAGCGACGCGGCACAGCAGTGCGGGACAACGGCGGTGGCGCGACACTGTAAGACAACGGCGCACAACCTATGGAGAGACGGCGACGGCGCACGGCCTGTGGCAAAGACAGCGACGACACACAACGGCGGCCACAACCACAACAACTACCAACTCCAACAAATTGTAGCACGAATCAGACCAAATCCGGATCAGGAACACGCCCCTGGATCGATTGCTCTGATACCATGTTCAAATCCCTCAAGAAACAATCTAATTTGATGTGAATAGAATAGGATTTGAGAGAGAGAGGAGGGCTCACAGTACAGGATGAACTTCTGGACAGAGAAGTCGAGCCTCTTCTCGACTCTGTCTCTACTTCCCCTTATCTTATCTTCCTTTTACAGTTTTGTCCTCCTAACATTTACAATTTACACATCAGTACATGATTATACCAAATACAGTTTAGTGGCTATAAACTCAACAAGCACAACACTTGGCTATGCATTGCCCCTATGCAAAAGAGGTGTGGGCAAAATTCCAGAGCACAAACCCGAAGGCGTTTCAGATCGCCAATTCATCCAACACGGTGTGCGGATGGTGGAACAAGCTGCAGCGTGGCAAGTTTAATGAGCAAAGAAAGAGAGGCATGACCCTTCCGATTTATATTGTTTGGCATCTCTGGAAGGAAAGGGGGCGCAGAATCTTCCAGCATGAGGCAATACCGGCAAATGCGCTGCCGGGGCTCTGCTGCTGGCTAAGGGGCAGAACGTTGAGAGTTGAGCTGCCAGGATTCAGAGAGTTTTTCTTATTTTTTTCCTCTGTGTAATTAACAATCTGTAATCGATGGACTTTGTTCCCTCTTCTATTAATGCAAAAGCAGAGCTCCTACTATTCTCGTCAAAAAAAAGGAGAGGGAGTAATTGCCATGACTGCATCGCTGCTACCTGGAGATTCACCGCCAGTTCATCTGACAACAACGGACGGCCAGGATGGCCGCGGACCGGTTCATCCAGCGGACCTAGTTAAATTTTGTCAGCAAACTGTCGTACTTCATTGCAAATTCTGTGATCATTCCGTCTAACCAAGCTGTGTTATAAAGCTAGAATAGATGTCTTGTAGCCCTTATCTCTATACTCATATGAAAAAGTTAACCCTAGCCGCTGGCGGCGCCGAGGGAGTGGGGTCAGATTTATCTTCTGTCTTCTCTGAATTTCACACCTGCTGCTTTCTTTTCACATCCCATGGCTGTAATTATTAACTATAATTTCTAGGTTGTGCATACTTATTTTTTAAGTAGCAGCCGTGCGGTGCGCACTAAATTTTATCCAATGATTTCTATACAACATTTTTCGTACAAACCTTCAGCTTTGGCGGTATCTGGACCGCTAGATGTAGATCCAACGGCCAGAAAAACAAAGAGTGTAGGCAGTAATTTTTTGATAATTGTTTCATAAATTTTTTTTGGAACAAATCTCCGGCTTAAATGGTTAGTATATGGCTGTAATTATTAACTATAATTTCTAGGTTGTGCATACTTATTTTTTAAGTAGCAGCCGTGCGGTGCGCACTAAATTTTATCCAATGATTTCTATACAACATTTTTCGTACAAACCTTCAGCTTTGGCGGTAATTTCCGGACAATAATTACACAACCGTATTTCTTTGTGGGATATACTTTTCCGATGGTAATTTCATAACAGTGTCTCCAACGATTCATGAACAATAATTTCCTTGCACAAATCTTAGCCTCAATATTTCTTCTCTCCGGCTTTAATTATCTATCCAAAAATTTTGATGGTGCACGAATAGTCGTCCTTTAGCAGTTATGTGTTTTTACCGTAATATTCCAATGGTAAATATCTTTTCCGATAGCATCGTTATTCCCTTACAATAACTTCAGGAGAAGAAATACTCTATTACTCACCGACTTTTTTATTCTAAAAAGATACAACTACCTTTTCTTTGAGTAATTTCCTGATGGTAATTTCTAGATAGTTATGTCTTATAATAGTTCTACTAAAGTAATTGTTTAGCAACAACTTCCAGAGTGACCGCCTTTTTTTGAATTTGCATCGTGCTCTTCTACAGTAACTTCAGAAAACAAATACTTGACTATTCAGTATTCACAATCTATTTTGTTTGAGAAAAATACTACTATTCTTCTATTGATCACCTCATGATCATTTTGTTGGGAATACTACTACCTTCTTCTATAATAACTTCAAAAAATGATTATTCACCACATGTTATATAATCTCTCTATATAGAAATTATGTTAAGGCTGAAGTAATTTACATACAATATCTTCTCTTATCAATTGTCTCATAACTTATTCTATTGATCACCTCATAGCATCTTCTATCATCGCTCTTCTGTCACCCTACGGTCATACTCCAATATTTGTCGCCTCTTTAGCCTCACGATCACCCTATAGGAGTAATACTACCTTCTTCCACAATAACTTCGCAAAAGAATACTACTTCATTCATCACCTCTTTTATTCAGAAAAATATTACTACCTTATTCTATTCAACGTCTTACGTTCACACTTTTGGATCGTTTGTCGCCTCTTTTATTATAGAAAAAATATTGTCTTCTACTTTAACCGCTTCACGGTCAATGTACGGGCGTACTCTCCTCTTTTATTCAAGAAAAATATTACTCTTCTTTTATTAATCATCTCATACCATCTTTTATTCACCAAAGACTAGCTATATACATGAAGAAGTCCGCACCACGGGCGCGGCGTGCCGCCGCGCCAACTTTCCTAGTATTCTGAATTCTATCCTATTTTGCGATTATTATCGTTCGACAGAGCCCTGGGATCACGACTCGGAGACTCGATCAGGAGAAGAGTAGGATCACGCCGACGATGACGCAACCCAACTCGGGACTTGCACGAGTACTTGATAAAGAGGATCACGATACGGAGACTGGATCGGAGCCGAGTCGACCGAGAGGAGGAGCTACTAGCAGCGCAGAATTGTTGGCGGGCTTGTCTGGCAGGGATACAAACCCTTCGAACTCAACACCGTTTCCAGGCGATATCTCTGCAACCGAGAGCGTGATTTCGATCCCTGGATTTGCTCAGAACTGGAGCAGAGCAGTCGGCGGCATTGTTTTCTCAAAGTTCATCTGCAGGTCCACTTCCTCTTCCGGACACAATACTATCTCTCAACTCGGTTGAAACACCGCGTCCAAGCCCAATTCCTCATCCTTGACAAATCCTCTAGACCTCTCCGCTGAAACACCTCCATTAATTGGACGGACCTCCCCATCACCAGAACGCCGACAGTGTCTTCCCGAACCCTCCGTAGCTAAGCCATTACAGGTTTCATTGATCAAACGAGTTGCCTGTGGTTGTCTGTCACCCTGAGTTCTGACCATCGTGATCTGTTTCTTAGTACCAAAATAAGAAACTCTGCCTTGTTAATTTCAGGTTCACAATGATCAACCATACATTATGCAAAAGAACATCCTCAAACCAAATCAGTGGGAAACCAATCTGTAAGACAGTGAGGCCAAACGTTAAACTGGAAGACCTTCCACAGGTATGTCAAATTTTTTTTTTTTCGGTGTTAATTCTGTATAGATGGAATTTCTAATCTTGAGGGATATTGACGCAGGATCTGCTGTGCACCATTGTATCAAAGTTGCCTGCTAAAGAGGTTTCAAGAGCTAGTGTTTTATCAAGCAATTGGAGAGATGTCTGCAGTATTTGCTGCTACAAATTATGTTTCACTGGTGCTCCCGGGTGTTGCCGTGACGATTTTGAAATAGATCAGTACCGCCAATACATGCAGAAATTCATCGATAATGTCAATACGGTCGTGCAAAAGTGCCATGGCAAGTTGGTTACAGAATTCAATGTCAGATTCGAGTTTGACGCAATGCTGGTTGGTCATCTCAATAATTGGGTTGATTTCACGGTATCATCACGGGCAAAGAGTATAGCTTTTTATTTACGTCCTATTAACAGGAGATACACGGATGTTGATCGCTACGTATTTCCATTTCACCTTTTGGATAGTGGAAGCAGTATGTCTCAGCTACAGTGTATACAGCTTAGTTTTGTATCTTTCAAACCACCATCTGAATTCAGAAGTTTCCCAAGCCTGAGAAAGCTTGATTTTGAGTTTGTGGATTTCACTATAAAGGATCTTGAAGTTATATTGTCCAGTTGCTGTAATCTTAAATGGCTGAGTTTGGTCAGATGCTACCTGAATGGCGAACTAAAGTTGGACCGTCAGCTGTCGCACCTTCGACACCTGACAGTTGTATACTGTGGAGTGTCCAGGATAGAACTTCATGTTCTGAAGCTCGTTACCTTTGTATACGATGGACCCATTGTTCCTATTGTCATTAATCAAGATTCTAAGCTTGAAAGTGCACATATAAAGTTCACCAGGGCAACCTTTCAAGATGTTGTCAGTGCACTTCTGAATGGTATTCCGGCCATGCAAAATCTGACTTTCAAGATTACTCTCCAACGACCAGAGGTTTGCTCCTCTAATGGCATTGAAGTTATAATCAAATCTATAGTGAAGATCATCAGTTCAATAATACAGTCGTTCTTTGTCTTGCAGGCGCAATCGCTGTTGAATAACACATGCAAGTTTCCCCATATTAGGTTCTTACAGTTGTTAATGGGTTTACGAGCTGAAGATACTGACAAGCTTCCCCATGTACTAGTTTCCATCCTGAGGGCAGCTCCATTTATTGAAAAGTTAGAGATCCATGTAAGTACCCTTCTTGATTCTTATGTGCCAATAGGTATCTTTCTCCTTTTGCTAACACATTCGAATTTCTTTTAGCACCACATTCGATTTGATTTTAGCTCTTCCATATACTTGTTTCTGTTCGCGATAGCCTATTCTTTACAACCGGATGGATGCAGAATTTGTATGTGATGGGCAATTGAGTTGGACACTAAAATTCGAAGGGTGGCCCCTTCGTATATGTGTATTTCCACATACCATGCTAATCATATATACTATCATGTTTGAATCTTGCAGTTTGCTGCCTGCAGTCACCTTTGTTTTGCAAACAAAGGTACTTTGGGCAAGCAGCGTCTTCAGCAGGGTGAGTATAGTTATCTGAAGAGTATGCATATGACGGGATATAAAGGGGCAGGAGGTCAACTTGAATTTCTTCTACATATTGTGGAAAATGCCCCTGCGCTGGAGGTATTAACTGTGGAGACTACTCAACGGCTTTATCAAGATGTTTATGCAGACCGGATTTGCAGAAAAAGAGCATGCTCTGGGTGCGTTGCTCTGCATGCCGAATCTTGTCTCAGTGGAAAACTTTCGCCAAAGGTGAAGCTTTGTGTTGTGTAGTAAGTAGAGCTGCTTTTGAGGTCGGCACAAGGGCTGTTACTAATAGAATTGTGTTGTTCGCCTGGAGGATTTAGGATCTGTTGTACTAGTAGCTATGTACACGCACGAGCGTCTGTTGTAATCAAATTTATTCTATATCCAAAAATCACTCAATATGTTAAAGACTTCTCATAGAATACTGTTAATCAAGCATCACAAAACGCTACATGTTCTGACGCACATAATTTTGTTCCTCATGGTGTAGTGAATACGTAAGTTGTTTTTCTTGTACCAGCCTGATAGTGGTTTTACATCTAGCCTCCACTACTTTGCATCATCACGCCAAAGCAAATCATATGCCATGGTCAGAAGTCAGAACTGCAGGTTTACACAAGCAGTGTTAAACCAGCTTGGAAAATCAGGCAAAATTAGCAAGATTTGGATGATTTGGGATATTGAGTTTTGTACTTCCTCTGACCACTATTAATTGTCTTAATACGGATGTATCCGGATACATTTTAGTGTCTAGATACATCCATATTAGAACATGTAATAGTAGTTGGAAGGAGTAGTATATTTAATTGCCACAAACTCCCCGAAGGTGACTTGACCATCTTGCACGCCATCAGCAACACATATTGTCAGATTGGACGCATGAATATTGCATCGACATTCCACCTCACCAGTGAGACGATTTTGACAAAAATAACCTAATTTTAAAAGTTTAACACTGAACTGGCGAATGTATTTCATAAATTAACCTTTTTCTTGACGCCTCACGCTGAAGCTCTAAGCGGAATAGCATGGCGCCGTCAGTAAGGACGTCAAGCAATACATAGCGCCTTCGTCCAAGGCGTCAAGAATTGACCAGCGTGGCGGCTCCCGGTAGAAAAAAAAGCATGACGCCTTGATCAACGGCGCCGTACACCCTAGCTTGGCGCCATTAACCAAGGCTCCATGCTTTTTTTCATTTTTTATCTAGCAGCTGATATAATATGTTGCCGGTATTTTTTGCCACTATTCTTTCTTGGAGCGATTTTTGAATTTTTAAATTCCCCTAGTATTTGTTCATTTTGTATCCAATTATTTGCAACTTTTATTTTACAAATATTCGATAAGTGCTTTTTGAACACCTGTGAGAGGCTTTAAGAAAATAAGATGTTCATGCCTTAACTGTTTCTGGGAAAACTTATAAAAATTATGCTCCCTTAATTAAGGACTTTCTTAAACCTTAACTTTGGCATGATCATTATTTAGCGCTTGCTCAACACTTGATTCTTTGAGTGTTTGTTTATGTTGACTTTTTTTACTATGTTTGATGAGTTGATTTTGTGCTACTCTATTTTACTTTGATTGAGCTGACTTTGTCTGACTTATGTGTTGCTATGATCTACAAATGGAAATTTGGTCCAACCTATCTAAACCATATCTTATTTTATTATGGTTACTGAGGATTTGCTTAGAAACTATTTTTTACCTTTTCCACCAAATAAAATCCCGTTTCCAAAGAGCTTAGCCTCTATATTCTTTGTATTCAAATGATCTACAAATAAATATCAAAACCGTTAACCATTTAATTCATTTGTCAACACAGAATTTTTTTCAAAGAGCTTAGCATCTTTATTCTCGGTATTCATACTTCTTTTCCCCTAGCATGCAAGGATGCAAGAAACAACAATTCTTCATTTGAATGGGGGCATTTCTTCAACAAATCTATATATTATTTTAATTTTTCTTTCAAATATGAATAAATACTAGAGGAATTCAGAAAATCGCTCTAATAAAAAATAGTGACAAAAAAGGAGAAAACATATTATCTCAGCTGCTATATAAAAAAAACAAAAAAAGCATGGAGCCTTGGTCAACGGCGTCAAGCTAGGGGGTACGGCGCCGTTGGACAAGGCGTCATGCTATTTCGTTTAGAGCTCCAGCGTGAGGCGTCAAGAAAAAGGTTATTTTGTGAAATACATTCGCCAACAGGTTATTTGTTGTCAAACTTCAGAAATTAAGTTATTTTTGTCAAAATCGTCCACCCGTGAACGTCAACCCAGCATAGACTCCACCTGCACGCGAGTAGGTGCCTTCTTGCTGCCGCTCGGCGCTAGCCACCTCCTTGCTAGCGTATTGGCGCCGCCGCGGCCGCCCTCTGTGCACGTCGCTTCTCTCGCCCTTTGCCTATGGATCCGACACGGAGGGGTTGGGGTGCCGCGGAAGGATGGAGTCAAATATGGCAGGACGCAGAGGGAGACGCTGATTGTGGCTGGTGCGGTTCTCGGGCAGGCATGGGGCGTAGCCAAGTAGGACGTGCATGGGATGGTTTGCCCGGTCGGTGCAGTTTGTCCGCCCGGCAAAACATTGTATCCTAACCGTTGATCTGGTTGGGGGACAATCGATGTAATATGGACTATTGGATTTATCTAACGTGATTAGATCGGACGATTCTGGTTATTACATGTACAATAGGTGGTGTGATTTTAGAGTAATTTATATTTGCTCTTTTATTATTATATAATGTCTATGCTTTGGTACGGGTTTTTTTATTGAGTATGTTCTGTTACGATGAAATGGAACAGGCCCTCACTTACATAAATGTTACTAGGAAGATTGGCGCGGCGACACGCCGCGCCCATGAGACAATATCAGTGGTTCTAAAGGATCTGTGACATTGTTGTTAAGCTAGCTCATATGATTGCCTTTGATAAGTACTTCCATCTGATCCGGCGATTGGTACGAACGAAGGGAGGTGGCTCGACTAATTATACAGGGGTACTCAAGTACTTAATACAACAACACATTGGTGATGTTCATGGATAATTTTACAGCACATCAGCAGTGTTCATACTTGCTATAGTGGCATGAAGAACGTTTGACATGTCATTTGCGGTGCTACCTTCATTTAGACTCTTTTTCAACGGTCCGGATACTTGTTCACTTCTTGGGCTAACTTCGTTGTCGCAGATGATATTTCCGTGTTTACTGCAAGGAAAGAGTTGAGTCAGTACTCTTAGTTGTGTTGAGATTCTTGTCATGTGTGGGAAGTTTATATTAGAATCTGACTTGGAAAGAAATAGTTACTTTGATGCCTTCTTATTGTCATGGGTGGTACTACAGACAATGAATGGACAGTAAGTTGTTGGTATCGCTGTAACCTGACCGGCTTGAGTGTATGGAGCCGGGACAAAAATGTACCTTTTTAAGCTGCTGTAATAGATGACCTTGAATTTTTCCCTTTCTTGCTATCACTGCAATACCTGGAAACTTGCCTCTTGTTAAATGAAACAATTCCAAACTCTGTGTCCAAGATTATTACACCACTATACTTGTTTTCTTGAGTAGCCATTCTACCTTTGTCACTTGTCAGCCACGTCAAGTGCTTATTGCCTACATCAAACCTGCAGAAGAAGTCACATAGTTTGCTAATCTACAGAAAATATATACTCATATTAACAGTAATTGCACATCAACACACACTGGGCATAGCGCATTCGTCATGTAAGATTACTCTGATTCAACATGAAATAATTTGAAGGCAGAAATGGGATCTAATATTCACTTACCTGAAGGCAGAACGCGGTATCTAAGATTCACTTATCTGATAACGAAAAATGAGCAGATGGATCATGAAACCAGTATGTCCACGGGGGAGAAATCAATGGCGTAAATTACAGTATCTTATGTTGTAGGTCTGCTTTGTATGTATGTTTTTATTGCTGGAGTTTTTATAACCTAGACCAATCCAGTCTGGTCTCTATGTGATCTTACTGAATATGATATAATGTAAACTGCAAAGGTAAGTATAAGCCCATATATCTAGTCCAGATTGCATGTCATACAAATACATTAGGTTAAAATACTGACAAAACAGTCGCTGATTTCAACAGTTTCAATAATTGTAGAAACATAAGATATCAAGATTACACCAAAGCTCTGACCTTAAACCTTTTCCTCTTTTACCTCATAGAGGACAGAGCATGCATAAGAGAAAAACCAAGCACGAACACAAGCCTTTTCTTGTCCATCTACAAAGATTAACTATTTAAAGTCTACATGAAACTCCGACTATCCATATACGGTGACCAAAAAGCATCAATTTTGAAGGTAGCATCACCAGATTTTGAATGTACTATACCTACATCCGGTATCCTATGTTTCCATTATCTATTTTTAGGTTAGAATTGCTAATTATTGTATCATTAACCAGTGAGAGACAAAAATTCTTTACTTCAAAGTGTTGAACCAATACACTACGAACACATATTGTAAGTGGTATTTGATGAATATTAAATGCGGGCCAATCCAGCACATCAAATATCTTGTTTGATTGAATGCATTGTCACCAAGCAAAACCTACCAAATTGAGAGTTGCACTAACTTAAGTGAAGCAAAACCTAAAGAGTTAGGTGGACCAATGAAAAAAACATGCACACGTGAACACATATTACAGGAATAGGCGAGACTAAGAGATTGGATGCTTCTTTCCAAGGTTAGATGTGTTTGACAAATAATTACTGAGAGAACCTAGTTTTTTTTCTTCTAATAGATTAAAAGCTGGTGTCGGACAAAAATAAATCAATGGTTCACCAAATATGCAATCAGGCGATCCTTCCAATCTGTGATCATATACGATCTTATTCTAGTTTAATCCACTTGACATCCATGCATGGCTAAGTGCATATAGTAGTCGGACGGATCATTTAAATAGTCCTGGCACTACTCTTTGGGCATAAATGGTATTCACCAACAAACTCAATGCTATTTCAGGAGTTAAAAAATCTAGCAGAGATCGTACCTTGCTATCAGGCCAGAGAATACACAAGACGCATCATATTGCCCAAGCGTTGGCTGCCATAGATAGGGAAGTGGAGACCTTTAACAGCAGCGGAAAACATAAGAGTAGTGGAAACAACCCTGTCTAGGCTAAATTGAACATCAAAAACTTCAAGCAAGTCTAGACTAATTTAGTACACTTATAACCCATGTAGCTACACTATTGCACAAATATATTTCTAAAAAACACGGAAATAAGTACCCAAGTGCGCTCAAGTCCTTGCACCTTCCGCTCCGTCTACCACACCATCTTCCGCTGCGGCGGCGGTGACCAGGTCGTCCACGACTCAAAGGCCTCAATCAGTGCAACCTGCAGGTCATGAATCAATGAAATAATTCTCTCTTTATGTGAGTGACATTCAGGCTGAGTAACAAAATTTTACCATGCAGTCACAAGTCACACAGTATAAGCTGTCGTTTTGTAAAAGCACCTTGTTTAGTCTGACTGGCCTGAGCTATGTGCTTTGGAAGTAACTGAATTCCGGGTTGGATATCAAAAACTCCTAGGAGAATAAACAAAATCAGTAGAAACAAAAAGAGACAGCAATCAACCAAGAACTCAGAATAAAACACATGGGCATGGACCAAACCTGGGCGTAATATGGTATGGAATCAAAAGTGCTGCCTCGCAAGAGAGAGGCAGAGAGCGAGCAACAAAATCACAGGAGTGAATTGATGATAATTTGGCAACACTGGCCGACGATATGCAGGTTGATCAACATAAGCCACGTTAGCTGGAGAATCTGCACCCAACGCCTAACGTGAATTCCAAAATAGGATGACTGGACTAACAACACCGCCACATCTTAGAAAGGAGATAGAGAGAAAACCATACCGTCAGAACACAGGGGTCCAGGCGCTTGCCCAGGCGACTCTCCCACCGGCTAGCGAGGCAACCCGATGCGTACAACGGCCGGCGCGAACATGAACAGAATTTCCATTGGCGTATGCGCAGACGGAGAAGGATAGGCAGAGAGAGCCTACCAGGCCTTGCCCACCAGCAACTGAACAGCAAGGACGCCACGATGCAGGACGCGACGTAGGTGGAGACAACGGGCACCAATCCGGCATCCTCTTAGCGGAAGAGAAGCCCAACCATCTACATCAAAAATACGAATCACCATGAGGAGTCAAAGAGGATAACAAAAGCAGAGAATCAAATCGAACAGGAAAATTAATAGATTAAAGAATAGAAAAACCAAACTTTAGGCGGCGGCCTGGTGGACGGCGATGGGATCTACGCGGGCGGCGGCCTGGCTGATGGCGACAGGATGGACGGGTCCCTAGCGTTTATTCAGCGATACAACCAGATCGTTAGAGATGGCGTCGGAGATGACCTGCTGAGGCGGAGCGTCCCCGTCCGACGGCGCCGGACGATGCCCCGAAGCCCGCCAACTCCAAGCAGCTCGCGTGGCTCCATGCGCCGTCCGTCACGTCGCGAGCGAGCACCGCCTGTTCTTCGCCCTCGCCAGGATGCTCTTCGCCGCCGCCGTATTCTGCTCACCACCCCATCCGCCATCGCCACATCTTCCTACTCCTCTGAGGGCGCCGCCGCCATCATCTTCACCTCCCTCGCCCGCATCTCCGTCGACCCCGCCGGCCACTTCGTCAGTGGCAAGATGCCCTAGGCCTGAAGCGGAAGGTCCTCGCGTCCTCATCACCCACGGCGCCGGGTTCGTCGGCAGCCATCTCGCGGACACGGGCGGCGACTCGTGCCGGTGGAAGAGGGAGGGTTGGGGGGACATCCTGCCTCTGTCCCCAACCCGCTCGCCGGTTGAAAGGGGCTCAAGCGCCGCCCCGGGAGCTCCAGCCGCAAGGAACGGGGAAAGAGGAAGAGACAGTGATGAATAGGCTTTTTTTTGAGGTGGCGTGCCTTGTTTGGAGAATAAAAGAGACGTGGGTGGGTTGTCTCGATTGTTCGCTGATGTTGGATACGGGCCACGTTCTATATCACCGCTTTGACCGATAAAATAGTCATTTTAGCTGAAAAAAAAGTAACAATAGGTGCACTGTAGTTTAAACAGTAAAACACCTGCGTGGAGATGTATGATTGGTCCAAAAGAAACATCAACAGTACTGCAAAAATCTCAAAAATTTGAGAGCGCTTGAAAGCCCATCTCCTTTATATATCTATCTATTAGGCATGCGTTTATCCGAAAGATGTTGCGTCTATCATGAAGCGTAGGCTGCCATCACGACACATTGACGCTTGAGAACAGAAAGTCAAAGTGACGTTGACACCTCCGCTTCACAAACACCACACCCAAGTACACAAACTCAGTTAATTTAAAAGACCGACTAGAAAAGAATCCTCTTAGCTCCTCGTATTAGTCGTGTATGCCGTAGAGACGGGCCTGAAGGTAGGAAGCTTTATTTGTGGTGGCGCGACCTACACCATTCAACAAAGCTGCTCCTCCTTGTAGAATTAATATTTCGATTGTAGCAAGCAAGATAGGCCAAGTGGGGGACTTTTGCTCATGTGACACGAGAAACTAATCAATTTCAGTTTAAAAAATTAAGATTATTCCGCTCACTCAAAGCAGTCGTAACAAAGTTCTGTTCATCTTACTTATTCATATTACATTTCGTTTCCTTAATTTTCAATAGAAAAAACCATAAATTTTAAAAATCTCGATTAACTTAAATATTTCTCTGCATTTTGAGGTGAAGCAATTTCACAATTGAGATCAAACATTACAGCCACTCGTAGCTGATGGACAAGCGTCTCTATTTCGTGTGTTGTTAGTAGCGCGTTGCTAGCAGCTACCTAGTACCGTCTAGTTCTCTGGAATCAACCAATATTTTAATAGTACGGAGCAGTACTGTGCAGAACTGATGATGCTACTAATTTTTAGTACTTCCGATTTTGAAATATCCTTCTTGTAAAATTTTCCCCACGATGAGTGGAACGGTTATGTACCTACATCTTTGTGCTCTTTCAGTGATATTTACACAAGCATCTTATGGGCACAACCCACATATTTCACAAGTCTACAATATAATAGTCAAGCACAAAACAAAACAGATTTGAGGGAAGTTGTGCAGGCCGGGGGAATTTTCAAGAAAAAAAATGAGGTAGAATAAACATTACGGCCATGTTTCTGCAGAGCCAGCCGTCAGGGATTGAGAGAAGCACGTCCAAGGCTCTCGATGAGCAGATCCACACCGCCATCGTGCTGCTCTTTCTTTCGCTCGTGACGACCATCGGCACGCGCGTGGAATTGGTCCCATGCAGATGCAGGCGGGTGCAACACCCGAAGTTAGTAGGCACGAGTGCCGCCGGGAGACTTTCCTTCTGACGCATGCGGATCTGAACAGCCAGACCAACGCGGTGACGGCGTCCGTGAGCTCCCGGATATTGGCATGGATGTGGAGGCGGCGACGAACAGTGCACACCGTAGGCCTCGTGCAGTCAGTGCCGAGCGGTCTCCCGTCGTCCTGTTGCTGCCCGGATGATGGACAGGAAGGACGGAATCTTCGTTCAGATTTGTGAGTCAACAATACCAGCGTTGACCTTGCCACGTCAGCAAATCCCGGATAGAAACGAGCATCTCGCAAATAGTGGCGGGGAAGGAGAAGTTCTGGGTGCTGATTTCAGGGATTTAAAGTTTAGGGTTTGATTCAAACCATCCCTACAAACTCAAGGTTTTAAATAGACTTCACTTGCGGCTGCTCTGTACTAGGGCGCCCTGCTGCTGTTCGGAATCAGTAGCCTGCCCTTGCGGGTGAGCTGTTGATGGGCGAAAGAAGATTC
Source organism: Dactylis glomerata (assembly GCA_007115705.1). Lineage (NCBI taxonomy): Eukaryota > Viridiplantae > Streptophyta > Magnoliopsida > Poales > Poaceae > Dactylis > Dactylis glomerata. The sequence goes on from QXEO01001110.1 coordinate 969,361, forward strand.
AGAAAGAGATGAAATGAAGAAACACATGACATGTGGGTCAGCGATGTCATTGGGAGAGATGAGACTATTTAACAATCCCACAGTTTGGCAACGACCAAAATGCCACTTTAGACCGGGAATAGCAAGTTCAGGGTGCTGATTTCTCGGATTAAGAGATTGATTCTAACACCCTCTATGATTTTAAGGTTCATTTTAGACTTTACTCTAATCAAAATAACATCAAGCATGACATGCAAAAGTCTAAGCCACAGTCTAAACAAGCTCTCATTTGTACCACTATAAGTATGAAACTTTTTACTCGTTTCCAACACCAATCAACCTTTTTGAAACAACTCTTAAAGATGAAAATCAATATAGACCAGAGGTATAAACACACCTAGCTACAAAGAACTAACAAGTTCTGAACAAAAATCAAGGCGAAAAACGAAAGCTAAACGCAGTACTAGAAAAAGAGAACACTCGTTGAACGATAAGAGTGAAAACTAGAGTGTTCTTGGCAATGAAAACGGAGTGTGTCTTCTTCAAAAGAAATAAGTTGGGGTCCAACCATTTATTGCAGCAAACAAAACAAAAGAAAACTGAAAGCAAAAATAAAGACGCTCCAAGAAAAATGCATAGCATATGAAGCAATAAAAATATAGTGTCTTGAAAGATGACCTGATATTTTGTTGATGAAGAAGGGGTGCCTCTGGGCATCCCCAAGCTTGAGCTTTTGTCCATACTTCATCTCATCTTATCATTCTCCTTTCCCTATACTTGAAAACATCCTTCATATAAAACTTCACACAATTCTTATTAGCAACATTAGTGTATGCAAGATAGTAAATCCACTCTTTGGTTCAGTTTCAACTCAAGTATAACACTCATTAAAGATTAAGCTACTGTAGCAACTTCCTCAAAAGTTCCGTGATCAAAAGAACTCAAGAAGAAAGAGATCAAGAGGCAAACGCAAATAGTGGCAGAAATCTGTCAAAACAGAAAAGCTGGTAAAGATCGATTTTTTTGAAAATCTTCTGTTGCTCAAATCAAAAAGTGAAAAACTAATGAAAGTTAGACAATAACCTGGGGCATGTGCACAAGAAATCGCAGATCAAAAAGATGTTCTAAGAATTTTCACGAATTTTTATGGTACAGTGCAGAAATCTGTTTCAGGACAACAACTTCCCCAAATCTTACCTTCCTCCAATTAGAGGTTCTTCTTAGCACAAAAACGAAATAAAAATGATAAGGAGAGGTCATTACAGTAGTAATAACTTCCAAGACTCAATAAAAAGAAAAAGTACTGAAAAGAAAACATTGGGTTATCTCCCAAGAGTGCTTTTCTTTAACGCCTTTGAGCTAGGCGCAGAAAGTGGAAATCAAGTAATTTCAAGTGATGAAGCATCAAGTTCATAATTTGCTCTAAGAATAGAGTCAAAAATTAACTTCTTTCTCTTTCTAGGGAAGTGTTCCATACCTTTCTTGAGTGGGAATTGATATTTAATGGTGCCTTCCTTCATATCAATAATAGCACCAACAGTTCTAAGAAAAGGTCTTCCCAAAATAATACGACAACAAGCATTGCATTCAATATCCAAAACAAGGAAATAAATGGGAACAAGGTTATTGTTAACCATAATAAGAACATCATAAATCCTTCCCAAAGGTTTCTTCTTAGCAACATCAGCAAGAGGGACATCAAAATAATAATTTTCAAGCGGTGGTAAACCTAGCATATCATAAATTTTTCTAGGCATAATAGAAATACTCGCACCAAGATCACATAAAGCATTACAATCAAAATCATTCACATTCATCACAATGATGGGCTCCCAACCATCTTCTAACTTTTCAGGGCTAGAAACTTTTTGTTTCAACTTATCCTCTCTAATTTGCATGAGAGCATTCATATTATGTTTTGTAAAAGAAACATTCATAGAACTAGCATCAGGACTTCTAGCAAGCTTTTGCAAGATCAAAATTACTTCAGAAATATTGCAACCATCAACATCAAAATCATTAAAGGTAGTAGAACTATTGTCTCCCATACTCCGAAAAATTTCAGCACTTTTGTTAGAAAAAGTTTCTTTACTTTTAGGCAATTTTGCACAAGGAGTAGGGATTTTCTCTACACCAATCACGTATTTGATAAAACATCGCTAGTGGTGGTAATAGTACAAACTTTCATATTTCTCTTTCCCACCTAGCATGCAATTCTGCTAACATCCTAACATTATCATCAATTCTAACTTGAATGGCATTAGTAGCAGCAAAGGGATTAGGTTTGGCAGCCATTCTATTAATCAAAGAATATTGCACATCAGACAGGGATGAAATAATGGTTTCAGCATTAGAAACCTTAACTTGCAACTCAGGAATATCCCTATTCAAATTCTCAAGTTGATGACTAATAGTCTTCAACAATGCAGATTGTTCCTCCACGGTTTTGGTGAACAACTTGTTCTGCTGATATTGCATTTGCATAAAATTCTTAGTAGCCCTTTCAACTTCTAAAATCCTTTCTTCACTAGGCATTCTAGGTCTACCAAGATAGCCATTATCACTATTAGAAGGATATGGCCTATAATTGTTGCTACCAACATTGTTCCTATAGGCATTTTTGTTGAAATTATTATTTCAAATGAAGTTTACATCAACATGCTCTTCTTGAGCAACCAAAGAGGCTAAAGGAACATTACTAGGATCAATATGAGCTCTATCATTAACAAGCATAGCCATAATGATATCAATCTTATCACTCAAGGAAGAGGTTTCTTCAATAGAATTTACCTTCTTACCTTGTGGAGCCCTCTCGGTGTGCCACTTAGAATAATTTACCATCATATTATCTAGGAGCTTTGTTGCGGTGCCCAAGGTGATAGACATAAAGGTACCTCCAGCAGCTGAATCCAAGAGATTTCTAGAAGAAAATTTTAGTCCTGCATAAAAGGTTTGGATAATCATCCAAGTAGTCAGTCCATGAGTGGTACAATTCTTTATCGAAGATTTCATTCTTTCCCAAGCTTGAGCAACATGTTCATTATCAAACTGTTTAAACTTCATAATATCACTTCTCAAAGATATAATCTTAGCAGGAGGATAATATTTTCCAATAAAAGCATCCTTGCACTTAACCTAAGAATCAATACTATTTCTAGGCAAAGATAGCAACCAATCCTTAGCTCTTCCTCTTAAAGAGAAAGGAAACAACTTAAGCTTAATAATATCTCCATCTACATCCTTATACTTTTGCATCTCACATAGCTCAACAAAATTGTTGAGATGACCTGCAACATCATTAGTACTAACACCAGAAAATTGCTCTTTCATAACAAGATTCAACAAAGCAGGTTTAATCTCATAAAAATTTACCTCAGGAGCAGGTGGCGCAATAGGAGTGCAGATGAAATCACTGTTGTTTGTGCTAGTAAATTCACACAACTTGGTGTTCTCAAGAGTACTCATTCTAGCAAGACTAAAAGCAGACAAGCAAAAATAACAACTATAAAGGAACTTTTTTTGTATTTTTGATAAAAAGATGCAAGCAAAAATAAAGTAAGCAAAACAATAACAAAGTAAAAGATTGGAAGCGAGAGACTCCCCTTACAGAAATCCTCTTTCTCCCCGGCAATGGCGCCAGAAAAAGTGCTTGATAGCGATGCTAGCCGCCCAGTTGGGAACCCTAAGAGGAAGGTATGATGAGCACAGCGGCAAGTTTTCCCTCAGTACGTGACAAGGGTATAGATAATAGAGAACGTTACTTGTGTACCCCTGAGGCCCGCTAAGCTAGGCCTAAGTGTAATCATAGTCGAAGTACGAGTCCATGTCGTATACAGAATTTGTAATATGTATCAGACCCGACCAGTTCCTTGAGACCTGGCCACCTATATATAGGGGCCAGGAGAGGCCGGTCAGGGACTGATTGAGAGTAAGCCAAGTTAACCACCATGTTTATTCTCGATACACGCCTTGTTTGACTGATCTTTACCTTCGAGTTCATCTGACGCCCTATTCCCACGATCCTAAGTCCTTCATCTAGGACATTTGTCGAGTTAACCCTCATCAATTAGCGCCGACCGTGGGGATCCTGGGCGTTGGAATCATGAATTCGACGCTTTTTCGCTTTTAGCCAACAATAGTTTAGAAGTCGACAAAAACCAGAAGATGGAGTTGACGATCAGAAGTCTGAGCTTTTGTGTCGGATTTTTGGGTTCGATTCGCCTTTCAGATCCGGCAAAACTGGATCCCTCGGCAAGCAAAACCAAGACAATTACAGTATCTGGATCATCGGTGGGCTCTTCCAGCGAGGTAAACTTGCCGGTCAGCTTCGCAACAGCAGAAAATATAAGAGGAAAAATTGAAGAACTCGACGAAACTATGGAAGAGCTCGACATAGGAGGAACAATGGGCAAATCATACATTAGTCAAAAGGACGTCATCACCCGAAGCGGTGGTGTCTCCAGAAACATACATCAATTATGCGTCATCATCACCAAAGCAGCAGAAGAGAACGATCATGCAGAAAACGCAGCAATCGACGCGCAAGTCGACAAATCAAGGAGCAACAGTAAGAAGGAGAAGGAGAAAATTCACGTCTCCACCGGGGAGTGGAGAATCATCATGTCAGCAATCAATCATGGTACGGAGGTACCCGCCAATTCAAGAAGAGAAGTTCTGATGGGGTACCAGTATGCCCTGCATCAACACAAAAAGAAGCTGAGGGAAGAAAAAGAAGAGTTCAGAAGAAGTCAAGAAAAAGAAGAGTTCAGAAGAAGTTCTGATGGGGTACCAGTATGCCCTGCATCAAGTGGAGCATACTGGGATGAATACAGGGAAGCATCAGAATCCAGCAGAGATAGACATAGAGATTTAAAGCACAATAGGAGGATAACAGAGCGAGCAAGGGGAGAGAACCGCGCAAGAAGCATAAGCACGCGTCCATCAGACGGTGAGGAGGATTTTTTTGCAAGAAACACCAGAGGCAGCATTAGTAGCAGCATAGGCGTACCTACTAACTACACAACCAGAACCCGGAGATCCACGGGAGCGCATGCATCAAGCCACAATAAGAAGCCTCGGGTTAGTAGATGACAGACTAAGGAAGCATTCTCCAGAGAGAAAAGACGACGTGTTACAAGGACAAGGGAAAGGAAAACATCAAGTACCAATCCTCACAAAGTCAAACAAGTGACTCATCAGGCGACAAAAAGGGCAGGACACGAAGGGAGGATATAAGGAATATCATAGCACAAACAAGAGTAAACAACGCACGATATGCCTGGAAGGACAAAAATTATGAGGACAAAGAAAAAGAGATAGACACGCTATGCTTTACCCGAAGGATTCGCAGAACGCGAGTACCCAAAGGATTTAAATTACCACACGATCAGCAAAAGTATGATGGGTCACAAGAACCTAAACTGTGGTTATCGGACTACCTCCAACCAGTACAAATACTCAGAGGAACAAGAGCAACGGCGATGCAAAGCTTGCAGTTACACCTCACCGGCGCATCACGGTCTTGGTTAAGCATCTTACCCAACGATTCCATTGGAAGTTGGGGAGAACTAGAGAGTCAATTCACAAGAAATTTTCGTTTAACATACAAACGTCCAGCATCGCTAGAAGAAGTCAAGTCCTGCATACAGAGGAAGGATGAAACTCTATGTTCATACATACAACGGTGGAGTATAATAAAAAAAACTCCATGGAAGACGTCTCCGACGAGCGGGCAGTAGATGCTTTTTTGGCTGGTCTTTGTCGTTCGGATCTCGTGGAAGAACTAGGGAGAACAAAGCCCAGAACAGTGTTGGAACTAATGGAGGTAGCAAACAGATTCACCGATGGAGAAGATGCTTACAATAACAAAAGGGCACGTTCATCAGAAGTCGACAGAGCAAGCAGGCAAAGGCGCAGGTCTCGCAACGAGGACAACTGCACAAGATGCAACCAAATAGCGGCAGGATATGAAAGAAGGAACGAGGAAGGCAACAAAAACAGAGAGTACCAAGAAAATAACAGTTGGGAAAGAGAAAAGCCGAAGTATTCTGGCCCATCGGCAGAGGATATGCTCCACGGGCCCTGCCGTATCCACTATACGTACGTGGATGGGAAGAGAGTTTCTAATCACCAGATGAAGGACTGCAGAACATTCCTAAGGTTGCAAGGTGCTCTGAAGTTAAACCAAGAAACACATCAAGGAGGAAGGAACACAAGTCAAGGATATCAAATGCAACGTCTCGAAAAGACATTTAGAATCAAAAGTGTACATATCCGCAATGATCCAGCCGGTCCCAAAGTCCAAAAAGGAGCAGAAGAGTATATCAAGACAAGTAAACTTAGCAATATTATCACCACTAGCCACTACAAAGTACTTGAGGTGGTCCGACCAGCCAGTCAGGTTCAGCAGAGCAGACCACCCAAGGAAAGTGCCCAGGCCAGGGCACGCGCCAATGGTGTTAAAGGCACAAATAGGAGGATATGACATTGGGCGAGTATTCATGGATGCAGGAAGTGGCATAAACTTAATATATGCAAGAACTCTAAAGTCAATGAGCATCTCGTTGGAAAGCCTGAAGCCGACAGATTGCCCTTTCCACGGAATAGTACCAGGAAGCGCAAACTACCCCCTCGGGAAAATAGAACTCGATGTTTGTTTCGGCGATAGTGGCAATTACCGCAGAGAGAAGCTGGAGTTCGAAGTAATGGACTGGCCCTCACAATACCACGCAATCTTGGGGCGACTAGCGTTCGCAAAGTTCATGGCAGTCCCTCATTATGCATACCTCACACTCAAAATTCTAGGACCCAAGGAAACCATCACAGTACAAGGCAGCTTCGAAGTATCCAACACCTGCAACAAAGAATTCAATAGGATGGCACAAACTTTTGGCATGACAGCCGAATACGCAAGACTCAAGGGCGAAACTGATCACAATGTGCTACCCGACGTTGGTCGATCCCTGCCAGACCAGGCTTTCGACGCAACACAAGACTCCAAGAAAATTCAGGTTCACCCTACAGACCCAAAAAAAACCACTTCAATAGTGGTAAACCTGGAACCCACATAGGAAAGTGCGCTCGTCGAGGTCCTCCGTGAGCGCTGTGAAATCTTTGCCTGGTATCCTTCAGACATGACAGGGGTTCCTAGGGAACTCGTCGAGCACGCACTAAATGTGGATCCAAAAGCAAAGCCAGTCAAGCAACCTCTGCGACGGTTCGATGAACCCAAAAGAAAAGCAATAGCATCCGAGCTACATAGGCTAGAAAACGCAGGCTTCATCAGAGAAATCAAAGCATCAACTTGGGTGTCCAACCCAGTTATCGTCCCCAAGAAAAACACGGAAACAAAGAGTATGTGTCGACTACACATCTCTCAACAAGTACTGCCCCAAGGATCCTGTTGGCACGCAAAATTGCTGCGCAACACCAGGATAACCGTCGTGCTTTCGTGACGACGAACGGATGCTTTCCGAGCAAAGCAACAAAGATCCCCCGCTTTCGTGGAGGAGAACCGACCGTTTTTTAGCGCAAAACGGCAAAGATGAACCAAACCCTAGGGCTGCTAGGGCATGGCAAGAGAAAACGATAAAAAAGAGAAACGTAAAAGTAGATTGTATTTTTGTGAATAACGATTGGCTGGTTCTCAATCGGCCACGGCCAGAACAATTTATATCGGCCCGCTGGACTTGGCGTATCAAACTAAAACTCTAGAGCTGAACCGACCTGAATTGAATTCAAATATGTCCTAGACATATTCACGTGTCAGCCTGATACACGAATAAAATATACCGGCTAGGATACTAATTAAACGGAGGTTGATCAATCGTACATCATGTGCATGAATTCTTGCTGGTGCAACTTCACGTAAACCTCCATATGATTTGTTCCATGCATGTGTTTGGCAACCAACCGAGACCTGCTAGGACTCCTCCCAATTAGCAACCATTTAGCTTAAAATGCTTCTGAACCTGACCAGGACATATCTGACGTAGCTTCTGCAATATGAAAAACACCTGTTGCAATTATTTATCAATATACCCACTGAGGACCAATTTGGTCAATGATTAATTTGGCCTATAAATATCTAGTAGCCAAATTATGCATTCAACACATGCCCCCCTGTTTTTGGTACAGTTATATTGAAATGACCAAAAACACATATGTAATACCTTAGGACGATGTCAATAACTTCATCGGCCATATAGTTTCTTAGTACGATGTTCAAATAACACATTGGCCAAATTTTTGCTTAATGTGATGTCTAAATAACTCATCAGCCATGTTTACTTAGGGCGATATTTCAAATAATATATCGGCCATAGTATCATTAAACTTCTGCCAGATGCTAGGATAATACTTCCTCTAATATTTTTCATTGAGAGATTTTAGAAATTTCTTCCCTCCAAAGATTGTACAAACCTGAATTTTTAGGGAACAATCTCTACCACTGATGTATAGGTCTTCCCAACTCGGCCACCATTTGCCAAAAATATTTATCTTTAGTCTCAATAGGTTACATTCTTTTTAGTGCCAAAAGCAATCTGCTAACAAAGTCGGCTAATAAGAACTTCACTCTTTTTAAAACCATCACATTTTATAAGCCAACTGATGTGTCTCGCATATTCTTTCATGCGCCTCTCTCATAGCGCTATTATAGACTGATCAGAATCCAAGAAATTTAAAAGTAAATTGTCTATTATTCGGCGATACAAAAAAGTATACATTATGGCTTGTCGCCGAATTTTCCTATAGCTTGTTTAACTTGGATCCTTTAAATATTTAACTAAAGGAACTCTCAATCAGCTTGTTTTCAATTGTTTGCTAATTCGGTTCTCTATGACACATGCACCGAATCTCCTTTGCAATGTACTAGTTACTGAAATTACTGAAAGGATCCAGAAACAATTGCACGTTGTACCAAATAGTATCAAACAGGTTGGACTCATTTTCTACACAGCAGAAAACATCGGCTTTTATAGTCCGAAATATCCCTTTGCTAATTTGGTAACCGGATGCCTTGCTGTGTTGAAGAACTAGCTATGAAATTTCCTTCCCTGGATATATGATTTGATGGTGAAACTATCTAAAGAATTAATTATTTCTAAACATCGGTCTAAATAGCTATTTAGTAACCTATCAAACATTGGAATTCGCCTTTTAATTGTTACACTACCAGAAGCGAATCCCTAGAAAACACAAGTATCTTAACACACATGTCTACTAAATTTTGTAAATCAAACTGTACTCAGTTTAGCTATTCTTACAAAGATATTTTAAGCTGACCGATGTTTTATAAACAAGATTCTTGGGTAAAATTAAAACAATAAAATCGGCAATACCCCTAGTAGCATGCAGCGATTTATATGCAAAGTGATATTCTATTTTCATGCAATCCTATCACAAAGAATCGGTTGTTGTACACATACACTAGAAAGTGGATAATGCGGAACTATTGTACATGCATTACTGTTTAGTAAACACATACCGATTTTTGCTTCGAGCAAGCGACGTCCTGGATATGCAATGATGTATTCCTTCTCATCGTCTTCTTACGCCAAAGACTATGCCGATAACTGTATACTTGTTGTTTTTATCGGCTTCCATATTAGCATTAACAAATATAGACATTGAAATGCTTGGATCACAAAAAGCTATTTGTTCAAGTAGGTCAACCGATGTCCAAGCTTGTCCATGTTGTCATGAAAATCCTCAACTGTTTCATGCATATCGTTCTTTCTAGAACGATACTCCTTGCTGCATCTTTCTAACCAAGTACTACTTGCATCGGTCAAACATCGTATCTCACTATGTTGCCAACCAACCGATGCCTCCATCAACGCGGTGCAAGCCAGATTATCCGTCTAGATCAACATCCATATCAGTAGGTGCATCTCCGTTATTGCCTGAATTTAATATTGAGCAGCAACCATGTCATCCGCATCTCTATGTTCATTCGCTGTGGTGCGCTTCTCCTTCCAAATCATCTTTGGAGGCGCCATTAGTCTATCTCGATGGAACCACTCGTCGCACTTCTTCTTGGCTACATTTTCTCTAACCTCCAATGCTCGCAACTGTTGTACCCGTCGTTTCTGGGTTGGTGTGAGACCCGACGGACACCACCGATTAGTTCCTGGTGCAACTGATCTAATCATGCTGTCCCTCGAGTTTCTCGACCTGTACTGACATATTATTGTTAGTGGAGAATACATTCCTTGCTTGGCCGAAAACACTCTCTGCTGATGGCGGCTTCTATTACGTGAATGCCAGCGTCGTGTAGATGTGCCAATATCAGACTTGAAAACAGCTGGAGATAAACTCATGGGAGTTCCCAAGACAATGCTTCTCATAGCTGAAACGGTATGCATGTTAGCCGATTCAGACTTCAGACTCATACTTATACTTGTACTAGGGGATGCAAAAAGTAAATTATCTGCATTTTTCGCTTCTCTGCCAGCTGCGTTTCCTTGAACTGTACCACACCCGACTCCATCAATGTCACCAGTTTTTGGATTAGCAACAATACGTTCATTTGATGGGTATTCACCAATTTTCAAAGCATGAGCAGTTTTACCACCGACTCCAACTTTCATGCTACTTCCCATGGATATATCAGATGATGCATAAGCCAACTTACTAGTACTAGCAGATTCAACTGTCTTCTCTGGGAACGTCTGCACACCAGGCTTTAAATCAATATGTAAGCTAGTATCCTTTTCAGCATTAGTCTTGGTGCAGCCACCCTTAGTTCCATAATGTGTTTCTGCATGATTTTCACGATTAATCGGAACCCATTTGAACTTGTGACCACCTCTATAAACCATGCCATCTGCATTTTGTCTTCTTTGTGGATTTGAATTTCCAGAAATTAGCTTCTCATCATTGCCACGAATAACAATAGGCCTAAACTCTTGATTAAACTGTTCTCCTTTTCCATGCAAACGTGGCCTGGACATTGGTCTCGACGGAATCCATCCCTCTTGAAAATAAGTTGCTGGCTCTGTAGGATAAGACGCCTACAGATTAAAGCCCCATGGAGTAGACCGAGGATACATAAGAGTTGCACAACCCAAATATGTTGGCTCTATTGGAAAATATGGCTGTTCATATGAGTTTCCTCGCCAATGTTTATGCCCCCCGGGTCGAGAAGGGAACCTATGACGCTTAGTACCTCCAAGCCGACTAAGAAATTTGTTGGCCTTGCGTGATGTGGACTTGTCCAACGGTTGTTTACTAGTCAGCTTTGGTCTCGGAGCTGATTTTTTCTTTCTTTCATCGACTTTATGCATTCCTACTTCTAGATTTTTTGGTTTGATCATCCTTGGTACAGCATTATCATCAATGACAACATTTTTCCCTTTGGTATATTCGGTCTGATCTAACCGAATAAGTATTCTCTTGTTGTCAAAATCGATCATGTTAGGGACCCGAACAATATCTTTCTCTGCCTCCTGATGATTTTCCATTGTCTTGTCTTCCTGCTTTACTGTATCTTGTGCCTCTTCACTTTGATGCTTTTCTTCAACCGAAGATGGTTCGGCTATATTTTCTTCCTTTGGATGTTCATCAATTTCTTTGGCACGTAATTCAAAGGGCAACATGAAAGCTCCCTTACATCCAGAAAAATCAAGCACCGTTGTTTCACGTTCACCATGTTCTTGCTAAACGAAGCTTGTGTCTATCGGGTTGACAAACTCAGTGTGTGTGTCCGACTTAGCTTTACCCAAATTTTTGCCTTCAACTAAGTCGGTCATGATAGACATGTCAATCATCTGTTGTTGATTTGACTCGGCACATGTGTTGTCAAACCCAGCCTTAGACGAGTTAGCCATACTGACCAAGTTAACCTTTTTCTGTTGGTTGGCTACCATAGCTCTGACTTCGACAAGCTTTTTTGCAAGATCTTCACAAGATTTCCTATATAAATCAGCCCACTCCTCTGATGATCTCCCCTCGAATATTTCAGTATTTTTTGGCAATGACATTTGGGTGTTACCGAAATTCTGCAGTTGTTTAGGGGGTGTATCACATGCTACAGTATCAGATGAAGCCACATGAACTCCTATTAAATTCTCACTTATTCGGCTGCAATCAGTTTGAAGGTGTGTAGCCGAATTATGGATATCTGAAGTTGCATATGGTGCTGAAAAATTAGTAACATAAGGTGTAACATATGATGGTTCAGAATAATTGGCCAAATAGCTACTAGTACCATAGCAAGTCGCGCTGTCCATCGGCATGTGCGAAGGTGAAGCAAAAAATTGCAAGTTATTTGCCGACGAATAAAAGGGTGAAACATTATTTTGTATGTTATTGAAATTCGTAACATTAGGTGTTTCATATTGGTTAACTAAATTCATCACGTTGTTCATCGGCATATGAACTTCTGGGGCTGCCGATGCATGAGAATTTGAATATATGTGCTGCAAGTTGTTAAAATTATAACAAATTGAAGGATGCAGATTATTTTGTATTGGCATTTGCACATAGCAAGAATTAGGGCTAGCCGATACAGTACTCATATCAAAGAATCTAGCAACATCAGCATAAGAATTATTTGAATCTACAAAAGAAAATTGAGAATTCATATTACCGTTGTAGACTGCAGCCTGTCGATGACGCTCTCTACGTAGCAGGAACGGGCCGGAGACCGCTCGATGCTTCGTCCCCAGCGGAGTCGCCAATTGTGTTGGCACGCAAAATCGCCGCGCAACACCAGGATAACCGTCGTGCTTTCGTAACGACGAACGGATGCTTTCCGAGCAAAGCAACAAAGATCCCCCGTTTTCGTGGAGGAGAACCAACCGTTTTTCAGCGCAAAACGGCAAAGATGAACCAAACCCTAGGGCTGCTAGGGCATGGCAAGAGAAAACGATAAAAAAGAGAAACGTAAAAGTAGATTGTATTTTTGTGAATAACGATTGGCTGGTTCTCAATCGGCCACGGCCAGAACAATTTATATCGGCCCGCTGGACTTGGCGTATCAAACTAAAACTCTAGAGCTGAACCGACCTGAATTGAATTCAAATATGTCCTAGACATATTCACGTGTCAGCCTGGTACACAAATAAAATATACCGGCTAGGATACTAATTAAATGGAGGTTGATCAATCATACATCATGTGCATGAATTCTTGCTGGTGCAACTTCACGTAAACCTCCATATGATTTGTTCCATGTGTTTGGCAACCAACCGAGACCTGCTAGGACTCCTCCCAATTAGCAACCATTTAGCTTAAAATGCTTCTGAACCTGACCAGGACATATCTAACATAGCTTCTGCAATATGAAAAACACCTGTTGCAATTGTTTATCAATATACCCACTGAGGACCAATTTGGTCAATGATTAATTTGGCCTATAAATATCTAGTAGCCAAATTATGCATTCAACAGATCCCTTTCCGTTACCTCGCATTGATCAGATAATCGACTCAACGGCAGGGTGAGCGAGGCTTTCCTTCTTGGACGCATATTCCGGCTATAACCAGATCAAGTTGAAGAAAGAAGACAAAGAAAAAACAGCTTTTATCACACCATACGACGTTTTCTACTATCAAGTCATGCCCTTTGGCCTCAAAAACACAGGAGCAACTTATCAACGGATGATGCAAAATTGTCTCGGAAGCCAAATAGGCCGCAACATTCAGGTCTACATCGATGACGTAGTCATCACAACAAGGAAAGATGAGTCTTTAATCAACATCCAGCAGGAAACTTTCGACAACCTCAACAGGTATAAGCTCAAGCTCAACACGACAAAATACTCTTTTGGCGTGTTAGCAGGGCAACTTCTAGGATTTTTGGTATCAGCAAGAGGCATAGAGGCAAACCTAGAGAAAATCCAAGCCATACTAACAATGGGGAAACCAGCAAAACTACACGACGTACAGAAACTCGCAGGACGCGTGGCGACATTAAGTCGATTTGTCGCACGATTAGGAGAAAAAGCTCTCACCTTCTACGCACTCATGAAAAAATCAGAGGACAAGTTCGAGTGGACAGAAGAGGCAGATACAACCTTCGCGCAACTAAAAAAATTGCTTTCCACACCATCGGTGTTGGTCGCACCGAAAGAAAAAAAGCCACTATTACTATATATCACAGCCACACATCAAGTGGTAAGCACGGTACTAGTAGTCGAGCGAAGTGAAGAAGGAAAGGCGCACGGAGTCCAGCGGACGGTCTATTTCCTTAGCGAAGTCCTATCTCCAACAAAGCAGAGGTACCCGCACTACCAAAAGCTTGCATACAGTGTATTCACAATAGAACGAAAGTTACGGCAATATTTTGCGGTGCACCCAATCATAGTGGTTAACGAAGCCCCATTATCAAATATATTGAACAAACCTGCAGCAACAGGATGTGTCTCCTTATGGAGAATCAAACTATCGCCCCAGGACATCACGTACGAGAAACATAAAGCAATCAAATCTCAGGTACTACCAGATTTCACAGCAGAGTGGCTCGAACTACAAAACACAGCACCACCTGATCTGTCGAGTGTGTGGACAATGTACTTTGACGGATCAAAAAGGGTCCAAGGCGCAGGAGCAGGAGTAGTCTTAATATCACCACAAGGCGATAAACTAAAGTACGTGTTCAGGATGAGTTTTCTGTAAGCTTCTAACAATGAAGCTGAATACGAGGCTTTGCTACATGGAATGAAAATGGCCAAAGCATGTGGAGCAACCCGACTAAAAATATTCGGGGACTCGAATCTTGTCGTCCAGCAAGTGATGAATCGGTGCGACGCCATTAGCAATAACATGACGGCATATAGAAACTTGTATTACTACCTAGAAGGAACATTCGATGGATGCGAAGTTTCACATGTCAGCAGAGCCAGCAACGAGGAAACCGACAATCTAACAAACATCGGGTCCCAATGCCTGCCTATACCACCAGGAGTCTTTTGGGAAGAAATCATAGAGAGATCAATAAAAAGTAGCAAGAGTTCAACTCCAGGAGAACCAAGCTAGCATCCAACAACAGGCTCGGGGGCTAGAAAGCCTGGCACAAGAAGCACAACAGAACCAGAGGAAATCATGATGGTTGAAGAAACCTGGATGCAGCCATACTTAGCGTACATGATAAATAAGACACTACCCGAAGATACAGTCGAAGCAAGAAGGATAATATGACGATCCAAGGCTTTTTTGTATTACAAGGGAAGTTGTATAAGAAAAGTATAACTGATGTTTTACAGTGATGCGTCACCCCTCAAGAAGGACGAGATATATTAAAAGACATCCATGCAGGAGTGTGCGTGCATCATGGTAGCAGCAGAGCTATTGTAGCCAAAGCTTTTCGCGCAGGATTCTACTGGTTAACGGCCATCGAAGACGCAAAAAAAATAGTTCGAAGGTGTGAGGCCTGTCAACGATTCGCATCTCGACCACACGCACCAGCAGCAGAACTACAGCCAATACCACTGTCCTGGCCCTTTGCACAATGAGGTCTGGACATGGTAGGAAAATTGCACAAATCTTGGCCAGGAGGACATGTCTACATGTTGGTGGTAGTAGACAAATTCACCAAGTGGGTAGAAGCAGCCCCGGTAAAAACTCAAGATTCCACAACAGCAATCAACTTCATCAAGTCCAGAGTATTTCGCTTCGGAGTACCGCACAGCATCATCATAGACAACAGAACAAATTTCACATCAAATGAGTTCAAAAGCTACTGCGAGAGTATGTGAATCAAACTAAAATTCACATCTGTAGTGCATCCAAAACAAATGGTCAAGTCGAGAAAGCAAATGGCTTAATATGCAGTGGAATAAAAAAGATGCTATTAGCACCCCTGGAGAAAGCCAAACACGCCTGGGTAGACGAGCTACCCTCCGTGCTCTGGAGTCTGAGAACTAAGCCCAATGCGGCTACCCAAGAAATACCTTTCTTCCTGGTCCATGGCGCAGAAGCCGTGCTTCCAGTTGAATTTACTCATGAAGCTCCAAGAATTGTGGCTTACCACGAAAGAACTTCTACAGAAGCACTCCAAGATGATGTCGATGCACTCGACGAAGCAAGAGACGTATCACTAGCCAGAGCTACGCAGTACCAGCAAAGTCTACGAAACTACCATAGTAGTCGAGTTCGCCCCCGATCTCTTGTGGTAGGGGACCTAGTCTTACGACTCAATCAGGACGGCCATGGTAAATTAGAGTCCCCATGGGTGGGACCTTACATCGTTACAGAAGTCATCCCAAGAGGAGCTTATCAACTACAAGACAAGAAGACAGAAAAAGATGAGAGCAACCCATGGAATGCAGAACAGCTCCTGCGTTTCTATGCGTAGAAGAAGCACGACGACAGAAAACTGCGAGTTATGACCCTCTGAACCTAGAACATGAGACCACAGGTCGGGTTCCTTGGGTCAACTCGAAAATATGTATAATATATCACTATTTTCCACTCGGGGCCTCCGACCCTCGAGTCGTATAAAGAAATATAAAAATTATCGAGATCATATACCCACGTGTCTTCAAGAGTTACGGCAAGGTTGTTCACAACCCTATATTTGACGAAAAGCAAATGCGGTTAAAATAAATGCACAAGTAAATCAACATACCTCGGAACGCTGATAGTTCCTCTGGTATATTACTAAAATGCGAGGGCATAACATAAAGTTCATTACATATACTTATTACATAAAGCAAGTTAAAGGAGCACCAAATCCAAGGATTGCATCAAAGGAAAATCTACTGAAAGTAAACTTCAGCTTCATATTTCCTCTGGCACTGTGTGCCATCGTAGATCTTCATGTCAAACTTTGACATACCACAATGGTAGTCGAAGAGCATGAAAAACCCTTGATGCAGCTAGTGGTCCTCTGCAAACTGGGGCCATCCGCCCCTGAAGTACATCTCGCCGCACCCATCATAGTACACCTCCACCTCATATGGAGTTACACTTCCAGATTGTTTGTGGAGGATAGCTTCCCGGAGCTCGCGCCCGTCCATGAATTTTGTGAACTTCAGCGGAACACGCTGCTGCTCACGGCATTGAGCACCAGCGATGCAGAAGAGAATAAATCTTGGCAGGAGGAGGAGGAGAGGCGTTGTGAGAAGCAGCGCTGGAACCTGGAGCAGCAGCAGCAGATACCTTGGGCTTATTTTTACTCCCCAGGGGGCGGCCAGGGCGGCCAGGGCGCCGCTTTGCAGATGCAGACGAAGAAGCCACTAGGGAGGCATCTTTCGGTTTGTTTTTATTGCCGTGGGGACGGCCGCATCCCTGCTTCTCCATCTGCACACCGGTGTCAAGATTGGCATCACCAGCATCCGCCATCAGGAAGATGCGCTTGGTGGAAAGGAAAAACCCTAGATGGGATTTGGAGGAAGAAGACGATGCGGCGGAGAAAACTGACAATGAAGGGATTAGGGTTTTTTCTAGCGAGACGGTGTACATTATTTATAAGTAACCTTTCATGGGTCTTTATGAATTACAGGTCCAATTAAAGTTATGGGCTTTGACATTTCGCTCGGAGCAGAGAAAGGACCAGCGGAAACATATATAAAGGAAGAAAAGAAAAACCTCCAAAGATAAAAGGCGACGCAGAAGGAAGTTATTTGAGGCTATAAAAAGATTTCAATGCACCCCCTCCTTCTAGACTTGGGGGCTACAAACATTGGGAGCGCTTGATGCACAAACAGCGAGTCGATACAAGAATAAACATAGCTGGAAGATGGGAAGACAATATATTTTGAGCCTATACCCAAAAGATTTCGGCTATAGCCTCGGGGGCTACTCCCATTGGGAGCACTGTTCGTGCACCCGATGATAATGGATACCATTGAGTAAAATTCAAAGGTATAATCGACTACCTTTGTCGACAACAATCTTCGACTACATTGTCGACAAAATGACATCGATTACTCCCATCGGGAGTTATTCGCGATTATTTGAAGGAAGAACAACTCGAATATTTTGCACATCTCAATAGTCAAACAAGGCTTGCAACAAGAAGCTAAATGATTCTCAGGCTAAGTCATCGTGACAAAGCTTGAATGCCGTGGTCATAAAAGGTCACGAAGGTAAGACCCAGGTTCCATCCTGTATGGCCTAGTATACGCACCTGAATGCGCTCTGCTAGTAACTTTCTGTGTCTACGATGCGAAGAATATCCTGGTAGATGCACTGGGTAACCTGAGAACTACTGGAACTCTTTCTTTGTAAAGTCCTAAATGCGGCAAAAGAATGGGTTAGACCAGGTCCCAGACTCAAGTCCAAGGGGATTGTGTTTGAAGTAGGTGACAAGTATCTGCTCTGACAGTTGACTGACCTCTTGATCCATCAGAGCTATCAGGATTGTTAACCAAAGCCCCTTGCAAGATAAAATAATGAAAGTTGTTTAGTTGAGTATAGGGAGAAGAAGAAGTCGAAGATTGACCAAGTCAAAGATATGAAGATTTGAGATTCAACCAGAATCTACAATTCTGTTAGAATCTCGGGGGCTACTGACAAGGGTATAGATAATAGAGCCCATTACTTGTGTACCTCTGAGGCCCGCTAAGCTAGGCCCAAGTGTAATCATAGTCGAAGTACGAGTCTATGTCATATACGGAATTTGTAATATGTATCGGACCCGACCAGTTCCTTGAGACCTAGCCACCTTTATATAGGGGCCAGGAGAGGCCGGTCAGGGACAGATTGAGAGTAAGCCAAGTTGACCACCATGTTTATTCTCGATACACGCCTTGTTTGACTGATCTTTACGTTCGAGTTCATCTGATGCCCTATTCCCCCGATCCTAAGTCCTTTATCTAGGACATTTGTCGAGTTAACCCTAGTCAGTATGAAACCAAGGTTTAATCGACCAGTAGGAGAAAGAAACCACTTCTGAAAATTTATGCTAGCTGGCTTTGGCGACTGCTCCAGAGAATTTGTATATGGCACCTACCTGGGGCGTATCTTTGGCGCCAACAGCAACGTGGAACCTGCACACAACACAACCAAAGTACTTTGCCCCAACTTGCATTGAGGTTGTCAATCTCACCGGTTTGCTATAAACAAAGGATTAAACATATCGTGTGGTAATAGATGTTTGTTTGCAAGAAAGTAAATAATTCTTGTAGAAAGTAAATGGTAATATGAATGTAAAAGAATGGACCGGGGTCCACAGTTCACTAGAGGTGTCTCTCAATAAAGATAAATAACATGTTGGGTAAATAAATTACAGTTGGGCAATTGACGGAATAAAGGATGCAAGCAATGCATGTACATGTCATGAGGATCACTATGAGATTCACTTGGGCATTACAACATAATATATAGACCGTAATCCAACTGTATCTAGGACTAATAATCCACCCGCCGGATGTCATCCGAGCAACCGTTGGGTATTAAGTTGCAAGCAACAGATTATCGCCTTAAGCAAAGTGTGTAATGTAAACCATACAAATGTTCTTGAACACAAGATTGTTGTTTTCTCTCTAGTAGTAACAACACATCTACAACCTTAGAAGTTATTGTCACTCTCCCAGATTACTAGAGGCATGAACCCACTATCGAGCATAAATACTCCCTCTTGGAGTCACTAGCATCTACTAGGCCAAGATATCTAGTAGCAACAGAGAGTATGCAAGATCATAAACAACATAGAGATGATAAATCACAAATCAAATTGACATAGTACTCAATATTCATCAAATCCCAACAAACACAACATGTAGAATTACATAACGATGATCTTGATCATGATAGGTAGCTCACAAGATCTAAACATGAAGCACATGGAGGAGAAGACATCCATCTAGCTACTGCTATGGACCCGTAGTCCAAGGTAGACTACTCACACATCACTCCAGAGGCAGGCATGGTGATGAAGAAGGCCTCCGGTGGTGATTCCCCTCTCTGGCAGGGTGCTGGGAAGAGCTTCCGGACCCTCCTGATCTCGCATCGACGATGGCGGCGGCTTGCAGTATGTTTTATGGAAAAGAGTTTGGGCCTTAGGGTTTTCCCGTTGAGGGGATTAAATAGGCGGAACAGCAATGTCATGAGGTGGACCAGGCGGTCACACCCCTGGTGGCGCGGCCTAGGGGTTGCCCGCGCCACCACCAGGTGTGGTCGGCCCTTGGTCCGTCTCCTGCTCTCCTTTGGACTCTGTCTTCGTGTCAGGTAATTAAGGACTTCAGCTTTTGTTTTGTCCAATTCCGAGAATATTTCCCATGTAACTTTTCTGAAACACAAAAACAGCAGAAAATATGAACTAGCACTGTGGCATCTTGTTAATAGGTTAGTGCCAGAAAATGCGTAAAAACACCACGAAGTGTAAACAAAACACAAAGCAAATGGTGTATAAACAAGCATGGAGCATCAAAAATTATAGATACGTTTGAGACGTATCAAGGGGTCGGGAGGAAGACGGGGTCATGAAGGAAGACCAAGATAGATGCTGTAAGAGCATCTCCAACAGGCGCGCTATATAAACCGCCGATATGCACTGCCGGAGCGTGAAATTGTCCCTCTAGCAGGCGCTGCATACGGAGCGGCGCTGCAAATTTTTTTGGGCGCGGGCCGGTTTGCCCTATCCCAAGCGCTAAACTTTGGGCTCCAGCTGCAGCGCGTGGCATCGCTCGATGCACGCGTGAAGAAACCCCACGCTGAAACTTCCCCTCGTGCCTCGCCACCCCACCGCCCAATCCCCGCCTCCGCGTGGTCGTCGGCGCAATTCTGGCGATGGACGCGCCCTCCGGCACCCCACCAACCCCTCCCTACTCCATTCCACCTGCCGCCGCCGCCTCCATCCCACCATCGCCCCATGCGCCAAACCCTAGCGGTTGCGCCGACGCTGGCAACACAACCGCCGTAGCCCGAGCTCTCTTTGTCCCGCCGCACCCGACGCTGCACAGAAGCACCGCCGCCACGCAGCTGGCCGCCGCGCAGGCCCTCGGCAAGGCGTGGTCGCCGCCGAGGAGGAAGGTGCCGACGTCCAAACGCCCATCCACCGCCGCGGGCGCCGGTAACCCGCCGCCAAAGAAAGTGAAGGCGACCATGACCCGCCGCGCGCAGCCTCCACCGCCGCCTCCACCAATGAACCATCTGCCGCCGCCTCCATACGCCGAGCCATCCAGCGTACATACAGTGTTCGAGAAAGTGCCGGAGAGGTAAAGAACACTTCTTTTTATCTAAATTTTAGTTTAGATGCATACATAGCCAGAGAATCATGAATTTTATTGCAATGTAGAGTCGATGATGAGGCTTTCATGGAGGCAATGAATGTTGGATCTTCGTTTATGCATGATGACACCGTTGAGGCATGGGAGGAATATGAGGATATTGATGAGGAAGGAGAAGGGTTGATTGAACCATGCCCTCACGGTCGGTTGGCAAACTACACCATAGCGGAGGACAAGTTGCTTTGCATGACATGGTTGACAATTGGAATTGATCCAACAACCGGTACCAATCAAACAAAATATACCTATTGGATGAGGATGAAGGAGTACTTCGACGCCAACAACACAAGTGGGAATGAGCGAAGCATGCTTTCTCTTCAGTCTCGTTGGTCGGGCATCAACACCGATTGCCAAAAGTGGGCGGGCGTGCAAGCCAATGTTGATGTCATTAACCCAAGTGGCACAAATGAGATGGATAGGTTAAGCAATTCTACTACTATGTTGACCATATGGCTCATATTAGATGGGTATGGTTATTGTTCATATGGCTCATCTATTCTCTTTTGCTTGCTTTGTAGAACTCTATGGCTCAAGGCTTGTTTAGAGATGTGGGAAAGAAGAACAAGAAAGGCAACTAGATTCTTGGCAAGCCATTCACCATGCATCATTGATATGAAGTGCTAGGGAATGAAGAAAAGTGGAAGACCTGCGGGAAATTGGATGCAACAACCATGGCCGCCAATGCAACCTCGGTGAAGCAACAATCATCGATGATGATGATTCAAGTGACGAAGGCAAGAAGAGAAGCTCCACTCCTCACTCGGTGAACAATGCAAGGACGAATGTGCTTGGTAGGAAGACCACCAAGGATATGAAGGGAAAGAAGGCCGGAGATGACGACATTGCCATTGCTATGGAAAGGATTGCAAATGCAAGGTTGCAAGCAAATGAAGATAGGAAGGTGGCAAGAAACTTGGAGAAAGAGGCTATGGATGCTATGGAGGCTCGGAGAGCCGCTTTGGAGGAGAGGCTAGCCGCCAACGAGGAGAGGAAGTTGGCTTTGGAGGAGAAGAAGCAAGCCAATGAAGAGCATCTATGCCTAGTGGAGGAGGAGATGAAGCTTTTCTTGATGGATACTTCCCACATAGATGAGAGGCAAAAGGAGTACATCAACCTTGCTCGCGGCGAAGTGTTGGCCAAGAAGAGATTGTTGATAGCCAACATGAACACACCCACGGCCGGCATGTTTGGAGGAGGCATGTTTGGGGGAGGCATGCGCATGTTTGGAGGAGGCATGGCCGGTATGGGAGGCATGGCCGGCATGGGAGGCATGCCCGCCATGGGAGGCATGGCTGGCATGGGAGGCTTTGGAGGCATGACCGGCATGGGAGGACCAAGCTATGGAGGAGTCTATGGAGGAGTCTTTGGAGGGACTATGAGAGCATCGGTGTGTGGTGTGTATGGAGCCGTGGGAGCACCACCGGGAGGATTCGTGGCCTCTTTGGATCCTACTATTCCTCCTACAACCCAAGATGCCGATGAAGAAGAAGCAAAAGAAGGCGATGACTTGGAAAATGCGAAAGTGTGAGATTCTATCTTGCATTTGTGATATGCAAATTGTGTGTTGCACTTTGTGTCTATTTGAACCATATATTGTGTGTGGTTGTTGAACTACGTCATGTTATGTGTTGTTCTTGAACTATATGATGTGTGTGTTACACTTTGTGTCCATTTGAACTATGATAGATTATTTATTTCATGATTTATGTGAGTATTTGATCTTGTTGAATGCATAGTAGTGTAGAAAGTTATTTTCCGTCGGCACGCGCTGTGTATTTTGGAGCGCTCGGTGTAGGAACTTTTTTACCGCCCGCGCATGCGCTGCATTTTAGAGCATCTGATGGGGAAAAATCCGGGACAGCGAACGGTAAATGTTTATAGCACGGTCGCAGCGAAGTCTGTTGGAGATCTCTAAACCAAACCCAAGGATTCTCGTGCGAGGCGTTGTGCGCCGTAGATCCCTCGTATACGAGAGTACGGGTGTTATATACGTATTCTCATCGAGTCCGTCAAGTCCTTGACTAGTATATATAGATGTGCGGTGCTTGTAAATCATGGCCGTAAAGCAAACCATCGACTCAAACAGCGCTCCCCAACCCACAGCTCTCATCGATCTTCGGCAAACTGCGGAACCATGGTCGCCAGAACCGCCGCCGTGTCCGCGCGCCTCATCCGCTCCTCCCGGAAGCACCGTATCTACGAGGTGCGCGTCGCCAGCCACACTACGGTCACCACCACCGTGACGGCGAATCCGGGCGTCGCGCGCCGTTGGCTGTACAAAACACGGTGGCTCGAAGCCCGTCGCCTCCGCTCCGGCGCCGGACTCACCGTCGGCATGGGTGTGCAGTGGACCCCTTCCTTCCGCCGTAACGTTGGCTCGCGGCCGGGCACGCTGCAGCTCTGCTGCGGGCGGCGGTGCCTCGTGTTCCAGATCGCGCAGGTCGACAGTGCCGCGCCTGCCGTGCTCCAGCGCTTCATGTACGACGCGCGCGTGGCCTTCGTCGCCTACAACATCCGCTCCGACTGCCGCAAGCTGAGGGACTACCACGGCCTGGAGGTGTGGCGCCCGCAAGAGCTGCGCGCCGTGACGCGCATGGGCAACGCCTCCATGGAGCGCATGGCGGAGCAGGTCCTCGGGTGGCGCGGCGTGACGAAGACGAAGTCAGTGGGGACCACCAAGTGGGACGGCTGCACGCTGTCGAAGGAGCAGGTAATCTACGCCTCCATCGACGCCTGCATCTCGCATCGCATCGGGGTTCAACTCAACATCAAGCCGGAGTGATACGACGCGTAGAAGCCAGAGTGCCAGACTCGAGCTTGCGACGCTCGATGTTGAAGTGATCTCTCAGCTGCTGGATGATGACTTTGGCCTTTTGGTGCTTTTAAGCTTTTAATTTCCAGCTCCATCGCTGCTGTAATATAGATAGTTTCTCTTATCATCGTGATCTGAAGTTATGAACGTGTCCGGCTGCTACTTGCTAGCATTAGGCGGCAGTCTAAATTGTTGTTGCGCCTGGATGCTTTATATTTTGTTCAGCCATCCTTGTTTTACTTGATGTGTAAGATTATCACTCGACTTCAGGTTAACAGTGGCAATTGACTTGATGTATTAATTTGAATCCATGTACAAATTTTTGTGTGTAACATGTATATGTATATCCAAAACATGAGTAATGATCCGTTTGCTAGAGTCTATAAATTGGATTAGTACCATGTATTGTAACACAATCTTTTGTGTAAGAGTTGAGATGTACTAGTTAAAATTACACTTGTTCCTCTCTCTTAATTGTTGCTTCCTTCAATTACCCAACAACCAGTCTCAACACTAGGAACTTTCACGGCGAGGGTTGATTTTATTAGACCACTATGAACACTTGTAATTGGTTCTTTCTACTTTGGACATGGTTATCTCTAGTTAATGAAAGAGTGTACAACATAGGGATTGGTATTAGTCACACATTTAGGAAAGAAAGTGAAAAGGTTCAGTGATCATATCGATTTTTTTAGGTTACTTCTCTTTTCAATCAAATAGGCGTCAAACAGAGAGGTTGGGACATCAATTTAGATGGCTCAAGCACATATTTGAGTTGGACCAGTCATTCAGATAAAATGTTTTGGGCCGGGCGACATCCTGCGCGGCAACCGGATTGGCAAGCGGTGTCAAAACGATGAGATCGGCTCGCCATAGACAATGATACAACAAAGTTTTTTAAAAACTTACAAGACTTTTAAATTTGTAACGAAGCGACAATTGACTTGATGAATTAACTTGAACCCGTGTAAATTTTTGTGTAGTATTGAACTACTCCGATCGTCTTGCCCACACCGGCACGGCTCTCATTTCTACCTTTTTTTGAACGGGATGGGCCCGAAGGCTCTGGAAGCTTTTCATTCATCCGAGTGGTTACACAATACAGATAGGTCCCTGAGAAAGGGGATTTCAAAGATAAGTCGACAACTTTTACAGAGATAACCCTCAAAAATGAGCAGAAAACGCGATCCGGTCCCTAGGCTTCTCCACCGCAACTGTAGGACGCACACACATGGGGGTCACCGCCGCCGCCGGGGAACAAGCCACTTGGGGCGACGTCGGCCATGGATCCCATGTTGTGGTCGAGGAAGGTCCTCCAAAATGGCGCGTCGGCCTGGAGGAAGGAACTCGTGCTTCCGAGCTTGGAGAGGCTCCATGCGCCAAGGGTAGCAGCGACGGAACTCGATTGTCGCTTGGGGACTCTAGAGTAGGTAGCTTCCGAGGCGGCGCTCGCCGTCCAACCAAGGAGAGCACTCCTAGATGACAGCAAGTCGACCCCATCCTTCACCTCTGCCAGCGCACAGGAAGAAGAGCTGCTGAAGATCCTCCCCTTGCCGCCACGGTCGGCCGGAGGAGTGACAACTGAAAGGACACAGATGTCGCCTAGAGGGGGGGTGAATAGGCGATATCAAATTTTACGAATGGCTTGAACAAAAGCGGAATTAAACTAGCGTTTATTTTGTCAAGCACAAAAAACCTAAATAAACTAGGCTCACCTATGTGCACCAACAACTTATGCTAAGCAATACAAGTAACAAGGTGATAGCAAGATATATGACTTCAAGCACGAAGGCTATCACAATGTAAAGTGCATAAGTAAAGAGCTCGGGTATAGAAATAACCGAGGCACGCGGAGACGATGATGTATTCCCGAGTTCCTCCCTTGAAAGGGAGTACGTCTCGTTGGAGGGGTGTGGTATCGCCACAAAGGCCTAACCAACGCCACAAAGGCCTCACCCTATTCTCCGGTGTGAGCTTGCGCCACAAAGGCCTTGCTCACTCTTCCACTAAGGGGTTCCTCAAGGCGGAACCGGGCCTTTACACAAAGCTTGGGGCACACATCCACAACTTAATTGGAGGCTCCCAAGAATAGCCACAAAGCCACCACAAAGCCACAAAGCCGTCTAGGGTTCCAAGAACCCAAGAGTAATAAGCTCACAAACTTTCACTTACTCGAATCTCTGGGGAGAACTCAAACCGATGCAACTTATGCAATGGCAAGAGCACACAAGGTGCTCAAATCCTTCTCACTCAAAACCTACCAAAGCAACTAATGCTATGGAGAGATATGAGAGGAAGAACAAAGGAAATCCACAAAGAACTCCAAGATCTAGATTGACTATGTTCCCCTCACTTAGAGGAGAGATGGATTGGTAGAAATATAGATCTAGATCTCCTCTCCCTTTTCCCTCAAAAATATCCAAGAATCATGGGAGGAATAGAGGAGGAAGGGCAAGCTTGCAAAGTCAACAATGGAGGAGAGAGAGCCCAAAAACGTGTGCAGCCCAAGGTGGAAGAAGGGGTATTTATACCCCCCCACGAAATATGGCCGTTGCAGGACTTTAGGGGCGGATTATCCGGCCAAAATATGGCCGGAATATCCGTCTGGCCGGATTATCCGGCCCCCAGGCCGGATTATCCGCCCCCCATACTGGGTGACGCCGACTCTGGTCCTTAGCAGAAATTTCGGAACGAAATTTTCGCCCCCAGGCCGGATTATCCGCCCCCCTGGGCCGGAATATCCGCCCCCCTTACTGGGTGACGCCGAGCAGAAACTGCAATACGAAAACGGTGATAACTTTTTCATCCGGACTCCGTTTTCGATGATCTTGGGCTCGTTGGAATCACCACAACGAGCTCTACAACTTCATCCATAGAAACATCATAGTCCAACAAGGGAGTATAAAACCAAATGATGAAAGGTTTGCCCTCTCTTTGAAGGCAAACCAGTAAAACCTCCAAACATCAAAAATGCAATAAGAGTTTCATGCGAAATCCGTTTTTGATGAGCTAGAGCTTGTCATGGAAATAACCACAAGCTCTAAAACCTCACATGGATAAAACCCAAATAAGAACCAAGAAAGATGATGCCAAGTATGCAAAGGTTTGAGCTCTCTCCGAACGATACAATTAAGTTACTCACTCGAGAGCCCCTCTTGATAGTACGGCTACCGATCCTATAACCCGGTCTCACAACAAACACCATGAGACCGGTAAGAAGGAAACCCTAACACTATCATACCTTTGCCTTGAGCATTCCACTTGAGGTGGATAAAGACGATCTTGATCTTCTCAAGTTGGACCACCTTTCTTGATTGAACTTGCTTGGTGAAGTCTTGCGGATTGCTCCCCCATACTCCACTATGGAAGAGACTCTCTTTAAGCATATCTTCACATATCCATGATCACAATAGAGATGGCAAGCTTCAAGCATATGTTCTCTTCTAGTTGCTCATCTTGAACTTGCGCTTTGACTTGATCAATCCTCGAATCAATTCTTCTTTCTCCATAATGATGGTGTCTTGAGGATACACATGAGAGCTCACTCAATCTTATTCTTCAAGACACACTTGACATAAGCTCAACTCCCCTAAGACCAATCTTTGGATCACTCCTTGAATAGCACCTTGGTCAACACATAATCTTCTTCTTACAACCTTGACTCCAACAAATGGTTCAAGCATTGTCTATGGACAAGTCCTACACATATAACTCAATGCAACCATTAGTCCATAGGGATTGTCATTAATTACCAAAACCACACATGGGGCTCGATATGATCTTTCAATCTCCCCCATTTTGGTAATTGATGACAATCTCTTTGAGAGGGTTTATATAATGAATTCAAAGAACCAAAATGGTTGTACTAACATCAAATACTACAAAAGTATGTGATGTTAGTAACACCACCATATATAGAGCAAACTCCCCCACAATCTATGCACGTGTGAATGATCTTGATTTCATTGCATATATTGCCAACCAAGGTTGTTGGTGGAGTTTCCACTATATACTCAACCATGCAAAGCATGCAAAGCAAATGCTTAAGAACAAACCAAAGCATAAAAGCCAATTCCCTTTAAACCCTCGAAACTTCTCCCCCATTGGCATCCATTGCCAAAATGGGCGAAAAAAATAGAAGGCCAATATAGTGTGAGTTCCTCCAAAACGGTGTGCATATCCAAAAGAAATAAGTGAAGACACATGCACATATACAAAGACAAATATATGAAGGAAACCAAACTATATTGAGGATCAAAGATTGCAAAAAAATAAGATAACACAATGGAGAAACTTCAACAAATGAAGAGAGCAATCAAACAATCCAAAGAACAAACTGAATAAAGATTTTATGATAAGATCGAAAAGGTGCTCTAAATAATATGAGGAAGCTCTCCAAGGTGTGTGCACAAAATATTCTATTGAGTTGAAGATAAGGTGCACACACATGGAATCATCACTCCCTCAATATTATTCAACACAAAATGATACCAAATGAATTTAAATACTATGCTAACCGCAAAATGGTGCTTTAAATGAAATGAGGAAGCTCCCCAAGGTACGTGCAAAAATTGGAATGTTTGTATTTGAATATAATTTGCACAACATGGAATCCTCACTCCCTCAATAACATTTAAAACGCAACCATTTGCAAGAGATCATAGAGAAGAAATTAAGCTTAACACTTGCATCAAAGAAATGGTTGACCAAAAAGTAAGGGATAACATATAAATGGCTCAACCAAGGAATGTGTGAGAGAAATGACACAACATATTATAAGACGAATACAAGGATTAGCATAGAGCATCCATATAGTCTTCAATGAATGATGTTGCTTAGCATTCCATCCCAACACATAAGGTTCAAATAAGATATCAAATAATGAGATATCATCTCTCATGTGTATAAGATTCTAAGTAGACAATATCACAAAGATAATTATCACAAAGAACCATGTACACACAAAATAGATACTAAGAATAGAACATGATATCCAAAATGAAGGCATGCAATATATCAATGAGATTTTTGCTTTTAAAGCATGGCCAAAGGCTCAATTTATCTTATTGTATATTGACAAACTTCAACCACCAACATGTCAAAGACATCACAAATATCAACAAGGGAAAGAAGATAGTTGGGATGCTTTGATAAAAACAACAAGTATCAAAATGAAGGATACCAAATGGAAGAAATAAATTTGCAATTTCATCAATTTTGCACATGTGAGCTTATTGAGGAATTGATATGCAAAAAGATTGCTAAGTTGACATATATGGGATAGGAGAATCATGAGCATGATTTTTATATGTTCCCAATAATATGTCCTCATCTCAACTTGCTCACATTTGCAAAAAAGAGGTTTCATTAGAATCCTTGCAAAAAGCACAACATTTGCAAATAAAGATTTTCAATGCCATAAAACAACCTACACAAGGTTGGATACTAGAGAAGTATGCATAAAAAAGATACTTGTTACCGAGATATTAAAGGTAGGATGTAGTAGATAGGAGTTCTTCAATAATCCTAGCTTGCCTCAAATTATCATTTAGTCACCACTTCATCCTTATTATTGAGACAAGCACCAATATATCTCCATGTACCTAAAACAAAGTTCAAGTACAAGATGGTCCCCAAACTCATTGGGTCCAAAGTAGTTAGAAACTACAACATATAGGACAAACTCCACATAAATATGTGCATATATATATGAAGTTGAATTTCATGCACATCTTAGCCGATTTAGGATTTGATGGAGCTTCTCCTATATATTTGATCAAATAAAGCAAAAGCATGCCATACAATATACATTTAGTAAATATGCATGCACAAGACTTTCAAGAGCCAAAGGAGATACGATTTGGACAAAACACCAAGAAGGACAAGCGAGCACATAAAATTGTGAAGCTACAAAAGGTTGTCCAAATTATATCAAAGAATCAAATCAACACAAGATTGACTCCAAAGTTCAACTAGTGAACCAAGCAAAAGCCAATGAGCATAAAACAATTTGGCAAATTGGAATTTGTTTGAGAAAACATGCCACATAGAAGCAAGATAATTTACAATATCAACACTATGTGACACAACCTCAAATATACACATTATATTGGTTTGTAGTATGCACAAAGCATATTACTCCCCCATAATGTGATAAAACATTTATTTTTCACAAGAGGCAAATAAAATCCAACAAGATGATTAATGGACATTATAGAATTTGAATTTCTCATGAGAATGACATACCACATAGAAACTAGATAATCTTTAAATATCAACACTAAGTGGTATTCCTCATGTACACACATTTTTAGGATTGTGAGGTGCAAAGCATATCACTCTCCCAAAATGGGATGGTCCAATAATCTCTCACAAGAGCCAAGTAAGATAAAACAAAATGCAATAGGCTCAACAAGAACACCCATACATGGTGTGCAAACCAACATGCACATACTTGATTACTCAAAATGAAGCAAGTAGGAAGCACAACATATACAAACATATGCAAGATACAAAACCCAACACATGTAAAGGGGCGAGTAACTTTCAAGGTAGATAAGTTGAATACATGTTACCGCAAGGAGGAACATTGGATATATGATAGAAATAAGATAATCCAAATGACTTGACTTGAGAAAATATAATTGATGAAGATCCCTTAATTCTTCATGATATAGCCAAGTCTCCAATGCCCTCCACCAACACCTATTGTTCAAGTAATGGCTTGTTGGTCCCCAACCAAGTTGGGTCCTAAGAAGTTAGAAACAATAGGTTTGGCAACCCAAATGGTTCTTTTCTTGACACCACTTTGAGCACCAACAAATTTGGCAAACACATTGCCAACCTTATCCTTGCAGAGTGAATAAGCATCTTCAATTATGATAGGGTTGGATGAGTTACCACTAGTGCATGAAGAAGATAGGTGACCCTTCTCATGGCATATGTAGCAAGTTCTTTTCTTCACCTTCTTGTCACTTGATTTCTCCACAAGGGGAGCATTAGCTTGATTTTTCTTGGGAAGTGACCTTTCTTCAACTTGAGGTTGATCAAGGGCTTGAACTTGAGGCCGCTTCCCTTGTTGCTTCTCACTAAGTGCCTTTTTTCTTCAAAGGGCAAGATCTAACATGGTGCCCTTCAATTTTGCACTTGAAGCAAACAATCTTGACCAAATTCTTGACTTGTTCTTGGCCCTTCTTCTTCTTGTATATTTTGGACTTCTTCTTGTTGTTAGAGATAAATCCAAGTCCACTCTTGTCATTGGGGGATTTTTGCACACTCAAGATCTTATTGAGTGTGGACTTCCCTTCATGACGTTTTTCCAAGTCTTTCTTCAACAAAGTAACTTGGGCCTTGAGCTCTTTGATTTCCTCTACATGGTTAGTGACAACACAAGTACTAGTGGAAGTAGAGGCTACATTGTTAGAGCAACAAAGCAAGGAGGGTAATTCATCACTAGATGTAGCAATAGTATGAGTGGATGAATTACTAGGACTAGCACATGTCAATATAGCATTTTGAGAAATAGTGCTAGTGTCCACATGAGGCTCACAAGATGTTACCTTTGTAGATATAGCCTCATGAGCTAACTTTAGGCGAGCATGGGACACTAGAAGATCCTCATTAGAGCTAGATAGCTTTTCATGACTTTCTTCCAATTTCCCATACTTTCTAGTTAGCAACTCAAGTTGAGCCCTTAGCTCAACATTCTCCTTCAAAATAGATGCTTCACAAGAAGTAGAGTTAGTAGCACATGCATCATTATCATTACCAAAAGGAGAAGACAACTTGGCAAGAGCGAGGTCACGTTCTTTAGTGAGTTTAGAAATTATTTCATTACATGACTCCTCAATGGATTCAAGCTTCTCCTCAAGAGAAACCCGAAGCTCTTGCTCTTCCTCTAGAGCATATTTTAAATCATGGATATCATTGGCATACTCACGCTCAAGAGAAAACATTTTATCAATTTGTTCTTCCTTCATCTCAATGAGTTTCGTGCTCTCAATAGCACAACTCATGATTTCAAAGAAGTTGGGCAAAACATTTTTATGGTTATGCAAAGCATCAAAGACCACCTTACCCTTCTTGTTTAAATACTCAATATAGTCTTCTTCATTTTCCTCATCCTCACCATTGTCCTCAACATCATTAGGATTTGAAGACCTAGCCATAAGGCATATGTGGGAACCGTGAGAAGAAGAAGATGAAGAAATACTTGAAGCTCCATTCAAGACCTTGTCTTGGCCCAAAGACTCTTCGGTTTCCTCTATATGGTTAGCATCACAAATACTAGAGGAAATAGAAGCATTTGTATCATGGCAACAAGACAAAGCACGCATATCATCATGAGATTTATTAAAGAAATTTACACATGATATGCAAGGACTATCAACACAAGCATGTAAAATATTAATGGGGCTACAAGTGTTTAAGTCCAAAGATGAAGCATTGCAATGAGATAGAGATGAAGGATCATCAAAAGTAAGCATACTATCACCATTGCAAGTTTCATCACCACTCACCATATCATTACCTTGTGTCTTGCCACACTTTGGTGAAGTGGATGAAAGTTCATTGCGGCCGGAAGTGGAAGGAATACAATCATCCTCAATAATCTTGGACACACCATATTTTTCTTGAAGCTTTGTCCATATCTCATGAGCGCTCCGAAAAGGCGTGATGGAGAAGGTAACTACATCGCTCAAAGCATTAACAATCACATGAGTAGCTTGAGCATTGAGATACAAGTTTTTCTCATCCTCTAAAGATAGATTTTGAGTATCCTTTGGAGGAGAAAAACCCGCATCTACAATTCGCTCCATAGATGGGTCCATGACCCGAAAATAATTAAGCATGTGAATTTTCCAAGTATCATAATTTGTGCCATCAAATATAAAAGTGTTATTGTGCACTAATCCCCTAGCCGACATCTTTGCTCTCAAGGCGGTGAAGCCTAAAATGAGAGACCGGGCTCTGATACCAATTGAAAGGACACAGATGTCGCCTAGAGGGGGGGGGGGTGAATAGGCGATATCAAATTTTACGAATGGCTTAAACAAAAGCGGAATTAAACTAGCGTTTATTTTGTCAAGCACAAAAAACCTAAATAAACTAGGCTCACCTATGTGCACCAACAACTTATGCTAAGCAATACAAGTAACAAGGTGATAGCAAGATATATGACTTCAAGCACGAAGGCTATCACAATGTAAAGTGCATAAGTAAAGAGCTCGGGTATAGAAATAACCGAGGCACGCGGAGACGATGATGTATTCCCGAGTTCCTCCCTTGAAAGGGAGTACGTCTCGTTGGAGGGGTGTGGTATCGCCACAAAGGCCTAACCAACGCCACAAAGTCCTCACCCTATTCTCCGGTGTGAGCTTGCGCCACAAAGGCCTTGCTCACTCTTCCACTAAGGGGTTCCTCAAGGCGGAACCGGGCCTTTACACAAAGCTTGGGGCACACATCCACAACTTAATTGGAGGCTCCCAAGAATAGCCACAAAGCCACCACAAAGCCACAAAGCCGTCTAGGGTTCCAAGAACCCAAGAGTAATAAGCTCACAAACTTTCACTTACTCGAATCTCTGGGGAGAACTCAAACCGATGCAACTTATGCAATGGCAAGAGCACACAAGGTGCTCAAATCCTCCTCACTCAAAACCTACCAAAGCAACTAATGCTATGGAGAGATATGAGAGGAAGAACAAAGGAAATCCACAAAGAACTCCAAGATCTAGATTGACTATGTTCCCCTCACTTAGAGGAGAGATGGATTGGTAGAAATATAGATCTAGATCTCCTCTCCCTTTTCCCTCAAAAATATCCAAGAATCATGGGAGGAATGGAGGAGGAAGGGCAAGCTTGCAAAGTCAACAATGGAGGAGAGAGAGCCCAAAAATGTGTGCAGCCCAAGGTGGAAGAAGGGGTATTTATACCCCCCCACGAAATATGGCCGTTGCAGGACTTTAGGGGCGGATTATCCGGCCAAAATATGGCCGGAATATCCGTCTGGCCGGATTATCCGGCCCCCAGGCCGGATTATCCGCCTCCCATACTGGGTGACGCCGACTCTGGTCCTTAGCAGAAATTTCGGAACGAAATTTTCGCCCCCAGGCCGGATTATCCGCCCCCCTGGGCCGGAATATCCGCCCCCCTTACTGGGTGACGCCGAGCAGAAACTGCAATACGAAAATGGTGATAACTTTTTCATCCGGACTCCGTTTTCGATGATCTTGGGCTCGTTGGAATCACCACAACGAGCTCTACAACTTCATCCATAGAAACATCATAGTCCAACAAGGGAGTATAAAACCAAATGATGAAAGGTTTGCCCTCTCTTTGAAGGCAAACCAGTAAAACCTCCAAACATCAAAAACGCAATAAGAGTTTCATGCAAAATCCGTTTTTGATGAGCTAGAGCTTGTCATGGAAATAACCACAAGCTCTAAAACCTCACATGGATAAAACCCAAATAAGAACCAAGAAAGATGATGCCAAGTATGCAAAGGTTTGAGCTCTCTCCGAACGATACAATTAAGTTACTCACTCGAGAGCCCCTCTTGATAGTACGGCTACCGATCCTATAACCCGGTCTCACAACAAACACCATGAGACCGGTATGAAGGAAACCCTAACACTATCATACCTTTGCCTTGAGCATTCCACTTGAGGTGGATAAAGACGATCTTGATCTTCTCAAGTTGGACCACCTTTCTTGATTGAACTTGCTTGGTGAAGTCTTGCGGATTGCTCCCCCATACTCCACTATGGAAGAGACTCTCTTTAAGCATATCTTCACATATCCATGATCACAATAGAGATGGCAAGCTTCAAGCATATGTTCTCTTCTAGTTGCTCATCTTGAACTTGCGCTTTGACTTGATCAATCCTCGAATCAATTCTTCTTTCTCCATAATGATGGTGTCTTGAGGATACACATGAGAGCTCACTCAATCTTATTCTTCAAGACACACTTGACATAAGCTCAACTCCCCTAAGACCAATCTTTGGATCACTCCTTGAATAGCACCTTGGTCAACACATAATCTTCTTCTTACAACCTTGACTCCAACAAATGGTTCAAGCATTGTCTATGGACAAGTCCTACACATATAACTCAATGCAACCATTAGTCCATAGGGATTGTCATTAATTACCAAAACCACACATGGGGCTCGATATGATCTTTCAACAACAGGTCCAGATTTGGGGCACCAGGGAGCGCGCTCCTTTATTTTCTTCTCTAAATTTTTAAAAATTAGAATACAAACAGCTCAGAAAATTTTAATAAAAATACCATGAGGTAGATAATGTTGCACTCAGAATAAAATATGTTATATCATAGGCTCAGTAAAAATAATAAAAATCATCCAAAAAGACAAAATCAAGTTTTCTATGCACTTTTCATGACTGTTCACAGAGGATAAAATCTCGATTTTCTTTTTTACAGAGCCCAAAATACAACATGTTTCGTTCTAAAAAATTACACAATGATAAAATACAACATTATCTACACTATGGTATCTTTTTTCAAAAAAACTTAAAAGGTTTGAATTCAAAATTTTGGAGCTTCAAATTTCAGGCTCCATCTAGCTCGAGCTCCAAATGTCTGCTCTCTTACTACCCTGCTTATTTATGTTAATTTTGGTTAAATTAGTACGCTAGAACGTGAAAGGGAGAAGGTGTGAGCTAAATGGAGTAAACTTCTAGTAGCACTGGATAGTGATAGAAAAAATAGGAACTACTGTAAATTTTACCTTTCTATGTTTACCTTACTACGTAGAATGAAATACATGTGCTTCTATTCTCTAGTCACAACAAAGTTGATCTGTGTTGCTCGGTAGCATATTTTTTATTCAATACCATGTCGCATTACTTAAGGCAATACTCTGTACCCGCTTAATTCTAGTATATGGAATTTTATCCTTGAAGCGTGCAAACCACCACCTTGAAACTTGCTCACGTTACACAACTTCAACCACACCTGATTCAACCTGCACAACAACATAAGAACAACATCAAGAACACAAGAACATCTACAGGGAAATTTACACGTACAACTCCTAAATGTGACAAAACGAACCAACAAAATTTCTCCTAAAGCTAACCCATTTGTAGATCGGGCTATCCTCTACTTCTTGCAACAAATTTCACTGATTTTGATCAAGAAATACTCTCAGAATCGAAGAAACAAGATTTGAGAATGAGAGGTTTGAGCTGAAGCAGAGAAGAGCAAAGAGAGAAGAACAGAGAGAAGCAACGGGTGAGTGGGGGGAGTGGGGTGCCGCGCGGGGGTGTCGACCGGGTTACCGCCCTGCATGCGGACCTGTCAGATCCGCCGGGTGCGACAGGACCAACTCAAATCCGCCGGGCACGATTCCTTTTCTAGGTGGGGCGACGTGGCTACTTCCTCTCCACTCGCGCCCGGAAGTCACGACAAGTCCTGCCGGCATGCGGGACCTAGCCTCGAATTCCACTACTCGCATCCGCCGGATAGAATACCCTCTAATCGTGTCCGGCGGTTACGACGCTGCCCTAGTTTTGAAATTAGCTAGAAATTAATGCTACATTTGGAAAAGCTGAAAAAAGTGCAATATTAAAAAAAATTCGCTCATATCTACGCTAGGATGTGTGCCCATATGAATTCATGAAAAGTAGATCTACATGTACATTTGGGTACATGTACACCTGTGTCCATTCGATGTGACCTTTGCTTTGAGAAAAGTATGCCACGAGAAAATTTCGAAAGAAAATGAGCTGACCGGTCCGATTTGACATAACGTCACTGTGCTAGGCAGTCCATCGCGCATCGGCCAGAGAGAGAAATAAACAAATGCGCCCTACTTCTAGGCTTTATCCGTCCCAACCGGAGAGAAATCTCTCACGCGTCAGCGAACTGTGCTGCTGACAGGCTCACAGCGGCCTTCTCTCTCACACACACAGCTTTTCCATTGCTTCCGTCAGCCACTGTGTGCACTGTGCATGTATGGAGATGATGTAGCGTGCGTGCGTTGGACTGGCACGTTGTGTCATTCACGTCTTGTTGTACGGGCACGTACCTTGCTTGGCCGTGATGTAGCGTCGTTGCTGGTGATTGGGGTGTATGGTCATCTCGTTGGTGACCTACCCAGCTAGTCATGTATGTGTTCAATCACCATGCTTGCTTGGTCTCTCTCTCGCTACTCCTGCAACACATGGATTGGGTTGATCTTGTGATGGATTTTTCCTCCCAGATTTTCGATCTCCGCTCAGCCGCTGGATGAGGCGTTGGCTGATGAAGGAAAACCTATCTTCAAGGATATCTCCAGTGGGCCGACGCAAACTGGCGGCCTAAAGCGTTCGTCCTGGTCCGTTTGCGTCAGGCTCTGGATAGAATATGAGTCGCGGTCCGACCCACTTGGCCAGCGCGCGGAGCGGTGCGACGCATCCTGTCCGACAGTTATTTTTTTTAATTTGGCCAGCGCGCCCCGCGCAGGGACATATTTCCCTCCAGCCCGCCGCTATAAAAAGGCATCTCCCACCACAACAACGAGCACCATGCCGGGGCGCCCTCTTCCTAGCAGTGGCGCCAGCCGTGGAGATGGGCGAGCAGCCGACGAGCAGCCGGCCAGCAAAGGGGCGGCGCGAAGGCGATGGCGCCACCAAGGCCCCTCTGCTGCGTCGCCCGGCGCTGGTAGCTACCTCAACCAGACCACTGGGAAGCCTTTTTCGTGGGTAGTGGCCGACGATGTCATGCTGCCGGTGGTGATCCGGCTGCATGCATTCTAAGAGTTGCGCATGGAGCTCATGGAGTCTATGAGCGCGAACCCTGGCGATGCCGGTTTGCGTGCTCAATTCGAGCAAGCATAGCACGACGTAGTGGTGACGATGGCCGAACTGCGGGCTCTAGAAGCATAGTGGGGCTTCGGTGCCCGGACGCCGCCGCCGGCAGCGCCGTAGTTTTAGCTAGTTTAGCAACTTTTTAGCAAGTTTAAAGTAGTTTGTGCCGATGTAATATCAGCAATCAATTATAGGGTTATGGTTTTCGGTGACGACAATTGGGCCGATTATTAGACGGAGGCGATGAACTCTCGGTCAACCAATTGCTTAATGCCTCTCATCATTATGCAGCAGGTTTTCATGGAAGCGCTCCTGAATTGCCTGCAGTTCTCACCGCACATATGGCTGCACCAAGTTATCCAGATTATTTGGTGCCCCTCATCAGAAGTATCATGCCTAGATGCAAAGCAAGCATCAGCCATGAGGTATCCTTCAACTTTATTCCCTGTTATGAGTTAATTAACATGTGTGCAATTCGATGGAGCAGATGATTTCCCTGCTCTTCTCCACGTCCAATGTGCATCATTTATCATGGGAACAAATCAAGATAAACTGTTAAGATATCACAGACATCCATGTATGATGCATGCACAATGAATCAGACGTGTACATAGAGAGTACTGTGCGGAAGAGCCATAGCTCATAACTCCAGTTTGTATAGAACATGAAGTGTAAATGCGGAAAGTTCGATTCAAAGCAGTATTTTAATTCATATAGGGAGATTAAGCAAGCGAATTCTCTCCTGTCTCTCTGAAGCTCAAAATTATATAAGACCAAACGTTTCATGTAATTCCGTGAAGAATGACATTAATAAATAGTTCACCTATGTTTGTTTATATATTTTCTCCTAGAATTTATAGTTAATTTCATTTTGATATTACTGTCATATTACCAATAATCAACAAGAAACTATGTATGTTGTGTTCATGACATGGTGTGTTGGTTTCAGTCACCAGTTTGGATGCATATTCGATTCTAATATAGGTGTAACTGGCATTTAATGTAATCTCAGTCACCTGATGTTTAGCAAAATCGTTATAAATATGGACCAGCCCATACGGGGAATAGAGTGACGGTGCACTCTAGAAGTAATAAAAATGATATAAGACTAGTCATAGTGGAAGTAACTTAGGTGGTAACATCATACTTTTCAAGATAGAATGGTGACATGGCAGGTCATTAATTGAAGAGAGAGAGGCTTATGGTAACTAGCTATGTTACCATAGCATCACACACCTCAAAGCAAAATGAGTCTATAACCTAATAAATGACACCTTGCATGACACCACACATAAGTTACTACCCACTATGAAGGTAGTAACATATACTAGTAACATGTGCATGACACTACTCTAAGTTACTCCCCACTATGAGCAGCCTAACTATATCATGTACTTTTTGTCAGTATACATTTTATATGATTTATTAGTGAATTTAAAAACATAATTAATAATTTAAAGGTACCAAGAGGAAGCATTGTATATGATGTATTGGTAAATGAAGCTCAAAATTATAAAAGATCAAAATGTTTCATGTAATTCCGTGAAGATGACATAAATAAATAGTTCACATATGTTTGTCTATATATTTTCTCCTAAAATTTATAGTTAATTTCATTTTGATATTCATATGTCATATTACCAATAATCAACAAGAAACTATGTATGTTGTGTTCATTACATGGTCTGTTGGTTTCAGTCACCAGTCTGAATGCATATTCGATTGTAATATAGGTGTAACTGGCATTTTTAATGTAATCTCAGTCACCTAATGTTTAGCAAAATCGTTATAAATATGGACGAGCCCATACGGTGAATATAGTGACGGTGCATTCTAGAAGTTAATAAAAATGATATAACTATATCATGTACTTTTTGTTAGTATGCATTTTATATGATTGATTAGTAAATTTTAAAACATAATTAATAATTTAAAGAGTACCAAGAAGAAGCACTGTATATGATTTATTGGTAAATTAAACACATAATTCAAAATTTATGGGGTAATCTCTTTCATCTACTCTAGGGCGCACGTAGGAACACAATTTCATAAATTTATGTGCTCCTTCTGTTATGTTTTTGGTACAACTGTTGCATCCATAATCCTTTTAATGGTGATTCATATGGTGTGGACGAAAAAAGAAAATCAAGCTGAGTGC
Source organism: Dactylis glomerata (assembly GCA_007115705.1). Taxonomy (NCBI): domain Eukaryota; kingdom Viridiplantae; phylum Streptophyta; class Magnoliopsida; order Poales; family Poaceae; genus Dactylis; species Dactylis glomerata. The sequence goes on from QXEO01001110.1 coordinate 1,009,305, forward strand.
GGTTCATTTTTCTCACCATTGACCTCACAATAAATTCACGGTTCTTTTGCATTGTATATTAAACTATTCTCTTAATAAAAAGAATACAAAACTTCTATAAGTACAACATGTGAATAATTTATATTCTCTTATTTCAATAAAAGTATGAATTCAACAGTTTGATTTTTTTTGTAAATTTTTCATGGCAATACAAAAAAACAGATTTATCAGATCAAATCTATCTAGTGAGAAATGCAAATTTCAAAAAGAACTCCAAAATCTTAGTTTTACAATATTTTATAAACTAGCACGTGCGGATGCACGGGGTTGAGGACTAGTAAACTAAATTAGCATTGCATTGCAATTTTTTTTTGGATACATTGCAAACTTTGTTGCATACATGATCATGTCCTAGAAATAGAACTGAATGAAAAGTAGCCCGTGGCTACTGGTCGTCCTTGGAGGAGGAGGAGGAAACGGCGGCCTTGCCGTGGGTGGGCGCGACGTAGTGCCAACGGTACATGGTCTCATGGAAGACCGTGACCATAATCTGGTGGTCGCCGTCGTAGTTGAAGACGACGAAGTGGCCGGCCACGATCTCGTGGTACTAGCAGAACCTCCTCCACCCGCTGGCTAGGTACAGGGTGCCAGTGCGGTCGAAGAGGAGCTCTGTATATGCCGGTGGCACCGCCGCGTACCCTCAATACGACCAACACGACCTGGTTCGTCCTGACGTCAACGACGTTGCCGAACTTGTGGGGTAGCCTGATGGAGTCTGAGTCGCCGCCGTAGTTGAGGGTGATGCCAAACTCGAACCCATCAACAGGCTCGGGCTCCGGCGTCGAGGGGGGAGAGGGAGAAGGCGGAGGAGATGGCAATGCTGGCTCCTCGATCCAATGCCTCTGGCCGCCAGCACGGCTGCCCTCGCCGCGCCGTCCACAACGTCCTCGGCGTCCACGGGTGGGTGGCGGCGACAAGCTCTGGGCGCCACCACCGCGGCTCCCTCCTCGGTTACCTCGACGCCTACCTCCACGGTCACGGCCCGGTGGGCGCCCTAGCCGCCCTCCCCTCGATCCAATGCCTACGGCCATGGTCTAGCTAGCGCCTCCCTACGGTGGTGTGGAGAACAATGGTGGGGAAGAAGGGAGAAGGCAGCGTCGGTGTGCTCGACTGACCGGGCGCGACCGGTTTAAAAAGACCTGATGGCATTGGATGCCGACGCGGAGGCCCAAGCGCCGGCATTGAAGTGACCTCGCCATGCGTCGGGCGGCGCAACAGGCTGCCAATGCCGCAGCATATAGAACAAAACAATAGGGCGGCGCAGCAGAAGTCTAGGCGGCACGCCCAGCCTTTGACCAGCATCGCTCTCGCCCGTTGAGCCGCTGCCAAGTGGGGTCAAGACCCACGCGTGAGGACACAGGCGGACAGCGCGCTTGTCCGGGTCGACGCATCGGTGACCCAAATTTAGTGGACCAATGCGTCGGTTTGGATGAATTGCACCGCTGGGGCATGCGCAACCAACGCGCCGGTCCGATCGAACCAAATTGGACACGATGCGTCGGCCTGCTGCGCTAAGCTTCAAATCCTGTTCGACGAGACGAGGTCCCAAATCTGGAAGATCAAGCTGCTTCGTTATTATGTTACATATGGTTCTGTTTTTGATATTTTTCCATATTCAGTAGCAGTATGGCTCGTTGTATCTCCATATTAGCGATGATGCTTCTAGTTTAGTGATCTAGTCCCAAGCTAGTAAAAGGAACTGTATAAACAACTCTGCAACAGCCGATGTGACTCCGATTTATTAACTAAGTAGTCTACCTAATGTGAGAGCTTTGATATAATGTTGCTATCGTCTAGTACACAATGTCTTGTCCGGTGAATTTTGGCACAATTTTGTATTTGACCAGCGCCCTACTATGATGAAAAACTGAAAACCATCAGACCATACTTTCTGCCCATTTTCAGTCACCAGCTTTATAGCTTCGTCAGTTAAACTAGTAGAGGCATTACATGGGCGGCATCATGCAAGTCGTCTACTTCCTGGATTTCCCACCGGACGTACTCTCGAAAAAGATTTCCCACCGGACAGAGGCAACTTTGGCTGGTGAGCTTTCAAATGAATTCTTCGATTTTTCAGTATTGTCATTTCTATTTCTATGACTCCATGAGGATCATTCGTGTTTTTTATGCTCATTGCCCTCTTAGAAGTGAAGGAATGCATCCACAATGCAGAATACACGATCGTATGAAAAAAAAAGTAGAGTAGTCTTGTACATGATGAGTTAACAATGACCGTCATGCATTTCTCAGAATAACATAGATGCAAAACAATCTTGTTCTCCGTTTTCGCAAATTGGTACGACGGAATATAGATCAAGAAGGCTTACAAGCTTGTCAGCGTAGACCACCCTAGAAAAATTCAAAACCATAAACAGTACTACTAGATATGTGGGATATGTGTGGCCTACCTAAGTGGGTCGTGGCTATTATCAAAAGTTGTTGGGCCGATGTGACCATATGGCTCCTGAAATAGAGTATAATGCTAATAACTAGAAGGAAAAAGGGAAATGATGGTGCATGTACTCACATGTATATGTAGAAAAACCGCACTCTATGTATTCATAACAAACACTACATCCATATGTGTCAACTAAACCCATTAATCCGGATCCACTCTTTAATATAAGAAACAAACTTAATTTTGCTTTACTATACTTTAATTTACTTTACTTAATTGCCTTTTAATTTTTTGCAATTAATTAAATAAAAAACAATTCCTTAGCTTGCATTAATAGTTAGTATTTTCTCATCAACTACACTATTCTAGTTCCATTCCACTTGTTTTTTACTTTATTCACTTTAAATTGTTTTTCATCTCATACATGCATCCTGTTTCTTGATTATTATGGTAGAGTTGGGGGGCACAAGTCAATCATTTTGTATTTATAGGTTGCTAAAAGAGGTAAAGAAAGGGACCTATAGCATTTCCCCAAAAGTACAGTGTTTCTTGTGGGGAAAAGTCCGCTTGCTACAACACTATGCACTATGAGTCCCAATAAGTTGGTGTAGACATAGTTTGTTGCCATTAGTAACCGCCTCCTGCCAATGTTTACAATTAGATCTTCTTTTACAATCAGCAAGATTGATAGGCTCGGAGTCAGGATACATGATTTAGGATATTTTATTAGGAAAGTTAATGCCCACAATCGCCATTGGTTGGCTCATTGACACTCCTGTATTACTATAATTTATGGCTATTTAATCATGGGAGCATCTAAAATTACCTCTTACTATGTCACATTTTCCCTTACAGAAACAATGTCATTTACCTTTTCCATGCACATGACTTCACATACTTGTATGAGGTCTCAATTGGTTCCTCTTTCCCTTATTAGGGGCTTGGTTATTGGCTACGATAAACCTCTCTTAGAGCATCTTCACCGGCGCCTCCAAATTTGTAGTCGACAGGGCATCTGCTGGGCCATTTTGGAAGCGCCGACAGACCCTTCCTGTAAATTGGGGCCGGGCTCCCACACCGCCGCCTCCCCAAATCATCGGCCCAGAAAATACAAAAAAGTCAGTCATTCCATTGAAATTTGATAAATTTCGTACGGTTAACATAGATTTTAACTAAAAATATAAAACGCTGCCGCCGGCGCCCTACTAGTACTCCTTCTTCACCTTGACGTAGTCCTTGGTGAGGTCGACAACATTGCCACTGTCCTGCGCCGACCACGCGGCGGCCCTGGCATCGGCTATCGGCTGGACCTCGGCATACGACCTCGCCTGCAAGATGCGGAGGCCCGACGCGTCCTCAGGATCGTCGGGGTGGCGCGTAATGTTCTGCAAGCCATGCTCCTTCACCCACCACAGCCTCTCGTGTTCCTCCGGCGCCGACATCTCCTCCTCCTTGACACGCGACGACGCAGATGAGGGCGCAACGCGGCCATCCCGGATGACGATGCCGCTAGACCGACATGGTGGTGGCGGGTACGGCGTGGACCTCTGATACGTCTCAAATGTATCTATAATTTTGATATGGCGTGGACCTCTAGCACATGCTAAATCCCTGCTTCCCTCTGCGAAGGGCCTATCTTTTACTTTTATGTTGAGTCTTCACCTTCTACCTTTATGCACCGTCTAAGAGAGCATAGTTGTCATTCTGAGTATAATGTGCATGGTCCCAAAATTTATTATTGATTGATTCATGATTATGATATTGCTTGTTCTCAAATTATTTGTATCTAGTCGCCCTCTTAAACTTAAAGGTATCCTATGCATTTATGTTTTGCACTCCATGAGGGACAAGCTGAATACCACTTTGCTATGTTTTTCTATATGCTCAAAACAAACAAATTACTTTCAATGCATTATTACTCATGATCTTTTGTTTGTGTTACTCTTCATATTATAACATGGTTGCTAAGTTCTATTGTCAAGATTATATCTCTTATGCCCATGTTTAGAGTACTTTGTTCTCAACACTCAATGCTTTACATCGTTTTGATCAAGATTGTGTTGGTGCATGTCACCTCAAAAATTATTATTTTGTTATCACTTACCTACTCGAGAACGAGCAGGAGTTAAGCTTGGGGATGCTTGATACGTCTCAAACGTATCTATAATTTTTGATGCTCCATGCTTGTTTATACACCATTTGCTTTGTGTTTTGTTTACACTTTATGGCGGTTTTATGCATTTTCCGAAAGTAACCTATTAACAAGATGCCACAGTGCTAGTTCCTGTTTTCTGCTGTTTTTGTGTTTCAGAAAAGTTACACAGGAAATATTCTCGGAATTGGACGAAACAAAAGTTGAAGTTCCTAGTTACCTGACACGAAGACAGAGTCCAAAGGAGAGCCGGAGACGGACCAAGGGGCAGCCACACCAGGTGGTGGCACGGGCCAACCCTAGGCCGTGCCACCAGGTGGTGTGACCACCTGGTCCACCTTTTGAGATCGCCCTTCCGCCTATTTATTCCCTCCGTCGAGAAAACCCTAAGGGCCTGAACACTTTTCCAGAAAACATACTGCAAGCCGCCACCGTCGTCGACGCGAGATCGGGAGGGTCCAGAAGCTCTTCCCGGCACCCAGCTGGAGAGGGGAATCACCACCAGAGGCCTTCTTCACCACCATGCATGTCTCCGGAGTGATGCATGAGTAGTCTACCTTGGACTACGGGTCCATAGCAGTAGCTAGATGGATGTCGTCTCCTCCATGTGCTTCATGTTTAGATCTTGTGAGCTGCCTATCATGATCAAGATCATTGTTATGCAATTCTACATGTTGTGTTTGTTGGGATCCGATGAATATTGAGTACTATGTAAAGTTGATTTATTGATTTATCATCTCTATGTTGTTTATGATCTTGCATGCTCTCCGTTGCTAGTAGATATCGTTGCCAAGTAGATGCTAGTAACTCCAAGAGGGAGTATTTATGCTCGATAGTGGGTTCATGCCTCTAGTAATCTAGGAGAGTGACAATAACTTCTAAGGTTGTAGATGTGATGTTTCTACTAGGGAGAAAACAACAATCTTGTGCCCAAGGACATTTGTATTGTTTACATTACACACTTTGCTTAAGGCGATAATCTATTGCTTGCAACTTAATACCCAACGGTTGCTCGGATGACATCCGACGGGTGTATTATTAGTCATAGATGCAGTTGGATTACGGTATATATATTATGTTGTAATGCCCAAGTGAATCTCATAGTGATCTTCATAATATGTACATGCATTGCTTTGCATTCTTTATTCTGTCAATGGCCCAACTGTAATTTGTTTAACCAGCATGTTATTTATCTTTATGGAGAGACACCTCTAGTGAACTGTGGACCCCGGTCCATTATTTTACATATATATTACAATTTACTTTCTACAGGCATTATTTACTTTCTTGCAAACAAATATCTTTTACCACACGATACGTATAATCCTTTGTTTACAGCAAACCAGTGAGATTGACAACCTCACTGCAAGTTGGGGCAAAGTACTTTAGTTGTGTTGTGTGCAGGTTCCACGTTGCTGCTGACGCTGGTAGTGCGCCATGCCAAAAGCCAGCTAGCATCAACCTTCAGAAGTGGTTTCTTTCTCCTACTGGTCGATTAATCCTTGGTTTCACAATCGAGGGAAACTTGCCATTGTGCTCATCATACCTTCCTCTTGGGGATCTCAACTGGGCGGCTAGCACCGCTGACAAGCATTTTTCTAGCGCCGTTGCCAGGGAGAAAGAGGATTTCTGCAATAGGAGTCTCTGGCTTCCAATCTTTTACTTTGTTATTGTTTTGCTTAATTTTATTACTTTATTTTTGTTTACATTTTTTATCAAAAATATAAAAAAATTAGTTCCTTTTATAGTTGGTTTTTCGTTACTTTTACTTTTAGTTCATTATGTTGTTCCCTAAGTATGTCCTGGAAGACCTATCAGTAGGTAGTGGTTCTATAATTGGGAAAGATAACATTGAAGAGTTCTTTAATCATGTCAGTAAGCACAAAGATGTTGAGGATAGATCTTTAGCCGAACTTGCTCCTAGTTATGAAGCTACGGCTGCTTACTTAGTTCACATGTTGGAGGCTAGGTTTGTTAACCTTAATCTCTTTATGCAGCAAATGTTTATTAAGCTTCATGATATCGAAGATTCTGAAAAGAGAAATTTTATTCTGGAGACTTTGCGTAAAGAATTTAGAGATGTTGTTATAGAAGCCAGGAAAGTTTTTGCTCGTTTTAATATGCTTGGCTCGCCTGTAGATGTTGTTGGTACAAATAATGAGGAAATCAAAGTACTAATACCTTTGATGACCCACAAGTATAGGGGGTGTATCGTAGTACTTTCGATAAATAAGAGTGTCGAACCCAACGAGGAGCAGAAGGTGTTGACAAGTGGTTTTGATCAAGGATTCGCTGTAAATACTAGCAAATGGGTTTTCAGGGGTATTTGGTAATGCAAGTAAATAAAGTACGAGTAAATAAAAGACAGTAATAACAATTGCAGTGAGTGGCCCAATCCTTTCTAGAGCAAAGGACAGGCCGGTTGTGTAACTTATGATGACCAAACGTTCTCGAGGACACACGGGAGTTTCTGTCAAGTGCTTTCGCTTCATACCGCTAAATAACCTTTATTGGTTTGATAAGTGTTATGGTGGTGAACCTGTGCTAGCGCACTACCCTTACTAGGATTAGTACACACTTGTGATTATACCTCTTGCAAGCATCCGCAACTACAAGAAAGTAATTAAGATAAATCTATCCACAGCCTTAAACTCTAAGATCCTATGCTCCCTGGTGCAATGGTTTCCTAACGGAGGTTTAGGTTTCTGTCACTCTAGCAACCCCACAATTAGTAGCCAAATACACAATGCATTTCACAAGGCCCATAAATGGTGAAGTATCACGTAGTCGACGTTCACATGACACCACTAGTAAAATAGCACCACAACAAATAAATATCAAACCATTAAATATTACTCAACATAATTCCACTACTAACATCTTGACTTCTCCCATGTCCTCAAGAACTAAACGAACTACTCACAAGACATCATATAGATCATGATCAGAGGTGAAATAATGGTAAATAACAATCTGAACATAAACCTTAATTCAACGGTTTCACTCAATAGCATTAACCACAAGAGTAATCAACACCGGGAAAGTTTCCCCTAAGAATTTGACAAGATTCAACTCAAGATGTTACAGCGGGATGGCGTGGTGATGGTGAAGATGAAGGTGCTGGTGATGAGGATGAGGATGATGATGATCCCGATGAAGTCCCGTGCGATGATGATGATGATGGCGACGATCTCCCCTCTCCGGGAAGGAATTTCCCTGGCAGATTCCTGCCTACCGGAGAGCTTTTCTCTCTCTGGTGTTTTCTGCCCCGCAGAGGCGGCGGTGTCTATCTCTGAGCCCCCTCCCTCACTTAGGTTTTTGGGGACGACGATATACACGAAGGGGCAATGGCAGTAGTGGGCCAGGGTGGCCTCACCACAGGCCGGCGCGGCCAGGGGTGGGCCCACGCCCCCTGTGGGTGAGCCCATCCTGTGGCTCCTCTCGCCTCCTCCTTCTGGCTTCTTCAGTCTTCTGGCAAAACATAATTTTCTGGTATTTTTCTGGAATTTCCCGATCTTCCGAAACATGGTGTTTTGACGGTGCTTTTTCCAGCAGAATCCTGACTCCGACGACAAATCCTCCAATGATCATCAAACATGTAAAAACAGTGGAAACAAGATAAGTATCATCTCTAAATGTGAAATATATTAATGAATAATAGTAAATTACAAGCGAAAACTGAACTCGGTAAACATGACCACATGTTTATGGAGTGAAGTGTCGATAATCAAAATACGGACAAGAAGCATCACATTCACCCAGGCACAAATTATAATAGACAGCAACTTCCCTTCATATAATATAGACTTGCAATAAGTAAAAGGGAATCACTAATAAAGATGCACAAGGTATATTATAATTGGTGATGGCAAACCTTAGTTCTTGGTCAGAGAACAATGAATAAACTATACTTATCTTTGAACGGAGCCTTTTTTTAACAGAGCTAATATAGCAAAAACCATATGCTCAGCGAAACAAACTCTTTGCAATCATAGAAAGCTTTCAAAGATATATTCCCTCAGATAAAAGCATTATACTAAACAAAGGAAGATAGTAAACAAGATTGAACGGATCAACATATGGATGAGTGAAACATAACAAATCAAATGCTTTCTTGAGATAGAAGGGAATAGGTTGACTCAACATAAAAGTAAAAGATAGGCCCTTCGCAGATGGAAGCAGGGATTAAACATGTGATAGAGCTTTTCATTTGTAAAACAGAGATAAAAGTTATTTTGAGAGGTGGTTGCTTTTGTCAACGAATAGCAACGGAGTTCTTGATATCTTCCATACTAAACAAGTGAGAGCGGTTCCGAGATGTTGATTAATTGGCACAATTGTGCTCTTTTATAGCTTGACACTCCTCCCCACATTTTCCTTTCTCACACCATGGCTAACCGATTCCATCGGGTGCCCACCAACTTTCACAAACCATGGAGGAGTGCCTTTTTCTTTCTTTTCTCTTCTTTTTTTTAGATTACAATGGTCTGACCAGCTCCCTTGCAAATTAATGATGAGCAGATGAAGCTGCCTAGTCGAGGGGTACTCAATTTAGTATGGAAGATAACAAACCCAACCACTACGTCCTCATGAGCTAAAAACAGTGGCACAAAATGAGAAGTATTTGAAGGTTTTTGAAAGGTAGCACATGAAAATTTACTTGGAATGGCTTGAAATACCATGCATAGGAATTTATAGTGGACTCTTTGGAAGCAACTTGGTTTTTGGGATTTGGATGCACGAGAAGTATTCCCTCTCAGTACAGTTTTTTGGCTAGCAAGGCTGGGTAGCAAGCATAAGAGTTGCATGAAACAAACAAACATACATATAATAGGAACAATCATGCAAACTTCCTTGAGAGTACAAACAATTTTAACTTGAGAATACTAATGCTTATGAGCCAATCATGAAGGAAAGATGAAATGATGTATCTACTAGCACTTCTTTCTTTTTCTACTCAAACATCAAGGTAATGTTGCTACTGACCAAGCTAAGTTTGCCAAAACCAACTAAATTTACTCATGCTCCCAAAGTGATACCAATACTAATCAACAAGACTAATCATATAAGAAAAATTGCAAACTAAAATAAAGTGTGCGGAAAGTAAATGATAAAACTTCCCATTAATATTTCATTATCGCAACTCACACCAAGGGATACATAGATAACCAACTAAGGAGGATACTTCCACACTGCAAACTATTCTATAAGATAACTTCTCTATTCATGATATGACTCTACTTGAAAAGCAAATGAGTAAAAGATAATGATGTGATATTGCGGCACTCCCCCAAGCTTGGAACAAACCAAGGGGATGCCAATACCAATGACGAATTACTCCTTCGGCGGTGGTGGTGCGTCTTTGTCATCATCAGACTTCCAAGGCAAAGGTTCCCCATCAAGGAAGGATGTCTTGGTCTCCAATATCCTAAAACTGGCAGCAACACTCATTTGTTTAAACCTAGCTTCATACTCACAGTTTTGGTTCTGCAAGTCGTAGAGTTGTGCTTGTAATTTGTTGGTGGTCTCATGGAGTGACAAGATGTCATCCCAAAGTGCCGCGGTCTCCTTCTTGTGCTTGGCGATGAGTTCTTGATTTATCCTATGGATGATGTCCACCTTGCGTTCTGCCATCTTTTTGTACTTAAAAACTTCTTGCTCCAGCGCTTCCATCCTGGCTTCGAGACTCCCTTCTCTTGTAGGGCCCTGGACATCTTCTATCAGCAACTCCCCATCCTTGAGTGACAACTCCTTCGGATGCATCTTCAGCTCCCTCATGTACGGATTGATGATGTCCGCAAGAGAGTTCTCCTCGGATGAACCAGACGAAGACATTGTAACTCTAAAGCTGAGAACAATCCCCTGACAGAAATAGCTCGAAATGAAAACACGACGAAAACACGATATACAAACCTCGGGCAATCCGGGGGGTTATATAGGCAAAAATTAAATATCTAAACGAAATCACAGGAGGAAACCGCGACGGAAACGAGCTCCTATGTGGTCTCACCACAGGGCGGGGCGGCCTGGAGTGGGCCCGCGCCCCCTGGTGGTGAGGAGCCACCGGACTCCATCTCCTGCCCGTTTTCGTCTCGTGATTTTTCATATTTAATAAAAGCAACAAAAATATTAACGGAAAAGTTTAATGCGAACCTTTTCTGACTAGAACTGTTACCTTTTCAAAAACGAACTCTGCAGGTTCCTGCATATTGTCCTGGATGAATTCTTCCGGAGTCACCGTTTGAATAACATCAACATCTTCATTATAAGAATCTCCAGCAATATAATGTTTGAGTCTTTGCCCATTCACCACTTGCATAGTGTTATCTTTTAACGAAGCAATCTTTATCGCACCTGAGCGGTACACCTTTTCAATAACAAAGGGTCCTTCCCATTTTGAGAGTAATTTTCCTGCAAAAAATCTGAGACGAGACCTATACAATAGGACTTTCTCACCAACATGAAACTCTCTCTTAAGAATTCTCTTATCATGCCATTACTTGACTTTCTCTTTGAAAAGTCTGGCATTCTTGTAAGCTTTATTTCTCCACTCATCTAAAGAACTCAAATCAAGCAACCTTTTCTTACCGGTGAGTTTAAAATCCCTATTAAGCTCTTTCACTGCCCAAAAAGCTTTGTGTTCTAATTCTAAGGGCAAGTGACATGCTTTTACGTAAACCATCTTGGAAGGAGACATGCCCATGGGGTTCTTATAAGCAGTTCTATTAGCCCATAAAGCATCGTTTAACTTGCTAGCCCAGTTTTTCCTAGATCTTTTAACAGTCTTCTGCAAGATAGACTTGATCTCTCTATTTGAAAGCTCTACCTGCCCACTAGTTTGGGGATGATAAGCAGAAGCAATTCTATGATTAACGTCATATCTAGCAAGAGTTTTTCTAAAACCTCCGTGAATAAAATGAGAACCTCTGTCAGTCATAAGATATCTTGGCACACCAAACCTAGGAAAAATAACGTCCTTAAGCATTTTTAACGAGGTCTCACCATCGACACTCTTTGTAGGTATGGCTTCTACCCACTTGGTAACATAATCAACAACAACAAGTATATGAGTATAACCTTTTGAAGGAGGAAAAGGACCCATAAAGTCAAATCCCCAACAATCAAATGGTTCAATAACAAGAGTATAATTCGTAGGCATTTCATTACGTCTAGAAATATCATGACCTAAAGGGTCTTTTCATTGCTTTGGCTGGAGCTGAGTACCAACTCTTTGACATTCATCACAAGATAAAACAAACTTTCTAGCATCTTTAAAAAGGGTTGGCCAATAAAAACTTGATTGTAGAACCTTTTGTGCAGTTCTATCTCCAGCATGATGTCCTATATAAGCACAACCATGGCATTTTCTCAATATTTCTTGTTGCTCATATTCTGGAACACATCTTCGCATAATACCATCAACTCTTTCTTTATATAAGTGTGGGTCATCCCAAAAATAATGCCTCAAATCATAAAAGAATTTCCTTCTTTGTTGAGCTGTAAAGGTTGGAGGCAAATACTTGAAAACAATAAAGTTAGCATAATCAGCATACCAAGGAAGGTCTCGCGAAGTTACATTTATTGAAGCAAACTGTTTATTTGGAAAACTATCATTAATAGGGATAGGATCAAAAGAAACGTTTTCCAACATAGACAAATTGTCAACAACAAGATTTTCAGCACATTTCCTATCTACAATATGCAAATCAAACTCTTGTAAAAGCAACACCCATCTAATAAGCCTAGGCTTAGCATCCTTCTTCGACATAAGATATCTAATAGCAGCGTGATCAGTATGAATAGTAACTTTAGAATCAACAATGTAAGGTCTAAACTTATCACATGCAAAAACAACAACAAGAAACTCCTTCTCAGTAGTAGCATAATTCTTCTGAGCAGCATCAAGAGTTTTACTAGCATAATGAATAACATTTAATTTCTTATCTATGCGCTGTCCAAGAACAGCACCAACAGCAAAATCGCTAGCATCACACATAATTTCAAAGGGTAAATTCCAATCAGGTGGTTGAACAATAGGAGCAGTAGTTAAAGCCTTCTTAAGAGTTTCAAAAGCTTCCTTATAGTCATCATCAAAAACAAATGGTACATCTTTTTGAAGAAGATTAGTAAGAGTCTTTGAAATCTTAGAGAAATCTTTAATAAACCTCCTATAGAAACCAGCATGACCAAGAATACTACGAATACCTTAAACATCTCTGGGATAGGGCATTTTCTCGATTGCTTCGACCTTTGCTCTGTCAACTTCAATACCTCTTTCAGAAATTTTATGTCCAAGAACAATTCCTTCATTCACCATAAAGTGGCATTTCTCCCAATTAAGAACAAGATTAGTTTCTTCACATCTCTGCAAAACTTTATCAAGATTGTGCAAACAATTATCAAAAGAAGTTCCATAGATGGAGAAATAGTCCATGAAAACCTCCACAATTTCTTCACAAAATCCATGAAAAATAGCATACATGCATCTTTGAAAAGTAGCAGGAGCATTGCACAAACCAAAAGGCATACGTCTATAAGCATAAGTTCCATAAGGATAAGTAAAAGTGGTTTTCTCTTGATCTTGCTTTTTAACAGCAATCTGAGAGAAACCAGAATAACCATCAAGAAAACAAAAATGAGTTTTCTTAGATAACCTCTCTAGCATTTGAACTATAAACGGTAAAGGATAATGATCCTATTTAGTAACTTTGTTAACTTTTCGAAAATCAATGCACATCCTATAACCAACTACTACCCTTTGAGGAATAAGCTCGTTATTCTCATGAGGCACAACAGTGATACCTCCTTTCTTAGGAACACAATGAACATGACTAACCCATCTACTATCAGCAATAGGATAAATAATACCAGCATCAAGGAGCTTCAATACCTCATTTCTTACAACTTCCTTCATCTTGGGAATTAAGCGGCGTTGATGTTCAACAACCGGCTTTGCATCTGGCTCCATGTTAATAGCATGCTGACATATAGTAGGAGAAATCCCTTTTAAATCATCAAGAGTGTATCCCATAGCTCCTCGGTGTTTCCTCAATATTTCCAATAACCTTTCTTCTTCCTTTCCTGAAAGTTTAGAACTGATAATAAAAGGATATATTTTCTTATCATCTATATAAGCATACTTAAGATCATCAGGTAAAGGTTTTAATTCAAAAACAGGATCTTCCTTAGGTGGCAAAGTGGTACCAAGATCCTCCACAGGTAAATTTTGCTTAATCAACAATGGTTGACGAAGAAGAATATCATCAATCTCTCACTACTAGGAAAACGTCTATAGGTAGTACAGCTACCCGTAGCGCACCGTATATATGGTGCGCTGCGGGTATTTACCCGTAGCGCATGTGTGTACATGCGCTGCGGGTATGTCATATACCCGCAGCGCACCATATATAAAATGCGCTACGGGTATATGTAGGCCCGGATGGGGAGCTCTGCCCACACTTACCCGTAGCGCATGTGATATATATGCGCTGCGGGTAGTTCAACTACCCGTAGCGCATCTATACACATGCGCTACGGGTAAGTGTGGGCAGAGGCAGTGCCATGTTACCCGTAGCGCATGTGTATAGATGCGCTACGGGTAGTTGAACTACCCGTAGCGCATGTATATCACATGCGCTACGGGTAAGTGTGGGCATAGGCAGTCCCATGTTACCCGTAGCGCATGTGTATAGGTGCGCTACGGGTAATTAAACTACCCGCAGCGCATGTGTACCACATGCGCTACCGGTAAGTGTGGGCATAGGCAGTCCCATGTTACCCGTAGCGCATGTGTATAGGTGCGCTACGGGTAGTTGAACTACCCGCAGCGCATATATATCACATGCGCTACGGGTAACCTGGGATTCAGATTTTTATGGCATTGAGCCACCTAACACCAATCATTGCCCCCTCTCTTCCCCCTCTCATGCATTCTAGATCTGGTCGTCCTCCTCCTCCTCCCCAACCTATTTCCATCATTCTTTCACCTATTTTAGCTTATTGGAGCTATTTTGGTTGGTAGATATGTGAGTGCAATGTCTCCCGACCTTTAGATATCACTTTATTACATTCTCGTCCATACACAATCTCTCGGGCTCCCGTATCGCGGTAACTTCTATAATAGGTGAGTAATATGAGGACATCCATGTTTAAGATTGTGTGGCAACGGTGTTTGTATGCCCTACGGGTATGCTTGTACGCGCATGTGGCATCGTTTTTTTGTATTATGCATGATTGTGTGGCATCGGCGCGTGTTTGTATATATATATATGTATGCATTAGCTTGGATAATATGTGTTTATGAAATGTTGATTTGCCGATGGTGCCAATGTTGTTTTGCCGAAATGTTGATTCACTTCCATTTTGGCATATTTTGGCACCACGCATAGGTCCAAATTTAGGCAAGGTCATGCCGAAATTTTCGGACGACCATATGTGTATGTGGTCGGTTCTAAAATATTCTCTTGCTCTTTATATACCAGGCGACCATGGTCCGCTCGATGAGCGAAGGCATCGTGGCAAGATATATGAAAGTCGCAACCCATGATATGATTCAAAATAACCAGACGGAGATAAAATGTCCGTGTAAGAGATGCAAACTGAAGTGCTATCTCGACCCTTATTCCGGAGTATTGCAGAGCCACCTGCTATCTCGTGGTTTCATGGATGGCTACACTCGGTGGATAAGTGATGAAGATGCCGATAACGTGCATGGGGTAGCGACGGGAAATAACGAGGAAGGGCATGGTGGTGATCACGAAGATTCTCCCGGACATGACGATGCCGGAGAAGATGCCAGACATAGTGAAGAAGATGAAGATGCCGGACAAGGTCAAGACAATCAAGATGCCGGACATGGTGAAGAAGATCAAGATGTTGGACATGGTGGCGGTGAAGAGGATCAAGATGCCGGAGAAGATGGAACACCGTCAGGTAGCTGGGTGCAGAACCCTTACGTTCAAGCACTGCTTCTCAAGCAGACGAGCAATGCTAGGGATGCGGCTAGAGAGAAAGCCAAGCTGGTGAGCCTGGAGAAGGACGCGGTTACTCCATTGTATGCAGGATGTAGGCCCGGGGATACCCGTTTGGACGTCACGCTCAGGGCTCTGCAGATGAAGGCAAGACACAAATGGACCGACAAAAGCTTCGATGAAAACATGGCATTCTGGCAGGAGCGTCTACCCGAGGGGAACAAGTGTCCAACTAGTATCGAGGAGGCCAAGAAAATCGTATGCCCTCTAGATTTACCGCATGTGAGATATCATGCTTGCATTAATGATTGCATGATTTATCGGGGCGAAGACACGGAGAGAAACACATGTTCGGTGTGCGGCGCATCTCGATACAAGAGTGGGAAGAAAGCTCCTCAAAAAGTGGTATGGTACTTTCCGATCACTCATCGTCTACAGCGGTATTTCGCAGACCCTAAGGAAGCAAAGCTTATGCGCTGGCACGCGGAAAGGAAGAAGCCAGAAGATGATGCCGATGATGATGAGGTGGACAAGATACTGAGACACCCTTCAGATGCTAGCCAGTGGAAGGCATTGGACATCGAGTACCCAGAATTTGGGGACGATCCAAGGAACGTCAGGCTGGGTGTGAGCACCGATGGACTCAATCCGTTTGGTAGCCAGAGCAGCACCCATAGCACGTGGCCCGTGTTTGTATGGATGTACAACCTACCCCCCTGGCTGTGCATGAAGAGGAGGTACATACAAATGACTATGCTAATTCAAGGTCCAAAACAACCGGGTAATGACATCCAAATGTATCTCGGTCTGTTGAAAGAGGAACTAGCAACGTTATGGGACGCACCACCGAATACGTGGGACGCTGTCGCACAAGATTATTTCCCTATGAGAGCCGCGTTGGTCACGACGGTGCATGACTATCTCGGTTGCGGATATGTCTCAGGGCAGGTGGTCCACGGATACTGTGCATGCATTCGGTGCATGGATGACACAACGTAGCTAGCTTGACCGTGTGTGTGGGCACATTATTATGTATCACTTTTATTTCAGTTCCTGAGAATCATATTTATACCTGCAAAAATAAAACTACCTTATTATTTTCAGTTCTTCAGACAAACCGAGCAGCATAATATGGCCGCATACCAATTTATCCTGAAGCTAATAAATCCTAGCATTTACAGTGGATATAAAAAGCACTGCAAATATCCATGTTTAAGAGACCATTTTATCACTTTGTTTCACCTAGACTTCACTCTACCATCTTGTGAGGCTTCAGCTTCAGCTTCACTCTACCATCTTGTGGGTGATGTATTTATTTTAACCTTCGACATGTCTTCTGTCGTGCTTCATGCTGGACTGACCAAGTGACCATGCCACCATGAAACCTTTAAGAAATTTTCTTTGCTAAGATACATCAGACAGTTTTTAAGGAAAGGAGCAGCACTTCTTTCATTAGATTAAGCAGAACTACATCAGACAGTAACTATATAGTAAAGCAAGAGGGGATTATTTTTTATTCTAGAGTTATACTCTCCAAGCCTCCGTCTAGTCTTTGCATGGATGCAGAGATCTTACCAGTTTACCTCGAATCCATCGTTCCATTATCATGCACCAGTCTCCTGCAAGTACACTGTATTACCTGCAGGCTAACAGACGTTAGTTTACCTTAGTGTGATGTGGCCGAACTCACCTTCATACAGCACGTAGTCCAATGCAGCCCGCAAGATAAAAGCTCAATAATATAATAGATTGAAGAATTTGTGAATCATGTCCCTGCCACTGTCACCGCCACCACCGCTGTTGGTTTATAACATGAATCTTTCAATAACATGTTATTTATTGCTTGGAGATCGAATTGCATTGAAATTTTACAATTATTTATTGAATTGGAAATATATATTATTTTTATTGGAATACACGATTAAATTTGTGGTGTGGCATACCCATTGAAAAAATCCTAGGTCCGCCACTGCTGGATAGTGTACGATCGTGCTAGGCTGTGCTTGCGATTGCATTGGTTCTCAGTAAGTAGGTTTCCCTAGCTGCTTTCGGGCTGCTAGTGTATTGGGAAGCTTCTGAGCTTGGTCCATGCTCGTGCGTGTGCTGCACATTGTTTCTGCTTGCTTCTGAGCTTGGTCGCCAATGTGTGAATGGATTGCCAACGTTTCTGCTGTCAATGTGTAATCTAGCTGGTCACCGGCATTTTGTTGTATGTTTTTGTATTACTGTAACCATGAATCTAGCAGAGTTATTACTGCTACTGCTGTTAAATATATCTGTAACTCACAATGTATATCAAGAATTACTGTAACCATGAATCTAGCAGAGTTATTACTGCTACTGTAATCAAGAATCTGATGTATAAGAGCTTGTTGGGACATATCTGTAACTCACAATGTATATTACTGCTGCTTGCTGGGACATATCTGTTACTGTTGATGTATAAGAGCTGTGGACCATACTGCTGTTAAATATATAGACTTTGTATGCTGGGACATTTTGCTGCTGCTTGTTGTGAATTCTTGCTGCTGCTTGCTGCTGGCTGCTGCTGCTGCTTGCTGCTGCTTGCTGCTGCTTGCTATGAATTTTTGTGCAGGGGATTCAAATGAGTGCCCATTTAGCAATGAAATGTCGATTTACTTCCGTTTCAGCAAAAATGGGCACTCCCTATGTCAAAAAAACAGCATAGGTCATGCCGAAATTTTCCGTGAATTTTTGTACTTCTACTAACTCGACGCATTTTCTTCATTTAGTGCGAAAATGGCCGACAACGATGATGCCGGTGGATCTGGCAAGCAATTCTGGGAACTTTCCCAAGAGTTGGAAGAACAACTGGAGATGGGGCAAGAAGAAGAGGAGGTGGAGGTAGACGAAGAGGAGAGGGAGGTAGAAGAAGAGGAGATGGAGGACATATATCAAGATGATATGTACGTAGGAGAGGATATGGAGGGCGCCGACGACACCACTACCACCACATCTTGCGGCGTAGATGGTACCCAACGGACGAAGAGGCCACAGAAAGATGGGAAGGATCGGAAGGATCGGCGCCCGAACCAGCTGGTGGTCGACCGCCACGGAATCACGCGTGTGTCGACAAGGGGGCATCCTCTCGAACCCGAGCAGTTTGTGGCCGGTTACGGAAACCAACTCGGGTGCATCGTCTGAAGCACTGTACCGCTCCACACTGTGAATCTAAGGAGTGAGGACAATGCGCATTACCGCAAACTCCTCTTGCAGAAGTTGCATGCCCGATACAAGTTCCCTGACGAGTTTGTCAACTTGAAGGTTAGTGGGAATCCAGTGAACAATGCCGCTATCTCGAAGATGAACATCGCCCTGGCCAGCTAGAAAGTCCGGGTGAAGAAATTGATCATTAAGGGTAAAACATTTGAGGAGGCCAAGAAGAGCAACCCGACGCTCACGGAGAATGACTACGAACAGATGAGGCTCAAGTGTCACCCCAGTGATGTAGAGAGCAATAGAAAGAGTCTCTGGGGGAAGGAATTACAATCCAAGAAATTAGGTGTCCACAATCTCGGCGGCGGTGGTTACCGAGGGAAGGACAAGATATGGGTGAAGGAGGATGCGGAGATGGAGGCGAAGGGCATCGAGAACCCTTGGCACCGAATCGTAGATCCGCAGGCCAGGAAAGTAATTAGGTCCAAGTACCATTACGACCCGATAAGCAAGCAACTCACCACGGATGAGAAGGTGATACGGTTCGAGGAGATTCTGGCAGCTGAAGAAAAGATTTCCGCATCTCAGACCTCCTCATCCCAGGGTTCGACGACGATTGGGTCAGCTAGGTGGAACACCGCTTTGAATAGGGCGGTGAACGTGATGAAGGGACGTGAAAAAACACTACCGCCGACGTCAGCTGGCCGTGTGCTCGGTGAAGGCTTGTCCGTGAAATGGTCGGACAAGTATGGCAGGCAACAGAAGGGAAAGAATGCACTCGGTGAGGATGAAGCCCGCGAGCTTCACGAACTCAGGGAGAGAGTGGCACAGATTCCGGAGATTGTTGATAAACGTGTGGCCGATCAGGTCGACACGCTTTTCACAGAAAAGATGACCGCCATGATGCCTCGCCTATTTGAAGCGTTTGTGAATTGGGATGGGGCAGGTCGAGTTGGTCCGCCCCCGATACCCAGTATAATCGGCAGCAACTCGAGCGCCGCGACGCCGAATGTATTGGTGACACCGGCCGCTAACACTGCCGCGGCGCCCCATGTCACCGACACCGCGGTGCCGGTCGCCGACATCGCGGTGCCGGTCGCCAACACCGTGGCACAGGGGCTTAATGCATCGGGAGTTTCCGGGCAACGAAGCACCCCCTCCGTCTCCTGCACGCCGATGTACGTCGGCGTTCCTTCGACGGCAGCGGAGCTCGACGCCGTCAAGGTAACACACTTTTCGCATCGTTTCACGTAATATACACTTGGATAACTAAGCGGCGGTGGCTCAACCTACGTACACTTCTCGTTTTTTGTAGGCCGCGGGCACCGACGTTCCTTGCACTCTCCTACATTACATCGACGGCGTGTTGAAGGATGTTGCCACGGGTAGTATCATGCAACCGGGAAACAGGTTGTTCCACGGTAGGCCGATGCCACCCAACGTGTTGAGGGTCTCATTGGCTCGGACGTTGCGGAACTGTGACGAAGTGATGCCTCCCTTTCAGCCCATGGGAGACGAAGAGGATGAAGAGCCAAAAGTCCTCAGACAGTGCTTTGGCTATTCAATGCTATGGCCAGAGAATCAGATTCGTCTGGGGGTGGGGAGCACAACTCCACGGATAACACCGCCGGTCATGCCCGGGCCAAGCAGCTATGTGGCGGCCGATCCTAATCATGATATGCAGATGGCACAGAATCCGAACGATGACGATGATGATGAAGTCAACGTTGATGCCTTCATGAATACTGCATATTGTGATGACAATGAAGAACCGGTGTCAGGTCCCTCGGAGAAACGACCTACTATCAACAAACGTTTGTCGTTCCATTCTCAGGAGACGCCTCCAGATGTTGTCTGCTCGGAGCCTCCACAGCCTGGAAACATTTTCACCCCCAACACGCTCCATAAGTGTGCCGGTGAGCAGATTGTAGTTCCCATGAAGAAGAAGGAAAGGAAAAGGAAGAGCAAAAAGGATACTATGAGCCAGCCAGCACCGATCCGGGCTCAGGACGGGCCACCAAGACCCAAGGGTCTTAACCACATTGTGCATACTATGGGCCAGCCGATACTGAATGCACAAATGCTTCATGCTTGCAGTCCGGATATGCGGAGTCTGCATGACGCTATTCTCTACCTAGAGACGCGCCAACTTGGAGATAATGATTCATCATACCCGCTTTACATGGCCAAGGTGCCAACGGGCAGGGGCTTCGTCGAGGATGCACCCGCAGATACTATGCTGCTTCGGTTTGCCGATATCTTCGACATATTTCACCAGAATCGGCTGTACCAAACCCTCGTCCGCCTATTTTCCCTAAGTATGGCGATGCAGGTCATTAGAGACAAGACCCCAGGCATCGCGATAGTGGATCCCTACTACATGCGTGAGAGCCAGTTGTCAAAATGGGAGGGCCAGAAAGTCGCGTCTGAGTATCTCAGCGTCGTATTCCAGAAAAATATTGGGAAGGACTTGCTCATGGCCTACTTTCCCGAGTAAGTGATTATTGGCTCGCCGCCGCAATGTTTTCTTAGATTTCCATCTCGTTCTTTGCCAACATTCTGTTTGAATTGTTTTGCGCAGCGACGAATACTGCACGCTCATCAACATCTCGGTGAGAAGTGCGCAATGCGTGTATTTGGACTCGGGCAGTGCAAGAAAGAAAAACTACACGACTATCAAGGCAGTTTTGGATGAAGCTCTTACCAAGTACGCCCGTCTGGGAGGCTTATTGAAGACTAAACGGCCGCTCAAGCAAGGCATGTACACGTTCGGCCACATAACGGCGTTCCCTTGTGTCAAGCAGCCTGAGGGCAGCCAGAAGGAGGCCTACTACGCCTTATATCAGATGCGGGCGTACGTACGCGACCACCATAACTTGACGCTGCCAAATTCACTTAAATCCTGGGCCGAACACTTGGCGATGATCCAAGATAATCAACTAAGAGCAGAGTTCTATCGCATCCAGGAGCAGTTTGCAACGATCATCTTTCAAGATGTCATCAGAAAAGGGGGTTTGTTCTACACTGCCGCTATGAAGCCGTCAAATGATGAAATAGATAAGAGACTGCTTCTTCAGGGTGACAACAGGCCGTTCTTGATCGTGGGAGGCGGCTTCCGCTTTGTTCCTGATGTTGGCAAGCCGAATGTTTGATTCACTAGTTGTAAACTTATTAAGTACATCCTAACTTGCCTAGCACGGCAAGTTTGGTAGATAATCGTTGAACTTAGTTGTGATCGTTGGCTCGTTGCTATTTGTCATGTCATGTAATGAACTTATTTGTGATGTACTTCATCGATCGTACTGATGTTAATTATGTCATGTGATGTTAATTGTATCATTTAATTATATGATGAACTATTGCTTTCCGTTCTCTAACCTTATTTGTGTCTTAAAGGTAGAGATGCCGTACGTGGTGTACAGGGGTAGGGTTCCTGGAGTTTACGTCCACTGGGAAGATTGCTTGAAGCAAGTCAACATGTTCAAGGGCAATAGCTACAAAGGGTACAACACCATGGCGGAGGCGGAAGCTAGGTGGAGGAACCACCTGCGAGAGGAGAGGAGGACGATCTTCAGCGTCACCACCGCCGTCTTGCTCACCGCGATGATTGCGGTTGTAGTGTACTTCATTGTAGTGTAGGAGACTATCTCATTCATGTAAGATGTGATGATGAACTTGTATACTTGGTCGGTATTGGTGTCTTAGACTACGAATGTGTTTGTTTCATTTCGAAACAATGTGATTCATATGCCATGCATGTTTTATGCTATTTATATTGCATTATTCTGTATACCTATTATATTCTCTATACTGTACTATATTATGTATAAAAACTGTAATTTGGCAGCAGAAATAGAGTATTTTCGAAAATCAAAAAAAATACCCGTAGCGCATGTGTCTGATGCGCTACGGGTAATATGCATACCCGTAGCGCATGTGTATATGGTGCGCTACGGGTATGCATATTACCCGTAGCGCACGTGTGTAAGGTGCGCTACGGGTAATATGCATACCCGTAGCGCATGTGCATATGGTGCGCTACGGGTATGCATATTACCCGTAGCGCACGTGTGTAAGGTGCGCTACGGGTAATATGCATACCCGTAGCGCATGTGTATATGGTGCGCTACGGGTATGCATATTACCCGTAGCGCATGTGTGTAAGGTGCGCTACGGGTAATATGCATACCCGTAGCGCACCATATACACATGCGCTACGGGTAATCCTATTACCCGTAGCGCACCACACATGCGCTACGGGTATTTTTTTACTAGCAGCGTGCTACCCGCAGCGCACGGCATATGCGCTACGGGTAGCCATATTAGGTGCGCTACGGGTAAGCTTTTTTCTAGTAGTGTCTTCTCTTTCTTTCCTGAAGACATCACTTTCATGGTCCTCCATAAATTGCTGCAAAGCATTATTAGGAGCAAGAGCAATAGAGGAAAGCTGTTCAACTCAAAAATTTTCATTAGGCAATTCATTTTCATAAGGAGTTTTAGCGAACTTAGAAAAATTAAACTCATAAGACTCTCCGTCGAACTTAGTCACAACTTTCTCCTTCTTACAATCTATCACACCACTACAAGTATTCAAAAAGGGTCTACCAAAAATAATAGGACAAGTTTTACTAACTTCAGTACCAAGTATAAGAAAATCAGTAGGGTATTTAGTCTTACTGCATAAAACTTCCACATCTCTAACAATAACAAATGGAGAGATAGTTCGTCTATTAACAAGCTGAATAACCACATCAATCTCCTCTAGTTCACAAGGGGCAATTTCATGCATGATTTCTCTATAAAGCTCTAAAGGAATGGCACTTGAACTTGCACTGATGTCACATAAACCATAATACTCCCTCCGTTCCTTGATATAAGGTGTATAGTTTCTGAGAAAAAATCCCAAAATATAAGGTGTATGACATGATTGTGGGACTTTTTTACACAATTTAGAAGTCAATCTTATTAGGAGAGATAATATACTGAGATTTCTCTATTTTTCCTCTATTCTCACATCGATCACCTACCTATATAAACGTCTACAAATATCGGAATTTGCCCTTTTAGCCTATGCGTTAATATTCGTGCAAGAAAACTATACACCTTGTATTAAGGAACAGAGGGAGTAGCAATGATCGCCAATCCTGACAGAAATAATAGGAACACTTGTTTTCCTAGGCCTACTAGGATGTGAAACAATGTTAGAAGCATCTTCACAAAAGACAATATGTTCATCTCCTACATTTTTAGTAACAAGGTCCTTCACTATAGCCGCAGGAGACTTAATAGTAATTTGCTCATCAAGTTCTACAGCTTTCTTGGTACTTTTATTAAGTATGCTTATCAAAGTGGAATGCTCCTTTACCTTAGCAGGGAAAGGCGTTTTCTCAAAATAAGGTTCAGGCAAAATGCGATCAATAGTACAAACTTCAGTAGTTTTAGCAGGAATATGACTAATAGAATCTTTATAAGGCGCGTGATACTTGTTCCAATCTTTCTTTGGAACATCAAGATAAGAGGCAAAGGCCTTAAAACAGTTAGCAAGTATCTGAGAATCAAGACCATAAACAGTGCTAACATTATGAAAGTCATCGGTTCCCATAAAAGCTTTAATGCATTCATAATCATAATTTATACCTGACCTCCTACCTTTGTTGTTCTCCCATCCTTCGGCATTTTCTTGAATACGGTCAAGAAGATCCCATTTAGCTTCTCCTTTCATATGGGTAAATGATCCAAAACAGGAAGCATCCAATAAATCCTTGTCATGAAGAGCAAGCCTCACATAAAAGTTATCAATAACAATATTACTGGGGAGCTCATGAATGGGACATTTGAGCATTAGTAACTTCAATCTCCCCCACGCTTGAGCAATACTCTCTCCATCATGAGGCCAAAATTTATATATTCGATTACGATCTTTATGAATTTCACTTGGAGGATAAAATTTGGAATAAAAGAGAGGTACAATTTCCTCCCAAGCAATAGATGGACCATCCTTTAGTAGCCTATACCACTCCTCAGCTCTGCTTTTCAGTGATCAAGAGAATAGCTTCCTCTTAACCTGGCTTGATGAAATACCTGCACACTTGAACAACTCGCATAATTCATGTATAAAGAGTAAATGATCACCCGAATGGACAGTTCCATCTCCTGAATAGCAGTTATCCATAACACGTTCAACAATTTTCATAGGGATTTTAAAAGGATCTAATTGAGCGGGTGGTGGTTCATCAACATCCGCAACAGTGGTAGTAGTGTTCCCAAATAGAAAACCAAATGGAGAACTCTCCATAGCAAAATAAAATAAAAGACAAAAAATAAAAACAATACTCACAGCGATGGTTACCTTTACCAATTCCACTCTTCAATAGCGCTTCACTCCCCAGCAACGGCGCCAGAAAATAGTCTTGATGACCCACAAGTATAGGGGGTATATCGTAGTACTTTCGATAAATAAGAGTGTCAAACCCAACGAGGAGCAGAAGGTGTTGACAAGTGGTTTTGATCAAGAATTCACTATAAATACTAGCAAATGGGTTTTTAGGGGTATTTGGTAATGCAAGTAAATAAAGTATGAGTAAATAAAAGACACTAATAACAATTGCAGTGAGTGGTCCAATCCTTTCTAGAGCAAAGGACAGGCCGGTTGTGTAACTTATGATGACCAAACGTTCTCGAGGACACACGGGAGTTTCTGTCAAGTGCTTTCGCTTCATACCGCTAAATAATCTTTATTGGTTTGATAAGTGTTATGGGGGTGAACCTGTGCTAGCGCACTACCCTTACTAGGATTAGTACACACTTGTGATTATACCTCTTGCAAGCATCCGCAACTACAAGAAAGTAATTAAGATAAATCTAACCACAACCTTAAACTCTAAGATCCTACGCTTCCTAGTGCAATGGTTTCCTAACGGAGGTTTAGGTTTCTGTCACTCCAGTAATCCCACTATTAGTAGCCAAATACACAATGCATTTCACTAGGCCCATAAATGGTGAAGTATCATGTAGTCGACGTTCACATGACACCACTAGTGAAATAGCACCACAACAAATAAATATCAAACTATTAAATATTACTCAACATAATTCCACTACTAACATCTTGACTTCTCCCATGTCCTCAAGAACTAAACGAACTACTCACAAGACATCATATAGATCATGATCAGAGGTGAAATAATGGTAAATAACAATCTGAATATAAACCTTAATACAATGGTTTCACTCAATAGCATTAACCATAAGAGTAATCAACACCGGGAAAGTTTCCCCTAAGAATTTGACAAGATTCAACTCAAGATGTTACAGCGGGATGGCATGGTGATGGTGAAGATAAAGGTTCTGGTGATGAGGATGATGGTGATGATGATCCTGATGAAGTCCCGTGCGATGATGATGACGATGGTGACGATCTCCCCTCTCTGGGAAGGTATTTCGTCGGCAGATTCCTGCCTGTCGGAGAGTTTTTCTCTCTCTGGTGTTTTCTACCCCGCAGAGGCGGCGGTGTCTATCTCTGACCCCCCCCTCACTTAGGTTTTTGGGGACGATGATATACACGAAGGGGCGATGGCAGTAGTTGGCCAGGGTGGCCTCACCACAGGCCAGTGCGGCCAGGGGTGGGCCCGCGCCCCTGTGGGTGAGCCCACCCTGTGGCTCCTCTCGCCTCCTTCTGGCTTCTTCAGTCTTCTAGCGAAACATAATTTTCTGGTATTTTTCTGTAATTTCCTGATCTTCCAAAACATGGTGTCTTGACGGTCCTTTTTCCAGCAGAATCCTGACTCCAGCGACAAATCCTCCAATGATCATCAAACATGTAAAAACAGAGGAAACAACATAAGTATCATCTCTAAATGTGAAATATATCAATGAATAACAGTTGAAAGAGCATTTCCCTAATAAATGTATTTTGGTGTTTGTTAACAACATTTGGTGAATTAACCATGCTATTAAAATTCTGCAGATTTTCTAGGTTGATTCAGGATCTCGCGGAGGTTCACCCCAAAAAGGAAGAAAAGATCGGAGCCCGTAGTCCAGTAGTGGAGTTAGGGCTTAGTTGTCTTGTAGGGTGCTTCGCGAAGGTGGAAATGGTGGAGAGGGGATCCACGAAGTGCTGCTGTTGCTTCTTCTAGGGCGGAGACTCCGGCCCTGGTGGCCGGAGACTCTGGCCTAGGGGACTCGCCTAGGCAATCCCCAAAGTCGGACGCTTCTGATGCCCTCCTGGAGTTGGGTCGGAGACTTTCTGTCTCTGGCCGGAGACTCCGGGTCGGCATGCTGAGGCCGGAGACTCCGGTCCCCAGGGGCCGGAGACTCCGGTCTGTCTGGCTGGTCGTGGGTTGCTACTGGCTCGGACGATTCAGATGCCAGGCCGGAGTTGGGCTGGAGACTTTTGTCTCTAGCCGGAGACTCCGGCCCTGAAGTCACTTAGGGCGGAGACTCCGGCCCTCCAGGCCGGAGACTCCGGCCCTAGTCGTCCAGCAACGGCTACATTTCGTGGAGGACTATATAAAGCCTTCTTCTACCTCAAGAAGTTGCTGCGGCTTCCACTCTCTCTCCTCCATTGTTGCTAAGCTTCAAAGCACTAGATCTCTCTCCCTAGCCAATAGAACTCAAAGCCCTTTTGGGATTTGAGGGAGAAGACCTAGATCTACACCTCCACCAAGGCGATTTGATTTCCCCCCTCGTTTTGTTGAGGGGCTTGTAACTCGTGTGTTCATCGGATTCCTAGCCGGAAGAAGCCGTCCTCCAAGCTTAACTTTGTGTGTAAGAGCTTGGTGGGCCTATTGGGAGCCTCCAATTGAGTTGTGGAGCTTGCCCCAATACTTTGTGTAAAGGTGTCGTGCCGCCTTCAAGGGCATCGCTTAGTGGAGCGTGGACTCGCCTTTGTGGCTTGTTCACCGGAGAATAGGGTGAGCCTTTGTGGCGTTGGTGGCCTTTGTGGCACCACACCTCTCCAACGTAGACGTACTTCCCGTAACAAGGAAGGAACTACAGGAATACATCCTTGTGTCTTCGTGTCTCCATTGCGGTTACCTCTATCCTTTACTCGCACCTTTACTTATATTGTTATTGCTAGCTTGCTTGTCACTCTAGGTAAATTCACTTAGTAGCACATCTAGAGAATTTACCTTCTTGTCTAGCCTTAACTTGAAAAGAAGTAAAAATTTGGGTAGCTCCTATTCACCCCCCCTCTAGTCGCTCATATGATCCTTTCAATTGGTATCAGAGCGTGGTCTCTTATTCGGGCTTAACCGCCTAAGAGTTTGAGCGAGCTATGGATGGGGATAAGAGTAAAGAAACTCCCCCCGAAGATACTCCTCCATCTATCTCTTCCTCTTCAATCTCACGTGAGGAGCATTTGGCGTCCTTGGACACAATGCAAGCCACCATGAGATTGGAGATGAAGGCTATGTTTGAGGAATATTTTGGAAGAAAACCTTCTGGGCCCACCGACCCAAACACCACACCTATTGTGGAACTCTCCTTGGCTAAGGTGAAGCCACCTAACAATGGCTCCACCTCCGCCGAGAATAAAGGTGACCCTCCTAAGGAAAATGATGGTCCGGCAAAGGGTGCTTACATTCCACCCCCTAACACTTACTCCCCTCTGCCGGTCCATTATCCTATGCCAAACATTAACAACATGGGATCTCCTCCTAAGCTTGATTCTCGCAATTTTATTAGATGGCAAGGACTAATGAAATCTCATATTTCTAGCTCTTCTACTCATTTGTGGAGGGTCATACAAAATGGCTTTGCACCTCATGATCCTCACAACTTGACCGGAAGGGAAGAAGTTGATGAGCAACTTAATGCTACCGCCAAGCATCTCCTTCAACAAGCCGTGCCGGATACTCATGCAGCACACATCAACAACTTGAGCACCGCCAAGGAAGTATGGGACTATCTCACTATGCTCTTCATTGGGAATGAGAGTATTCGGTCCTCCAAGTTTGATGAGCTCAAGAATGAAGAGAGGGATTTCATTATGCGTGACAATGAGACTCCCGATGAGATGTACCAAAGGATCTTGGCTCTTGCAACGGCCTTGACTGGGTTCGGGTGCAAAGACAATGGTGATGACTATATCAAGCGTATGTTCATTACCTCCATCAACCCAAGAGAACCCATGCGGTCCGAGATAATCCGTTCAAGACCGGATTTTGGGAGTATGACCTCAAATGAAGTTCTTTGCGAGTTCACCGCCTTGTCTATCTTGAAGAAGAACGCGGAAGAGACTAGAGCTCGTGTTCTTGCCAGACAGGGAGTTCACAATCTTGCTCTCAAGGCCAAGGTGGTGTCCAAGCAAGGTGAAGGAGAAGAAGAAATATATGAAGAAGAGTGTTGGTCTCCGGAAGATCTCAAGTTTGCACTCCATGAACACTTGGCTCTCAATGCAAATGCTTTTTGGGATGCCAACAAGCACAAGACGAAGGGATCTAAGTTCAAGTCTTTTCCAAGGAAGGGTGGTGACACTAAAGTGAGGCATTGCTACAATTGTGGAGGAATCAAGCACTTCATCGCCGAATGTCCTTATGAGAACAAGGAGGACAATGAAGGCCGGCTCATCCCCAAGCGCCGGTCATCAAAGTTCTACCCATCCAAGAAGCATGGGAACAAGGACAACAAGATGAAAGGAGAAAGGGTGTTGGTGGTTCATGAGGAGTATGACTCTGGGTCCGATGATGATGACTCCGTTGATGAAGAGAATGG
Organism: Dactylis glomerata; assembly: GCA_007115705.1. Lineage (NCBI taxonomy): Eukaryota > Viridiplantae > Streptophyta > Magnoliopsida > Poales > Poaceae > Dactylis > Dactylis glomerata. The sequence continues at coordinate 1,038,757 of QXEO01001110.1, forward strand.
AGAAGTGGCCGCCATTGCCATTGTCTCCACTCCACCTACATCCCTCTTCAACTCACAAAATGAGAACGCCATCATCACCACCCACAAGTGTCTTATGGCCAAGGCCTCGGAGGTAACATCATCACCTACACCTTCATCATCTCATTCCGATTCTACTTCTATGGATGATGTGAGTAGTCTTAAGATTAAGAAAGAACTAGTTTCTTGTGATGAATTTATTGCAAACATGAAGGGGCCAACCAAGATATACTTTGAGACACTAATGTGTGAAATTGGTGATGCCCATGACACTATCAAGGAGAAGTTGGAAAGATTAGCCGCCGATGATATTGGCTCTCTATCAATTGAGCTCGAAGAAGAGCAAAACTTGAGAGTCTCTTTAGAGGAGAAATTGTTGGGACTAGAAGAGTCTCATAATCTAACATTGTCAAAACTCACTAAAGAACGTGACCATGCTCTTGCTATGGTCAAGTTGCTTAAAAAGGAGAAAGTTGAATTTGACGTTGGTCATAATGATCTTCGTGGGAAGTTTGAGAAGCTTGAAGAAGCCCACAAGGCTTTGGAAGGCAAATTCTCTCATCTCACCAAGATTCGTGAACAACTTCAAATTCAACTAACTATTGAACAATCTAAAGTCCCACCAATGCAAGTTATTGAAGTTCCTTGTTCTTCTAACTCTATTTGTGATCATAGCGATATCATTGAGGAGAACAATAGGTTGAAGGCCGATCTTGCTAAGGGCCTTGCTACTTGCATTCAAGGAGAGAAGAATCTCAATGATCTCTTGAACAATCAAAGAATGTTCAAGGGTAAGGAGGGCCTCGGATTTGTTGCCGAGTCCTCAAAGAAAGGGGATCTTGGTTTGGTGGCCAAGCCCTCAAAGAAGAAGAAGAAGAACAAGAAGAAGTCAAAGCCTACTGCTGCTCCTACTCCTCGTGTCCCTTTTGATATTTGTTACACAGAGGAGGAGTCGGAGGAGCTGAATGGAAAGAAGAAAATCGAGGAGACCGGAGTCTCCGGGTCAAAGGGTACGGAGTCTCCGGCTAGTTCATCTAGCCCGGAGTCTCCGCTCCCAAAGGCCGGAGTCTCCGGACGTACTCACAATAATTTTGCAGGAAAATATAACCCACATTATGTTCTTCTTAGGGATTATTATGGTGATGTCTATGCTAAATATGTTGGTCCCTCTGATGGTTACTTTGAATATGCTATTTGGGTACCTAAGATTCTTGTGACTAACAAAAGAGGACCCATCCAAAAATGGGGACCTAAAACCAAGAATTGATCTCTTGTAGGACATTGCTTTCGGAGGAGGAAAATGGATTATTGATAGTGGTGCCACAAGCCACATGACCGGAAGCAAAAATATTGTGGAAGATCTAAAGCCAAATACTTCAAATGTCACGGTCTCATATGGTGATAAGTCATCCTCTAAGGTACTTGGTTTCGGTAAGGTGGTGATCACTTCGGACGTGTCCCTAGTGAATGTCATGCTTGTCGAAACCATTGGTTATAATTTACTTTCCGTTCATCAACTTGCTACTATGGGCTATGCCACATATTTTGATGTTGATATTGTGGTCGTCATGTGGAGTAAGTCTCTCAAGGTTGCCTTTGTTGGGTATGTCAAAAATGGCTTGTATGTGGTGGACTTCTCGGAGAAACCCACTACGGCCGCGATATGCCTAATTGCTAAGGCCGACGTGGGATGGCTTTGGCATCGCCGGTTAGCCCACGTCAATATGAGAGCTTTGCAAAATCTCTACAACGGCGGCCACATACTCGGACTAAAGGATGTTTCTTTTGCCAAAGATCGTGTTTGTAGGGCATGTATTGAAGGGAAGATGCATGAAACAAGCCATCCGAGCAAGACTATTATCTCTTCCAAGAGGTGCTTGGAGCTCCTTCACATGGATCTCTTTGGACCTCCCACTTATGCAAGTCTTGGTGGCAAGAAGTATTGCTTGGTGATTGTCGATGACTATTCAAGATATACTTGGGTTTATTTCTTTGAGTTCAAGAGTGAGACCCAACAAACCGTCAAAGACTTTGCCACCGAAGTTGAGCGTCAATTCAATACCACCATATTGACGATAAGAAGTGATAATGGCACCGAGTTCAAGAACTACTCCCTAAATGAGTTTCTTAGTGATGCGGGTATCAAACATCAATATTCCGCTGCATATACCCCGCAACAAAATGGAGTTGCCGAGAGGAAGAACCTGACTCTTATGGATGCGGCAAGAACTATGTTGGCGGAGTTCAAGTCTCCATACAACTTTTGGGCCGAAGATATTAATACCGCATGCCATGCCACCAACCGGCTTTATCTCCGCAAGAACTTGAATAAGACTCCATATGAAATACTTACCGGGCAAAAGCCCAACATCATGTACTTCCGGGTATTTGGTTGTAAGTGTTTCTATCTCAAGAAAGGTGTTCGTTTGTCAAAATTTGATTCTAAAGCTATAGAGGGTATCTTTGTTGGTTACTCCACGGACTCACATTCCTATAGGATCTATAGCAAGTCCACCGGGCATGTTATAGAGACTTGTAATGTGAGGTTCGATGAAGATAATGGTTCCTTTGTGGGACAAAAGGGTGTTCGTGATGTAGGTGACGAAATTCCTCCCCAAGCCATAAGAAGAATGGGTGTCGGATTCTTCCGGCCCATTGAGGGACACCTTTTGGCCGAAGGAGAAGGACAATGCTCTACACAAGTGGAGCCTTCACCTGCTGAACACCCACAGGACATTGACCAAAGACAAGCTGCGCACCCTCAACCTCAAGATCATCCCACCGAGCAATCTTGCCCGGAGTCTCCGGCCCCTGCGGTCCGGACTCTCTGGCCTATACCGGAGTCTCCGGGTTTGGATACCGCAGTCTCCGGGGGTGATCAAGGCCTTGATGAAGATCCTTCGGAATTCTGTGGCTATGGGCCACTTGATGATCAAGGCAATCCAACTGGTCAAGGCGAGGACCAGAACATCGATCATGAAGATGATCAAGTAGTCTCTCAAGAATCTCCTCTTGAGGCTCGCACTCGCCGTGAGAAGAAGCTTGAGTCCATTCTTCGACGAAGAAGCATATCCTTGGAAAATGTTGTTGGGAGTGTTCATAAAGGTGTCTCCACAAGGAGGCAACTTTCTAACTTTAGCTCTCATCATGCTTTTGTCTCTTGTGTAGAACCCAAGAAAGTTTATGAGGCGCTTGAGGATCCGGATTGGCTTGATGCCATGCATGATGAACTCAACAACTTTGAGCGCAACAAAGTTTGGACTCTTGTAGAAAGGCCTAAAGATTGCCGTAATGTCATTGGGACCAAGTGGATCTTCAAGAACAAGCAAGATGCAAATGGCATTGTCATTCGTAACAAGGCAAGATTGGTGGCTCAAGGTTTCTCCCAAGTTGAGGGTATTGACTTTGGTGAAACTTTCGCTCCCGTTGCCCGTCTTGAATCCATTCGCATCTTACTTGCATATGCATCACATCATAACTTTAAACTTCAGCAAATGGATGTTAAAAGTGCATTTCTCAACGGTCCCTTAAATGAATTGGTTTTTGTGAAGAAACCCCCGGGCTTCGAAAACCCTAAGTTTCCTAACCACGTTTACAAACTTGATAAGGCGCTCTATGGCCTCAAACAAGCCCCACGTGCGTGGTATGAGCACCTTAAAGTGTTATTGGTTGATCGTGGTTTTGAAATTGGGGTGATCGATCCCACTCTTTTTACTAAGAAGGTCAATGGGGAGCTTTTCATTTGCCAATTATATGTTGATGATATTATATTTGGTTCTACTAACAAAGCTTTCAATAATGAGTTTGCCAAGCTCATGACCGACAAGTTTGAGATGTCTATGATGGGGGAGTTAGAGTTCTTCCTTGGATTTGAAGTCAAACAATTGAAGGGAGGGACTTTTGTGAACCAAGCCAAATATACCCAAGATATGCTCAAGAGATTCGAGACGATAGGAGTCAAAGGTGCAAAGACTCCCATGCCAACAAAGGTTAATCTTGATCTCGATCCTAATGGTAAAGAAGTGGATCAAAAACTTTATAGATCTATGATTGGTTCCTTGCTTTACCTTTGTGCATCTAGACCGGACATTATGTTAAGCGTGGGAGTTTGTGCACGTTTTCAAGCCGCACCAAAAGAAAGCCACTTAGTGGCGGTCAATAGAATCTTTCGATATTTAGTGAATACCCCTAACTTTGGTCTTTGGTATCCAAAAGGAGCAAGTTTTGATCTTGTAGGTTACTCGGATTCGGATTGGGCGGGAGACAAAGTGGAACGAAAATCAACCTCCGGGGCTTGCCAATTTCTTGGTAGGTCTTTGGTGTGTTGGTCATCTAAGAAACAAAATTGTGTGTCTCTCTCTACCACCGAAGCCGAATATGTAGCCGCGGCTAGTTGTTGTGCACAACTCTTATGGATGAGGCAAACTTTGAAGGATTACGGTGTCATTTTTGACAAAGTGCCTCTTTTATGTGACAATGAAAGTGCAATCAAGATCGCTTACAACCCGGTGCAACACAACAAGACGAAGCATATTGAGATTCGTCATCATTTCATTCGGGATCATGTCAACCGTGGAGATATTGATCTATCTTATGTTGGCACTAATGAGCAACTTGCCGATATATTCACGAAGCCTCTTGATGAAGCAAGATTCCGGGAATTGAGGCATGAACTAAATATCATTGATTCAAGCAATGTGGCTTGAGCTAGGTGCATTTACTCCCATACTCTAACTTGTGTGTAGTTCTAGATGTGGGCATGGAAATAGGGGGAGTGCGGTCCTAATTGATTGGACTATCCCTCCCCCCATAATGCCAATAGTAAGCGTATTGTTCTATCTTGTCATTTGTGACAATTTTGAGCTTAATCGATGAGTCTAGGTTTTGGGCCCAAGATATATCTTCGTGGTGCCATACCTAAATACTCATACATGGTGGCCTTTGGTCACCGACCTCCTTAGTGGAGGAGTTTCCCATTTGATTTTATTGTCTTATTCTTTTTCTATGGGAACATGCTCATGTTTGGTCTTATTTGATTTTATTTGCATGTTTGCAAACATGAGCATTTTGTACCACACAGTGACATTGTTTCCATCCCAAGCCTATCTCATCCTCAAACATACTTAAACTCTAAATGACATGTCCTTTTACACCATAAATGCTGATCTTGTCAATGGGGCCGGAGACTCCGGGGTTTACAGCCCGGAGACTCCGGTGGGCCGGAGACTCCGGGGTAAGTACCAGAGACTCCGGCCGGGCAGTTTCGAATCAATGACTAGGGCACGGGGTGGGGAAGAACGGTTCATTCTTCCCCATCCACCCCCGTGCCCCTGCTCTCCCCATGCCGCCCCCATTGCCCTAGATCGCCCCCGGAGCCTCTCCAAGCTTCGAGATCCGCCGTGCCACCGGCAAATCAACTCCTTGGAGGTGTGGGATCAATCCCACCGATCGATTTTGTGCCATGGACTCCGGTAAACTTGCCTTCCATCTCCTCCATCTAGTTCTCTCTAGATCTATGAGATGTGCATGTTTCCCTTAGTTTGATATGGTGTAGTACCTTCTAGTGGCTATCAATCATCTTCTTAGCAACTCTATTGTGGATTTTGCACTCGATTTGTTCAATGTGGTCTCCTAGGCTCGGGCTCCTGCATCCAACCAGAGACTCCGGCCCCTGTGGCCGGAGACTCCGGCCTGGACGCAAAGTCTCCGGTTTCGGCCGGAGACTCCGGCCCGAGTCCCCGGAGATTCCGGCTAGATCAGGCCTGGGTGCACTAGTCACAACATAGTTGCTTACTTTTTTGATTCTAGGACATGTCACCTCAACCTTGCTATCTTCCTCACTCATTCACAGGTGCAGGTGGTTCTCGGAAACCGGCCGCTCACAGCAAGGACAAGTTGGTTGTCAATCCCGCCACCGGGGCTCTTGCTCAGAGGTCTATCATTGCTCAGCAAGCTAGGGATCCTAAGAAACTCAAGACGAGGATGGCTGAGGAGGAACGTGCTGAGGCAGCTAAGAAGGTCAAGTTCAATAGCCTTGTGACCTTGGAAGGGCTGTCATCATCTGAATATGTTGAGATGAGGAAGAGGGACATGTATGCTCTTCCGCGCAACTCTCGTGACCGTTGCTTTTTCCGCAAAGAACAAGAGCTGATCATGAAGGAGTTCTATGCTTCTCTCAAGAAGTATCCGGTTTTCCCTCAGACGGTCATGGACTTCTCTCATTTTGCCAAGCACAGTGCATATTTCGGAGAGGCCGTGTGGATCACTCGCAAGCTTGGGCTCCATACACTCATGAAGATTCAAGAGCCTTACAACATCACATTGGTCCATCAGTTCTTTGCTACCTTGGTATTTGGGGATGGTGAGGAGATCCCCATGACTTGGATGACCGGAGAAGAGGTTTGTCACTCCAACTTCATGGACTTTGCCGCTCTCCTTGGGTATGAGTTTCGTGGTGCTACTACTCCTAGTGGCATGAGGATGCATGTGGATGGTGAGTACTATGAGAAGAAGAAGCTTGCTCCTCTCTACACCGGGGATGATAAGAAGATTGTCATTGGAGGCACCCTTGGGCTATCCAAACGGTCCAACATTCTGCTCCGCATATTCCGGGCCTCCATTGCCCCTCAAGCCGGTAACTTTGATGCTATTCGTGGAGCCTTAGTGAATCTCTTGGCCTACTCACATGAAGTCTATTGCAAAGGGGAGACCGCACATGTTGAGCCACTTGATGTGATGGATTTCATTCACAAGGAAATCAATGATTGCATTCTCAACAAGAAGACTCCTCTTTATGCCCCCTTTGTCATGAAGCTCATTCATGCTCAACAACTCAACCTTCCTCTTCTCAATGCAAACCTTGTAAATCACAAGGTTGTGAAGCTTCAACGCAAAGAACCCACCGGTCACTCCAAGGAACCATTTGCACCGGTGAGAGGTGAAGATGATGATGCCTTTGCCGAAGGAGTTTCAACTAGAAGGGGCCCAAGGATGAAGCATGCTAGCAATGACGGCTCTAGCTCCAACAATGAGTTTGGTCAAGAATACAAGAAGCTCAATTGGTTCCAAAGGAATGTGCTTTGCATGAATGTGGACATCCGTCACAAGCAATATGAGAGCTACATTGCTCAAAAGCACATAAATGACAATCAACAAGTTCTTCACAAGGCTTTTCGGAAGTCTCAACCGGGCTATGTGGAATCTCCTCCTTCCTCTTCATCATCCGTCACTCACTCCTATGGCAAGTGGAGCAAGGGTCTGACTGACTGGCAAGCCTTCGAGGAGGTCACCTCTGGCACCTCCAATGTGCATCATGGCAAGAAGCCCATGGCTTCTGATGATATTGAAGAAGGAGATGAGGACTTCGATGCCGGTTCCGAGGACGAGCCCGAGGATGAAGACGATGAGTGATCTCATGGGCGTGTAGCATCGCTCTTTTCCCTTTTTGGTGTCTCGATGCCAAAGGGGGAGAAGTAGCTCTACTAGGATGTCTTCGTTGGGATTTGCCATGGGTTGGTTTATTTGGATTTGGATTTGCCGTTCATTTGCTTTGGTCGAGACACAACTTCATGGACTTTCATGTTGTGTCTCATCTATCTTAGTGTTGAACTATCATTTGTGTGGTATGGTATTAGTGTGAGACTTAAGTTCCTATATTGCTAGTAAGACTATTATTAATGTGTGCTATCTTGTTAGTCTTACTTCTATGCTTGTGGTTAGTCTCATACAATATTACTTGCTCTTGGTATAATTGTAAAATATATAGGGGGAGTGATGATCCTTACTTGTGTGGACTCATGTTCAAATGCAAATGGTGTTGTGCACACAAGTAGGGGGAGCTTTGGCTATATATTTTAATTTATTGTGCTTATATCTTGCAAATCCGTATGTTGTCATCAAACACCAAAAAGGGGGAGATTGAAAGAGCATTTCCCTAATAAATGTATTTTGGTGTTTGTTAACAACATTTGGTGAATTAACCATGCTATTAAAGTTCTACAGATTTTCAAGGTTGATTCAGGATCTCGCGGAGGTTCACCCCAAAAAGGAAGAAAAGATCGGAGCCCGTAGTCCAGTAGTGGAGTTAGGGCTTAGTTGTCTTGTAGGGTGCTTCGCGAAGGTGGAAATGGTGGAGAGGGGATCCACGAAGTGCTGCTGTTGCTTCTTCTAGGGCGGAGACTCCGGCCTAGGGGACTCGCCCAGGCAATCCCCAAAGTCGGACGCTTCAGATGCCCTCCCGGAGTTGGGCCGGAGACTTTCTGTCTCTGGCCGGAGACTCCGGGTCGGCATGCTGAGGCCGGAGACTCCGGTCCCTAGGGGCCGGAGACTCCGGTCTGTCTGGCTGGTCGTGGGTTGCTACTGGTTCGGACGATTCAGATGCCAGGCCGGAGTTGGGCCGGAGACTTTTGTCTCTGGCCGGAGACTCCGGCCCTGAAGTCACTTAGGGCGGAGACTCCGGCCCTCCAGGCCGGAGACTCTGGCCCTAGTCATCCAGCAACGGCTACATTTCGTGGAGGACTATATAAAGCCTTCTTCTACCTCAAGAAGTTGCTGCGGCTTCCACTCTCTCTCCTCCATTGTTGCTAAGCTTCAAAGCACTAGATCTCTCTCCCTAGCCAATAGAACTCAAAGCCCTTTTGGGATTTGAGGGAGAAGACCTAGATCTACACCTCCACCAAGGCGATTTGATTTCCCCCCTCGTTTTGTTGAGGGGCTTGTAACTCGTGTGTTCATTGGATTCCTAGCCGGAAGAAGCCGTCCTCCAAGCTTAACTTTGTGTGTAAGAGCTTGGTGGGCCTATTGGGAGCCTCCAATTGAGTTGTGGAGCTTGCCCCAATACTTTGTGTAAAGGTGTCGTGCCGCCTTCAAGGGTATCGCTTAGTGGAGCGTGGACTCGCCTTTGTGGCTTGTTCACCGGAGAATAGGGCGAGCCTTTGTGGCGTTGGTGGCCTTTGTGGCGTTGGTGGCCTTTGTGGCACCACACCTCTCCAACGTAGACGTACTTCCCGTAACAAGGAAGGAACTACGGGAATACATCCTTGTGTCTTCGTGTCTCCATTGCGGTTACCTCTATCCTTTACTCGCACCTTTACTTATATTGTTATTGCTAGCTTGCTTGTCACTCTAGGTAAATTCACTTAGTAGCACATCTAGAGAATTTACCTTCTTGTCTAGCCTTAACTTGAAAAGAAGTAAAAATTTGGGTAGCTCCTATTCACCCCCCCTCTAGTCGCTCATACGATCCTTTCAACAGTAAATTATGATACAAAATAGTGATGCAAAATGGACGTATCAACCTTTCAAACTCGTAGGAATGCATGAAGCTTTGGAAAAGAATTTTGATTGGATTGTTCATGAAAACCCTTTTGATGAAAGTAGTGAGCCCAAGAGTGTTCATAGAGGATATTCTAAAACTCATTTGGATAAAATAAAATTCCTTGTTGAAAAGACTTCTTCTATTGATCTTGATGCTTCATCACTTGAAAATACTTGATTTCTATCTTTTTGCGCCTAGCTCAAAGGCGTTAAAGAAAAGCACTCTTGGGAGATAACCCAATATTTTATTTTCAGTAATTTTTCTTTTTGTTGAGTATTGGAAGTTATTACTACTGTAATGACCTCTCCTTATCATTTTTATTTCGTTTTTGTGTCAAGAAGAACCTCTAATTGGAGGAAGGTAAGATTTGGAGAAGTTGCTGTCCTGAAACAGATTTCTATGCTGCACCGTAAAAATTCGTGAAAATTCCCAAAACATTATTTTGATCTGAGATTTCTTGTGAACATGCCCCAGGTTTTTGCCTAACTTTCATTAGTTTTGCACTTTTCGATTTGAGTAACAGAAGATTTTCAAAAAAATCAATCTTTACCAGCTGTTCTTTTTGACAGATTTCTGCTACTATTTGTGTTTGCCTCTTGATCTCTTTCTTTTTGAGTTCATTTGATCACGGAACTTTTGAGAGAAGTTGCTACAGTATATAATGTTTTTATGGGTGCTATACTTGAGTTGAAACTGAACCAAAGGGTGGATTTACTATCTTGCATACACTAATGTTGCTAATAAGAATTGTGTGAAGTTTTGTATGAAGGAAGTTTTCAAGTGTAGGGAAAGGAGAATGATGAGATGAGATGAAGTATGGACAAAAGCTTAAGCTTGGGGATGCCCATGTCACCCCAAGAAATATCCATGAATTACAAGCATCAAAGCTTGGGGATGCCCCAAGGCACCCCGTCTTCATCAACAAAATATCAGGTCATCTTTCAAAACACTATATTTTTATTGCTTCATATGCTATGTGTTTTTCTTGGAGCGTCTTTATTTTCTCTTTCAGTTTTCTTTTGTTTTGTTTTCTGCAATAAATGGTTGGACCCCAACATATTTCTTTTGGAGAAGACACACTCCATTTTCGTTGCCTAGAACACTCTAGTTTTCACTCTTATCGTTCAATGAGTGTTCTCTTTTTCTAGTACTGCATTTAGCTTTCTTTTTTCGCCTTGATTTTTGTTTCGAAATTGTTAGTTCTTTGTAGCTAGGTGTGTTTAGACCTCTGGTCTATGTTGATTTTCGTCTTTAAGAGTTGTTTCAAAAAGGTTGAGTGGTGTTGGAAAAGAGTAAAAAGTTTCATGCTTATAGTGGTACAAATGGGAGCTTGTTTAGAATGTGGCTTAGAATTTTTGCATGTCATGCTTGATTTTATTTTGATTATATGCTTAGTAGTTATTTCTGTAGCATTACTTGTCTCAAATGACTGAGAGTGCTTAATGTGCCTTTGAAAGAATCATGCATTGTTTTTATTATATGGGAGCATATTATTGTGGTATTCTCCTTTGATGCTTTATTTGGGTTGACTTGGCGCATGCTCACACCATGTTTGACTACAAACCAGTCGCCTCAAGCCTCTATGATCATTTGGTTTTTGACTTGTGATATCACTTTATGCTTTGGTTAATAATGTTTTGTCGCTATGCATGATTATGGCTGTTATTGCTCTCTTAGTTGGTCGCTCCCAGTCTCTTGCTAGCCTTCATCTGTACTGAGAGGGAATACTTCTCGTGCATCCAACTACCAAAAACCAAGTTATTTCAAAGAGTCCACTATAAATTCCTATGCATGGTATTTTCAAGCCATTCCAAGTAAATTTTCATGTGCTACCTTTCAAAAAACCCTTCAAAATACTTCTCATTTTGTGACACTGTTTTCAGCTCATGAGGACGTAGTGGTCGGGTTTGCTGTCTTCCATATGGAATTAAGTACCCCTTGACTTGCATGCTTTATCTGCTCATCACTAATTTTGCAAGGGAGCTGGTCAGACCATTGTAACCTTAATAAAAAAAAGGCACTCCTCCATTGTATGTGAAAGTTGGTGGGCACCCGAAGGATTCGGTTAGCCATGGTTTGTGAAAATAAAAGTGGGGAGGAGTGCCAAGCTTTATAAAAGAGCACGTATGTGCCAATTTTTCAAAGAACTCGGAACCGCTCTCAACTTGTTTAGTATGGAAGATAGCAAGAAACCCATTGCCGGTCAGGGACAAGAACAACCACTTCTCAAAACAATTTTTATCTCTGTTTTACAAATGAAAAGCTCTAGCACATGCTAAATCCCTGCTTCCCTCTGTGAAGGGCCTATCTTTTACTTTTATGTTGAGTCTTCATCTTCTACCTTTATGCACCGTCTAAGAGAGCATAGTTTTCATTCTGAGTATAATGTGCATGGTCCCAAAATTTATTATTGATTGATTCATGATTATGGTATTGCTTGTTCTCAAATTATTTGTATCTAGTCGCCCTCTTAAACTTGAAGGTGTCCTATGCATTTATGTTTTGTTACTCCATGAGGGACAAGCTGAATACCACTTTGCTATATTTTTCTATATGCTCGAAACAAACAAATGACTTTCAATGCATTATTACTCATGATCTTTTGTTTGTGTTACTCTTCATGTTATAACATGGTTGCTAAGTTCTATTGTCAAGATTATATCTCTTAGGGATTTTTATTTTCGTGCCCCTGGGTCGTTAGTTGCACTCAGTTTTCCCCAGCCGCTTAACTTTTCCTCGGTTTTCCCCTCGCTCTAGTTTGAAACCCCTCGCAGACGCTCGGACGGGAGGGTTGCCGTTTAGTTGACCGTTCCGTGCTGACGTGTGGGGCCGCGTCGCGTGGGGCTGGTAGAATGGGACCGCGTGGGATAGGACGAGACCGCGTTTGGTTGTACGTGAGAGATTGTTTCTGTCTCTCTCGGCCCAAATTGGCATTTTTCAGAGCGCCTTTTTCTCCCCTCTCTCTGTAACAGTTCTCTCTCTTTTCACCAAATTAGTATCAAATCTAGAGAAGCTTCTATTTCTGTCTTTCTTTAATGATTGTTGCATTTTGGCCCTCGTTTTTTGTCCAATATGTTAACAAATCTAGAAGCTAGTAGAGGATAAATTTACAACAGCATAATAAATCGAGAAAATATAGGATAAGCTGCATACAGCAGCCAACATAGCATATATATATTCAGGACAGATCCAACAGTACTACCGATCCCTAGATCCAACATAAGCTACATTTTACATGGGATTAAGCTTGGAGGCTGTGCAGGTGAATCCCAAGTGCTTTGTGTTTGGCCATGAACGCATGCACGTTCACGGTTGTTCCAACTCTAGCGCCGCCAGGGGCTCTGCCAATGGATTCGGCATGGTTCACCAGACAGTTGAAGTCGGTGGCGCGGAGCCTCCTGTTGCAGAAGGGGCACCTGTAAACGCCTTGAGCAAAGTGGCGATCGTAATGGCCAGACTGCAGCCTCCTGAGGACGTGACGAGTCTTGGTGTGGAAGAACTTGTCATTGCTGTCGACGTCGCTGCTCTGCACCTGTCACGTAGCACCAAAGATCGAAAAACACGGAGTCAATTGCAGCGATGATGGAACAGAGAGTGAACAAAAGATCATGCATGATAATATGGGCACGAAAAAAAGAAGCCTCAGTTACATTGGACACACTTATATCCAGGATTTGGGTCAGTGAACCAAAGATCATGCACAACAAATTTGTACACACCAATTGTTCACAGACCAAACCCTGAATCAATTTGTGCCCAAATATTCGTCATCATCGGCACAAATTAACCGGATGGGATTGATTACTCACATAAGTTAACCGAATCTTAAACAAAAGCAAATCACAAACACTAATAATGCTAGATCTATCATAATAACGCTAGATCTATCATAAAAGGATTGAACTAGGAACAGACTAACCCTAATAACGCTAGATCTATCATAAAAGGATTGAACTAGGAACAGACGAACCCTAATAACGCTAGATCTAACACAAAAGGATTGAAATGGGATAAGAACAAGGGAACAAAGGGTTACCTCTGGGTAGTCGTCGACGATGCTGGTGTCGTAGGGGTTCGCCGGCGCGACGTACGACACTGGTTCGTACGGGTCTTCGTATAGGTCCCAATCGACAGGGGCCTGGACGGGGGCGGCGGCCAATGCGCCGGCGGACGATGCGCCGGCGGACGATGCACCGGCAGACGATGCGCCGGCGGCCGATGCGTCGGCGGCTACGTCGGCAATGGGCATCTCATTCTTCTCCATCGCCGGGGTTTTTTCTTTAGGGTTTTTTCGACACGAAGTGGTGAAGATGATGGGACAGGAGAGGCGGTTGCAGTGAGAATGAGAGAGTGGGCGACCGTCGAGAGAGAGAAAGAGGGGCTCTATAAAGACGAAGGTGGCGTTTGGTGTACCGCAACACACGTCCGCTATGCACGGCTGCAGCGTGCACCGCGACACGAGGCTAACCCTTCGACGTTTGGTGTACTCAGTTCTAGCCTCGGGCCTTATATAGAAATTTTATATGTACTCAGTTTTCCCCTCGAGTACTTAGACTGGCAAGTGCAATATACTCAGTTCTACCCTCAAGTAGCTGGTCAACAGAGAGTCAACAAATGAGATTAACATAGCTAATTGAGTCATTTCATGCGCAAAAAAAATCCAAAAAAATAAAAACATAGTGGCACCTACTCATGGAGTCTTCCTACGCAACGTTCCACCTTAACAAACATATATAAATCAAGTTGTACCACAAATTGCCACTTCTCAGAATCACTAGTAGCTATGAAGATACATGGTTTTCCACTCAAACCCCTTTGCAAAACATCTTCCCCAAAACATAGTTTGTCTAAATGAGGCTATAATTGTCACACTCATGTATATTTGAATTGCAAATAATTTGATGTAGCCCAATATGAATTATATTGTACAAAACACGCATTTTTTCATTTTGTAATTCTTTTGTTTGAATCCCTTAGTCTATTTACTATTTACGTGCCCTTGGTTTCTTAGTACTACTCAGTTTTGCCCTCAAGTACTGTCACAAATGCTCACAGAAGCCCAAACTTATCCTGATTAGTTGAGCCGTTGTCACACGGATCGACTCCACCAACCGTTGATCCACTGATCTAACGGGCAGTATACCCCTCTCCATCTCTTCGTGGCCACCACTCTCTCTCTCTCTTCGTGGCCACCCCTCTCTCTCTTTCGGTGGAATATAGTTTTGGTAATTTGAAACGGCCCAAAAGTGATATAATTTTGGTATAAACATGAGGCATACATATTTGAGGGATTTTGGTGAATGGATTATTTATCACCCCTCTAACAATTATCAACTATCTTTAGCATTCCATTTCTTGTAGGGAATATAGTTTTGGTAATTTGAAACGGCCCAAAAGTGGTATAATTTTGGTAGAAACATGAGACATACATATTTGGCATATTTGGGGGATTTTGGTGAATGGATTATTTATCACCCCTCTAACAATTATCAACTTTCTTTAGCATTCCTTTTCTTTTAGGGAATATAGTTTGGGATATAGTTTTGGTTATTTGAGTCCCAAAAGTGGTATAATTTTGGTAGAAACATGAGACATACATATTTGGCATATTTGGGGGATTTCGGTGAATGGATTATTTATCACCCCTCTAACAATTATCAACTTTCTTTAGCATTCCTTTTCTTTTAGGGAATATAGTTTGGGATATAGTTTTGGTTATTTGAGTCCCAAAAGTGGTATAATTTTGGTAGAAACATGAGACATACATATTTGGCATATTTGGGGGATTTCGGTGAATGGATTGTTTATCACCCCTCTAACAATTATCAACTTTCTTTAGCATTCCTTTTCTTTTAGGGAATATAGTTTGGGATATAGTTTTGGTTATTTGAAACGTCCCAAAAGTTGTATAATTTTGGTAGAAACATGAGACATACATATTTGGCATATTTGTGGGATTTCGGTGAATGCATTATTTGTCACCCCTCTAACAATTATCAACTATCTTTAGCATTCCTATATTCGCTAACACTAATTTTTTTTGGTAATTTCGGTGAATGCACACACTAACTTTGAAAACAACTACAAATACATGTAACTGAATAATTGATTTGCAACAAGGGATCACTTGTAACAACTTCTAGCGCCTGATGAGCAATGATAAGAATCCGATCGCAATTATACAACAAATAAAACAACCATCCATCAGATTAGCTTGCTTCTTCAACTCGATCAGCTGCCTTAACTGCTTGTTCATTTTCTTCAGTTCTCCCTTCACTTCCACCAGTTCTGCATTGGGAGCATTAGGCACAATCGGAACGGCTCCTCTCTCCGACAAATTCTCTAAAACAAATCCCCCCCTCCCAAATTGCGCTCCCCAATAGCGCCAATTGATTCCTGCAATTGAAGCCACTGAACGTACACATCGATCCACTCGAAATACCTGCATTTCTTCAGGATCTGAAAACAACAACGTGAACCCTAAATCCCAAATTCGAGGGAATAACAAGAAAATCGAGAGAAAATAGAGCAATTGGACCGAGATCTAACCTTATCCTCCTCTCTATATGGCAAGCTCTCGCATGCAAGGAACTCACGTCCACGGTTGCCGTTGTCGTTCGTCTTACAGATCGACCGCTTGAGAGGCTCCTGGCGTGGGCAGTCAGGGCATCTTGTCAAAGGCACGGGTCCATACTGCGGCAATGAAGAACGGGAGGTCGAAGAGAAACTAGACATCACCTGCTTGCCGGAGAAGGGCTGCCGCTGGCGGAGAAGAAGAACAATGGGCCGCGGGGAAAGAAAGGGGAAGCAATGGCACGGGCGCGGGGCTGGCTCGGGCTCCCATTTTGCAACGGGCACCTGGGTAAGCTGTGGGTCTGGCGCGCTAACGTGGATAAGTTGTGGGTCCCACGATGATCTGGATAAGTGGAGGCGTGTCCACTGCGGGCACCAACAGCGGCCCCACTTGCCAGCACCAACCAACGGTCAACTAAACGGAAATCCTCCCGTCCGAGCTCCTTGTGAGGGTTTCAGACAAGGGCTTGGGCAAAACTGAGGAAAAACTAAGCGGCTGGGGAAAAATGAGCACAACTAAGGATCCGAGGGCACGAAAATAGAAATCCCTATCTCTTATGCCCATGTTTAGAGTACTTTGATCTCAACACTCAATGCTTTACATCATTTTGATCAAGATTGTGTTGGTGCATGTCACCTAAAAAATTATTGTTTTGTTATCACTTACCTACTCGAGGACGAGCAGGAGTTAAGCTTGGGGATGCTTGATACGTCTCAAACGTATCTATAATTTTTGATGCTCCATGCTTGTTTATACACTATTTGCTTTGTGTTTTGTTTACACTTTATGGCGGTTTTATGCATTTTCCACCCCTAGGTCGTGCCACCAGGTGGTGTTACCACCTGGTCCACCTTACATCGCCCTTCCGCCTATTTATTCCCTCCGTCGAGAAAACCCTAAGGGCCCAAACACTTTTCTAGAAAACATAATGCAAGCCGCCGCTATCGTCGATGCGAGATCGGGAGGGTCTAGAAGCTCTTCCCGGCACCCTGCCGGAGAGGGGAATCACCACCGGAGGCCTGCTTCATCACCATGCCTGCCTCTGGAGTGATGCGTGAGTACTATACCTTGGACTACGGGTCCATAGCAGTAGCTAGATGGATGTCTTCTCCTCCTTGTGCTTCATGTTTATATCTTGTGACCTGCCTATCATGATCAAGATCATTCTTATGTAATTCTACATGTTGTGTTTGTTGGGATCCGATGAATATTGAGTACTATGTCAAGTTGATTTATTGATTTATCATCTCTATGTTGTTTATGATCTTGCATGCTCTCCGTTGCTAGTAGATATCTTGGCCGAGTAGATGCTAGTAACTCCAAGAGGGAGTATTTATGCTCGATAGTGGGTTCATGCCTCTAGTAATCTGGGAGAGTGACAATAACTTCTAAGGTTGTAGATGTGTTGTTGCTACTAGGGAGAAAACAACAATCTTGTGTCCAGGGACATTTGTATTGTTTACATTATACACTTTGCTTAAGGCGATAATCTGTTAATACCCAACGGTTGCTCAGATGACATACGGCAGGTGGATTATTATTCATAGATGCAGTTGGATTATGGTCTATGTATATGTTGTAATGCCCAAGTGAATCTTATAGTGATCTTCATCACATGTACATGCATTGCTTTGCATTCTTTATTCTATCAATTGTCCAACTGTAATTTGTTTACCCAGCATGTTATTTATCTTTATGGAGGAGACACCTCTAGTGAACTGTGGACCCCAGTCCATTATTTTACATATATATTACCGTTTACTTTCTACAAGCATTATTTACTTTCTTGCAAAAAAAACATCTTTTACCACACGATACGTTTAATCCTTTGTTTACAGCAAACCAGTGAGACTGACAACCTCACTACAAGTTGGGGCAAAGTAATTTGGTTGTGTTGTGTGCAGGTTCCACGTTGCTGCTGACGCCGGTAGTGCGCCCTGCCAAAAGCCAGCTAGCATCAACCTTCAGAAGTGGTTTCTTTCTCCTACTGGTCGATTAAACCTTGGTTTCACAATCGAGGGAAACTTGCCACTGTGCTCATCATACCTTCCTCTTGGGGTTCCCAACTAGGCGGCTAGCACCGCTCACAACCTCGTGGAGGAGAGGCCTTCTGAGCTGCCGTGGCTCGATGACGACCTCATAGGCATGGGTGCAGAGCGGGCGGGGTCTCGCACCGGCGGGACGCAGTACTACGGGACATAGCCATGCTCCCGGAGTACGGTGTCGATGTCCCGCGTCCGCCAGTACGCCTGATGTCCGAAGAGGTTGAACCGGCCATGGTAGGGGCAGTAGAACTGCCCCAGCTCTGCCTCCCGCTCGTGCTGGAGGATCGGCAGCCAGGTGGCACACGTCGTTGCCCACTCCGGCTGCTCGTGCTGCTCCGACGGCAGCATCTGCCAGCACTGACCAATGAGCTCGTCGAGGAGAGGCCCTTCTGGCAGAATGGGAGCGACGGCGTACCTGTCGGTGAACACATGCCAGCCGTGCGCCAGGTTCCACGCCAGCGGGACGAGGATGTTGTTCTCCGTGAGGATCCTCGCCTCGTCGGTGTTGAGGTTAGTCGTCCTCGCGTGGCTGCCACTGCCGCTCGCTTGGTGGTTATGCGCCATTATCGACGGGGATGCGAGGGAGGTTGGCAACGGGGGAGGCGAGGGCATAAGATGGGCGACTGGGAAGCGAGGGCAGAGGGCAATGCTACGATAGCGAGGAGGTGGGAGACATATGAGGGCGGCGTGGACTATGCGGTGTTGCTTCTTGGCCGTCCAGCTCTCTCTGCAGCCTAGGGGACCGACGTAGCATTGAAGATGCGGCGACCTACTGACTGCCTCATCTTAATAAATGTTGACCCTCGGGAACCGTCGCTGGCAAGCGGGCCCTCATCGTCAGGTTGGAGCTGATGCGGGTTGCCGACGTCCCCGATAGGATCCTGCCACGCAGGGGCCAGCGCGGGAGCGCCGACTTGTTTATTAAGCTCGGCCCTGCACTGGCAACATTTTGGGGCCGCAGGTGTGGCCACATATTGGCCTCCGAGCCCAAAAAATGCCCCGACAGCCTTTTGGGAGCCATTTTGGGCTCCCGGTGAAGATTCACTTAGGGCATCTGTAGCGGGCCGACCCATTTTGGTGTCCGAATCGGTCCATTTGGGTCGGGCCGCGGACACTATATTGTGGCATGTCCGGATGGGTAGGGAGGCAACCCAGGGGGCGACGCATAATTTTTTTTGCACTCTGACAAGCGGGCCTAAGATGCGTTAATAATATATTTAGAACATTTAAAAAAGCAAAAAATACAAATATAATAAAAGTAAAACCCTAGCCTAGACTAGGGTTGCGGAGGGTGCGCCGCCCTGTCCTATGCTTGGCCATCTTCGTCCTCATCCTCACCGGAGAGGTTGATGAAGGGGCCCTGGGGCCAGGGCCACGAGGCCATGGATGGCGCTGGAGGACCGGGCGCCGGAGCAGGCAGTACCAGAGACTCGGTGGGTCGCCTGGGTGGTGGCCCTGGCGGCGGTGGCGGTGCGACGGAGAGGGTGAGGGCGTCCTCAAGCCCCGGGAAGGCGCGCTTCTCCTCCTCCGCGCTCACAAGAATGGCGACCTGCAGCTTCTCATCCTTTTTGAGCTTCGGCGGCAACTTGTCGTGCTCGCCGCACTCGTTCGCAAGGAGGACGTTGTACACAATGTTGCCGATGAAATCGTCGGTGTCATCATGGACCGCCTTGACGGTTCCATCGTCGCAGCTGGGAGGTGGGGGCGGAGGTTGGCGACCGTTGTCATCGTTGCCATTGTCGAAGTCCCCATCGTTGACGTCCCTGTCGTGGCCGCCACCGTCGTCCCCGTCCCCACCGCCATCGTTGTTGGGGGCCTCCGGGGCCCAGCGTTGGTCCCAGTCGTTGTCGCCAAGATACCCAGCACGCCTGTCCTCTTGACATTCCCAGGACCCAAACATGTCCCAGGCCGAGGACGTGATGGCGAACACCGGGTCACGCCGCAGGTGAGGCGGGAGCAGGGCGTGCCACCGCATGATCTCTGGAACACGCTCCGGACCTTCGCGGGGAATAGGAGGAACTGGCACGTGCCGGCTGTTGAGAAGCCACCTCGCCGGGAGGTTGGCATCGGGCCATGGCACGCGCATGTTGCACGCGTACAGGCTCTGAGCCATCCGGATGGGCACGTACACCCGATCGCGCGGGGCACGAGCAGCGGTGCACGGAGGTGTGCCATCATCGTCTTCGGGAGGCGGCCAGTGGCGCGAGCCTGACGACTCGTGGTCGTTCTTGCCCTTGCGGAACGACCACCGCCCTCCTACCATGGTCTCGCGTGCTGGTCTGTGCAACGACGGGCTAGCGCTGATGGGCTTTATGTAGAGGACGAGCGTCCGCCCAGCGCAGTCACCGAGGCCTCGCAGAGCACGTTGATGGCCGGCGCAGACACCTAGGCGCAACATCAATGCCGACGACGCGCTGAGCGAGGTTGAAGCGGCGGCGCAAACTGCCTAGTGGAGAAGAATGGTCGCCGTGGTGGCTGATAGGTGGGCCAGGGGAGGACACTAAAAGTCACGCGCGGACGCTTGCGCGGACGGTTCGCCTATTCGCATTCACCCATTTCGCTCCCACATTTGGGCTAGGAATGGATCGGCCGGACCGCCTTTGTGTGTTTGGGTCGGCCCGCTGGGATGACTTTTCCCCATTTTTCTATCCGTGCGGACGCATTTGGACGCGGGGTGATCGTTTGCGTCGGCCCGCTGGAGATGCCCTTATCCTTCTTCGTCTAGCATCCCAAGTCATGGGAATCAGAAAACTTGATTTTGCGTCCTTTCAGGCATTTGGATGGGAGCGGGAAGTTGGGTAAGAAACAGGCGGCCGTGAGGTTCTTGATTGGTGTCGAGAGTTATTGAAGTTCTTTGTAGACCGATATTCCGAACCTGGAAAGATAGTTCCTCATCTGAGGCCCATGTCGGTTCCCCGGACTGAGTCGCGGGCATGGGTTGTCCGAACCTAAGGTTTTGTTGCTCCTTGGTTTCTGGCTGTTCCATACTCATGGTGAGCATTTGCTTGCTCGTACGCTGTTGGAGACAGTCCGTTTGATAGAGGCGTGCTAGTGCCAAGTTGACGTGGGAGCAGACAGTCCTTATGCGTGGTGAATGACCAGCCCGTTGGGAACCCCAAGAGGAAGGTATGATGAGTGCAGCAGCAAGTTTTCCCTCAGTTTAAGAATACAAGGTTTATCGAACATGAGAAGAGAGACAATGACGACTGAAGGTGATGCGGACTGGCTTAGTGACACTCCAACAAGGGCGCCGTTAACGATACTTGTTGACTCGTCTTCGGCCAGCAGCAACGCGGAACCTGCACACAACACAAACAAATACTTTGCTCCCAACTTACGATGAGGTTGTCAATCTCACCGGTTTGCTTGAAACAAAGGTTATGAGTGTATCGAGTGGAAAACAATATATTATGCGAGTAAAGTAAACAGTACGAGTAAAGTAAACAGTGCGAGTAAAGTAAACAGGTGATAGCAATATGATGTAAATAGGACCGGGGTCCACAGTTCACTAGTGGTGTCTCTCCATAGATAAAATAACACATGCTGGGTAAACAAATTACAGTTGGGCAATTGATAGAATAAAGATAACGTGATATGTCAAGAAGATCACTATGAGATTTACTCTGGGCATTACAACAAAATACATAGACCGCCATCCAACTGCATCTATGACTAATAATCCACTTGTGGTGAATCAATCCGAGAACTCCACAAGTATTAAGTTGCGAACAACAGATAATTGCATTAAGCAAAGTTTGTAATGTAAACAAAGCATATGCCCTTGAGCATATGAATGTTGTTTTCTCCCTAGTAGCAACAGCACATCTACCACCTTAGAGGTTTCTGTCACTCCCCCAGGTGAAATAGAGACATGAACCCACTATCGAGCATAAATACCCCCTTTTGGAGTCACTAGCAACTACTTGGCCAAGATAGCTACTAACAACGGAGAGCATGCAAGATCATAAACAATATAGAGATAACAAAAGATAATATTCAGTACAGCAACTTAATCATAAACACCAATATTCATCGGATCCCAATAAACCAAACATGTAGAATTACATAACGGTGATCTCAATCATGTATGGCAGCTCATGAGATCTAAACATGAAGCACATAGTGGAGAAGACAACCATCTAGCTACTGCTATGGACCCATAGTCCAAGGTAGACTACTCACTCATCGCTCCGGAGGCAAGCATGGCGATGAAGAAGACCTCCGGCGGCGATTCCCCTCTCCGGCAGGGTGCCGGGAAGAGCTTCTGGACCCTCCCGATCTTCGGGTCGACGGCGGCGGGGGATCGCGATGTATTCTGGAAAACTGACCGGGCCCTTAGGTTTTTCTCGTCGGGGGGTCTTTATAGGCGAAGGGACGATGTCAGAGGAGGGGCCAGGTGCCCTCATGTGGGCCCGGCGCGGCCAGGGGGCTGGCCGCGCCACCCACGCGTGTGGGGCCCTGGTGGCCCCCCTCCGACACTTCTTCGGATCTCTGGAAGCTTCCGGGAAAAATAAGACTTCAGGAACTTGTTTCGTCCAATTCCGAGAATATTTCCTGTGTATCACTTCTGAAACACAAAAATAGCAGAAAACAGGAAACTGGCACTGTGGCACTTGTTAATAGGTTAGTTCCGGAAAATGCATAAAAGTGCCACTAAGTGTAACGAAACAATAGGCAAATGGTGTAAAACAAGCATGGAGCATCAAAAATTATAGATACGTTTGAGACGTATCAAGCATCCCCAAGCTTAACTCCTGCTCGTCCTTGAGTAGGTAAGTGATAACAAAAGAGTAATTTTTGAGGTGACATGCACCTACACAATCTTGATCATATATGTAAGCATTGGTGAGCTGGGATCAATAGAACTTAAAACATGGGCATGAAGATATAATCATGACAATAAGAACTTAGCAACCATGTTGTAAACATGCAAATGAACACAAACAAAAGATCATGAAAATGAAACAATGAAAGTCAAACGTGTGTTCAAATTATTAGGAAAAACATACAAATGGTTTTCAGCTTGTCCTTCAAAGAGAGCAAAACATAAATGCATAGGACACCTTCAAGTTTAAGAGGGCGACTAGATACAAATAATTTAAGAACAAGTGAAACCAACAATATGAGTCAATCAATGAACTTTGGGACAATGCATATCACACTAAGAATGATAACTATGCTCTCTTAATGGTGCATAAAGAAAGAATGTGGTGACTCAACATAAAAGTAAAAGAAAGGCCCTTCGCAGGGGGAAGCAGTGATTGCAAGTTTTATAACCTTCAAAAATTATGGTACTTACCGGCTTTGAGCTCTCATTGCCCCCATCATAAGCATCTTGAATGGTTAAAGTTAATGCGAGAACAATTATGATGCATATGCTTGACAAATCATAAGTTGAAAACCTCGTGCCCCGTGAATACGAGTACCCAAACCTCATGCTACTTTACTTAGAGTCCCAAGCAAGGCTCTTGTCATTGTAAGTATATGCATATCATTGAGAACCGCCAATGGGGTACCTCCGAGCCCGATGACATGGAACAAGCCCACACCAAAATGACAGGACAAGCAGACAATGAACACCTCGACATCTCTTTTATTTGCTGTATTGTTTAGCTTTTTATTGTGAGATGCGTCGTCGAATGTTCACCATGGGTATGCTGCAAATTTCCACCATGAATAATGCATGGCTTAGATTGGCGGCCCGGCGTTTCCCTAACACATATACAAACTCCATGATCCCCACAAGATTCCCAATTCATTTCACACCGCGGGCATCCATAAACAAAAGATCACGATATCAACTCAAATAAGAAGTGCAATGTTGAAAGCTTGCCCCATGACAGCATGGCTGGGCTAGAATCCAACTTACAACTTGCAAGCATAACAACTCAACATAAGAGACCACAATGTCAAATTTTTAGAACAGGAAAAAGTAAAGTGTGCCTTCCGGTTCGTGAGAGCTTTACTGACCGAATTTCGCATAACACTGGTAAGAGTTTAATTTGAAGAGAAAATAAAAGCAAGTCAAATTTACTTGGAATAGCAAATTGCTAGTAGGTATGTATGGTGGACACTTTGGAAAACTTTGGCTTTTAGGAGTTGGATGCACGAGTAGAGCTCATACTCAGTACAAGGCGAGGGCTTAGCAAAAGACTGGGAGCGACCAACTAAGAGAGCAGTAATGGCCATAATCATGCAAAGCGACAAAGCGACATTAAAAGAAGCATAAGATGGCATCGAAAGTCAAAAACTAAATGATCATAGAGGCTATTGGCGACTTTGTAAGAGTCTAACATGTGTGAGCATGCGCCAAGTCAACCCAAATAAAGCATCAAGGAGAAAACCAAAATAATGCTTCCATACAATAAAAACAACGCATGATTTTTTCAAAGGCTCATTAAGCAATCTCAGTTATTTGAGACAAGTCATGCTACAGCAAAACCACTAAGCATACTATCAAAAAGACATCAAGCATGACATGAAAAAGCCTAAGCCGCAGTCTACACAAGCTCCTTCTTGTACCACTATTTTGCACAAAGCTTTTTCTCTTTTCCAACACCATTTGAAATTTTTATAAACACCTCTTTTGATGAAAACCAATAAAGATCAGAGGCAAAAATACACCTTGATGAAAATATATGACAAGATCTGAACGCATATCAAGGCGAAAACGAAAACCAAAAGCAGTAGCAGAAAAAGAAGAACGCTTGATTTTTAATAAGAATGAAAACTAGAGCGTTCTTTGCAAATGAAAACGAGTACATCTCCTCCAAAGGAAATTTGTTGGGGTCCAACCATTTATTGCAGCAAACAAACAAACTAAACCAACTAAGAAAACTAAAACAACTGACGCTCCAAGAAAAACACATAGTGCATGAAGCAATAAAAATATAGTGTTTTGAAAGGTGACCTGATTTTTGCCGATGAAGAAGGGGTGCCTCGGGGGCATCCCCAAGCTTTGACGCTTGTACTTCTTGGATATTTCTTGGGGTGATGCATGGGCATCCCCAAGCTTGAGCTTTTGTCCATTCGTCAACTCATCTCATCATTCTCCAATCTCTACACTTGAAAACTTCCTTCATACAAAACTAAACACAAATCTATTAGCAACATTAGTGCATGCATAACATATAATCAATCCTATATTTGCTTCAGGTTTCAACTCAAAACCACCACATATATAGCATATACTACTGTAGCAACCTCCCCAAAAGTTCCATGATCAAAAGAACTCAAAAGAAAGCGATAAAGTGGCAAACACAAATATTGGCAGAAATCTGTCAAAACTGAACAGCTGACAAAGGTCGAATTTTTGAGGGATTTTCTGTTGCTCAAATAAAAAGTGTTCAACTAAGAAAAGTTTGGATATAACCTGGGGCATATGCACGAGAAATCGCAGGTCCAAAAGATAAACAGAGAATTTTCACGAATTTTTACGGTGTAGCACCAAAAACAGTTTCAGGACAGCAACATCGCCAAATCTTTACCTCACTCAAATTAGAGGCTTCTCTTGGCACAAAAACGAAATAAACAAGATAAGGAGCGGTCATTACAGTAGTAATGACTTCCAAGACTCAAATAAAAGAAAAAGTACTGAAAAGAAAACATTGGGTTATCTCCCAAGAGTGCTTTTCTTTAACGCCTTTGAGCTAGGCGCAGAAAAGTGTGAATCAAGTAATATCAAGAGATGAAGCATCAAGCTCATAATTTGCTCTAAGAATAGAGTCAAAAAGTAATTTCTTTCTTTTCCTAGGGAATTGTTCCATACCTTTCTTAAGTGGGAATTGATATTTGATAGTGCCTTCCCTCATATCAATGATAGCACCTACAGTTCGAAGAAAGGGTCTTCCCAAAATAATAGGACATGAAGCATGGCATTCAACGTCCATAACAAGAAAATCAACCGGAACAAGGTTATTGTTAACCACAATAAGAACATCATTAATCCTTCCCAAAGGTTTCTTCTTAGCAACATCAGCAATAGGAACTTCAAAATAACACTTTTCAAGCGGTGGTAAATCAAGCATGTCATAAATCTTTCTAGGCATGATAGAAATAGTAGCACCTAGATCACATAAAGCATGGCAATCATAACCATTAACATGCATATCAATGATGGGTTCCCAACCATCTTCTAACTTCTTGGGAACAGAGGCTTTTTGCTTCAACTTTTCATCCCTAATCTTTATGAGAGCATTGGTAATATGCTTAGTAAAAGCAATATTTAAAGAACTAGCGTTGGGAGTCAAAGCAAGCTTTTGCAAGAACAAAATTACTTCAGATATATTGCAGCCATCAACATCAAAATCATTAAAAGAAATAGAGCTATCATCTCCCACACTCCGAAAAATTTCAGCACTGTTTTGAGAAAAAGTTTTGGCAGTTTTAGGCTTTTTAACACAAGGAGTGGGAGCTTTCTCTACACCAATCAAAGTAAGAGGATTGCTACCAGTAGGAGCAACATCATTAGAGGTAGTAATGGTACATACCTTCATCTCTCTAGCCATCTCATCTTCTCTTTCCCACCTGGCATGCAATTCCGCTAACAATCTAATATTTTCATCAATTCCAACTTGAATAGCATTAGCGGCAGCAACAACATTGCTCTCTTTCACATTATTAGGAAACACTTTTAGTTTCAGAAATTCAACATCATGAGCAAGGCTATCAACTTTAGAAGAAAGAATATCAATTTTGCCTAACTTTTCCTCAACAGACTTGTTAAAAACAGTTTGCTTACCGATGAAGTCCTTGAGCATTACCTCAAGCTCGGAGGGCGCGGCCCTAGTGTTGTTGTAGGAATTACCATAAGAGTTACCATAACCATTACCATTGGTAGAAGGATACGGCCTATAATTGTTACTAGCAAAATTGTTCCTATAAGCATTGTTGTTAAAATTATTGTTTCTAATGAAATTCACATCAACTTGCTCTTCTTGAGCAACCAGAGAGGCTAAAGGAACATTATTAGGATCAACATGAGTCCTATCATTAGCAAGCATAGCCATAATGGTATCAATCTTATCATTCAAGGAAGAGGTTTCCTCAACAGAATTTACCTTCTTACCTTGTGGAGCTCTCTCGGTGTGCCATTCAGAATAATTTACCATCATGTTGTCGAGTAGCTTCGATGCGGCGCCCAAGGTAAGGGACATAAAAGTGCCTCCAGCAGCTGAATCAAGTAGGTTCCTTGAAGAAAAATTCAGTCATGCATAAAAAGTTTGGATAATCATCCAAGTAGTCAGTCCATGAGTGGGGCAATTCTTTATCATAGATTTCATTCTTTCCCAAGCTTGAGCAACATGTTCATTATCAAACTGAGTAAACTTCATAATATTGCTACGCAAAGCTATAATCTTAGCAGGAGGATAGTATCTACCAATAAAAGCATCCTTACACTTAGCCCATGAATCAATACTATTCTTAGTCAAAGACAGCAACCAATCTTTAGCTTTTCCTCTCAAAGAAAAAGGAAACAACTTGAGCTTAATAATATCACTATCAACATCCTTATATTTCTGCATCTCACATAGCTCAACAAAATTGTTGAGATGAGCTGCAGCATCTTCAGTACTAGCACCAGAAAATTGCTCTTTCATAACAAGGTTCAATAAAGCAGGCTTAATCTCATAAAAGTTTGCAGCAGTAGCAGGTGGTGCAATAGGAGTGCAGATAAAATCACTATTGTTTGTGCTAGTGAAGTCACACAACTTGGTGTTTTCAGGATTGGCCATTTCAGCAAAACGAAAGTAAACAAGTAAAAACAGCTACCAAGGATTCTAATTTTTTTGGGTTTTTGATATAAAAAGCAATGCAGGTAAAATAAAATAAAGTAAAGCAAAACAAATAACAAAGTAAAGAATGTGTACGCGAAGAACTCCCCTCGCAGAAGTCTTCTCTCTTCCCCGGCAACGGCGCCAGAAAAATAGCTGCTAGTGCCAAGTTGACGTGGGAGCAGACAGTCCTTGTGCGTGGTGAATGACCAGCCCGTTGGGAACCCCAAGAGGAAGGTATGATGAGTGCAGCAGCAAGTTTTCCCTCAGTTTAAGAAACCAAGGTTTATCAAACAGGAGAAGAGAGACAATGACGAATGAAGGTGATGCGGACTGGCTT
This sequence comes from Dactylis glomerata, assembly GCA_007115705.1. Classification (NCBI taxonomy): domain Eukaryota; kingdom Viridiplantae; phylum Streptophyta; class Magnoliopsida; order Poales; family Poaceae; genus Dactylis; species Dactylis glomerata. The sequence goes on from QXEO01001110.1 coordinate 1,066,823, forward strand.
AGTGACACTCCAACAAGGGCGCCGTTAACGATACTTGTTGACTCGTCTTCGGCCAGCAGCAACGCGGAACCTGCACACAACACAAACAAATACTTTGCTCCCAACTTACGATGAGGTTGTCAATCTCACCGGTTTGCTTGAAACAAAGGTTATGAGTGTATCGAGTAGAAAACAATATAGTATGCGAGTAAAGTAAACAGTACGAGTAAAGTAAACAGTGCGAGTAAAGTAAACAGGTGATAGCAATATGATGTAAATAGGACCGGGGTCCACAGTTCACTAGTGGTGTCTCTCCATAGATAAAATAACACATGCTGGGTAAACAAATTACAGTTGGGCAATTGATAGAATAAAGATAACGTGATATGTCAAGAAGATCACTATGAGATTTACTCTGGGCATTACAACAAAATACATAGACCGCCATCCAACTGCATCTATGACTAATAATCCACTTGTGGTGAATCAATCCGAGAACTCCACAAGTATTAAGTTGCGAACAACAGATAATTGCATTAAGCAAAGTGTGTAATGTAAACAAAGCATATGCCCTTGAGCATATGAATGTTGTTTTCTCCCTAGTAGCAACAGCACATCTACCACCTTAGAGGTTTCTGTCACTCCCCCAGGTGAAATAGAGACATGAACCCACTATCGAGCATAAATACCCCCTTTTGGAGTCACTAGCAACTACTCGGCCAAGATAGCTACTAACAACGGAGAGCATGCAAGATCATAAACAACATAGAGATAACAAAAGATAATATTCAGTACAGCAACTTAATCATAAACACCAATATTCATCGGATCCCAACAAACCAAACATGTAGAATTACATAACGGTGATCTCAATCATGTATGGCAGCTCATGAGATCTAAACATGAAGCACATAGTGGAGAAGACAACCATCTAGCTACTGCTATGGACCCATAGTCCAAGGTAGACTACTCACTCATCGCTCCGGAGGCAAGCATGGCGATGAAGAAGACCTCCGGTGGCGATTCCCCTCTCCGGCAGGGTGCCGGGAAGAGCTTCTGGACCCTCCCGATCTTCGGGTCGACGGCGGCGGGGGATCGCGATGTATTCTGGAAAACTGATCGGGCCCTTAGGTTTTTCTCGTCGGGGGGTCTTTATAGGCGAAGGGACGATGTCAGAGGAGGGGCCAGGTGCCCTCATGTGGGCCCGGCGCGGCCAGGGGGCTGGCCGCGCCACCCACGCGTGTGGGGCCCTGGTGGCCCCCCTCCGACACTTCTTTGGATCTCTGGAAGCTTCCGGGAAAAATAAGACTTCAGGAACTTGTTTCGTCCAATTCCGAGAATATTTCCTGTGTATCACTTCTGAAACACAAAAACAGCAGAAAACAGGAAACTGGCACTGTGGCACTTGTTAATAGGTTAGTTCCGGAAAATGCATAAAAGTGCCACTAAGTGTAACGAAACAATAGGCAAATGGTGTAAAACAAGCATGGAGCATCAAAAATTATAGATACGTTTGAGACGTATCAAGGCGCATCCCTTCCTGATGGGTATACTCCTTGGTGACCGGTCGGCGTTGTTGCTTTGCAGATTTTGATTGCAATGGAGAGTGGGTCGGGATTACTAGAATCACGAGCGGCCTCCTGTTCATCTCCAAATTTTTTGTCGATCAACATAGCCTCTGATTCTCCAGAAAAGGGCCTCTCGTGGGATGCAATCAGCTCGACATCAATTCGTTCCTCGGGAGAGTCCTCCAATCCCCCGCACAGCAGATATGAAGTGGCGGCGCATCTCCCTAAAGATAGCGGTGGCACTCGGGCCAATTTTGCGGCTAGTGCTGGAGGAAGGATCGCAGTAGTTGTTCCAGAGGTTAGTATACTTACAGTGATGAGTAATGGCGACTATCTGCAGTGGCGAGGTTGTTGGATAAATTTTTTCTTAGCAACCTGATGGCGGGGCATGGCCATGAGGTGACATCGTCGGCCATAGTGGAACCTTGTGACATGGGTATGCCTACCAGGATCTATGAAGTTGGTATCCCTGGATTATATTCGGAGAAGCCCATGAAGATTAAGGCCCAGGAGGCATCCAAATATTAGTGCCTCCAAATATTAGTTTGTATAAGAAAAATCCTGTATAAGAGAACTGTAAACTGACTTAGTTGACAAATCTCTATTTGACCCGACCAGGACTCTGAGACCCAGCCTCCTATAAAAGGGGCTGGGAAGAGCCGGTGGAGGGATCATCGAAACAAAGTTGGTAACCTTAGTTTTGTTTCACCATTATCAAATTGCCTTGTTTGTCTGATAAATCGATGAGTTCATCCAGCGCACTACTTTTCTCCTGATCCTAAGTCCATCATCCATGGACATTGCCGAGGCCAACCCTCGTAAATTGACGTCGACCGTGGGGTGCTTGGACGTTGGAACCATTTATTCGGCGGTCCTTTTGAAGGATATATGCCCTAGATGGAAATAATAAAGGGTTTATTCGCATATATCATTAGTTCATAATATGTTTAATACTATGGTATAACTGTGTCAATCGGAAAAGATTGATACACGTGTGATATTAAACATCCATAGTCCCTAGAAAACCTCTATTACTAGCTCATTGGTCAAGTGATGATCAAGTCTCCGGATCATTTGACATTTATGTCAATTGACAATGAGGGTCATGCCATTAGGTAAATGCCATGATGGACATACCCAATATTAGTATTGTAACACGATCGTGTCACGATGTTCATGTTGCAATAATAAGAAACTTTGTAACCTAATTCTTAAACGGTGAGATCATATCTAATCACTACTTCTAGCGAATGCTTTGATTGCATCAACCATCATTCTGTGATAGGGTGACTGAAAACATGTCTTCAGGTATTCTGATGGAGTAGGTTGCGTATGCATCAAGAGCGGGATCTGTTCTTCCGCGTGACAGAAAGATACTCTAGGCCCACTTGGTGAGATTACATCTAATGTAGCAACGTGTGACTAGGTCACGGGGATGGAATATCACGGGAACGAGTGAACATCAATATTGGTAACGAGATTGAACTAGGTATGGTGATACCGACGATCAAGTCTCGGATATTGCAAGTATCACAAAAACAAAGGGAATAGGACATCAACATTTACGGTTCAATGACAAAAGATCTTCATGAATGCACAGGGGTCATTACAGACATCCCGGTCTATCTAATGATCATTCATTGTAGAGGAGTCTCAATGATGTTTGGAGTATTACCAAACCGTAGGGTAATACGCTTAAGGGTTCGATGATGTGTAAGATGGTTTTTGGTACATTTGGAATTATCAGAGTATTGACAAGAGAGAGGCGGAAAAGTTCTGTGGTGATCGAAAAGTTGTTCAAAGGATTCCGGAAGGAGTTTTGGATTAAAGGGAATTGAATAATGTTTAATTAATATTAATTAATTTAATTAATATAAAATATATGGATTTATTTAATTATTAAAGGCAGCCTACCATAATTTGGCCCCTCCTGGAGGGAGATCCCATTAGGTGGCCGACCAGGCCTCTCAGATGGGCCCTAAGGGGCCCATGCACACTAGGGTTTGGGGCGCCCTAGGGCTGCTCCCTCCCTTCCTTGGCAGTGGGCCTAGATTCCTTGGGGGAGGGGAAAGCCTGCCCTCCCATCCCCCTATATAAAGAGGCCCCCTGGAGGAGGAGGAGGAACACACAACAAGCCACGAGCCAGGAGCTCTCTCCTCTCTGGTGCGCCTCCTCCCTCTCTCTCTACACCTCTCCTTCTCATGTGGCTCCCCGAAGGGCTGCTTAGGAGCGAAGGTCAACTTCACAGCTGCACGCCATGGTGCTGCGGGAATTCATTGCCCGGGAAACTCCGGAGACCCAGTTTTGGTTCATTCCAAGCTTCGCCAACGCCTGGGAATGGAACCTGATGCCAGGTGATAGCTAGTTGTATGTGCTAATATTATATACATAAATAGTGCATAGCTCAGTTGGTCTCGGCCATGTTCAAGTACTATGTCTTTTGTCTAGTTTCCACCAAGTGAAAGTTCTCGGTGCTCGGTGCTCGGTGCACGGTCAATATTAATATGCGCACTATCTGCAGCTGGATCAAACATCTTTTGTATACATGGTAGTTTGACTCGTCTACTTGTGTCAGTTTTTTAACATCGCCTTGTAATAACAATTTTAGTGTGATTAAGACCTGTAGGCATGATGCATGACACCAGATGCAGATTAGTACTTCAAACATGGGTTGGATTGACCATATTTGGAGCTTGCCGAACTTGACCCTAGACAAAACAAACAATTCCAAAACACCGGCAGTAGTGTGCTAGTACTAATACCCAGGCAAAGCTGCTGCATGCAGCGGAACAAGATGATTGTTAATGTACTACTAGTATATATGTAGCACATGTATAGTTGTGCATTTTGTGACACATATTACCCCATTTAGTTGAACTTTTACCTTCTAAATTCGGAGACTTTAAAAACGGTTTACCCTAGTTTAGTATTTTTTTGGTTTTTGTTAGATAGGACCCGCATGTTTCCTCAATGTGGCGTGAAAAAATGTATAACAGTTGGAGCTTGCCATCAACAATCATGTCCACACTTCTCATAACCAGTTGTTCAATTTCTTTTCATCATTTTGACATTTTCGAACTCCACTCATCACTTCACGCCTTACACAACAGACACACATAAAAAAGAGATGGTCCAAAGCTTCTAAAAGGGGTATTCTAGAAGAATTTTTAATCGAAGGGGTAATTAGTGTCACAAATGTATAATTAGGGGGGTAAAAAGTGGAATTCACTCCTGTAAATGAATAAACGGACTTTCCGGTCAGACCGATGTGACGAGACTCATTTATAGCACGGCGGCGTGCTAGTCTAGCTAAAGGCTACTCGGTGTCCTTGCTGCAGCTGCTCGTTGCAGAAGACCAATATACATGCAAAGACAACCTCATTCCTCGCCCACCCATCTTCTCCACCTCCAATATCTCTATCCCAACTCGCCAACACCACCTTGATGCATTTTATATCCTCTCGAGTGCGCACTTCACAATGTTTTCTCCTCATCGGAACCCTCCTCATCATCTGGCCCGTAGATAGCCGCTAGCCCTCCAAAAAGCCCCAACAATCACACTGCTTAGATCTGCCCTCCTCTCCCCTATCCATGAGGGCATGATGAAGGAGGGTTCGAGTGGAAACCGCTACGGCGACTGGAGCAAGATCACCGACGACCTCTTTGATGATATCGCTTAGTGTCTGGACATCACTAGCGCTGTCCGGCTAGCCGCATGCTCCAAAGATTTCTGCGATAGGGTCGCATACAAAAAAATTAGCAGACATGCTCTTCACGATTGGGATAATCCTTGCCTGCTGATGCCTCATCCTGCCTAGTGATACTTTGATGCCAATCATCTGGACACCATCGGGTTCGACGTCGTGCCCCTCAGCTATCCTTGGCGCACCCTTGAGCTGCCGTTCATGGCCAAAAGAGTGTGGGTTGGCATGAATGGTGATTGGATCGCCGCCTTTGACAAGCAGGCCTCGGTCCTCGCCAACATATACACACGACAGCTAATCGAACTTCCACCATGGGAGGGTTACTTCTTTCAGCGTCGTTACTATGGCGCTACTGAAGTTGACTCTGCATGCGAGGAGATTGACCTGAATCAGTTGAAGATCGTGATCTACAAAGTGCCCACAAAAGCTAGACATTTCGAGGACTATAAGCTCATTGTCTTGTTCGACAACGCTCTCGCCTATCTGAATGTCCGCGGAGCATGGACATATATCCTCAATCCCAAGGTACTATTTTCCCAGGAGTCGTACAGTGATGCCATCAAACACATTTGTGTGATTTTTGTGGTGCACCGGACTAACAGCTTCATCTCCAGTTGGTACCCCAAACACGGTAAATTTCAAACCATATTTTTTATTTCAATGGTCACACCATTTGACCATCTAATCACGAGTGGACCATTCTTAGTAATGAATTAGTATATGAATAGTACTATTCAATAGTCCCCAGCATAATTAGTACATGAATGCAGTTCTGAATTGGTAACTCCATGCCAAATATTTATGTAACAGCATATGAGTTGTTTTTTCTTTACATTTTCATAAACTTGAACCATCTGATCTGACCCTCGATTACAGAACACGAATGAGCAATTAATTCAATTAAGTCTCCATCTTCCTAGTCATACCGTGCACATAAAAGAATGCATTTTGTTGAATAATTATGTCAGCGACCCTTTTCTATAATTTGATTTGATTGTTCTAGGAAATACCTCTCACTCGGTGTTCAAACTCCCTTCGATGGGAGTGCGCGATGACATGTGGTTCCTCGCTCTAGCATCCAACGGAGAATACTTGTTGTCTATCTTTAAAAGTCGCCCCATGGCCGGTCTGGGCATTGCTCGTGGATATCTCTATCAGGACATTCTGTTCGATATGCATGATCTTAACCTACCTCTTAATAATCCTAACTCTCGCATCCGTGTCTATGTGATGGATCTTAACTTGGTTCGCCCAGGCGACCACATCTGGAGTTGGGTTACCAACCTTGGCACATAATCTTTGTTCCTCGGACTGAACTATCCCATGAATGTGAATATACTTGGTGGCACCTTAACTCCATTGCTGATGCAAAACTGTGTCTATACATCATATGAAGCGTTGTCCGAACCAACGAAATGTTTTAAATTTTCTATAATACATATGGTGATTCGAATATCGAAGAGTATGACGAAATTGGATATATGACCAACAGTTGCCCATGTGGTTTAAACCTAGTGTGGATAATATCCACACTTTGATTGATCCACATTCCTCCTTTTAGGAATTAAAAAACACATTAGGTCAATGTTGTTAGCTAGTGTGCAGTGTAGTTCTTTATAGCAGTTATAGCTTGAATCAGCTTATTTGATGTGTCAGTTGGTCTTGGACTTGTTGAACTATTTATTTTTTCTGATTTGTACCACCAGTTGGTGAACTGTTGTGCACACTGCAACTGTATCGAACATCTATTTTATACATGATAGTTTGTCTCTCGCCTTACGTCACTCTTTTTATACTTGCTTGGGAAAAAGGCTGTGATGTTGGATTTCAGTAGATATTATTGTAGTCTGTATATACGCACAAAAAAATTGTATGCTGATTGATTAATATATAGGCCGAGCTATCAATCTTTTAGTTGCTCCACAGAGTCTATTTTATACTGTTGTTAAACACTATTGTACTTCGTGTTATCTTGTAATGTTCATAACCCAGTATATCTACGTATTTCTATAGGTATTAGATTAGATATATGTGCACCTACTATAGCTTTGTTTTTGGCGTGTTCTGTAGCCTTTCTATTTATGAAAAACATACTAGTAGTACTTTTTTTGTTGTTGAGAGTGAAAGGATCGATACAGGTGACTAGAGGGGGTGAATAGGTGCTAAGTCAATTTTTAGTAATTTTCAATTTTATGGCTTAACACAAAGTAAATTCACTAGATGTGCAACTAGATGAATTTCATACAAGTGGCAAGCAAGAAAGTAAACAAGTAACTAGCAAGATACAAGTAAGGGAGCAAGATAACCGAGAAGTGGAGACCGGAGGCACAAGGATGTATTCCCGTAGGTCCTTCATTTTGAGGGGAAGTACGTCTACGTTGGAGAGGTGTGGTGACACGGAGTCGACCAACGCTATGGAGGCTCACCTTGTTCTCCGATGAGCAAGCCATGTAGGCTAGCTCGTTTCCACTAAGCGGTGGTATTGGGGGCACCGATCGAAACCCTTACACAGAGCTTGGGGCACACATCCACAACTCAATTGGAGGCTCCCAAGAATGCCACGGAGGCTGCAATACCACAAAGACAAGAGTAATCAACAATTACAAAACCTAGGGATTTCAAGGAACCAGTAGGCACAAGTTCGCCAAGCAAATGGAGGGGGAAAAGAAATTCCTTCGGTGAAGATGTAGATCAGGATCTTGTCCTTCGATTCTCGAAAGATCAAGGGCTTTTGATGGTTGAAGTTGGAGATCTAGCAAGTTGGGTGGCTCCAAATAGTGTCTCGTTCTTGAGCTTGATGTCTACGCACGCGTCTGTTCTTGTAGATAGTGTTGGGCCTCCAAGTGCAGAGGTTTGTAGAACAGCAGCAAGTTTCCCTTAAGTGGATCACCCAAGGTTTATTGAACTCAGGGAGGAAGAGGTCAAAGCTATCCCTCTCAAGCAACCCTGCAATTACAATACAGAAAGTCTCTTGTGTCCCCAACACACCCAATACACTTGTCAGATGTATAGGTGCACTAGTTCGGCGAAGAGATAGTGAAATACAAGTAGTAGTGATGATTATAAGTAGTAAATGTAATCTGAAATAAATATCGCTGCGAGCAAACATGTAACAAAACTGAAAGGAAACGGTGTGCAATGCTTGGAAACAAGGCCGAGGGATCATACTTTCACTAGTGGACACACTCCCAACAAATATAACATAGTTGAACCAATAGATGCTAACTTCAATATGCAACTCAAAACAATTCTCCAATGGAAAACGAACACTAATCATGCGTAGGGCTACGAAGCACTCCTCAAAGTCTGTATTTCCCCAAACTAGATTGTACCACACTATCACCATGAACGCACTAGATGGTTCCAACAAACACCAACAATTCATAGAGTCATTAACCAAAAAGATACACATGATGCGCACACTAGTCACCTTCACACCATGATACAAGGTATCTCTGGAGATTACAATAATAAAGCATGGGAGTAGAATAATATCTGAATAATAGCATCTACCAATTCAACTAGATACAAAGCTCACAATCACATAAAGATCACATCATGGGAGAGAGAGGTGAACCACATAGCTACCGGTAGAGCCCTCGGCCCCGGGGGAGAACTACTCCCTCCTCATCATAGGAGACAGCAACAACGATGGAGATGGCGGTGAGGTCGATGGAGACGGCAGAGACGGCGATGAAGACTGATGGAGATGGCTCTGGGGGCACTTCCCCATCCCGGCAGAGTGCCGGAACAGAGACTTATGTCCCCCAAAATTCGTCGGCGGCGACGGCGGAGCTGCGGAACTCTTCTGGAAATTTTGCCGATTCCTTTAGGGTTTTCCGTTGGGAGGCTTCTTATAGGCGAAGGAGCATCGTCAGAGGTGGACCAGGGTGGCCTCACCATGGGTGGGCGCGGCCAGGGGCTGGGCCGTGCCCCCCTGTGGTGTGGCCAGCCTCTGGCCCCTCTCCGGCTCCCGTTTGGTCCTCGTCCTCCGTCCGGGAAAAATAGGAGTTTCCGAACTTGTTTCGTCCAATTCCGAGAATATTTCCTGTGTAGCTGTTCTGAAACACAAGAACAGTAGAAAACAGGGAACTGGCACTGTGGCATCTTGTCAATAGGTTAGTTCCAGAAATCGCATAAAAACACCACGAAGTGTAACGAAACATTAAGCAAATGGTGTAAGAATAAGCATGGAGCATCAAAAATTATAGATACGTTTGAGACGTATCAAGCTGGACGAGCAAGCCTGGAGGAAGAAGGAGGGGGATATTTATACCCCCTCAAAATCCGACTGTTGCTTGTTCCAGGAGGACCGGCTAGAGCCGAACATAACGCCGGCTAAAGCCGGTGTCCATGCCAGCTAAAGCCCTTGTGAATTCCTAGTCCGGCTATTTCATCCAAAATACCCGGACAAATAGCCAAGTTGCAACAGAGAGGCTTTTGCCTCTGGAAATCCACTCAACCTAGGGAGACCAGCTAAAGCCAGCCCCCAGGCTGGCTAAAGTCGGTCTGGCCCTGTGAAATCTGGTTGGCTTCTTTCAAGACTTGATCAACTCCACCATTAGTTCTTGTCCTTTTTACCACAGATAAAACAAGTGTAATGCAATATAAAAGGGGTATTATTGTGCTTGTGAATAAACACCTGTAAAGATCAAACAAATGATTAATAGATAATGCATTGTTATCAAACACCAAAAACATATTAGGCGGGAAATGCTCTTTAAGAGAGCAAGTAGTAATTTCTAGCAAAAATCACAGCGCCTCCCTGTAGGCTATAGCCTGAGTTCTATCCCCACCATTAATCATATTATAGTGATGTCGCCTATTATGCATTAATAGCCAGTACTGTATGTATATAAGTCCCTGGTGTTAGCTTGACCAATGATTATAACTGCATATGCTCCTTTAATTTAAAGATTCCAAATGCATACCCAATGATTACAAAACTGTTACAAGCCGTAGTGCTGGCATTCTGTTACCTGAATATTTGATCTTCTTGTTATCAATTTAATAATGATAATATTTTGTAGGTTCGCGTTCGAAATGTGTATGAAGGAGTTTATCTTTCTTTCTATCACATGTAGACGCTCTCAAGTATAAGATAGTAAACACTAGCCTATCTTTCTTTCTATTCACAAATTAGCAAGTCAACCAGCAATAATTCAAGTTTATTTCAGAGCTTTTCAAGGAAGTTTACTGCAAACCATCTTTCAAAATTCTTTATTTTCCACAACATGAATGATAGTTATCATGAGGTGCGGTTCAAGATTGGCGAGAATGGCCTGGCAATCATTACATCCAAACGGGGGGAAATTGTGCAGGCCTGCAAGCTCAAGAAGAATGATATTTGTGTCTTTAACTTTTTTGACTGCCCTGATTATGGCCTTCACTGAGTGTTTTTACTGGTAAATATTGATGTGTTCTCAAATGTGGTAGTATGATATTATTGTCATTGCTAATCTACGTGAAATCATTAAAGTAATAATATTCAGTAATAGACACAAATTTTTAACTGTTCTTTGTCCGTAAGTTCTTTATATTTATATGTTTTATGTAGCAACACTGTTGTAAAGAGAGATGATATCCTGTCAGCTGCGTCCCTCAACCTTATCAAGTTAAAATTTCATGGAAGGGTTCAAAAATAAAAGCCAAGTAGCCAGCATTCATGTGGAACAAAATAAAATCCAAATAGCACGTGATTCTTGTTCACAGATTCTGACATAGGGGACCCATCTGTCAGCAGCATCCCTCAACCTTATCAAGTTTAAATTTCAGGGGCGGGTTTGAAAATAAAAGCCAAGTAGCTAGCAATCACGGGGAAGAAAATAAATCAAGATAGAACACGCTTATTGTTCAGGAGACTGACATCGATATCGAGGACCCACCTATCAGCAGCGTCCTCGACCTTAACATTTTTTAGGGAAGTCCTCAACCTTAAAAAATTTGAAGGCAAACATAACCCACGAATGCGTCTTTACTAGCCCAAGTTTGTCTCACCATAGCAGCCCGAGTAGGAGGGAGCGCAAGGGTGGCCCAGGAGATACACTTTTTTGCAAAAAATGCGATACATGCTGACATCAGGACCCTATTGGGGTTCGATGCAAATAAACAAAAATTTATTTCTATGCAACCCCGAATTGATCAAGGTCTACTAGTAATGTTGTAATGGTAAACAGTAGTTCAGTGACATACCCTTGTGGACTGAACGCCAGGATTACGCTCCTGCACAAGCATTGACGTACCCGACCTCAAGGTCATGAAGTTCTTGGAGCAATGACTCTGGCGCCACACGAGTGGCACCTCTGCATACTCGCACATGTACGGTGATCACAATGACCTCCAGAATTCCCGATGTAGCCATAATTGCGGAAGTAGACTGCGTTGGACGGAATCTGAAAACTTTGTAGCACGACGGCTTGCAGCGGTGGTGTGATCTCTATCCTGCGCAGCCCTTCGCGGCGTCACGCGGGAGAGAGAGAGAGGTGTGGAGGAGGTCGGCGGCCAAGGATATGAGGGCGGCGGCCAGGTGGAGGAGGAGAGCATCCAGGGCTCGTGGAATTGTCTATGCTCCTCCTCCCCTGGGCCCCCTTTATATAGTGGGGAGGGGGTGCACCTTAACCTCCCCCCAAGGCAGCCAAGGGCGGTGGACAAGGGAGAGGCAAGGGCGGCGGCGGCAGCTGGGTGGGGCTAGGCTCGCCACCCCCCAAACCCTGGCCGGCTAGGGCCAGGGGCCTAAGGCCCCCCCCCCTCTCTTTTTTCCCTTAGTGGGCTTCTTTCCCGGAAAGAGCTAATTAGGTGATTTTCCCATTTTTTAACTATTTAATTAATATGAATGCATTTAATTAATATCAATTAACTCATAATTAAATCTCCGACACTCTGAAACACTTCTGGACTCCATCAAAACACTTTTGAACTCCACCGAAACTACTTTGGACTCCACCAAAACTATTTCAGAATCCGCTGAAACTATTTCGGACTTAGTTGGAACTATTCCCTATCTCATAAATCATCACACGATGTTTTTGAATATTACCAAAACCATCTCAAGCACCGAGCTCCCTTAAGTGTGTTACCCGACGGTTCAAGAACACTACAGATATTTCTGAGAACTCTCTCCGGTTAATGATCATCAATCAAATCTGGATATCCGTGATGATCCATGTGTATTCTACAAAGTTCTTTTATTTGTTGAACTATAAGCATCAATGTACCTTTCCCTTTGCTTTGCTGATACTAGCATAGGCAAATATCTGATCATCAGTATTCATATACCATGTTCAATCTTATTACCGGCTCGTGCTGTTTAACTCATACCGTGATATTCCATCCCCGTGACCTAGTCATACGCTGCATAGCTGTGGATGTAATCTCACCGAGTGGGCCCAGAGTATCATATCCGTCATGCGGATGAGTAAATTCCTCTCGTGGTTCATACGCCTCAACATACTCTTCCGGAAAGCCCAAAAGATACCTTTTCAGTCACATTGCTACGGTGACAGTTGATGCAATCAAAGCTTCCTCCGGAAGTAGTGATTAAATATAACCTCACGGTCTAAGGATTAAGTTACACCGCTTTCTTCATATTGCAATGTGAACATCATGACACGATCGTGTTGCAATACTCACTTTGGGTATGTCCATCATGGCATTTACCAAATGGCATGATCTCATCGTCAACTGGCGTAATGCACCATGATCGGGAAACCTCGATCATCAGTTGAACAATGAACTAGCAATTAGAGGATTACTAGCAATTAGAGTATTGAACTTATTATGAACTATATGAAATATGCAAATAAGTTCTGTATTATTTTCCTCTAGGGTATATTTCCTTCAGTCTCCCACTTGCAGTAGAGTACAGATAATCCAGTCGCATTTATTTACCGATCATAGAGCATATCATTCAAATGATCCATTGATCATGCTTTCTTGTGAGGAGTCATGCCTAGCGATCTGTACAACTCAGATCTCTTTATATCCTTTGCAACTTGTCACTTTTATTTGACACTTTATCATCATCTCATGATGTCATTTAAGTTTTATGTTTGGCAGAAGAGTGAGACTTTATATTCTAGTTTCACAATGGTGTTTGATCAATCACTTTGATTTTCTCATTTAGCCATGCGGAACACAAACACACTCAACTAAAAGTTGAATTTTCTTTAGCCAAAACATTATACTTGCCACTTTCCAGAAAAGCTGTTAATTTATGTAGATTTAAAATCACATAAACACAATCCCAATGCCTAATCACGCTTCCATTGGCTTAGTCTCTGGAGGAGTTTCATTTCCCAAATTTCTGAACACAGTGAACATTCACTTTCTTTTAGAAAATTACCATTAGTCCTTTCCAAAAGAAACTATAATATAGGCTTTTCTTGGTTTAATGATTCTAGAGTCATTTCTTACCTAGCCTTTCAACATTTGAACTTAGGATGTATTATTTGTCTTTATGTAAAACATGGTTTTGGATAACGCAAATAATGCGACGCATCTGTCAACCACTATTGAGTCCACACTCAATATTTCCTTAGTCATTTAGTCAAAATCTTTTGACTTATTCATTCTGGACACTCAGAATTATGACTAATATACATTCTGACTTAATGATTTCAAAACACCTTAATGGATCAATTTCTCCACTTATTAATACTGATTAATAATTATGATATCAATTGCACTTATTCATAATATGTCATTTACAGAAATGAATTCTATCATAGCTCCCACTCAGAATATGTACTTTACACATAGATTAAGATCCCACCCAGAATATGCACTCTTACATATAATGTGAGAATAAAGCTATTTTCATTACTCGCACTCAGTTTAATGTAAATAGGTTTTTCCCGACAATTTGGGACCTTTCTAAATTCCTTTGATTATATATATCAAATTGAGATACATTAAATGCAAGTTTAATCTATTTCAAGAGATTTGTCAAACCATTGACTTATCTTAAATTGTTTTTAATAACTTGCAATTTTGATAATCTATTGAATTCCTAAAAGACTTTAAGCGTCCCTACATATTATAGTCAACCCATTGAATTTGTTCAAAATTATTTATGACAAATCGAGCTTTTATGTCTTTTATTAAAGATTCATTGTCTCCTCTTCATAATCTTGCATTATTCGAAGAATTAAGGAATACTCCCTCCATTTCAAAATATAAGATGTTTTAGATTTGTGAAGCAAATGTATCTAGACATGTTTTAGTGTGTGTATTCGAATGAACCTACACACTAAAAGATATCTAAATACATTTGCTTTACAAAGCTAAAACATCTTATATTTTGAAACGGAGGGAGTACATTTTGCTTAATAAGATTGAGTAACAATTACCTCTTAAATTAAATATAAAATTTTAACTCTAAGTTATTTATCGCATTTAGGTCCGCCATCTTTTCTTCATAGTTCGTAGGTATGCCTAGTTTCAATAACTTGACAAGAAAATCATGAATTACACTTTGCGAACTGGCACATTTTTAATTCATGAATCATATTCAATAAAGGACTTAATTATATAATCTCTATCATTAATTCCTCTTTTCTAATATAGACCTTCACTCCAGAACTTATTCTGTTGCGCTGCTCTGATATTATAAAGATAAAGTCAATTACCTCAATTGATCCTTTATTTTCTTCCAATTAACACTTTTAACGAGAAATTTTTTTAGGTAGATTGCACGAAATCTTGTACAACATAAATTTTGCATCTTTTGGTTTTTCAGAAGATATGTCCATATTCATATAAGGACTTTATGAAGAAATTCTTTTAATTTTGAATTATCAAGGATAACTCAAAATCTTTTATAAATCACACTATAACTCATATAGTATTATTTATATGGCTTTTTATTTATTTAAATTGAGTTAATTTAGTATGATACTTTAAATGATAATTTTAAGGCCACAACATTTGATTTATTTCTTTCTTAAATAATGTTCGGTCAAATATGATTTTTATGCACAAACTTTTCAAAAATTTGAATTATTTTAGCATTGCTATTTGTTGAACTTATTCATCAAATTTCTTACAAATCATAATCTTTTGAACTTAGTCACTCTTGATCGAATCAATTAACTTAGTTTAAATCTTTCTTTACTCTATTAAACTATTTGTACAACTCAAATAATTTAATTTATTTAGCAGTTTGAATAATTACTAAAACTATAATAAAGAATTCACAGAATAATGATATCCTTTTATTTTATGAAATACTACACATCATTTATGCATAATATCAATACTTGTGTATTTTACACTTTCGCACAAAGTGTTTTAATCATTTCAATAAATGAAGTGTGGATCGTATGTGAAATCAGTCAATTATCAAAACACACTTAATTCCATCGATATGAAATTACCACAAACATATATGTAATTGATATAATTTAAAACATATATTTTAATCTTATCGCTATGAAATTCACATAAGTATTTTTTTATAAAA
Organism: Dactylis glomerata; assembly: GCA_007115705.1. NCBI lineage: Eukaryota > Viridiplantae > Streptophyta > Magnoliopsida > Poales > Poaceae > Dactylis > Dactylis glomerata. The sequence continues at coordinate 1,082,533 of QXEO01001110.1, forward strand.
GAACTTAAATCATTATTAAGCGTGGAAATAATTAATAGAGACTTCAAATCATTTTATTATAAATGGTTGCAATTATATCAACAAAAACAAAATAATAATAACTTATTCATAATCATTATGATCCAAAAGACTTTATTCAATGTGCCAAACAATGGACTTGTTCATTGCACACGATTCCAGCTCTACAGTCAAGCGCCTGTGGATACAATGCATTCTCACCAGATGCAATCCCACATAGTCTTGCTCCTTCATCTTACATGAGAGAAACTCATCCAGACGTTCATTCCTTAACATGTGTATCTCAGGTTCAAAAATTAACTTCAGATCACTAATGATTTCATTCAAATCTGTGGTTTCCCAGAAACCCCTCATCTCGGGATCCATCATATTGAAGATAGCGTTCTGGGCCATGGTGTAACAATCTCGTCTATCATGAAAAGCTTCAATCGTTGCTTGGTCCGTATCTTCTCCTGGTGGCAATCCTAATGGCTCAATTACCGTGTAAAGTGCATCATTACGTTGGAGTGAGGTTCTCAAGCGTAGGTACCATTTAGTGAAATTCGACCCATTGGCACTAAGCACTTGACCATTGAAAAAGTTCATGAAATCGAGGTATGTGATCATCTACACAAATTTGCAAAGGTATAAATACTAAAGTTCATAATATGATTTCATTTTATTAACCAACTTTAATTGTGTGGAACTCCCACTTAGAACAACATACCTACAACTGTTCTAGTGATTACACGATCCTTCTCCACTACACCGCCGCCGATCATCACAGTCGGCGATGCAATATCAAAGGTAGACATAACTTATGTCAATCGCACAAATTTGCGACCCATGCTCGACCTTTCGGTCTCCCGTGTTCCGAGGCCATGTCTACACATACTAGGGCTCACCAATTTAACCTTAGTGTATTGCGTGGCTCATACATTGCTTGTAACCACACCGGTATGCGAACTTCGATATGTCTAGTCCCCGATCGTCACGACCGGCTTCATAACTAAGAACTTTGTTTGTGATTGCACACATAAGGAAGAACATATTTTTAATTGGTATTTGATTAGGGATTTTCTTTATTCTATGCTACCATCGTGTATCTAAATACTAGCACGAATAAGAATCACACAATAATATCAAATGTAAATAATGCGTGATATGATATGGTTTCTTCATCGACGTGCTTGATCTCCATCGAGCCTTCCAGCGTGATCTCAATCCTTCCACTAGTGTGGCGCCAAGTCCACAACACCGTCATCGTGAAGCCTCTGGCAGTACCACGCAACTTACCGTTTTGACCATATCACATCACACACCCCCGCTGCAAAACAAAGTTAGATGCTTCTACTTTATATTTGCAAGTTTTACGTGGCTTCTAGGGCTTTCGCACAAGAACTGTTTCTTACCTATGAACATGAAACCACAACATCGATACCTATATTGTTTCTTTAAGTCCCTGTTAAGGGCCCTCCATTGCAAAACCCATATCCACTAAAGAGGAGAAACTGACACCTCGCCTAAGCCATGTGCACGATACAAGTCGTACGCCAAGTGTGGAACCAATCTCGCCGAAGCGTAAGGTCGGTCGCGAGGCCGCTTGCAATCCAACAATGTCGCGGATATGAACAATTGTAAATAAAGGGTAACAATAAAAACGATCAATGCCCGCATCAACACGATGTGTTCTAACAGTGTAAGCATACAACGTATAGATCCAGCTCTGGTACCACTGTTGGGGTTCAATGCAAAACTACGCAACCTCAAATTGCCCAAGGATCTATCTACTAGTAATGTTGTAACGGTAAACAGTAGTTCAGTGACATACCCTTGTAGACCGAACGCGGGGATTACGCTCCCGCATAAGCGTTAATGATGAAGACGACGTAGCCGACCTGAAGGTCGTGAAGATATTGGAGCAATGACTCCGGCACCACACGAGTCGCACCTCTGTGTATGCACACGCGAACGGTGATCACGATGACCTCCAGAATTCATGATCCAGCCAGAATTGCAGAAGTAGATGGCGTTGGACGGAATCCGGAAACTCTGCAGCACGATGGCGTGCAGCAGTGGTGTGATCTCTATCCTAGGCAGCCCTTCGCGGAGTCATGCGGGAGAGAGAGCTATGGAGGAGGGTGGCAGCCAAGGAGAGGAGGGTCGCGGCTAGTTGGAGGAGGGGAGCATCCAAGGCTCGTGGAATTGTGTATGCTCCTCCTCCCCTCGGCCCTCTTTATATAGTGGGGAGGGGGTGCACCTTACCCCTCCCCCAAGGCAGCCAAGGGTGGCAGCCAAGGGAGAGGCAAGGGCGGTGGCGGCGGCTGGGTGGGGCCAGACCGTCCAGCCCCCAAACTCTAACCCTGGCTAGCTAGGTCCAGGGGCCCAAAGCCCACCCTCTATTTTTTCCCTTAGTGGGCTTCTTTCCCGAAAAGAGCCCATTAGGCGATTTTCCCATTTTTAATTATTTAATTAACAGTAATGCATTTAATCAATATCAATTAACACATAATTAAATCTTTGACACTTTGAAACACTTTCGGACTCCATCGAAACACTTTTGAACTCCACCAAAACTATTTCGGACTCCATCGAAACTATTTCAGAATCTGCTGAAACTATTTCAGAATCCACCAAAACTATTTCGAACTTAGTGTGTTATCCAACGGTTCAAGAACAGTACACACATTACCGAGAACTCTCTCCGGTTAATGATCATCAATCAGATATGGATATCCGTGATGATCCATGTGCATTTTATGAAGTTCTTTTAGTTGTTGAACTGTAATCATCGATGTACCTTTCCCTTTGCTTCGCTGATACTAGCATAGCCAAAGATCTGATCGTCGGTATTCCTATACCATGTTCAATCTTATTACCGGCTAGTGTTGTTTAACTCGTACCGTGATATTCCATCCCCGTGACCTAGTCACACGCTGCGCAGCTGTGGATGTAATCTCATCGAGCAGGCCCAGAGTATCATATCCGTCATGCGGATGGGCAAATCCTGCTCTTGGTTCATACGCCTCAACATACTCTTTCAGAAAGCCCAAGAGACACCTTTTCAGTCACCTTGCTACGGTGTGACGGTTGATGCAATCAAAGCTTCCTCCGGAAGTAGTGTTTAAATATAACCTCACGGTCTAAGAATTAAGTTACAACGCTTTCTTCGTATTGCAATGTGAACATCATGACACGATCGTGTTGCAATACTCACTTTGGGTATGTCCATCATGGCATTTGCTAAATGGCATGATCTCATCGTCAATTAGCGTAATGCACCATGATCGGGAAACCTCGATCATCAGTTGAACAATGAACTAGCAATTAGAGGATTAGTAGGGACTCTTTATCATTTAATACCACACCTATATCAATGTTTCCGATTAACATAGTTATAGAATAGTATTAAACTTATTATGAACTATATGAAATATGCAAATAATTAAGTTCTTTATTATTTTCCTCTAGGGCATATTTCCTCCAGTTAGAAGCATCCCTCAGCCTTATCATATTTCACGGGCGCATTCAAAAAAAAAGTCTAGTATGCAACAATCACGGAGAACAAGATAAATCCAACGAAGCAGATGTTTGTTTTTCAGATAATCTGACATCCTGGACCCACCCGTCAGTGGCGTCCCTCAACCTTATCAAGTTGGAATTCAGGGCCCGGTTCGAAAATAAAAGCCAAGTAGCTAGCAATCACGAGGAACAAAATAAATCCAACCCTAAGCACACTTTTTTTTCAGATAGTCTGACATCCCAGACCTACCCGTCAGCAGCGTCCCTCAACCTTATCAAGTCGAATTTCATGAGCGGGAAAGCAAAGTAACTAGCATCACGGCAAACAAAAATAAAAATTCAGATAGCACGCATATTGTTCAGAGAGTCTAACATCTAGGACCCACCAGTTAGCAGCGTCCCTCAACCTTATCGAGTCGAATTTCATGGGCGGGTTCATTTTGTTGTGCAGAGAGGCTAACATCTGGGACCCACTAGTTAGTAGCGTCTGTCAACCTTGTCAAGTCGAATTTCACGAGCGGGTTGAAAAATAAAGGCCGAGTAGCCAGCATTCACGAGGATCAAAAATAAAATTCAGATAACACACGTATTGTTCAGAGGTTCTAACATCTGGGACCCATCCATCAGCAGCGTTCCTCAACCTTATCAAGTTCGAAATTTAGGGGTAGGTTCGAAAATAAAATCTAGTAGCCACCAGATAGCACATGCTTATTGTTCAGAGAGTCTGACATTGGGGACCCACTTGTCAGCAGCATCCTCGACCTATAGAAATTCAAATTTCATGGACATGTTCGAAAATAACAGCCAAGTAGCCAACAATCACGCTGAAGAAAATAACTCAACATAGCACACGTTTCTTATTCAGAGAGTCTGGCATCGAGGACCCACCCGACAACATCGTCCATGAACATTATCAACATATATATATATATAGCACAGGTTTGTTGTTTAGAGAGGCTGACATCAAGGACCCACCCGACAACAGCGTCTATGAACATTATCAACATAGCACATATTTATTGTTCAGAGAGGCTGATATCGAGGACCCACCCGACTGCAGCGTCCATGAACATTATCAACATGTATTGCACAGATTTGTTGTTCAAAGAGGCTGACATCAAGGACCCACCGGACAGCAGCGTCCATAAACATTATCAACATATATATCACAAGTCTGTTGTTCAGAGAGGCTGATATCAAGGACCCACCCGATATCAGCGTCCATAAACATTATCAACATAGCATAGGTTTCTTATTCAGAGAGGCTGACATCAAGGTCCCACCAGATTGCAACGTTCATAAACATTATCAAGGCGAGTGGTTTTGAAAAATAAAAGTAAGTAACCAGCAATCGTGTGGAACAGATAATCAAACGAAGAGGCTGACATCGAGGACCCACGGTCCAGACCATAGACTGCTGCATCAAGCAACGTGAGCTAGGCTCATAGGAACGGAAAAAACAAGTCTACTAGAGACACTGACATCATGGCGCTAGAACCTGAAAAGATCGGTTAGAGTCCAAAATCGGACACAAAATCAAAAAGTCGACATCTACCACGATTTGCCCTAATCCGTGGCAGTAGAGGGCCTCTAAAATGAGAAAAAAGTTTTCAATCTACCACGAAATCGACCAAAATTGTGGTAGAAGGGGGGGGGGGGGTCTTCAGCAACGATCGAAAGTGCCAGTCTTGGTAGATGGTTACTTTTCTTCTAGTGTCCATGGATGCCCTACATTATTTGATTGATTTTATGTATGATGTTTTGAGAAACCAACTAAAAATATTGTATGCACTGGTTCAAACCAAGTGTCAATATGGCATATAAAAGTAATCATATGGTATATGTCCAAGAATAGGAACTATCTCAATTTTATTACTAAATCTAACTTGTGAGTACCTTCGCAAACACTTTATTTATACTCTAGAAGCGTCCATGACTATACCTATTTACTGCTAATTAAGATATTTGTTTGAGTCATATGTTTTAGAGATCTATATAATGATATTAAATAATACCAAAATATATACATCAAACCACATGCACATCGGAAAATTTGTAAAGCATTCACCGATAATTTAGGCAACTTTCAAAAATCAATTCAAAGAGAATTTTTTTACGACACACAACATAAGTTGTTGTTAATTACACCATGTAACTACATGAATCATACTCATTATTGCTATGTTAGGAAACAAAAGTTCAAACAAGTATAACAGTTTAGTGTAAAACATTTTTTATTTTGGGTGTAATTGTTGTACGTGTGCATCGGTCCGGTCTATAGTCAATAATGAGCATTATCACCCTGCCCGGCCGACGAGCCCTAGGGCTCTGCCTCGTCGTCCTCTGCCTCCCCGCCAACTCAATGGAGCCGCGGTCGCCGAAGTAGCCGCCACCAACGCCGATTCCTCCGCAGATATCCGCCGCTGCCGCCGGCGGCCCTCCTCCAGCCAAACCGAGCCCACCGGTGAACTCAGGGTGACCCCCGGTCCTCCCGGACCCCTTCCCCTTCTTCCTCTCGCGCCGGAGCGCCGCCCCTCCTTGGTCCCTAGCCGTTGCCCGCCATGGCCATGGCCGTTCTGGCCGAGCTGGCCAACGTGGCCTGGCTATGGGCCTCAGGCCCCTCTGGTTAGTGACCGTGGGTCAAAAGGCCCTGGGTACAAAAGTTCCTGTGCAGTATTTTTAATTCCAGAAAATTGCTGCAAGTGTTTGAAAGTTGTAAAATGCATAGAATATTCCCTGTTTGTCAGAAAAATATGCATGACATATCAAAATGTTCAGAAAATTAAGTTCTACATGTTTAACTCACATTCATACAGGATTGCAGCAACTAAAATGGCTTCACTAGTAAACCACTAATTACCCTTTCAAGTTGTTTGACACCACTCTATGGGATGGTCGAATTGCTTTACATGTGCACAATCTTGCAACGATGTTGAAGAATATGTTTCTCAGATGACAGGGAAGACTAGTAGTCGGCTTGCAGTTGCTGCTAGAGCATTATCAATCATTAGGTTAAGGATTCAATGGAGACACCCAAGAACTTAGTCAGGAGTCAAGGGAGTCTGGTAGAGGACTTCTATCATCGACATGTCATGGTGAGAAACATTGAGCATGAGAACGATATCCTTGATGACTAGAGGGCGACCAATGTTCTTGTCATCTTGGAGATTGGAGAATATTTGGGAAGAGAGGAAGCATGCCAGATCCATGAGATGTTTTCATCGAGGTGGAGCTTTTGATCTCATAGGAGACTCGCGAAGTTACAAGATGTGGATGAGAGCGAGATCGACTAGCTCATTGTGTGAGTGTCACTCCTCTTGTTGTTACTTTAGGGATTGTTTGATTCTCATGTATTCATTTCATTTGTACCAAATGAAATGAAATGAATTCGTAAGCATTAGCACAGCTTCTCGAGGGCTAACCTGGGCCATGGCCCCACTAGCAAAATGAGAGGTAGTTTGTTTCCCATTGTTATTTTATTTGCTCAAAAGTTCTTTGTACATTGGTCTTGTCTGGGAGACTACGACTCTCCTGCTCCTATGCATGTGAGTATGTAACCCATGACCACTAGCATCCTTTCTCTGAGTATACTTCTGTCCTACTCCTCTCTTCCACATATTTTATTCATTTCTTGTATATCTCATTTCCTAGCTCCTCCTAGTGCAGTCAAACTGATTGGTCAATTTTGGTTCTTACACCTTAATTGGGTACTCAATTTTTTTACTAAATAATACTATTTTGTTCACAGATTTCTATGTTTCTGTGTGGTTCTGTGTGAATGGTTAAGGGGAAATTATTATTGAAAATTAATTAATTGATTCAAGTGTGTTTAATGATGGTTATCTCCACCCTTAAGTTACATTTTTGTACTTTTTTTTGTTTTAGAGTAACTTTTACCTCTATGTATATTGATGTGAAAACATATTTTGTGAGCAAATGTATTAGTCATGTGCAAATTTCTTAGATGCTAGAAATTCTAATGTTTCGGGGATGTATGATTAATCTCTCCTACGTTTTGCAATGTCATCTAGTAGTTTGACATACCCCGCTAGATTTCGTTCAATCTCCACCATGTCCGTAAGGTCATTTCATTTGGAACACTGAAATAATAATTCTGAAATTCATGTTTGGCAACCACATGGAATTGTGAAATGATTTTCTCAACTTGTTTTGTTGCCTTTTTTAGCATTTGCTACAAGTTTGTGTGTTTTCTTGGATTTTTTGTGATGTTTACATGCTTTTCAAAATGTTGCAAACACATGATTTTTGTTTTAATCGATTGTAATTTTTGTTAAAATAGTTGGTAATTTTGTTGTTAGTGAATCTATAGAAAAAATTGTTTAACCACTTTCTATTACTACATACACATGATTTTGTTATAACCTGTCTATGAATTTTATTGAAAACATTTGCATTTTGTCGCAAATCAATTTGCATAAAAATGATAGTTAACGACTTTTTCTGTTGCATTAAATCTTTTGAAATGTTGCAATGATTTATTGCAATATTATATACTTCTGTAGGCGGGGTGAGGAATTTTGTTGCAATACTTAGGATGACTCAAATCTACCCTGGGGCTAAATTACCGTAGTGAAGGAACGATCTCGGATCTTGATCATGGCTGGCCATAGGCCGAGCAAACAGTGCGTCCGCAGGCCCCAAGAGTACGGTGCCCCAGCCCAAGTTGTAGTTCTAGTAGTTAATTTTTATATTTAAGTCCTCTAAAAAGCTAAAAAAAGGCCCACATGCAGCCCACCCCAATGAAAACGTATGGGAGCACGATGGAGCGCCTATGCCAAAAATCCTAAGTCCCACCCATTGCGAGAGCGAATCCGTCCCGCACGCATCGCCTCACCCGTTGGGCCGGCCCAGGTAAGCCCGTTTTTCTTCACTATTTTTTTGAAATCTAAACAACCTTAACTTTTTTAAATAACTTTTCTGGTTTTGAAATTTGTTTAGTTTCAAATTTGGGTTAAATTAAAAAAAAATCAGTTTCAAATTTTTGTTAAATTTGAACTTTTTTAAAGTTTTTCAAAATTTATTCAAATTCGAAATTTATTCACATTTTAAATTTACCTTGATTCAATTTTTGTGCAAATTCTAAAATTGTTCAAATTCAAAATTTGTTCAAATTTGAAATTTGTTCAAATTCACTATGTGTTCAAATTAATTTGTTCCAGTTTGAAATTTATTCCAATTCAAAATTTGTTCCAATTTTTTAAAAATCTATATTATAATTTGTTAGAATTTGAATTCTGTTGAAATTTAAATTTTGTACACATCCAAAATTTGTTCAAAAAAAAGGTGTCATCTGTTGGGCCGAACTGGCTCGGGCCAGTCCGGGAACGCTCTTAGGCGGGAGCGAATCGCTCCCGCAACAAGCGGGACATAGTACCTCCCCGCCCGTGCGCCACATGAGTGAATTGCTGCCTGAAGAACGTCACTATAGGTCGGTCAACCCATTACCTTGTGGAGCGTTTTTCCTTTTTACTGTAAAATCAAACATTTTTTAATTATGTTTTAAAAAATATGAGCCTTTTAAAATCTGAACGGATTCAAAATTTCTGAATTTTGCAAATATCAACAAATGCAAAAAATGAACAAATTCAAAAAGTTAAAAAATTTCAAAGTTCAAAATTCTAAACAAATTCAATGAATGAACAAATTATAAAATAACGTTTGGAACTTTTTTTAGGCATGTCTTTAAAAGATGCAGCAAGTTTAAGCATATTACCAAGACGTTGGATTTTCTTTTCAGTTTTAATAGTTTGATTATCTTCCATCTCAGGTATGACATGTTTAGAAAATAATTCTGAATGATCTATGTTTCTTTTATCAGGTAGACTTTTAGCACAATCATCAATCCTTTTTTTAATAGATGTAAGAGTACTATTCATATCCTTCTTGGAAGAACCTTATAGTGGAGCAAAAACTCTAGGATGAGAACACTCAAATGGATATATTGAAATGTTTTCGAAAAACCTTGGAATGGTGAGCTATTCCAACTAATGTTTTCATAAATGTGTTTCGAAAGTAAGGAGGATGAACATCCAGAAGTTGGAGGCAAGTTGTTTTTTAAAATGAAATTGGTGATCACTAGGGTCTACCCCCGGATCAATTAACCCGTACAACCATATTACCCTGGAATGGGATGGGGCTTAGCCCGTTGTTTATTAACTTTGGCATGGGGAGCCTCAGAACTATATAAGGGTCATCGAACCTTGGAATTTGGATTGCCAAAAGAATTGGGGCAATAGTGAATCTGGATCCCTTGGGAATTTTCTGGCCAGAAGACACTTGAGTTCTCCCGCCATGGCACTACAGTTACGCTCGAGATAAGGAGGCAGGCTACCAGGGTTTGCTGGGGAGGTATACTTCACAGGGTAGGCACCTGTACTAAGGTTGATAAGCGAAAGGCTTTGCTCGATTATCCAAACCCCGCATACTTGTGTATCACAATCCGTGGATGATCACGGAGGATGTATCAAAGCTTGTGGGTGAAGTGTACAACCTCTGCAAAGTATCAATATATTCAAATAGCTGAGTCCTTGGTCATGGATGGTTAAACTGGCTAGAACTAGCCCAATATCGGTTTTTGTTTTACAAAGGTGGTTTTTCAGGCAAAAGGAGAAAGATGCCAGACAGAGTACTTGGAGGGTACTGTCATGGCATGGAAAAGGTTCGGAGTACCTGGAGGGTGCTACCGAGGAGATAGAAGTGGTCATGTGGGATTGACCCGGTTTAAGAAAAAAAAAAGGGTTACTCCCTTCCTAGAGATTTTTACTAAAAATGTATGATAAATATTTTCAATAAAGATATAGAAATGTCATAGAACAAGGTTCTAGACATGCTATATTGACAAGAGAAACAATGTTTATAAAGGAGCTAAGCCATAGCTAGAGCCTTCCCTTGCTACAGCCAAGAATGCATATTCCTCCTCTCACTTTTAGATTGTATGCGAGTACAATTCCAAATGTCCTCACGGCTTTGTCCGTGGCTATTAACTTGAATAGAGTATGAAGAAGACTATGAGGAAGGTGATAGTGGGTACGACGGACACTGGTGCGAACTAGGGACGTCTCCTAGTCAGTCGCATGTAGTGTAGTAGGCATGACTCGGGTCATTAATGCTACTCTTGTATCCGCTGCTATGTGTTAGTTGAGACTTGCCCTATGTGGCATTTGTCCATGGTCATGTGATCATTGTAAGACTATTTGAATTTGGTACTGTAATGTATGTCGTACTTTGATTATCATCTCGGTTATATGGATTCACGACAAGCTTCTTGGGATCGTGAATTGTATGCATAATGGGTACTCCAGACCGAAATTCAGGGTCCCCACAATTTGTCTACACACTTTATTTCTAGTTTGTCAGATATGGTTTTGTGGCACATTTTATAATTATTGGATCAAAATTAAATCCATTACAACATAGAAAGCGTAAAAGTCATATTTTCTCAATGGACAACCTAAAAAGCGTAAAAAGTTGAGTCACTTATTTAGGGTGGAGAAAGTGTTTATTTAATCTAGTACAATTAATTATATTTTTAACACAAAAACGAGATAAAATATTTTGGAGTAAACACCGCTGTTTCATATAAATAAAATTGATCAATTATACCCTAGAGTGCATGCACACACAAAAAAACATTTTTTGGATAGAGAAACTCTCCCCCCATCCCATAATGTAAGCCGTTTTATAGCTAACTAAAATAGATTCCTAAAACAGATTACATTGTGGGACATACTGATATTTTTCTAATTTTAAGCATTTAATGAATTTTGCCATAAATCGGATACCAGGATACAATTGTAAGTTTTGCTGTCAACTGAGCTAAGCGGTGTTTTAAGGTATAAGTGATCGAATAGACAATAGATTAGAGGTAGGAGTGATGGAAACTGCAAAAGACTTATAGAAGTAGTCATCCTTACAAAAGCTCCTAGAGAAAGTGATGGTGTAATGTGCAATTCCCTCCTCCAGTTCGGACGACGCCTAGCATTTCCTCTACCAGAACCAATTACAAGCATGATGACACAACCACGAGAAGCAATGCAGAGACTTCGTTGACAGCGGCATCACACCTTTACGAGGCGAGCTGTAGCAGTATCAGACGTGGCAAGTCCAGTGTGGCGTGGCGATCCGATGCAATTCAGACGACTAAACCAATTGGGAACCAATTCACCTTGGCGATCATCGACGTCTCCACGAGCTCACCTGGACTTGCCACGTAGCTACAGCTCGCCCATAGGCGATAGGCCACAGGATAAAGGGACATGCCCGCCAGACTCGCCGTGCTCATCGCCGGCGCATCTCCACCGCCGCGTAACTTCTCCCCTTCGCGTCGCCGCAAGCAACCCACCCGGCTGCCGTTGCCTAAACCCGCCAACGCCCTCCAGAACGGCGGCGGCGAAGACAAGGCGCTGCCGCTGGGGCGCGCCTGGCCGGCCGTCTCCGCCTCTCTCTTCGGCGCGGGGTTCCTCCTCGGGCCGCTCCTCGACGGCATCCACTCCGGCGTCGGGCTCCAAGTCTACGGCAACGGCGCCCTCGACCTGGGCTCCCTCCACACCAACATCCTGGTATGCCTCAACGGCCATCCCATGCCCCTCGATGTTATTCTTGGGCGATAATTTGATCAACAGCTGTTTGCTCGCCGTGCCGCGGTCGCCACCGGGCGCAGGTGCCGCCCCTGCTCGGAGCATTCTACTGTACCGTCGGACTGCTCCAGCTGTTCCTGGACGAGAGGGTTTCGCCCGCCAAATCCAAGGCCACCGGGAGCCCGCGCGACACGGCCACGTCGCTAATGTAATGTTCGTGCCGCTCACATCCATCTTCACGATGCCCGTTCCTCTCGTGTTAACCTCTGTGATCTGCAGAGTGCTTGCGCTGTTCATCGACCTGAGCGCGGAGATGTACAAGGCGGGGGTGCCCAGCAACGTGGAGGCGTACGTGCTGTTCGCCGTCGCGGAGTTCGTGTGGCTCTTCCTCGACGGCTCCTGGCTCGGCTTCGCCGTCGCGTGCCTCGTCGGCGTCGCATGCCCGCTCGGCGAGGTCCCGATCATCAAGTAACAGCGCAATCACTCACATGATTACTCTGCTCATCCTTCCGGCTGCATTTCAACTTCGATCTTATCACGAACATTCCTGCTACTGCTGGTGGTGCAGATTGTTCGAGTGCTGGAGCTATCCCAATGCCGACATCCTACTGTTTGGCACGGTATGTGGCCTTTGTCGTTAACGGAGATCACTCGGTTAAGCTCAGGACCTCTCGTGCTGTTCGACTGATGTTTGGTTTTCGTGCAGGGGTTGATGAGCTGGACCACGACATGCTATTTCGTGTACACTCCATTCCTGGTGAATCTGGCGAGATTGCTCAAGTCACGGCTGGCCGATGATGAAGCGGGTGGAAAGGAAGAATGAAGCAGCTCACCGCTGAGTTTCGGCCTTTTGGAAGATGATGCTCAAGATCCCCGCCTCCGGAGCCAGCATGCTACATTTTTCGCATCACGGCCGACGGAAGAAAAATGAGCTAAAACATTGCTGGGAGACCTAGATTTTGGTCGGTTTGGTCTAAGAAAAGAATGGGCCGAGACGATAAGTGAATGACGAATTGAATTGTGTATCGGCTCCCCTTTAGTAACCATATATGCTGACCTGATTTCTCAAGAGAAAAAGTCACGCTTACAAGTGTAAAAAATGTCACAAAACATGATAAACATCAACGGACAAGAACTATCAAATGATGCCCAGCTTTACTCCACCAAAAGGTTACTCGCATGGCATATGGAGCTTGATTAGAATGTGATGTTTTGCGTTGAACGATGCCTTGGACTCGGCTCGGTTCCGTGTTTATATAGTCACAAGATTTACACGAGGAGGTTACATACTTGGGAGAGAAGAATGACGATCTGATGGATGAGATCGTTTACAGGATAGAAGCCTTATCTAGCTAAACTAACCGAGATCTTCTCCTAACAACTATCGTGATCATATGTCACGTTACATATGTTTTGTACGCTAACATCCCTCCTCAATCCCAACCCTTTCCTAGGTTGAGATTGTGCTTGAATTCTTCAAGTTTCCGAGCCGGCAATGCTTTAGTGAACCCATCTGCCACCTGGTCTTTTGATGAAATGAATCTGATCTCTAATTTTTTGTTTGCCACTCTTTCCCTTACAAAATGAAAATCAATTTCTATGTGCTTAGTTCTAGCATGAAAGATAGGATTAGATGAAAGGTAAGTAGCTCCCATATTGTCACACCATAAACATGACACTTCTCTTTTCTTGATTCCAAGTTCTCCAAGAAGAGATTCAATCCAAATAACTTCAGCAGTGGCATTTGCTAAAGATTTATATTCTGCCTCTGTACTTGACCTTGATACAGTTGCCTATTTTCTAGCACTCCAAGAGATAAGATTAGGACCAAAATATACTGCAAAACCTCCTGTAGATCTTCTATCATCAACGCAACCTGCCCAATCAGCATCTGAAAAGGAACTTACTAGAGTAGACGAAGATCTTCTGGAGGTCAATCCAATACTTGTTGTTCCACTGACATATCTCAATATTCTCTGAATAGCTATCCAATGTACAGTTGTTGGTGCATGAAGAAACTGGCATACCTTGTTAACTGAGAAGGCTATATCAGGTCTAGTGAGCGTCAAGTATTGCAGAGCTCCAACAATGCTCCTGTACTGTGTACTATCATCTTGACCCAAAGGGTCTCCTTCATAGGCAGAGAGTTTTTCTGAGGTTGAAAGTGGAGTAGGCAGTGTCTTGCAACCCTTAAGACCCACTCTGTTAAGCAAATCCAATGCATATTTTTCTTGGGTTAGAGCAATACCTTGTCTAATTTTGTTTACCTCTATGCCCAAGAAGAAGTGCAAATCACCAAGATCCTTAAGTGCAAATGCTGAATTGAGATCTTGTAGTAGTGCTGAAGTTGCTTTGTTTGATGAACTGGCAACAATGATATCATCAACGTACACAAGTACATACTCCCTCCGTTTCAAAATATAAGATGTTTTAGCTTTGTGAAGCAAATGTATTTAGACATCTTTTAGTGTGTAGGTTCACTCGAATATACACACTAAAACATGTCTAGATACATTCGCTTCACAAACCTAAAACATCTTATATTTTGAAACGGAGGGAGTAAATAATAATACCTGACTTGCTGTATATGAATAATGAAGTATCAGCCTTAGATGCAAGAAAACCAAGCTCTAAAAGCTTTGAGCTTAGTTTTGAGAACCATGCCCTTGGAGCCTGCTTGAGCCCATACAGTGACTTGTCAAGTTTGCACACATGATGTGGTGCTTTTGGATTCTCATAACCAGGTGGTTGCCTCATATATACCTCTTCTTCCAGAACGCCATGAAGAAACGCATTCGTCACATCCAATTGCCATAGACTCCATCCTCTTGATACCGCAACAGCTAAGACAAGTCTAATAGTAGCAGCTTTAACAACAGGACTGAAAGTGTCCTCATAATCTATGACATATCTTTGTTTAAAGCCCTTAGCTACTAGTCTAGCTTTGTATCTATCTATAGTGCCATCCGCTTTTCTTTTAACTCTATAGACCCATTTACAATCTATAAGATTTCTACCATGTTGATGTGGTACAAGGTGCCATGTTTTGTTTTCCATCAAAGCCCTATACTCATCATCCATTGCATTTTTCCAATCTGAATTTTCTAAAGCCATTTGCAAATTTTCAGGTTCATGAGTGATGCTAGAAAGTCCATACCGAATTGTTCCATCTGTGTACTTTTTCGGCTTGGAGTTACCAGTTTTAGATCTGGTTCTGTGATGCTGAGCAGCAGGATTGACTACAGGGAGAAGTGACACAAAAGATCTCCCTGTACTGCCGTCTGGAGCGGGCTCAGATCCCAAGGAGGATTGTGTCGGGGAGGATTCCGTTCCCGCGCTCCTGGAGGTCGACGTGTCGCCTCGTGGTTCATCGTCGTCGCTCATGGGCGCAGAACCACGTGAGCCTGTCGAGGGACAAGATGATGTGGCAGAGTCAGGGTGGCTGCTGCGAGGAGAATCCTCCTCAGATCCCGAGGCTGATGCGCTCCTATCCGTGCAACGAAGAACACTCGATGGAGAGCTGAATTCTGGCCCGTTTTGGTTGATTTCTTCACCATTTTCTTCACCATTTTCTCCTGCATGTTGGTGAGGCTGCACAGGACGTGAAACAACAGGAATTATGGAGTCATTAGGTGTGAGATCAGTGCAATGTTTTTCCCCCTCTTGATGTGACACCGGTAAATTTTGTAGATGTGATGGTAGAAGCAGAATTTCCCGACGGAGAAGGGCACTGGCGTTGGGATGAAGTTTGGAGAAGGGAAACTGGGTTTCATCAAAAACAACATCTCTCGAGATGTAGACACGACCTGAATTAATTTCGAGACACTTAACACCTTTATGCAGGGGACTATAGCCAATAAAAACACATTGCTTAGATCGAAAGGCTAATTTTCGTGTGTTGTATGGTCTAAGATTTGGCCAACAAGCACAACCAAAAGTGCGAAGAGATGCATAATCAGGTGTTTTGTGGAGCAGCCATTCCATAGGTGTTTCATTGTCAATAACCTTGGACGGTAACATGTTTATGAGATAAGTGGCTGTTTGAAAAGCTTCATCCCAGAATTTTAGTGGCATTGATGCATGTGCAAGAAGAGCAAGGCCAACTTCGACAATGTGACGATGCTTACGTTCAGCAGATCCATTCTGCTGATGTGCATGAGGACAAGATACATGATGCGCAATGCCAATCTTTTGAAAGAAAGAGTTTAATTTCTCATATTCACCACCCCAATCAGATTGGATGGCAATAATTTTCTTATCAAATTGCCGTTCAACAAGTTTTTGAAAGTTATGAAAGACTTGGAAAACATTAGAATTCTTTTTGAGAAGATAAATCCAGGAATATTTGCTAAAGTCATCAATGAAACTGACATAGTATGTGTATCTTCCTGTAGAACTGGGAGCAGGACCCCAAACATCAGAAAAAACAAGTTGCAAAGGAGTGGTAGAAACACTAGAGGATCTCATATAAGGAAACTGATGACTTTTAGTTTTTTGACAAGAGTCACAAACAACCTCAGGTCCAACATTATTGATACTAGGAAGTTCATAATGACTAATAACTTGTTGAACAATGCGATAAGAAGGATGTCCTAATCGATCATGCCATCTTGAAGCTGGAAGCTTGGTGGCGATAAAAACTTGTTTATTCTTGGATAGTGATGAGGAAATCAATGGATAGAGACCCCTTGAGCATCTACCCTTAAGCAGAACCTTCTTCGTGGCCTGATCCTTGACATAAAAATACCAAGGGTGAAATTCAAGAAAAACATTATTGTCTTTAGTAAGACGATGAATAGAGACAAGATTTTTTGTGGCATTAGGAACGTGGAGAACATTGTTAAGATGCAAGTTTCGATATGGGAATTTAACAATTGCATGACCAACATGACTAATGCTCATACCTTGTCCATTGGCCATGTGTATTTGGTCACGGCCCTTGTACTTCTCCTTCATGGTGAGTGAATTCAGTTCACTCGTGATGTGGTCGGTGGCACCAGTGTCACCATACCAGTTGGTGTCCATGCCGTAGGATGCCATGTTGGCACCTCTCTCTTCTTCTTCTTCGTCATCCTCTTCATAGCGGTACCAGCACCGCCATGCCGGATGTCCTAGCTTGCCGCAGATTTGGCAGAGGGTGTCGCGATCCTTGTCGCGGTTGTTGTTGTCGCCCTTGTTGCCGCCGCCACGGCGACCTTGGCCACTGCCATGGCCACCTTGCTGTTGAGGACGGCCTTGGCTGTTGCCACGGCCACGTCCACCTCCTCGCCCGCGCTGCCCTCCACGTCCTCCTCGACGTGGTCCACCACGTCCACGAGAAGCAGAGTTGACGGAGGAGCTGCCGATGTCGTCGGTGCCGAGCAGCAGGGTCATGCGGTTGTCATACGAGGTTACTTGAGAGTACAGCTCGCTGATGGAGATCTTGAGGTCGGGGTTGATCCCGATGGCACCGAAGAGCGGGTTGTAGGTGTCATCGAGCCCGGCAAGGAGGTACTCGACGATCTCATCTTCTTCCATCTGGCGGCCCGCAACTGCGAGCTCGTCGGTGATGGTCTTGACTGCAGCAAAGTACTGCGTTGTGGTCTTTCCTTCCTTCTTGGTGGTGGCGAGCTTGACCCGGAGATTGGCGATGCGAGTGCGTGACTGGGAGGCGAACATAGACTTGATCGCCAACCAGACCGCGGAGGAGGTTCTCATGCCGATGCAGGAGACCATGATCTCCCTAGTCAGAGAGTTGAGGAGATAGGAGAGAACAAGCTGGTCAGTTTGAAGCCAGGACTCATATTCCGGGTTGCTCACCTCAGTGGAAGACTTGCCATTGGAGCTCTTGACGGTGATGGTTGTCGGCGGTGCCTTCTCAGAGCCGTCGAGGTACCCATCACTCGGGCACCATGAATAGCTGGGAGTACCTGCGTCTCCCATAGGAGGAAGTTCTCCCTGGTCAGCTTCTCCGGAGTTCCTTGGCTCGGGAGCTAACTCGCCATGGGCGCCGCCGCGGAGGAGGAGGAACTCATCTAGATTGGATGTGATTTTTTGTGGAAGAATGGCTCTGATACCATGTGATGTTTTGCATTGAACGATGCCTTGGACTCGGCTCGGTTCCGTGTTTATATAGTCACAAGATTTATACGAGAAGGTTACATACTTGGGAGAGAAGAATGATGATCTGATGGATGAGATCGTTTACAGGATAGAAGCCTTATCTAGCTAAACTAACCGAGATCTTCTCCTAACAACTATCGTGATCATATGTCACGTTACATATGTTTTTTACGCTAACATAGAAAACAAACAATGGTACAAAAAAACTGCAAGGCCAGTTTAGCAACAATATACCAGCGTGGAAGAACATTATAAACATGAATAATCGGCGTCATGTTACACTATTTAAAATGGCCATAACATTGACCAGTTTCTTCATTGTTAATAGAAAAGCAATTATTTGCAAAAAAAATATAGAAAAGCAACTGAGTACTGACCATACAGTTGATTTGCTAATGCATGTAAATCTATTATCCTTTGGCCTTCTCTATTCGTCTCAGCGGTAGTCGGTAGATGAGTCATGAATGTGGATACTTTTATCATCAAAGGGTTTATTTTCTCCTTCTAAAGTCCAAAAAGATATCCTCATAAAAAGTGCAATCAGCAAAGCCGGTTGTATGACAATCACCTGTCATGGAGTCCAAATACCTGATTATGGAGACATACTCATAACCAACGTATATCCCCAACGTACAAGGAGCCCATATCAGCTTATTGGATACATTCCTAATACACCATTTACATCGATATACATCTAAGACTCTACATCTAGGTCACCTTATACTAATTATATTTGTACAGAGAATTATACCGGATCTACAATGGTGACACATGGCAACAAGAATTTAGTTAGGAATTTTTCCTCTACTTTTAAGTTATGTTAATTAGTTTTTAGTGTTAGTTAACTCAGTTATGCTGATTAATTTGGGTTAATTTAGTTAGGATAATTAGTTAGGTCAATTTAGTTAGGGGTTGATTAGTTTAATATAGTTCTTTGTTTGTTTTTTCTCTCACCAATGTCTAGTGTCAGGTATTAGGCTTAATTGTTAGATATCACAGTTAATTTATAGTTAATTGCTACTCTAACTTCCAAGGACGCCCTACATGTTCTCTTTGATTTTGTACATTTTTTTAGAAAACAACAAAAATTATTGTATGCACTAGATTAAACCAGGCGGTAATACGAGCATATAAAAATAATCAGATTCTTTATGCCCAAAAATAAAATCTTAATCAAATTTATTTTGTTGGATGGTGTTATACGCGATGTTATTTTAATACCAATCATAGAGTAGGCACATGGTGTCAACTTATTACTAAAAGTAACTTGTGAGACACCTTTGCAAACACTTTAATTTATACTCTAGAAGTTTCCATGACTATGCCTGACAAGGGTATAGATAATAGAGTCTGTCAGTTAAAGTACCCTTGAGGCCCGTTAAGCTAGGCCCAATTGTAATACTAGTCGACATACGAGTTCATGTCGTATACCGATATTTTAATATGTATCGGACCCCTCCCGTACCTTGAGACTTGGCCACCTATATATAGGGGCCAGGAGAGGACGGTGAGGGACAGATTAAAAGCAAGCCAAGTTATTCTTATGTTTACTTTCGATATACACCTTGTTTGACTGATTTACCTTCGAGTTCATCCAGCGCCCTACTCCCCCGAACCTAAGTCCTTCATATTGGACATTTGTCGAGTTAACCCTCGTCAATACCTATCTAATAGTGCGGTAGAACCACTGCTAATTAAGATATTTGTTCGAATCGTATGTTTTAGAGATCTATATAATGATATTTAATAATACCAAATATATACATCATAAGACATGCACATAGAAAAATTTGTATGCATTCACCGATAATTTATGCAACTTTAAAAAATTAATTCAAAGAGAAATTTTGTTACAACATACAACATAAGTTATGTTGTTATATGCCATGTAACTAAATGAATAATACTCATCAATGCTATATTGTAGAACATAGGTTTAAACAAGTATAAGAGTTTAGTATAAAATACTTATTTTTACCTTCGGTTTCATTATTGTACTTAAGCATATAAATGATACTAATTAAGATATTTGTTCGATTGTGTGTCTTAGAGTTATCTATCATGACATTTAATGATACTAAAGTATATACATTAACACACATGCACATAGAAAAACTTGTATGCATACACGATTAATATATGCAACTGTCAAAAATTAATTCAAAGAAAAAGTTTGTTACAACATACAACATGAGTTATATTGTTAATTATGCCATCTAACTAAATGAATTAATGCTATATTGTGGAACATAGGTTCAAACAAGTATAAGAGTTTAGTATGAAATACTTTATTTTACCTTGGGTCTCATTATTGTACTTGTGCAGCGGTTTGTAGTCTTGATCAAGTATATGTGCCTTTCTGTTTCTATTGACATTCCCATATCTTCTAAGGTATTCAATCTTGAGAGTGTACCTCATTTGAAATTACAGCGACATAGTTAACTGCATCAGATGTTTACATTTTTTGCTTGTATTCTCTTTCGAGTTGACATGCCCCAGAATAGCATAGTCGACTTATTTTGGCAGAATCTCCAAAGACTCCAAGAACTAGCCGAATGTTAAAAAAAAGACTATGTGTGATCTGAAAAGGATGTTTAGAATATATCGAAAAAATGCATTTAATGTGAGAGTACGCCTGAGCAATTTTGCTACTTAGCTGATACACTTAAACAATGGGATAAATAGTTATTAATCAGTCTATGCCATATCAATATTCTTTTAGCAGTGGCAAATGACTTAATGAATTAATCTAAATCCATGGCGTACAAGTTTTTTGTAACATGCATATGTATATCCAAAACATGCCTAATACTCATAGGAAAACGTTTTGGATCCCTCGCCCACACTCACTCGGCCCTCACTTCTTCCTTGTTTTGATGTTTTATGTAGTCCACGGGCCGACCAACATCGCTCAGTGCACGTGCCACCACTTGGCCTCACCCTGATGTTCCTTGGTTGCCCTTTTCGTTCCCCTGCTAGCTCTCATCTTCCTTGGAAACCACAGGTCAAGCAAATACATGGACTAAAGCTCCTAATTAATCCGAGATCTCTGACCATTTTAAACTCATGTTTGTGTTTTTTGGATTTTTTCATGATGCTTACATGCTTTTCAAAATGCTGCAATCACATGTTTTGTAATCTTTTGTAATTTTTCTTAAAATGGTTGGTGATTTTTGTTGTTAATAAGAGCGTGTTTGTTTCGAGAATGAGAGGAGGAACGTAAACGTAATTAAGTTACACTAGTCGTCAACCCGTGCACCTGCACGGCTAGCTATTTTTTAAAATACCACATTAATAGTACAAATATGAAACTTTTCAAAAGAAAATTATGTCATGTGTTTGTATTAAAAGTATATAGTGTTTTTACTTATTTTCCAGAAAGACAATGTATAAACATATACTTCCTCCGATCGGAAATAAGTATCGGCAATTTTGTACTATCTTAGTACAAAGTTTATACTAAATCCCCTACAATTATTTCCGATCGGAGGGAGCATATTTTTTCTATCATGATTAGAATGGTATTTACGTCTGCATTTTTATTTACGTCATTTTTAAATAGCTCTTAATTTATTTATTAGAATATGGTGTATATTTATGTTGAACATGTTTATATAAATCTGAGCACAATAATTTGGCATAGTCAGGCGTTCTTAGATAGGTGACTTATTTTGCACAGAAGTTGTCTCCGTTATACAACTTCGACTATTAATTTTCATTTGAAAAATTAAATACAAATTTAATATAATTGTGATGTTACAAATAATTTTATGCGTGAATTTAGTAGGATATTTTGAACAATGCATGTTCTAAACTTACGCGTATACTCTGTCTAGGAAATGTTCGAGCTTGTGTCAATAAAAGTTTCTTAATTAATTAATTAACACTATTTTATAAGTACATAAACCATGCATATAATTAAATAAATACCCTCATGTATGTATAAAATATCTGTACATGCTTGCAGATATAACGTGCATGCAAGGACATCAGGACATGACCCAATTATCTTGAAACATGTTATCTACTCCCTCCATTTATAAATATAAGATGTTTTAGTATTGTGAAGCAAATGTATTTAGATAAGTTTTAGAGTGTATATTTGAGTGAACCTACACACTAAAAGATGTCTAGATACATTTACTTTATAAACTAAAATATCTTATATTTATAAACGGAGGGAGTACATCTTATCAATATCTAAATATTTATGCTTGTGAATTGGTCGCTAATTGCATGCAGTAAGGTACCATACCAGAGCCAACATGTCGAGTGCCTACCCACTATGGATAAAAGTAGCTGCAGCTCCATATGCATGCACCGATGCGGCGATAGCACACTTCAGCGCTTTAGCAAATTTGTTGCTACATGTGGTTTAATAAGATACAGTACTTCATGTTACATGAAAAAAAAATAGAGATCAGAGGAAGATATGATGCATGGAATCTTAGCAAAAATACTGGAGAGGAGATGCATTACTGTACACCAACGCTCATGTGGCGATCTTGTTTTCTCTACTTCCATGACCAATACGAAATAATATTTCTTGTAGCAGCTTCTTAGACTGAATTCGATCGCTGGTAGTCGAGCTTGCAGTCCATGCATACGGTGGGGACTTGGAGTGGATATTGGCCGGTGTACATACTGCAACCAAGTTCGATGCATCCCCGAGTCGACGAACAGCATGCCAGATTGATTTCTGAACTCGCGCCAGATGGATTTCTGTACTCGATATTCAAACGCGGCCCTCCCGGTGGCCAAACGCACTGCCGCATCGAGCTTCAGACGTCTCATCCCTAGATGGCCTGGCCAAGACGCCCTGCATATCGATCGGCTTCGGATGTTGTTGGCGGCGTCGCATCGCTCGATGGCCAGACACCCTGCATAATTGAGGTTTGGACATCCCGGCGGCGTGGCATCTTTTGATGAATTAGTATGCGATCCCGGCTGTATGCATGAGTATCCCTTTGAGATGCATCATAACTGATAAATATAGCAGAGATCGATTGGATAAAACTCAGAATTTGTTCGATCCTTTAAAACAAAATCTAGCTTCAGTTCCGTTCAATTCCATGTTAGGCCCGAGAAACAAAGCGGGTAGGTATTCTCACGAAGAGAACTATGACTATGATGTCTCGATGGCTAGACACCCTGCATAATTGAGGTTTGGACATCCCGGCGGCGTGGCATCTTTTGATGAATTAGTATGCGATCCCGGCTGTATGCATGAGTATCCCTTTGAGATGCATCATAACTGATAAATATAGCAGAGATCGATTGGATAAAACTCAGAATTTGTTCGATCCTTTAAAACAAAATCTAGCTTCAGTTCCGTTCAATTCCATGTTAGGCCACTAGTAGAAAAAGGGTCATCGGTCTAAGCCTTTAGTACCGGTTCCCGTATGAACCGGTACTAAAGGGTACATTAGTACCGGTTGATTTGCCCAGCCGGCCGAGCAAGATCAGTACCGGTTCGATAAGGGCCTTTTGTACCGGTTCATACTAGGAACCGGTACTAAAGGGTTTTAGTGGGCCAGAGCTGAACCTTTAGTACCGGTTCATGGCTCAAACCGGTGCTAAAAGGTAGTGACCTTTAGCACCGGTTCGTGGCACGAACCGGTGCAAAAGGGGTACCTTTAGCACCGGTTCGAGCCACGAACCGGTGCTAAAGGGTTGACACCCATTTTTTCCACTCATGCCTACCCCGCGCAGAAAAAATGTCTAAAAATTAAACGAAAATGATAAAAACTTCAAATTTCAAAATCCTTTGACATGCATGTACCTCACGCAACCAACTTTTATGGAAAATTTGAAATTTTGAATTTTGATATATTTTGAACAAAAAGGTTATTCTAAATTAAATTGGCAATAACTATTGCGTACGGACTTGAAAAAAACATATAATATATGAAAAACCATCTACGCAAAAAGTTACATCCGATTTCAACGGGAAATATGAAAGCAGGAAGATTTTCGATTTTGTCAAAAAAATTAAAAATTTGTTTTTTTGAAATTTATTTTATTATTTCTTCTACTTTTTAGTTATTTTGAAGTTTTTATATTATTTTGGAATTTTTTAAGTTTTTAAGTTTTTTTGATTTTTTTGAATATTTTGAATTTTAAAATTAATAATTAAATTATACACAAAGATTATTTGGAAACCATTGATGCTTATTAATAATTAATCATTGTTGCTTATTTTTAAAATTATTTGGAATTCAAAAAAGTAAAATCATATGTTATCAAAGTGTATGGGTTAATAGAATTCATAGCATAGTATTATCAAGAAGTCGCGAGCGCAGTCTTGGAAGCTAGTAGAGAAAGAATGGAGAAGTTAAGCGTGCTAAGGTGGAGCAGTGTGAGGATGGGTGACCGATCGGGAAGTGGGACCACTAGTATATACTTTGACATGAGAATAGGGGTGATTAGAGATTAGAGTGGAAACTGTCAAACAATTCAAATATCCAAAAATTGAGAAATTCTGAAAAATAAATTCAATTTTTTTCAATTTTTTTTTAAAATTTATACCAGAAATTCATCTGGACCTTTGGTACCGGTTCGTGTTACAAACCGGTACCAAAGGTCCCTAGCCTGCACTCCCCTGGGAGCCAACGTGGAGGCCCCTTTAATACCGGTTTGTAATAAACCGGTACCAAAGAGGGGGGGCCTTTTGTCCCGAATCTTTTGTACCGGTTTGTTTTCCGGTACAAATGGGCCTCTGGAACCGGTACTAAAGCCTCTTTTTTCACTAGTGGGCCCGAGAAACAAAGCGGGTAGGTATTCTCACGAAGAGAACTATGACTATGATGTCGTATGTTTCTGGGACTCTCCATAAATTCTACAGTCCACGTGCAATCCTGGGCGTAGAATTTAGATCTAAAAGCTATTATTAAGTGTTTTCTAGAATTAACGTGGAGGCTTCTACGGTGCCTCCAATTAGTAAATATAAGATTGACAATATAAACGGAATTGGCTAGCAATGTCGTGTCTACTACATGATACGGTGTATACCTCGCACGGCGCGATTTTTTTTTATTGCACTTTTTTGCAGCTTTTTCAAATGTAGCATTAATTTGTAGGTAATTACAGAACTAGGGCACCGTTTTAACCGCCGGACGCGATTAGGACATATTGTATCCGGCGGATACGACATGCTGAAATCGAGGCATGCAGACGCGCGGGCGACGAGGCTGAGCCTGCTGTCGTACCCGGCGGATGCGATATGTCTATTTCCATCCGCCGGGCGCGACAAGCTCCTCTTCTGCTACGCGCACCCCGCCGGCTTCTCACTACTATCTGTTTAAGACAAGTTTTACTATTTTAATTAATTTGAAGTGTTATAAGTTGCGGTAAATTTTTTGGATAGTTTATCTATGAGTAATATTTCTGAATATATATTAGAAGTAACATTTATATTAATATAGAAAGTGCGTGATACATCGGTATTACAAACCACAAACAAAAATATAGAAAATGCGAGATACATCGGTATTACATACCGCAAACTAAAATAGAAATACATGATTCGGGACAACTAAAATTAAGATAGAAATATAGTACGAGTAACTAAGGCTTGGCGACTCTCTTGCCCTTTGTTGAAGAAGAATTTTTGGCCCAGTCGCTAGGCATGAAGTGGTCGTCGTCGTCGTCGAGATCGTCTACGTCGCTCAACCATGACGGTGCCGTTCCTTTGCCCTTGCAAGCAGCGCCCTTGGGCTTGGACGAGGTAGATTCTTTGCTCTTCGATGACGCACCTTTCTTCTTGGCCCAATCGCTAGGCATGAAGATATCTTCATCTTTGTGGCTGTCGTTGATCCAGAGCGCGGTATGTTGAACCCACCAGCTCATATCTTCTCCTCTCTCCTTTATATCTGTCCAGTGCCCGTTGATCTTGATAAGTTCTGCCTGGACCTCCTTCCAGGTGCGAGATGGGCCTGTCGACTTGCTCTGATTGTAATCAAATGTGACCTCAATGAGATCGCTGGGGGTATTGACAAGCTCGTCAAATGGAACAAGCTCACGGTTCCTTCTATATCTACAGGCTGCCTTGAAAACCTCTACGGACATAACTGTTTTCCAACTACGATTGGGAGGCGCCATATTGTGCAAGATACAATGAGCTAGAACTGAAGTTTAGGTGGTCTTATATAGGACTTGAAGAATAGAAATGGCGGGAAAGAAGACACGGAATGCAGAAGGCGGGAAAGAAGAAGCGGGAAAGGAGTTGGCGGGAAAGGAGTTGGCGGAAAAGAACAAGCGGGAAAGAACAAGCTGAAAAAACGAGCGGGAAAGAATCGGCGGAAAAGAAGTAAGCTGGAGAAATCGAGCGGGAAACTAGTTTGCGGGAAAGAACGAGCGGAAAAAATTATATATTGCTAGTTGAGTTGCTCCACAATGCTTGTAAGCTGACAGTGTACAGCTTACGATCCCATCCTAAGAACACCATTAACATCCTCTTGAATTCCCCAATACGCATACTCTGAGGATCAGTGAACTCCACCTCATGATACTCAAAGTCACTAAGATCAGCTCCAGTATCACTGCTACGGACCGCACCGTACCCATAATGAATAACAAATCTAACTAATCCAGACATGACTCATGCTACATAAAAATCCTATTTCCGTCAACTACACCGCTAAAATATATATACACAAAATTACACTACCACTAATTGAGAATAAGATTTTTACCCTCGTAGCGTGCGAATCACCTCCTCAAAACTTGCTCACGTCACACCACTTCCAACGCACCGGAATCAACAAGAACACTATAACCTGGAGAATATAAAAACAACATCATGAATGCTACATAATATAACAAGAACACTAGAACACCTACAAAAAAATTTAACACAAACTACATCTACATGCCACTATACGCACCATAATTATTTCTCCATAATTAAGTCCATATCTCTACACCGCTAAACTATATCAACAAAAAATACATGACCACCGTATGATATTAACATTTTACCCTTGAAGCTTGAAAATCACCACATTGCAACAGCCTCACGTCACACCTCTTCTGCAGCTACGAAATCAACCTGTAGAACACAAGAACAACAAGAACAATATCAAGAATAGATGAACAAGCTACAGGAAAACTAACACCAACTACATCAAAATGCGACGAAATGAACCAACGAAATTTATCTATAAGCTAACCCATATGTAGATCGGGCTATTCTCTACTTCTTGCAACAAATCTCACTAAATTTGATCAAGAAATGACCTCAAAATCGAAAGAAAACTGATTTGGGAAGAAGAGGCTAAGTTGAGAGTTTGAGCTGCGCGAGTGAGGAAGAGAGAAACTGAGTGAGTGAGTGAGTGAGAGAGGGGATAGCACGGCGCGAGTGCGGTCGATTTAGCCAGGTGCGCGGAGGTATCGCACCCGCCGGGCGCGACAGGTGAGATGCGGGGAAAAGCTGAAATAAAGTTCTCGCGTCCGCCGGATCCGATAAGTTCCTAATCGCGTCCGCCGGTTTCGATTAGCACTTGTCACATCCGTCGGATATAACTGTGTCCTAGATTCCAAATTAGTGACCTAATCATACTACTTCCGTAAATGCTGCAAAAAAGTGTATTATTAAAAAAAAAATTGCTCGCACGGCACTAGCAGGCACCAAACAGGGATGCTCAATTGCTCATAGGAACGCATGCATAGCTTCAACAGCAGTGGCAACGATGGCTTACGGTGCCCATGGCGTGTATGGCAGGCAGCTACGGCGATTACGGCGGACGGTGGCGGATGCGGCAAGAAAGGCAGGCGGCTAGGGTCACATTTTTTCTTTCAAAAATGGGCTTTATTACTTAAAAGTTAAGTATTACACCCGGATTCTGCATAGCGAAGATGCACACAGCCGACTCAAACAAGATTCAGATAGTTCTAAGAATATAAATAAGTAGGCGAATTATATATCAGAATGAGAAATTATAAAATGCCTAAGCTGGTGGAGGGCCAATCCGCAGATTATGCTGCCATCCATGATGAGAGAAAAGGTCCCTCGCTGTATCCACCAGACGCGTGCACACCTCCGAACATGAGACCCCGAAACCCTCCCCTCCCCTTGAGCGGTTGCGCCGCACTATGTATGCCAGGGTGCTGCCCTCCCCTCCTCGGCTCCTTCCAGCGCCTCTCTCCTCCCACTGCTGCCATAGGCGTCGCTGGGAAAAGCCCCGGTGGCGCGGCGGCGGCCGCCCTCGTCTTGGCATATGGCTGGAGGCGCCCGCTCCAGCCGTGTCTATAGGTGGTGGTGTGGAGGATGGCGGCCAGGCTCTGGCGTATGGCAGCGATGTCCAGTTGTGGCGGCGGCGGTGCGAAAGGCAAGCCTGATCTGGGACCAGATGGGCTTGGATGGACCCGTCCTGATCTGCCTCCTTGACATCATCCCAGCTCCGATGTGGTCTCCAGGTTTTCCTAGGTTCTTTCCGCAGCACTAGGGTATTTGGTGCTTTAGTCCTAGGCATGGTGCTGGTGGTCACTTCCTCCACCGCAGGTGGTCGGCCAGAGTTTTCTAGCTAAATCGCAGGATTTCGCGATCTGGCATATGGTCCCCGCTTGCGAGGAGTGGCTACCGGTGAAGACCGAGCCAAACTTTGGTTATGGTGGACGATGACGGTGCATCTGTATTGCTACCTTGTTGAAGGCATCATCAATGCAGCCTTCATCTCACCTGGGCTAGTTTGAGGGAAACCCCAGATATGGTAATCCTGATTGGACGATGGCGATGCTCGGCGGCGTTCTCCTGTTGAGGACATCGTTATTGGAGTAGACGCTACCCGAAGGTGGTTCTGAGGTGGAGCGGTGTGAATCTGAGCGCATCAACGACAGCGAGTTTCAGCAGCGTGAAGCAGCGGAGTCTCGACACCGGTCACGTGATGATCTACAGGTGCAGGACTGAGGAGCTGTCTGGCATCGTGGTGGCACTGACAGTAGGCTGGACAAGATCGGTGCATTGATCCCTCCTGGATGGGTTTGCGGCGGCAACATTAGCATGTGCAGTGCTGCACGCTGAGATTTTCCTGGACCGGTAGTGCTACTAGCTAGTGATGAGGAGGCAACTAGTTGAAGCCTTTGGTTATTTAGATGAGGCGCGTTAATGTGTTGTCAAGGCAACCCCTTCATCAGTCTGTGACAAGGGTTAACTCGACAAATGTCCAATATGAAGGACTTAGGATCGGGGGAGTAGGGCGTTGGATGAACTCGAAGGTAAATCAGTCAAACAAGGTGTATATCGAAAGTAAACGTAAGAATAACTTGGCTTGCTTTTAATCTGTCCCTCACCGTCCTCTCCTAGCCTCTATATATAGGTGGCCAGGTCTCAATGTACGGGAGGGGTCCGATACATATTACAATATCAGTATACGACATGAACTCATATATCGACTAGTATTACAATTGGGCCTAGCTTAACGAGCCTCAGGGGTACTTTAACTGACGGGCTCTATTATCTATACCCTTGTCAGTAGCCCCCGAGATTCTACAAGAATTGCAGATTCGGGTTGAATCTCAGATCTTTATGTCTTCGACTTGATCAATCTTTGACTTCGTTGTATCTTCAAATCTTCGACTTCGAGTATCTTTCATTAAACTGTCTCGCAAGGGGTTTTGATGAACAAGTCTGATAACTCTGACGGATCAAGAGGCCAGTTAACTGCCGGAACAGATACTTGTCACCTACTTTAAATTCAATCCCCTTGGACTTGAATACGGGAAACCGGTCAAACCCATTCTTTTGCCGCATTTAGGACTTATAAAGATTGAATCCCAGTGGTTCTTAGGGTACCTAGTGTGTCCACCAGGATTTTCTTCACGTTGTTGACACGGATAAGTACTAGCAGAGCGCATTCATGTGCGTATATCAGGCCACACAGGACGGATCCTGGGGTCTTACCTTCACGATATATTTCAATCATGGAATTTGAATTTTGTCGCGATGACGCAACTCGAGAATCATATGTCGCAGCCTTGTTTGACTGTTAGAATGCATGAAATATTCAAGTTGTAACTTTCTTCGTTTTTGTAGACTTCTCATAAATAACTCCCGATGGGAGTAATCGATCTTTATTTTGTCGACAATGAAGTCAAAGTTCATTACCGACGAAAAGTAGTCGATTGCGCCTATATCGGTCGACAACCAGCTTGTCCTTTATTATTGAGTGCACCACCAGTGCTCCTGATGTAAGAACTTCCGAAACTATGGGCGGTTATTTAACCGATCATAGGCTTCAATCTTTTTGTCTTCTTTTTGTCGACTTCTTTTTATCGGGTGCGCGACCAGCGCTCCCGATGGGAGTAGCCCCCGAGGTTATAGCCGAAATTTTTTGGGTATAGGCTCAAAAATATAAACATGGCTATCTGAAATATTGTCTTCTTGTGATATTTTTTCGGCACGATTATGTGCTTAATTAGTCATCTCTTCTATTCTTATGATGCGAACCCCCGAGTCCATGACGAGGTGCATTGTGCTCTTTGATATAAACTTTTTCATCTTATACACACATCTTTGCTTGCGATAGGCTGTCGCCTCCTTATCGTCTGCTCTGGGCAGAATATAAAAGCCCATTAGATGTGATTTGAACCGTGTCTCTGCGGAAGCCCATTAAGATATACTTATAAATAAAGTATGCTTGGCGAGGGTAAAAACCCTAATTCCTTCATTACTATCCTCCTCCGCCGCATCATCTTCCGTTTTCTTATCTCATCTAGGGTTTTTCCTCCCAACACATATTTCCATGGCCGATGCAGGTGGATCATAGATGAACATCGATGCGCCGGTGGAAAGGCAAGGTCGTGGCTGTCCGAGCGGCAGTAAGAACAAGTCCACAGGCCCAGCTGTGGTAGCCTCGTCGTCTGCTCCTCCAAAGCGGCACCCTGGCCGCCCCGCGGGGAATAAGAATAAGCCTAAGGCTTCATCTGCTGCGCCAGGTCTGAGCGCCCCTCCTAATAATGCTTCTCCTCTTCCTCCGCCCAAAGTGTACTCCTTGTTCTACATCGCCAGCGGCCGCTGAAGTTTACCAAGTTCATGGACGGGCGAGAGCTGCGGGAGACGATTCTTCGTGAGCACTCTGGGGAAGGAACTCCCTATCAAGTGGAGGTCTGGTACGATGGGGCCGGCGAGATGTACTTCAAGGGCGGCTGGTCGCAATTTGCAGAAGATCATGACCTCCATCAAGGTTTCTTTATGACTTTTGACTACCATGTTGGTACGTCGAAGTTTGACGTGAGGATCTACGACTGTACTCAATGCCAGAAAGAACACAAAGCTGAAGTCCATTATCATTAGTCATCTCCTTATGTAATCTCGTGTTCTGGTTATCTTCTGTAATAAGTAGTCGCGATGAATTTTATCTTGTGCCATCGTTATTAATAGACCATGGGAACGAATCATCGTTCCGAGGTGTGCTTTTCATATTATCGAGTTTACCTTGACCCATGCTTGCTTTTGTCGAATATCGGGTTGCGAACAACCTAGCAATATGTCTCGAATAATCGCAGATAAAAATCTCAATAACTTTATTCATTTTATTTCATATGACTAGAGGGTCTGAGCCCCCGAGTGGAAGGAACAGTTTTCACTCATCTCGTCGAGTTGTCCCAAAGAACCCGACCTGTGGCCTCATGTTCTGGGTTCAGAGGGTCATATCTCGAAAATTTCTTGCCGCCATACTTCTTCTATGCGTAGAACCGCCGTAATTGCTCTGCGTTTCATGGGTTGCTCTTGTATTTCCCTGTTTTCTTGTCTTGTAGTCGATAAGCTCCTCCTAGTATTACCTTTGTCACGATGTACGGTCCCACCCATGGGGACTCTAATTTGCCATGACCGTCTTGCTTTAATCGCAAGACTAAATATCCCACCATGAAAGATTGTGGATGAACTCGACTATTGTGGTAGTTTCGTAGATTTTGCTGGTACTGCGTTGCTTTGGCAAGTGCTACGTCTCTTGCTTCATCAAGTGCATCGACATCCTCTTGAAGTGCTTCAGTAGAGGCTGTCTCGTCGTAAGCCGCGATTCTTGGAGCTTCATGGGTGATCTCGACTAGAAGCACAGCTTCTGCACCGTGGACCAGAAAGAAGGGAGTTTCTTGAGTAGCCGTGTTGGGTGTAGTTCTGAGACTCCATAGTACGGAGGGTAATTCGACTACCCAAGCGTGCTTGGCTTTTTCGAGAGGTGCTAACGGCCTCTTTTTTATCCCGTTGCATATTAAGCCATTAGCTTTTTCAACTTGTCCATTTGTCTTTGGATGCGCTACGGACGCAAATTTCAGTTTGATTCCCATGCTTTCACAGTAGCTCTTGAACTCTTTTGACGTGAAGTTTGTCCCATTATCCGTGATGATGCTATGCGGTACTCCGAAACGAAAAACAATAGACTCGATGAAGTTGATTGCGGCTGTGGAATCTTGGGTTGTTACGGGGGCTGCCTCTACCCACTTGGTACATTTGTCGACTGCCACCAGCATGTAGACATGTCCTCCTGGCCAAGATTTGTGCAATTTTCCTACCATGTCGAGACCCCATTGTGCGAAGGGCCAGGACAGTGGTATTGGTTGCAATTCTACTGCTGGTGCATGTGGTCAAGATGTGAAATGTTGACAAGCCTCGCACTTCCTTACTATATCCTTCGCGTCTTCAATTGCTATCAACCAGTAGAACTCTGCGCAAAAAGCTTTTGCTGCAATGGCTCTGCTGCTAGCGTGATGTCCGCATACTCCTGCATGGATGTCTGTTAATATTTCTTGCCCTTCTTGAGGGGTGACGCATCGTTGCAGGACGCCCGTTATACTTTTCTTGTACAACTTCCCTTGTAACACGACGAAAGCCTTGGATCGTCGTATTATCCTTTTTGCTTGTACTATATCTTCGGGTAGCATTTTGTTTACCATGTAAGCCAAGTATGGTTGCATCCAGGTTTCTTCGATCATCATAACTTCTTCGGGTTCCGCTGTGCCTCTATTGCCAGCCCCCGAGCCTGCTGCTTGGTGCTGGACTTGTTCTTCTGTAGTCAAAGCTTTGTTGTTCTTTATTGATCTCTCTATGATTTCTTTCCAAAAGACTCCTTGCGGTATGGGCGAGCATTGGGACCCAATATTTGCTAGATTGTCGGCTTCCTCGTTGCTGGCTCTACTGACGTGCGAGACTTCGCATCCATCAAATGTTCCCTCTAGATAATAGTATAAGTTTCTGTATGCTGTCATGTTGTCACTGATGGCGTCACACCTGTTCATCACTTATTGAACGACGAGATTCGAATCCCCAAATATTTTTAGTCGAGTTGCTCCACATGCTTTGGCCATTTTCATTCCATGGAGCAGAGCCTCGTATTCGGCTTCATTGTTGGATGCTTGGGGAAAACTCATTCTTAAAACGTACTTCAATTTATCGCCTTGTGGTGATATCAGGACTTCTCCTGCTCCTGCTCCTTGAACCCTTTTTGATCCGTCGAAGTACATTGTCCATACGCTCGATAAATCTAGTGGTCCTGTGTTTTGTAGTTGTAGCCATTCTGCTGTAAAATATGGCAGGACTTGTGATTTGATCGTCTTTTGCTTTTCGTACGTGATGTCCAAGGGTGATAATTCGATTCCCCATAAGTAGACATGTCCTGTCGCTGAAGGGTTGTTCAATATGTTGGATAGTGGCGCTTCGTTAACCACTATAATTAGATGTACCACGAAATATTGTCGTAGCTTTCGTGCTGTTGTGAATACTCTGTATGCAAGTTTCTGGTAATGCAGGTACCTTTGCTTTGTTGGAGATAGTACTTCGCTGACAAAATATACTGGCCTCTGGACTCCATGAGCTTTTCTTTCTTCACTTCTTTCGACTACTAATACTGTGCTCACCACTTAATGTGTTGTTGCAATATATAGTAGTAGCGGCTCCTTTTTATTTGGTGCGACCAACACCGGAGGTGTGGAAAGCACTTTTTCAGTTGTGCGAAGGCTATGTCCGCTTCTTCTGTCCACTCGAATTTGTCGTCTGATTTTTTCATTAGTGCATAGAAAGGAAGTGCTTTTTCTCCTAACCGTGCCACGAATCGACTTAGTGCTGCGACGCGTCCTGCGAGCTTCTGTACGTCGTGTAGCTTTGTTGGTTTCCCCATTGTTAGTATTGCTTGGA
Source organism: Dactylis glomerata (assembly GCA_007115705.1). Lineage (NCBI taxonomy): Eukaryota > Viridiplantae > Streptophyta > Magnoliopsida > Poales > Poaceae > Dactylis > Dactylis glomerata. The sequence continues at coordinate 1,116,880 of QXEO01001110.1, forward strand.
TCTTCTCTGGGTTTGCCTCTATTCCCCTTGTTGATACCAGGAATCCCAGGAGTTGTCCTGCGGATACCCCAAAAGAGCATTTTGTCGGGTTAAGCATGAGCTTGTACCTGTTTAAGTTGTCGAAGGTTTCTGCTAGATCACTGATTAGTGACTCTTCTTTTCTTGTGGTGATGACCACGTTGTTGATGTAGACTTGAATGTTGCGTCCTATTTGACTTCCGAGGCAATTTTGCATCATCCTCTGGTAGGTTGCTCCTGCGTTTTTTAAACCGAAAGGCATGACTTGGTAGCAGAACACGCCGTATGGTGTGATAAAAGCTATTTTTTCCTCATCTTCTTTCTTCAATTTGATCTGGTTGTAGCCAGAATATGCGTCCAGGAAGGAAAGCCTTGCACACCCCGCTGTTGAGTCTATTATTTGATCAATGCGAGGTAGGGGAAAGGGATCCTTCGGAGAGTGCTTGTTGAGAGACGTGTAGTCGACACATACTCTTTGTACGTCTGTATTTTTCTTGGGAACGATAACTGGATTAGATACCCAAGTCGACGTTTTAATTCCTCGGATGAATCCTGCGTTTTCTAGCCTGTGTAGCTCGGACGCTATTGCTTTTCTTTTGGGTTCATCAAATCTTCTCAGTGGCTGCTTGACTGGCTTTGCTTTTGGATCCACGTTTAGTGCGTGCTCGACGAGTTCCCTGGGAACCCCTGGCATGTCTGAGAGACACCAGGCGAAGAATTCCCAGCATTCATGGAGGAACTCGACAAGCACGCTTTCCTATGCGGGATCCAAGTTTACTGCTATGGAGGTGGTCTTGTTCGGGTCTGTGGGGTGGACTTGGATTTTCTTCGAGTCCTGAGTTGCATCGAAAGCCTGGTCTGGCAGGGATCGTCCGACGTCGGGTAGCACATTATGGTCGGTTTTGCCTTTCAACCTTGCGTATTCTGCTGTCATGCTGAAAGTTCGCGCCAACCTGTTGAATTCTTTGTCACAAGTGTTGGATACTTCGAAACTGCCTTGAACTTTGATTGTTCCTTTAGGTCCTAGGATTTTGAGCATGAGGTATGCATAGTGGGGTACTGCCATGAATTTTGCAAATGCTGGGCGCCCCAGGATTGCATGATACTGTGAAGGCCAGTCCATGACTTCAAACTCTAGCTTTTCTCTGCGATAATTGCTGTTGTTGCCGAAGCAAACGTCGAGTTCTATTTTTTCGAGAGGATAATTTGCGCCTCCTGGTACTATTTCATGGAAGGAACAATCTGTTGGCTTTAGACTTTCAAGTGAGATGCACATTGCCTTCAGAGTTCTTGTGTATGTTAAGTTTATGCCACTTCCTGCATCCATGAAAACTCGCCCGGTATCGTATCCCCCTATTTGCGCCTTTAGCTAGGGGTGGATATCGAGCCAGCTCGACTCAACTCGTAAATACTCGTTAATTAACGAGCCAGCTTGACTCAACTCATTAACTAAACGAGCTCCAAACCCCAACTTGGCTCGACTCAATTAGAACTCGAGTTAGCTCAATAAACTCATTAAGCTCGATAAGAAAATTGAACAACATAGAACCATAGCATGTATATGGTGGACAGACAATTGTCCACAATATAACCTAAACTTACGAATTAAAAAGTTTCTTAGAAGTCCACCATACCTTACAATAAAGGTGACTCCATGAATAATCAATGATAAAAATTATATCATATAGTTTTTTAGTAGTACAAGTAGACATATTATGAGCTAAATGAGTTTAACGAGTACTCGTAACTCGACTCATTAAACTCGTTTTCTTAACGAGCTAAAAATGCCAGCTTGGCTTGACTCATTAGTGTCCGAGTTCGAGCCGAGTTGAGCCGAGTTTTTGAGTACTCATTAAGCTCACGAGTTTCGAGTTTTATTTCCACCCCTACCTTTAGCACCATCGGTGCGTGCCCCGGCCTGGGCACTTTCCTCGGGTGGTCCGCTCTGCTAAATCTGACTGGTTGATCGGACCATTGCAGGTACTCTGTAGTAGCTGGTGGTGATGATATTGCCAGGTTTACCTATCTGGATATGCTCTTCCGCTCTTTCTTGGACTTTGGCACCGGTTGGATCATCACTGATATATATACTTTTGACTCCAACTGTTTTGTGAGTCGTTGCATTTGGTATCCCTGACTCATGCTTTTTCCTCCCTGTCATGCTCCTTGGCTTGAATCCATGGCATTTCGCAACCTTAGAAAGGTTCTGCAATCCTTCATCTGGTGGTTGGAAACTCTCTTCCCATCTAGGTACACATAATGGATGCGACAAGGTCCATATAGCATGTCTTCTGCCGACGGGCCAGAGTACTTTGATTTTTTTGTTCCCCGACTATCTCTTGTCTGAAACTCCTTGTTTTCATAACCTTCCTCGTTCCTTCTGTCATATCCCGCGGCTATCTGATTTCGCCTTCCGTGGCTGTCTCCATTGCGGTATCTTCGCATTTGCCTGCTTGTTCTGTCGACTTCTGGTGAACATCCCCTTTTGTTGTTATATGCGTCTTCTCCATCGGCAAATCTGTTGGCTACTTCCATTAATTCTGACACTGTCCTTGGCTTTGTTCTCCCTACCTCTTCCACGAGGTCCAAACGACGAAGTCCGGCCGAAAATGCGTCTATTGCTCTTTCGTCGGAGACGTCTTCTGCAGAATTTTTGATGACACTCCAGCGTTGTATGTAAGAGCGCAGAGTTTCGTCTTTCTTCTGCACGCACGACTTAACTTCTTCCAATGACGGCGGTCGTTTGTATGTTGAGCGAAAATTTCTTGCGAATTGGTTCTCTAGTTCTCCCCAACTTCCGATAGAATCGTTGGGTAGAGTATTCAACCAGGACCGTGCTACGCCAGTGAGATGTAACTACAAACTTTGCATCGCCGTTGCTCTTGTTCCTCCGAGTATTTGTACTGCTTGCAGATAATCTGACAACCATAGTGTGGTTTCTTGCGAGCCATCATATTTTCCTGATCGTGCGGTAACTTAAATCCTTTGGGTACTCGCGTTCTGCGAACCCTGCGGGTAAAGCATAGCGCACCCATCTCTTTTTCGTCGTCTTTGTAGTTTTCTTCTTTCCACGCATGGCGCGCTTTGCTTACTCTTGCTTGTGCTATTATACTCCTTGCGTCTTCCCTCCATTTTCGATGCTTTTTGTCGCCTGACGACTCGCTTGTTTTGTTTTGCAAAGGTTGGCGCATGAGTCCTTCTTTTTGCTTCTCCTTATGATATGTCGCCTTTTTCTCTGGAAGATGTTTCCTTAGCCTGTCTTCTACCAACCCGAGGCTTCGTATTGCGGCTTGATGCATGTGCTCCCGTGGATCATCGGGCTTTGGTAGTGTAGTTAATAGATAAGCTTGTGCTGCTACCAGCGCTGCTTCTGGTGTTTCTTGCACAAAGTCCTCTTCCTCATCTGATGGGTGTGCGCTTTCACTTTTCGTATGGCTTTCCTCTCTTGTCCGTTCTGTTGTCCTCCTGCTATGCTTCGGGTTTCTGCGCCTTTCTATGCTGGACTCTGATGCATCGCTATATTCATCCCAATATCCTCCACTTGATGCGCTGTTGTTGTCTTGGCTTCTCATAAACATGTCTTTTTCCTCCCTCAAGTTCCTTCTGCATTGGTGCAGTGCATATTGGTACCCCATCAGAACTTCTCTTCTCGAATCTGCGGGTACATCCGTCTCGTGGTTAATAGCTGACATGATCATTCTCCACTCTCCGACGGAGACGTGGACTTTCTCCTTCTCCTTCTTGCTGTTGCTCCTTAGTTTGTCGACTTGCATGTCGACCTCTTCATTGTCTGCGTGATTATTTTATTCTGCTGCTTCAGTAATAATGACGCATAACTGGTGTATGCTTCTGGAGACGCCGCTGCTTCTGCTGGCGAAATCCCTTGAGCTGTCGTGTGGCTTATCCTCTCTTACTTCCACGTCGGGCTTTTCCCGAGTTTCGTTGAATTCCTCGACTTTCTTTTGCAGATTTCCTGTTGCTGCTGGACTGACCGGCGAGTTTACCTCGCTAGAAGAGCCCACAGATGATCCAGACTTGGCGATTATCTTGGTTTTGTTTGTCGACGGACCCAATTTCACCGGATCTGAAAGACAAGTTGAACCCGAAGGTCCAACGTAGAAGCTCAGACTTCCGATTGTCAACTCCATCTCTTGATTTTGATCGACTTCTGGACTGCTGTTGGCTAAAAGCGAAAAAGCCGTCGAATTCATGATTCCAACGCCCAGAGTCCCCACGGTGGGCGCCAATTGACGAGGGTTAACTCGACAAATGTCTAATATGAAGGACTTAGGATCGGGGGAGTAGGGCGCTGGATGAACTCGAAGGTAAATCAGTCAAACAAGGTGTATATCGAAAGTAAACGTAAAAATAATTTGGCTTGCTTTTAATCTGTTCCTCACCGTCCTCTCCTGGCCCATATATATAGGTGGCCAGGTCTCAAGGTACGAGAGGGGTCCGATACATATTACAATATCGATATATGGCATGAACTCGTATGTCGACTAGTATTACAATTGGGCCTAGCTTAACGGGCCTCAGGGGTACTTTAACTGACGGGCTCTATTATCTATACCCTTGTCAGTCTGTGTAGGTTTAGCGATCTATCGTTAGGATGATGGCTTCGATTTAATCAGTGTATTTCTCTTGTAAAGCATTGTGACTTTTCATTAAACTAGCACGGTGGCCTTGGAAATGCGAGGGCATCATCTTTAATATTTATGAAAATATTAAATATTTATTCTCTTTATGTGATTTTGTTTATACTCATTGTACTCCTGCTGCGTCTTACACCTTTTCAATCTAATACAATGTAATTTTTCTTTAAATATTCATCAAAAGTCACCAAAACATTTTATCATGCTTATACTTTCATAATAACAACTTCCTTGTAAACGTCCCACTATTGTTTTGTTCCAGTTTTTATTTTTTAGTTCATTGATGTGTTAGAACTTTACTACTTTAATGACAACACCATTTTGTTTACTTTCTAAGATACGAGTTGTTGTATGCATAGCAAATTGGCATTGATTTCTTGATCTTCTTCTATCATAGTGTGCATATGTTGTACACAATTTGTGCGCATACAATTTTTCCAAACCTAAACTTCCCCGCCACTTTTTATTTGCACAAATTCTGCGAGTGTCCACTTATTCATGCATGACTTCGCTCGTTTGGAAGTGTGCTATTATATTAAACACTAGTTGAATGCCCATACATTGCCACGGCCAAGAAAATTTAGCCCTTATACATTGATAATGAAAACATCTAATTTACAATATATGAAAAATGTACAAACTCGTAGTGCTGGCCAATTATGACGCACAATGGAGCTTCTTCAAGCTTCCTTAAAAATGGCCACTCACAACAATCCAATTATTGAACTATCTTTAAGTTAAGTAAAAAACTACATGCTATTATCAACTCTCAGTCAACAACCAGAACACAATTACAGAGAAACTGTTCTTTCACTATAGACAAATTACATGATTCCAGCATATTTGCTAACTTGATGCGGTTGAAGATTAGAAGTTTTTCTAGGAATAGATGGGAAATAATTATAGGTCTTTGACAAATCGATCACGTTATGTTAGATCCACATTATGCACCCTCCCAGCCATATACTGCCACACCAATTACGCGAAATCCAATATTAATTACAAGTTCATGGGAAGAAAATGTAAAATATAGAGAAATGAGCAGCACTCTACATCAGCAGATAGCATGGATGTATTTATTCAAACACAAGCTTCCTATACATGGCTGATTGTTTGTCAAATGCCTAACCAGTGATATTTTGGCAAAAGAGTGGCCAAATAACCATCTATACTCATTTCTTGGTCTTCCATCACCTTGTGTAGCACATGCTGTCTAATCACACACGATGCGAAACTTTTTATCACGAGAGTTCCAGACCTTCATCGTCATCCTCGGTGCTGCACAACTCTGACATATCAATTATCAAAAGAAGACTACTCCCTCCATTTTTAAATATAAGATATTCTAGCTCTGTGAAGCAAATGTATCTAGATATCTTTTAGTGTGTAGGTTCACTCAAATATACACACTAAACGACGTCTAAATATATTTGCTTCACAAATCTAAAATATCTTATATTTTAAAACGGAGGGAGTAAATAGCAAATGATATTGAGTATAACAACAAGCAATCAAATTAGGGCTTTATATTGAACCTCAGTATATTCATATTTGTGTAAACATCACGATAAGTTGTATCGTCATCTTCTCATGGGCAAGCAAAGCCTTGCTGACTTGCCCAGCAACAATAAGACCATAAACCAGGGCACCAAATGTGACCACATACCTACTTTGCATAATTACCACAAGTAAATTGGATGTAGAAATCACATTTCCTCTAGTGTAGAAGCCATGAATTGATGAAGTATAGTTACGTAGATTTTGGTTTACCCCCTTCTAATGGCCTCCATCAAATGACGCTCAGCCCTCTTGAAAAGCATATTTGCAAATATATACCCGGCCGTGTAGTTGGTTCCATCTGTCCCAGGTGCCCTGAAAGAAGGAAACGCTGCCGCCGCTACTTTTTCATTGTATACCCCATTTGCCGATCCATGCTTTGCAAGATGCTTTGCAGCTTGCGAGATATGCACACCAAAGATTAATCCGGCTGGAAAATAGCAGTATATTCAACAATGTTAACCCATGATTTCGACAGAGACATCGCTCGAAATTGGCGCCAACCCCTAAACGAAGTAGCGTCAATCTTTACTCTCGACATCCATAAGCCCCAAGTACACATAAGGAAAGAAAGACCTTTCAAGATGAAGCTGCCGCTATTGTCAGGTTGTGAATCACATTCGGCGGTCAAAGCCTTGCAAGATGCCCTGCAGCCTTACACGTAGACAAGTGAGAACAGAAAATATTCAGTGGCAGATTTTTTTCGATAAAAGAAATATATTAATATCTCAATTACATCTAGCTTCTGCAACTACGCAATACCCTAATGGCAGTACGGATGCAGCCAGACAAAAAAAGAAAAAGGAAACTAAGAAAAGAAAAGACCCGCTACGATATTCCAGCCCTAGCAGCAACAATACATCCACCACCAAGACAACACCTAAACTCCAGGCTCTCCAAAAGTGACGCCTCCAAGAAGGGAACAATGCACAAGCGCAGTCGTCGCCCGATCAAAGATTTTGGGCTTTCACCCTAAAGACAGTCCCCTCTCTGAAAACAATGCCTTTAACAAAGACATTGCCAGGTACAACCAATTAAGGCCAGACCTTAGATTTTCATCCTGAAAGATAAGACTCTGAACTTCACCTGTGTTGCCGCCCCCACTTGCATACTGCTGCTGCAAACCCCAGAACACCAAGCAAGTCCCTCAACAGTGCAGAGACTCAAACCTCTAACTGCTAGTCCTCCAATCCGACCTTCATGATATTCTCCGCCTCTAACTTCACTATGGACCAAAAGTCACCTAATGGCAACAAAGGACAGAGCTTCGTGCTGCTCCCTCCAGAACCAAATGGTCGGAATAAAAGCATGGGTGCGCACGACCGAATACCACCCGATCCAGCAAACTCCAGGCATAGCTACATAAGTTGCAATGGTTCTTAAAAGATTTTTTTGCTGCAGATGTAAACATAATACACGTAAAAAATCATGTGTACAGAAAGAGATAGCAACATTAATGATCCAAAAACAATCATACTCCACTTTTATCGGCGTGTCGTCTCCCACTCGTACCATGGCGTTCAGATAACCCTTAGTGACAAGGGTATAACTACCAATGCCCGTTATCTTAGTATCCCTAGGTCCGTTCAGGTAGTAGCCCATGAAAGATAGGCTCAAGTATAGTCATAGTCGGAATATGAGATCATATTGTAATCCACATTGTAATTTTTATCGAACCCGGCCGGTTCCTTGAGACCTGGCTGCCTATAAATAGGGGTCAGGGGAGACCGGCCAGGGACAGATTGAGATTGAGCCAATTGACTACCAGCTTATTCTCAAACACACACCAAGTTTCGTCTTGTTTTTCTGAGTCTTTACCTTCGAGTTCATCTAACGCCCTCTTACCCCGATCCTAAGTCCTTCATCTAGGATGTTTGCCGAGTTAACCCTCGTCAATTGGCACCGACCGTGGGGAACTTGGGTGTTGGAATCATGAATTCAACGGTTTTTTCGCTTCTATGCAACAGCAATTTGAAGATCGGCGGAAACCAGATCACCTTTGGAGCCATAGATTTTCAACCTCATCCACCAACCCTAGCTCCGGTCTTTGCAAACTTGGATCAAGAGATGGATCTGACTATCGGAAGTCTCAACTTTTGTGTCGGGTCTCTGGGCTCAGTTCGCCTCTCAGATCCGATAAATTCGGGTCCGTCGACAAGAAAAATCGCATCCGCGACAAAATCAGAAACTTCGGTTGGCTCTTCCAGCGAGGTTAACTCGCCGGTCGGCTTCAAGCAGATGAAAAGAGGAAGCACAGTTGAAGAACTTGACGAAATCATGGAAAAACTTGACCTAGGCAAATCGTTGGGTATAGTTCCCAACGGAAAAATCGACAACATCCCAATAGAGGACGTCTCCACCCGAAGCGGCGGTGTCTCCGACAAACATGGGGACATGTGGAGGCCAGGATTAAAATTACACAAAAAAGAGCAAGCAACACCACGTTTGGGCACCAAACAGCACACTAGCAGTATACATCAAGTGTACGTCATAATAAGCGAGGCGACAAAAGAAGATGATGGTGAGAACAACCCAGTGATCAACTCGCAAAACTTTGAGCAAGGAAACGACCGCGGGAAAGAAAAGAAGAAAGTGTACATCTCAGCAGAAGAGTGGCGGATGATTAAGTCAGCTGTCAACAATGGCACAGCAATACCTGTGGAGTCAAGAAGGGAAGTTTTAATGGGGTACCAATATGCCTTGCATCAGCACAAGAAGCAACTATTACGGGAAAAAAGTGAGACAAGGAGAAGTGGCGAATCTGCCAGCACAACAAATAGGATACAACGAAAAGAACACAATAATGCATCACATTCAAGTGAAGGAGGACACCGCGAGCTAGAACACAACAGAAGATAAGCAGAGCGGCCAAATAGAGAGAACCGCACGTAAAGTCTCGACTCATCATTTTTGTCAGTCGATGAAATAGGAAATATCATAACAAAAATGCCAGAGGCAACCTTAGTGGCAGGACGAGCATATCTATTAACCACGCAACCATCACCTGGAGATCCACGATAAAGCATGCACCAAGCTGCCATAAAAGGCCTCGGATTTATTGGAGATAAGCTGCGGCAGAAACCTTTGATGCAGGATAAATCACCGCATGAACAACAGAAGGAGAGAAGAAGCAGACGGTCTCAATCTCCGCAAACCCGAAGATCCAAGTCACCCAAAAAAGAAATTATGGCTCACGAGGGGATGGCACAAGAAATATCATCACACAGGGTAAGCAGGTCTCGCTATGAGTGGGACAAAGGAAACTACGAGGATGAGGAAATAGAGATGGGGGCGTTATGCTTTACCCGTAGGGTTCTCGGAACACATGTACCCAAGGGATTCAAGTTACCTCACGACTAGCAAAAGTACAACGGATCATAGGAACCCAAATTATGGTTGTCAGATTATCTTCAAGCTGTTAAAATACTCAGGGGGTTCGAGGGCAACAACAATGCAAAGCTTACAGCTACACCTCACCAGTGCAGCACGGTCTTGGTTAAGCAAGCTACCCGATGATTCAATTGGAAGCTGGAAGAAGCTGGCAAAGCAATTCACAAGCAATTTTCAATCAACATACACACGACCAGCGTCAATAGAGGAAGTCAAATCCTGTGTACAGAGAAGTGGCGAAGCACTACGTTCATATATATAGCACTGGAGCATAATAAAAAACTCAGCAGATGTCGTGGTTTCATCAACAGATCTGCCATAGGGGGTAGGTGTATGGCGGTTTGTGAAAGGGGGTGAACACGGCGGAGCGATCCGGGACGGTGGTAGCACGAGTTTACCCAGCTTCAGATCCCGCAACGGTGGTGAGACCCTATGTGCTGCTATAATTCACTATATGGCAACAAGTGCTCGGTTACAACGATGAGGTTGGCTGTTTCGCTATGTGATTGGCCGTATGTCTAAGTTGTGCTCCAAGGGCTTCTCCACGCCGGCTTATAAAGGCGCCTGGCGTGGGCAACACGATGGTACCGGAGCGGATACAACTTGGAGTCCTAGACTAAGTCCTATGCGTGTACTACAAGGCAAGCCGCCATGGGCCTGTCTTCGAATCCGCCATGAGCTCCTGCGTCCAGTACCGCCATGATCTCTCCAGCAACTGGGCCGCCCGGTAGGCAATCCGCCATACCACCCTGATGGGCCACCCTGGCTTGCTGGTTTGGGACTACGTCGCTGGCATACCTATTTGGTATATACCCAACAGTAGCCCCCAGGGAACTTCAAGATCGCCATTTTCATCCGCCATGCCTTGTTTTTTGGTGAAGTCCATCCGCCATAGCTCGTCTTCTTCCCTGCGTCTGGATGGCGGTTCTTGATGTTCTCCTTTCTTCATCTTTCAATCCGCCGCAAATAGCGGATCATGCGACGTTGTTTTAACTTAGCGAGATTTCCGGGATCCGTTGGATCATACCATAGAAATCCGCCGTAAATTTCGGTACGTAGTTCCTTCTAGGGCAAGATTCATAGCGCACGCACTTTTTAACTAAATATACTGTTTTACCCTTGGACACGTGTCGCTGAACTAGGGTTTCCGTGATCAGGATGAGCGGTTCTGATGGTGGGCACGAATCTCGAGGTCCGGGGTCTATATATACCCCGGCCGCTCACCCCCGGCCGGTTCACACCTCATTCACCCCCCATGCATTCTCTCTCCTTAGTGCCTCCACGAGAGCTCCGCGATCTCCGACGAGCCGCCGCAGGAGTTCTTCGCCGCCGGTGACTTTTTCCGCCGGAGCAGTTCACCTGAGAACTTTGCACATTCCGTAGCAGGATTCAACCTTCATTTGCCGCCATGAACCCCGGATCTCCTTCCCGCCACCCTTCTGAAGTTGAGGAGGAAGATTCTCCTCTGCAGCAATCCGCTCAGGGCGCGCATCCCTCAATGGCGGATTCATATCCGGAGGACATCACGTCCGAGGCTGAGGAGGAGATGGCAGGACTGACCACAGAAGAGGCCGCGGAAAAAGAAGTAGATGGCGGAGCCGAAGAAGAGGAGCAAGACGACGGAGCTGAGGCTGAAGAAGAGCAGATTCCCCAGAACCTCCATGGGTACTGGGCAAAATGCCATGTCAAGGACGCTCACGTCCAAGCTTTGGAGAATGAGGGCACCGTGGCCCCCCGCAGAGTCCCACTGGCGGACTGGCTTCAAAACCCTGGTGCCAGCCCCTAACTCCACCGGAATCGTGATGCTCAAATCTCACGTGGAGAGGGGTCTCAGTATGCCGCCATCTTCTTTCTTCACAAATCTTTAGAAGTTCTATGGGCTGCAGCTCCATCACATAGCCCCAAATAGCTTGGTGTCTGTAGTGGGCTACGCGGCCTTGTGCGAAGGATTCCTTGGAATTTGTCCCAGGGTAGACCTCTTCCAGCTTTTCTTCTCTGTGCGGGCCAATTATGAGGATGACGGATTTCTTCGGACCTGTGGGACAATATGCTTTCTTCCACGGAGATCAAAAGAATATCCCTTCATCATGCCTCTAGATTCCGCCATAGGATGGAGAGGGTCCTGGTTCTACATGGCGGACAAGCCTGCGCCATCTCAAGCCCGCGGCCTTCCTTCCTTTGAGAATATAGCAGCTCAGCCCCTTGACTCTTGGAACCCCGTCAACGACGAAACCGCCACCCCTTATGTCAAGCTCCTGGCATGGCGGATCGCCGAACTATCCAAAGATGGTCTCAAAGGAATTGATACCATCAACTGTTGGATATCTCAGCGGATTCAGCCTCTACAACACCGCGATAGCCTGATGCACGAGTATACTGGTGCAAATGATGGCATGCAATATTCAAACAAGGAGCTAGACCCTAAGGTGGTCGAGAAGCGCATTCGCTCGCTTATGAAGTCTCCTAGGAAGAAGCCCTTGAAATTTGGCATGGCAATGTTTGAGAATGACAGCTGCCCTCCGGTAAGTTTCTTTTCCGCCATAGTACTTCATGATACCTCTGCACTTCATGAGAGCTGATGTCTTCATTTATCAGCTCAAATCGCTTGGCCCTGCAGATTTTGCTCATCCCCTTCGCCGCTCCAACTCCAAGCCTACCGCTGAGGAGGAAGTGGTTCACTCCAGCGGAAACAAAGAGGAGACGGCGGGGGACGTAGATGACACAGCCCGCACGGCTAAGGCGAAGGTGGTTACCAAGAAGCGGGGCAGTAGCGTGAAACCTCGTGGTGGTGGCAGGAAATCTACCGATTCCTGCCGTTTCGAAGCTCAACGCAGGGCAGAGCTAGAACCGCCATCCGAGAATACCGCTACCATCAACCTGCCAAAGTCAAGGTAACCCTCCATTACTTCTTCATGGTTGTTTGATTTCATTGCTAATCCCCTTATGCTTAGAAGGAAGAAGCCTGTCGTCAAGGAACCGCCATCCAAGCGAACCAAGCCCTCCCCTGCCGCTATACCGCAGACCCCTGATGCACTGATTCCCTCCCCTGCTCTTAACGATATTAACATGGAGGATGCTGGTGGTCAGTTTGACTCGATGCCAGAAGCCAACCCAATGACTGAAGCTACGGCTAATGATGTCGTCCAAAGTGAAAAGGCTTCTGACTTGTTCCAAGGTCAGATGGCGGATGCTTCGGCGGGGGGCAGCTCGTTTTGGAGGCAAAAACAACTTGAGATCGTCAACCTTATCACCAGCCAGGAAGATGCCAGCAATCAGCTATCCAGCGGTATTTCCGCTTTTGTAGAGAAGACAACAACCATGAAGAAGGTATGTACTCCCAGTAGCCCTCGAGCGTCGTGGCAGATTTCCGTAGATGATCCGCTATGGTGCTCTAAGAGAAAACTACTTTAAACTTTTGCATAGCATAGCCCCTGAGCGCCGTCATATTGTACGGTACTCTTTAGAGAACTTAAATTTTGCACTAAGTAGCCCCCAAGCGTTATGGCGGATAACTATCCGGCATAAAGCTCTAAGAAGACTAAAAAATCATTATGAGTAGCCTCCTAGCGTTATGGCGGATGGCTATCCGGCATAAAGCTCTAAGAGTGACTAAAAAATCATCATTAGTAGCCCCCGAGCGTTATGGCGGATGGCTATCCGGCATAAAGCTCTAAGAGTGACTAAAAAATCATATCATTTTGCCAGAATTACAAGAAAGTTATGGAGGACCTGGTCCAGGTCGTCAGCTCGCAGGAGAAGGAGCTGGTGGAAAAAAGTGCTCTTGTGGCGGACTTGCAGCAGCAGCTCGAGAATAGCGGTAGTTTTCTTTTGTCTTGGACAAGTTTAAGTACCTTTATGCTATCCGATCAATACTGTGCTTATATTTCCGCCATGCAGATGCTGCCAAGCTTAAGTCCACACTCGAGGGGGTGGAAAAGGGCCACGCTATTGCGATGGAGGGGTTGCATCAGCAGGTCCAAAAATCATTGGCCTCGAATACCCTCCTTGAAGAGAAGCTTAAGGACCAGGAACGCCAGAACCTGCAGAAGCACAAGGAGGTAGAGGATCTCCGCAAAGCCGCCGCCGAATTTGAAAAGCGGCGAGATGGCTTTAACGAGATCCTCGATCATTTCCAGAAGACCCTGCTAGGTATCAATGGCTCTCCAGTTTGTAATAATGTGCTATGCCGAATGTGATGCCTTGTTTGTTTTCACTATGCAGCGACCCTGGAGCAAGGCGAGGTGGATTCCGCCACAGGCTTGTGCATGGCCACTGACGCGGCGAAGAAGGAGCTGGATGGCCTTCTCAACGCTGGCCGTCAGGCGTGCGGGAGTCTGCAGATAGCGGGTTCAGCTGGCCTCTCCGCCATAGGGCTCACCAAGAAGTTGCTGCTCGTGCCTGGGCTAGTGGCGGACTGGAAGCAGTCTTCCGCTCGGGGTGGTGCCAGAACTGCCTTAACTTTGGCGAAGGCCCACTACCCCGAGTTGGACCTGGATTTGATCACCTCCGGTATCCCAGAAAGTAGTGAGGACGGAGCTCCGGTGGACGAGGCCGCCATCCGGCAGAGTGTGCTAGGATATGATCAGCTGTGTGCCCTGGGCACTCAGCTGAACGTATACTACGAGGCATACGATCTACCGGGGTCTCCAAGCCAAGCATCAGCGTTGGTCTCTGCAGCCACTGCTGGTGCTGATGGCGGTGATGAAGTGTCCTCTGGAATTCCGCCATCCTCTTAAGCTATACCCTGCAATGTGGCAGGAAGAAAACAATTGCATCAATTCGGCCCCTGAGTGGGTCTGTAAGTTATACTATTAAACTGCATGTATGCTCTGCACTGTGCCTGATCTGCTTGTGGCGGATCAGTGAATGCTTTTGAACTTGTGGCACAGTTTTTATTATGTGGTTTATGTGCAAAAAAACTGCCAGACCTATTTTTATGCAACTTGCAGCAGTTTGACTTGCTCAAAAAACAACACTTTGAAATAAATTTCTCGCGTAGGATTATGCGATCCGTCATCCGGCTCTTTGTGCTTGACTTTTCGTGAGATGGCGAAATCTTCGCACGAACAATCCGCTAGGGCGACGATACTTGATAGCAACCGTCCAAAACCCTTAGCAGAAAGTGGCTTAGATCGTCAAAAAGTCACTACTCGGGAATCAACACAAAGAACATCAAATAGAGATCAAGACATAAATATGCTACGCGGACCGCTATGGCGGATTTTAAAAAGACGCAAGTGCAAAGCACAATTGCGCAAAGATTCCATATGATCTAAATGAACAATAAAGGAGGTAAAAGACTCAGAAAAAATCAAGAGTGAACCAAATGCTTTATTTCATTGATCATATAGATGTGCCTATTACATAGCCTAGGTAAGTGCTAAGTGTAGAAAGGACGTAGCTGTGCGATGTTCCATGGACGATCTGTTTCGTCGTAGATATTGTCTGGGTCTCTTCGTTTGCGCTTCTTACTGGGTAGATGGCGGATCTCTGGGCTACTAGGTCTCGTTCTTCTTCCAGTAGGTCCACGGATAGTTGTCGGGACGCTTCTGCATCTTTCTCCTCATAGGCCTTGACTCTTGGGGAATCGTACTGGACATCACTTTGCAAGATTGCCTCTGATCCGTAGACTAAGAACAAAGGGGTGAGGCCAGTTGATCTGTTTGGCGTGGTCCGTAGACTCCATAGCACAGATGGCAACTCTTCTGCCCAGGCTCCAGCTGCTCTATGTAGTGGTGCTTCTAGGCGTGGCTTGATCCCTGACATGATTAGTCCGTTGGTCCGTTCAACTTGGCCATTGGACTGTGGATGTGCCACAGATGCCAGGTCGAGGCGGATTCCGTTGTGATGGCAGTATTCTTCAACTTCTCCCTGAGACAAGTTAGTGTCGTTGTCGGTGATGATGCTATGTGGGATGCCGAATCTGACCATAATGTCCTTGACGAATTTTAGGGCGGTTTTACCATCAAGTTTTCTAATGGGCTTAGCTTTCACCCACTTCGTGAATTTGTCTACCGCTAATAGCAGGTGCGTAAATCCCGAAGGTGCTATTTTTAGCGGATCGACCATGTCCAGCCCCCAGACCGCAAAAGGGCAGGTTATAGGGATCGTATGCAGTGCTGTGGCGGGCATGTGGGTTTGCTTGGAGCACATCTGGCAACCTTGGCAGAGCTCCACGATACGGTCTGCATTTGCCTTGGCTGTTGGCCAGTAAAATCCATGGTGGAATGCCTTAGCTACTAGGGATCTGGCGGCGGCATGATGCCCACATTCGCCCTCGTGGATTTCCCTTAGTATTTCGATTCCGTCCACTTGGGATATGCACTTCATAAAGACTCCCGAGGTGCTTCGCTTGTAGAGCTGGCCATCTATGATGGTGTACACTTTTGCTCTACGCTCGATTTGTCTCTTCTGGACTTCATCCGCGGGTAGTTTCTTGCTCGTCAGATACTCCAGGTAGGGCTCTGCCCATGGCGGGTTGCTAGGCAAAACCGCGATAACGGGAGAGCTTGCTAGTTCCGGATTTTCTGGATCTACCATCTTTATTGATGGTACGTGCAGATGCTCGAGGAATACGCCTGGCGGGACTGCCTTGCGGCTAGATCCTAGCTTGGACAAGGTGTCGGCCGCCATGTTATCTTCTCGTCGTACATGCTTTATGTTGTAGCCGAGGAAACTTTTGGCCATATCATCCACTTCGTCTCTGTAAGCCACCATAACTTCGTTCCGAGCTTTGTATGTGCCAACCACCTGCTGATCGACAAGGTCAGAATCTCCGCACACTAGTAGAAAAACCCTTATAGGTGGAATGCAATTCTGTGGCGCACTAGCCAGCAGTGCGCCACAGAAATTATTTCTGTGGCGCACCAAACCAGGTGCGCCACAGAAATATGTCATTTCTGTGGCGCACCAAAAGACCATGCGCCACAGAAATAGGGTGGGACCCACGCCCTATCAGCCCCAATCATTGGTTTCTCTATTTCTGTGGCGCATCAGGGCTAGTGCGCCACAGAATTAGAGCATTCTGTGGCGCACCAAGACGAGTGCGCCACAGAATTCGGGTAATTCTGTGGCGCACTGGCCCTGGTGAGCATTCTGTGGCGCACCAAGACGAGTGCGCCACACAATTAGGGTAATTCTGTGGCGCACTGGCCCTGGTGCGCCACAGAATTAGCTCGTCCCACCCCCCCCCCCCGGTGGGTCGCCTTTTTAGTCTTTTAAAAAATAAGAGAAAATGATAAAAGGTTTGAAAAAAATTCAAAAAATCAGATTTAGTTATGTTATGTGATCTAGTAAGTAAGAAAAATAATAAAAAAGAATTTTGATTTTTTTTACAAAAAAACTTTATGCCTCGGTAAAACGGCCATAACTTTTGCATACGAAGTCGGATTAAAAAGTTTTTTATATGAAAAAGTATCTACACGAAAAGTTACATCCGATTTCAACAAACTATGGTCGTTTCGACAAATTTTAGAATCTCAAAATTCCAAAGGGAAAATAGACTTTTTTGCACTTTTATATTTTCAATTTTTTTAAAAAATTTTATGATCAAAATTTATATTGGATTAAACTTTTAGATTAGTTATATACACACATATAGCACACATGCAGATATATACACACATATACACACATATATATACACAACACATATACACACACATATACACACATGCAGATATATACACACATATACACACACATATACACACATACACACACATATATGCACACATACACACACATATATGCACATATACACATACATACACACATATATACATATATATATGCACACATACACACACATATATGCACATATACGCACATATACGCACATATACATACATACACACATACACACATATACACACATATACGCACATATACATACACATATACGCACATATACGCGGACATACATACACATATACACACATATACGTGGACATACATACACATATACGCACATATACACACATATATGCACATATACATACATATACATACATATATATGCACACATGCATACATATACACACACATACACACATATATACGCGGATATATATACACATATACACACACATATACACATATATACATAATATATATACACATATATACACATACACACACAAGCACACATATGCCTTAAGAGGATTGATATGATAGTAATATCAATAAGAACTTGGGTAGGTTAGGGATAGCTCATGCACATAGAATGGAGAAGTTAAGCGTGCTGAGCCCGGAGTAGTCTAAAGATGGGTGACCTAGCGGGAAGTCAAGAAATTCGGTGTGATTTGAATATGTTCCTCATGTGATAAAATCCTAAAAAAATTGAAATAAAATAGTTTTTTCACATTATTTCGATTTTTATGATTTTCAAAAAATAATAATATTTTTTTCGATTTTTAAATTTTTTTGAATTTTTTTGAATTTTCTGTGGCGCACCTATTTCTGTGGCGCACCTAGTAATCATGCGCCACATAATGCCTTATTTCTGTGGCGCATATGAACTGGTGCGCCACAGAATGTCTATTTCTGTGGCGCATGTACTGGTGCGCCACAGAATGCTTATTTTTGCGGCGAAGATTCTGTGGAGCACCACCCATGCGCCACAGAATGTCTATTTTGGTGCGCCACAGATGAGCTTTTCCCTACTAGTGGCAACACATAATGTGTTGTACGCCGATCTCCTTTGCGACGCGTAGCCCGTGCAGTAGCGCTTCATACTCCACGATATTGTTGGTGGTGGGGAAGTGGATCTAGAGAACGTAGCTGAGCTCATCTCCCTTGGGAGATTTGAGGGTTACTCTAGCCCCCGAGCCATGTAGCAGCTTTGAACCATCAAAGTGCATCACCCAATGCTCTGGTTCTGGGACAGGCGTAGTCTCCTGTGCTTTCTTCCAATCCGCCATAAATTCCGCCAAAGACTGAGACTTGATGGCGGTGCGAGGCTTGTAGTCGATGTCGAAGGAGGCCAGTTCAATGCCCCACTTTGCAACTTGTCCTGTTGCGTTGCTGTTGTTGATGATGTCCTTTGGTGGAGCCTTGCTCACCACTGTGATCTTATGGTCATAGAAGTAATGTCGTAACTTGCGAGAAGCTAGGAAAACTCCATATGCCAACTTTTGGTAGTGAGGGTAGCGCTGCTTGGATTCCGTCAGGACCTCGCTGACATAGTAGACTGGTCGCTGCACGCCGTGCTCCTGCGCTTCTTCCTTGCGTTCTACCACGATGAAGATGCTGACAACCCTGTTGGTTGTCGCCATGTATAGTAACATGGGTTCCTGGTCTTCGGGAGCTGCTAGGACTGGTGCAGTGGATAGCACTTTCTTCAGATCCTTAAGCGCAGTGTCTGCCTCGTCGGTCCAGACGAATTTGTCTGATTTCTTGATCTGCTTGTAGAGTGGCAAAGCCTTCTCGCCAAGACGACTGATGAATCTGCTCACTGCTGCCACGCAGCCTGTGAGTCGTTGTACGTCCTTCAAGTCATTAGGCCGGGAGATGTCGAGGATTGCCTTGATCTTCTCCAGGTTGACCTCAATTCCGCGGTGGGAGATGATGAATCCCAGGAGTTGTCCAGCTGGTACCCCGAAGACGCACTTCGTGGGGTTGAGCATCATGTTGTACTTCCTTAGATTGTTAAAGGTCTCTTGCAAATCCGCTATAAGGCCATCTTGCTTCTTGGACATAACGACGATGTCGTCCACATATGCGTGGATGTTGCATTCGATTTGATCCGCCAGGCATTTTTGTATGGTGCGCTGGTACGTTGCTCCTGTGTTTTTTAGACCGAATGGCATTGTCACGTAGCAATACGTGCCATAAGGTGTTACGAACGACGTTGCAAGCTGATCGGACTCCTTCATCTTGATCTGGTGGTATCCTGAGTAGGCATCTAAGAAACATAGCAACTCCGATCCCGTCGTTGAGTCAATGACTTGGTCAATGCGAGGCAAGGGAAAAGGATCTTTTGGACACGCTTTCTTTAGGCTAGTGTAATCTACACACATGCGCAGAGCCTTTGTGTTTTTCTTAGGAACTAACACAGGATTTGCCACCCACTTCGTATGGATCACTTCTTTGATGAAGCTTGCTTTCAGTAGCTTGGAAATTTCCTTTGCTATCGCGCGGCATTTTTCATCTCCGAAGCGTCTCATGGCTTGTCTTACTAGCTTGGAGCCAGGGATTATCTATAGGGCATGCTCGGCGAGTTCCCTAGGTACACCTGTCATGTCAGATGGCTGCCATGCGAAGATGTCCCGGTTCTCACAGAGGAACTCGATGAGCGCGCTTTCCTATTTGGGAGATAGATTTGTCCCAATCGAGGTGGTCTAGGCGGTATCACCAGCGACAAGTTCCACCTGCTTTGTATCAACTGTAGGCTTGAAGGTGGGCGGGGAGGCGGAAACTTCTTGCTTGGATGCCGGCATCTCCATAGGGTCCGTGGCGGCATGGATTTCTTTGAACTCCTCACCAAAGAACACTGCTTCCGCGAAAGCGGATTCTCCTTCCTCGCACTCCTTTGCCTTTCTGAAGCTGCCATAAACGGTGATTATGCCATCCGGTCCTGGCATCTTCAGCTGGTTGTAGATGTAGCATGGCCTGGCATGGAAACTGTGGAAGGCAGGGCGGCTGAAGATCACGTGGTATGTACTTTTGAACGGGTCCACCTCAAAGGTTATGGGCTCTTCTCTGTAATTTTCTTCACTACCAAAGGCAACCTTGAGGGTGATGGACCCGAGGGACTTAGCTTGGCAGCCAGGAACCACTCCATAAAAAGTGACATCACTATGGCGGAGTTGGGTCTTGGTAAGGCCAAGTTTTGTCAGAGTTTCCACGTACATGATGTTCAGGCTGCTGCCGCCATCCATTAAACACTTGGAGAACTCGTATCCTTGTATCACAGGGCACACTACCATGGCATAATATCCATCCGGGATGTGCTCTGGATGATCGTCGCGGCTCCAGTGCACCGGTACTTCAGACCATCAGACGTACTGGCGGACTTTTGGCACGGTGGCATTGAGGGAGCGCATAGCAGCTCGTTGTGCCTTAGCCGTGGGGGGTCCAAGGAACGTGTGAAAGGCTCCCTTTTTATTGGTGTTTTTGAATGGGTTGCTCGTGCCAGCCCCACCCTCTGCCTTTTTGGCGGGTTTGGGCGCAGGGTCTTCATCCATATCACTGCCATCCTTGGATTCTTTGTCCTTGTCCGCTTTTCCTTTGCCACGAGGCCGTTGTCGCCGGTTGCGCTTGTAGCCAGCTTCTTGATCCGCCTTGATGTCGTTGACAAATTTGCATTTCTGGTTTGTGTGATTGCACTTCCCTGAAGCGTCTCGATGGGCGAAGCATGGCATATCGCGGTATTCATCGTAGGACATGGGGGTGGATGGCGCTGAAGCGGGAGTTGTAGAGCTCCGCGGCTGGCCACTGCTAGTACCGCGTCCTCTGCCGCGCTGGCTGCTTTGACCCTTATCGGCGAAGGTTGTGGCCACCATATTCGGAGTTTGCTGCTCTTCTGGCGGATTCTTTCGTTTATTGCTATTGTTCCGCTTTCTGGTATTCTGGATGGCGGAAGCCTTCAGGGATTCGCGGGCGTCGTCATCGGCGGCCGCGTAGTTGCTTGCAATGGTGATCATAGAATTTAGGGTTAGTTTCCCTTCGTTCCTTTCCCGCAACAGGCGATGGCGGAGCAGCTGTCCTCTCTCCAAACTGTCGATGAACGCGAGGATGGCAGATTCGTCGGTAACTCCTTCACAGGAGTTCTTCATATCTAGCCATCGCGCAAGGAAAGTTTGGGAGGTCTCGTCATCAGCCCATTGGCACCTTTGGAGGTCACCAATATTATGAGGTCTCTTATAGGTACCCTCGAAGTTTTCGGTGAACGCAGTTTGCATATCGAACCAGGTTTGGATGGAATTCTCTGCCAAGTCGTTGATCCACTGCCGCGCTGTGCTGGATAGCATCAGGGGCAGATAGCGGACAGCAATGTTGGGTGATCCCCCGGCGAACTGCACTGCGTTGAAGTAGTCTTGTAGCCAAGTTAGAGGCCTATCGACTCCATTGTACTGGCGGATATTTTCTCGATTTTGAACCCATGCGGGATGGGCTCATCAAAAGCACTTTGGGCCGAGGAAGAAGGCTTTTTGGGACTTGGCAATCTCGTTTAGGTGGGTACGCGCGTCGTAGGGCTTCTGGTCCTGCGGATCCTTGCGGGAGTTGCATGATCTCGCTGGGCCACCGCCGCCACCATGGGGGCTGCCTGGTGGAGATGGCGAAGGGTCACATCTTTTACTCTCACCGTCCTATGATTGATCTCTGCAGCTACGACGGCTTCCCTCTGCTCTCCGTGGAGATGGATCATCGTCATGGCAGTGGGAGCCTTGCCCTTTGTCATCGTGGCGGCGAGAAGGGTGATGCTTATCCTTGTCGCCACTGCGGTGCGCGCTGCCGTCATGGCGAGATCGTTCCCTTTACTTGGATCCGCCGTCTCGACTGGCTTCCCGTCGTGGCGGATCATCTCTGCGTCCAGCGTCACGGCTTCGTCCTCGCTTGCCATCATTGTCGCGTATGACGATTCCTCCCTTTGGGACTTCGAACGTCTTATACTTTGGTGGCGGCATGTTGGTCTTATGGCGGCGAGCAGCATTGTCTTGCTGGTATCCATAGGCAGGGTAATTCTTGCGAGGTGGTGATGGATTTCTCTGGGGGCCTTTGCCATGTGGCTTGTCATCGGAGGATATTGGGATGGCATCTGCCCGGTTGCGAGCTTCTCTTCTTCGGATTTCTGAGGATCTGGTATGAGATTTGTTATCAGGGCGCGTACCATAATTGCCAACACCCCGAGCCTTGGAGGCAGTGCTGGACCTGCATAGCACGGGATCAGATTCAAGCCGTTGTGATGACGTAGCCTTCTCCTGCTGCACCAATGCTTTGGTCATCAGTTTTACCGCCGTCTCTAGGGCTGCTGGGCTTTTATTATGCTCCAATAGCTCCTTTGCAGCCAGCTCCTTTGCAGCCACGATGTTCTCTACTGGCGTAGCCCTGACTTCATCGCGGTTTTTGTCCACATATGGCAGATTCTTGATATACATCCTGGCCAGAGTTTCTGCGGTTGGCACGGTGAACTCAAGGTTTCGCACCAGCTGCGGGTCGCCTCCCTCGTTCATTTGGTTCTGGATGAGAGTAACGTACTTCTTTTCCATGTTCCTTGCGCGCTTCAGCATGTCTTGAGCTTTAGCAATGTCGTCATCTAACTTTTCGCCCATCTTCTCGACTCGCTTTGCTTCCTTGAGGATTGCTCGCCTTTTCTTCTCGAGATCGTTCACATCTCTGACATAATCAGGGGTGATTGGATCTACTAGAGTTCCGTAGATGACCTTGTCCAGCGGGGTCGTGAAGTCTTCTGGGTGATGGACCTCGGGGATGGTGGGTTGCAGAGGCCTGGGGCCGCCCTGGATTTCGGGAAGTTGTTCCGTGGCGGGATCGGCGGCTGGTGGCGGGTTACCCTGCTCTTTGCCGGCATCTCCGTCATGGGCTGCCTGAGATGGCGGATCACCGGTTGTCTGCCCAGCGTCATCTCCTTTGTTGGTCATGAATACCTGCTTAGCGGCTGCGCTCTGCTCTTCAAGTGCTTGCTAAGCTAACTCCGCCTCGATCCTTCTCATGGTGGCGTCATAGTGATCAGAATCATAGCCTTTGCTATCCCAGTCATCCGATTCACCACTTTCGTTAAGTGCCTCTAGGATGGATTCACCTGGGCTATCTTCTCCATTGGAGGTAGATCCCGAAGTGATACCTGTGAAAGCAACAAGGCAATATCGCGGTGTCTCTAACGCCAGATTGCTCATGGCGGATTCACAGCGGTCTACCACCACTTCCTCTACCTCTAGGGCGGGCTGGGTGGGATTGTTTTTTAGATCCGATCCAGATAACTTAGGAAGTTCCAGATCAGATGATTCCTCCTCCGTATTCAGCTCAAAAGCGGTCCGTTTGGGGGTTTCAGCCATACCAATCCGCCGGAAATTGGTTTCCGTAGCGGGGGTAGGGTTTGTCTCTCCAATGAAGATATGGATATATCCAATCAGAACGACGATGAATCGAGCGGGGTCTTCTCTAGCCGGTACCCAGAGGTTATCCGCGGGACGATGGGGAAGCCGGAATCATAGAGGACACGCCCGATAGCGACGGTGTCGCCGATGCCTGCGAAGGCGGATCCCGCCTGGATCCGCGCTCCTGGCATGTTTTGCCCCACGGTGGGCGCCAACTGTCGTGGTTTCGTCAACAGATCTGCCATAGGGGTAGGTGTATGGCGGTTTGTGGAAGGGGGTGAACACGGCGGAGCGATCCGGGACGGTGGTAGCACGAGTTTACCCAGCTTTAGATCCTGCAACGGTGGCGAGACCCTATGTGCTACTATAATTCACTATATGGCAACAAGTGCTCGGTTACAACGATGAGGTTGGCTGTTTCGCTATGCGATTGGCTGTATGTCTAAGCTGTGCCCCAAGGGCTTCTCCATGCCGGCTTATAAAGGCGCCTAGCGTGGGCAACACGATGGTACCGGAGCGGATACAACTTGGAGTCCTAGACTAAGTCCTATGTGTGTACTACAAGGCAACCCGCCATGGGCCTGTCTTCGAATCCGCCATGAGCTCCTGCGTCCAGTACCGCCATGATCTCTCCAGCAACTGGGCCGCCCGGTAGGCTATCCGCCATACCACCCTGATGGACCACCCTGGCTTGCTGGTTTGAGACTACGTCGCTGGCATACCTATTTGGTATATCCCCAACAGCAGAGAACATCTCCGACGAGCGAGCAATAGACGCCTTCGTACTTGGACTTTGTCGTTCGGATCTCGTCGAGGAGATGGGTTGGACGAAACCCAAAACAGTGTCAAAACTCATGGAAGTAGCAAACAGATTCGTAGATGGATAGGACGCCTACCACAACAAAAGGGCACGGTCGCCCGAACATGATAGGCCAAACAGATACAATGCCCAGATATGCAGATCTCGCAATGATGATAGCCACAACTCATGCAACCAATTAGCTGCAGGGTATAAGGGAAGCAGCAAAGAAGGAGGCGAGCGTCGAAGTAGCGGGTATCACAACAGAGAAAACTCAGGCGACGGTAGGCAACTTAGATCAAGAAACTTCGACCCATCACTCGAAGAGATCCTTAACGGACCATGCCACATGCACTACGCCTACCTAGATGGCAAGAGATTTTCCAATCACCTGATGCGAGTTCATGAAACTACAAGAAGCCAGAGGATTCAGATAGGTAGAAAACCTGGATCAATAGCACATGGCGCGCCACCGCCACCACCATCATACAATGGGGACGCAGCAAACCAAGGGCACCAAGTTCAGATAGACAAAGCAATAAAGGATATCTCCAGTCAGAGGTACACATAGCCACAATGATTCAGCCAGTTCCCAAACCTAAAAAGGAGTAGAAGAATATATCCAGGCAGATAAACCTAGCTATATCATCACTGCTAGCTACCACAGAGTATCTTAGTTGGTCCGATCAGACAGTCAGGTTCAGCAGAGCAGACCACCCGAGGAAAGCACCTAGACTAGGGCATGCACCCATGGTACTAAAGGCGCAAATTGGAGGATACAACGTCGAAAGAGTATTCATGGATGCAGGCAGTGGAATAAACTTAATATACGCAAGAACCTTGAAGGCCATGAATATATCCCTTGAGTGGCTATAGCCAACAGACTGCTCCTTTCACGGAATAGTACCAGGGAGCGCAAACCACCCACTAGGAAAAATCGAACTCGACATTTGCTTTGGCAACAGGGGAAATTTCCGAAGAGAGAAGTTAGAATTCGAAGTCATGGATTGGCCCTCACAGTACCACGCAATCCTCGGATGACCAACATTTGTGCGGTTCATGGCAGTACCCCACTACGCATATCTCATGTTAAAAATCCCAGGGCTAAATGGATTTATCACGGTCAAAGGAAACTTTGAGGTTTCAGATACTTTTGACAATGAATTCCACAAGATGGCGCAAACCTTCGGCATGACAGCAGAATACGCACGACTCAAGGGAGATACTGACCACAACGTGCTACCCGACGTGGGACAATCACTGCCAGATCAGGCTTTCGACACCACTTGAGACTCCAAAAATGTTCAGGTTTACCCCACGGACCCAGAAAAGACAATGTTCATCGCGGTGGACCTGGACCCCGCATAGGAAAGCGCGCTTATCGAGCTCCTCCGTGAGCGCTGGGAAATCTTCGCCTGGTATTCTTTAGACATGCTAGGGGTTCCTAGGGAACTCGTCGAGCATGCACTAAATGTGGATCCAAAGGCAAGGCCAGTCAAACAACTTCTCCGACGATGCGATGAGCCAAAACGCAAAGCGATAGCAGATGAGCTACATAGATTGGAAAATGCTGGCTTCATCAGTGAAATCAAAGCATCGACTTGGGTGTCCAATCCAGTGATCGTCCCGAAGAAAAATACAGACGTACACTGAGTCTGCATAGACTACACGTCCCTCAATAAACATTGTCCAAAGAACCCCTTCCCTCTACCCCGCTTAGATCAAATAATTGACTCAACTATAGGTTGTGCAAGGGTTTCCTTCTTGGATGCATACTCAGGTTACAACCAGATCAAGTTAAAAGTAGAAGATGAAGAAAAACAACATTCATCACACCATACGGTGTCTTCTGCTACCAAGTCATGCCTTTCGGCTTGAAGAATGCAGGAGAAACTTATCAGAGGATGATGCAAAATTACCTCGGGAGTCAAATAGGACACAATATACAAGTATATATCGATCACATGGTGATAACCACGCAAAAAGAAGAAACTCTGATCACCGACCTACGGGGAACTTTCGACAATCTGGACAGGTATAAGCTAAAACTAAACCTGACTAAATGTTCCTTTGGTGTCCCAGCAGGGCAACTGCTCAAATTCTTAGTATCATCAAGAGGAATAGAGGCGAACCTAGAGAAGATTCAGGCAATATTGACAATGGGAAAACCAACAAAGTTGCACCAAGTACAACAACTCACGGGACTAGTAGCAGCATTGAGTCGATTCGTCCCACGATTGGGCGAAAAGGACCTCCCATTATACGCACTCATGAAGAAATCAGACAAAAAATTCGAGTGGATAGAAGAAGCAGATAAAGCATTTGCGCATCTGAAATGAGTGCTTTTCACGCCACCAGTGTTGGTCGCACTCAACGAAAAGGAATCATTGCTGCTATACATTGCTGCGACGCATCAGGTGGTCAGTACGGTGCTAGTAGTCGAACGAAGCAAAGAGGGAAAAGTACACGAAGTCCAGCGGCCGGTGTACTTCCTAAGCGAAGTTCTTTCACTGTCAAAACAACGTTACCTGCACTATCAAAACCTCGCGTACAGCGTGTTCACGACAGCTAGAAAACTGCGACACTATTTCGCGGTCCACCCAATCATAGTGGTCAATGAGGCTCCACTATCAAATATATTAAACAACCCAGAAGCAACATGACATGTCTCCTTATGGGGAATCGAAATTTCTCCCTTGGACATCACGTGTGAGAAAAGAAAGGCCATCAAATCCCAAGTCTTGCCAGTACAGCGGAATGGCTAGAATTGCAGAACATGGGACCACCTGATTTGTCAAGCGTTCGGAAAATGTATTTTGACGGATGTAAGAGAGTCGAAGGAGCTAGAGCTGGAGCAGTACTAATATCGCCGCAAGGAGATAAACTGAAATATGTGCTGCAGATGAGCTTTCTGCAAGCATCCAATAATGAAGTCGAATACGAAGCTTTGTTGCACGGTATGAGGATGGCCAAGGCTTGCGGTGCAACTCACTTAAAAATATTCGGGGACTCAAATCTAGTGGTACAGCAGGTAATGAATCGTTGTGACGGAGTAGGTGACAATATGACAACATATAGAAACTTCTATTACTACTTGGAAGAAACTTTTGACGGATGCGAAGTATTGCATGTCAGCGGATCATGTAATGAGGAAGCTGGTACTCTGGCAAATATCGGGTCCCAGTGCCTGCTAGTGCCACCAGGAGTGAAGAAATAATAGTGCGGTCAATCAAAGAAACTAAATCTTCGGGTTCCAACAAGCAGAAACAACATACAACATCAGGCTCGGGGCTGATATAGTAGTAGCAGAGGATGGCCCCGAGCTAGAGGAAGTCATGATGGCCGAGGTTACATGGATGCAACCATATTTGGCGTATATGCTAAGTAAAACACTACCTAAAGATCCAGTAGAAGCGCGATGAGTAGTACGACGATCCAAGGCCTTTGCCGTCATGCAGGGAAAGTTGTACAATAAAAGCATATCCGGAGTTTTGCAAAGATGTTTCACCCCTCAAGAAGGACAAATTATACTACAAGACATCCATGCGGGGGTGTGCGGTCATCATGCCAGCAACAGAGCCATAGAAGCCAAAGCCTTCTACACAGGGTTTTACTGGTAACAGCAGTAGAAGATGCAAAGGACATCGTCCGGTGATGTGAAGCTTGCCAAAGATTCGCGTCTAGACCTCATGCGCCAACAGCTGAGCTCCAGCCAATACCCTTGTCTTGGCCGTTTGCGCAATGGGGTTTAGATATGGTGGGAAAACTACACAAATCGTGGCCAGGAGGACACGTCTATATGCTAGTTGCAGTGGATAAGTTTACCAAGTGGGTAGAGGCAACCCTAGTAACCATACAAGATTCCACAGCAGTGATCAATTTCATAAAATCAATAATATTCCACTTTGGAATACCACATAGCATCATCACAGACAATGGGACAAATTTCACGTCAAAGGAGTTCAAAAATTACTGTGAGAGCATGGGGATTAAATTGAAGTTTGCATCCATAGCACACCCAAAGACAAATGGATAAGTCGAAAAAGCCAACATACTAATATGCAACGGTATAAAAAAGAGGTTGTTGGCGCCCCTCGAGAAAGCTAAGCATGCTTGGGTAGATTTGTTACCCTCCGTGCTTTGGAGTTTGAGAACCACTCCAAATGCAACAACGCAAGAGATACCTTTCTTTCTGGTCAATGGCGCCGAAGCCGTGCTTCTAGTCGAGATTACTCATGAGGCTCCATGAATTATGAATTACAATGAAAGTACCTCCAATGAAGCACTTGAAGACAATGTCGATGCATTAGATGAAGCAAGATATGTTGCGTTGGCGATCGAGTTTGACCCCGCTCTTTCGTGATGGGCGATCTCGTGTTGCGTTTAAAGCAGGACGGTCATGGTAAATTAGAATCACCATGGTTGGGACCTTACATCGTCAAAGAAGTAATACCTGAAGGAGCGTATCGGCTTCAAGACAAGAAGACTGGCAAGGATGAGGGCAATCCTTGGAACGCTGAGCAACTACGAAGATTCTACGTGTAGAAATCGCGTATAAAAGATCTATAGGCTTTTCAGTCCATGCAAGAAAGTCGACGTTTTCTATTTCTTTGAGTCCTACCCCTCTAAAACCAGAACATAGGCCACCGGTCAGGTTTATTAGGTTATGAGCATGTATTTCATTTGTTAATAAAGTAAAGGTTATTTCATGAAGAAAGATACTCGGGGGCTCCCCCACTAAAGCTGATACAAGTATATCAAGAATTACAAGTTCGGTGAATTGTCGTGGCAAACACGAGCAATTTTATCGATTAAGTAAAATGAAGCAGGCTTCGAAATAGCCACCCAATGAACATCGCACAAACGGGTGATGTCTTGAAAAAATAAAACGATGAGGAAAACTTATAAAATAAATTGAATCTTGGAATTAGTTCAATTCCCTTGGTTCTCTTTATGATAAAAGTCGAATATTTCAAATACACCAGATACAAAGGACGGACATTGCATGATATGGATATAAAGAGGCGTATTACAAAAGTGATAGCATTAAGTACTGCCAGTTAGACAGAAGATGCATATTTCTTTTGGCATTGAGTGCCATCAAAGATCTGGATGTCAAACTTGGCATCCCGTAGTGATAATTGAACATCAAGATCCAGCCCTGATGAAGATCGTGGTCTTCAGCAAAGTGGTCCCAGCCACCTTTGAAGAAAGCATCACCTTTGCCATCGTAATACACCTCCAACTCATATGGCGGGCCGCCGCTAGATGTCTCTCGGAGTACAGCCTCCCGAAGCTCACGACCATCCATGAACTCCATGAATTTCATGGGAAGACGTTGCTGCTCGCGGCATTGGGCGCCAGCGAAAGCCAAGAAAGAAAACATATTGCATGTTGATGATGACGGCAAGGTGGGACGAGCAACACTTACATCGAGATGATCAGCGGGATCCATCGTCACCACAAAGGGTTTCTTGTTCTTGCTCCGAAGTGGGCGACCAGGACGGCGCTTGGCCAGAGTTGATGATGACGCAGCAACAACAAGGGTGGATTTGGGCTTATTTTTGCTTCCTCGAGGGCAACCACGACCACGCTTTTCTATTACAGCAACATTGCCATAACTGGTAGCATCGATATTGGCCATGAGATTGATCAACAGAAGAAACCCTAGATAGATAAAGAAGAAGATGATGCGTCGGTGATAGCTAACAGTAAGAGGCTTAGGGTTAAAAGGATGATGGGCGATCACTATTTATAGACAATTTAGATGGGTCTTGGGCCAGATTATCAAAAAAAAAGCAGACCCAATATCTTGATGGTTTTGCGGTGTAGCCCAAGAACAATTTTACTTATTCAAAGTGGGCAGAAGATGTCCAATAAGGGAAGACAAGAAAAAGATGCTTAGAAGAAGTCGAAGAAAAACACGGTGAGCCTATACTCGAATAAAAAATTCGACTATAGCCTCGGTGGCTACTCCCATAGGGAATGCTGGTCGCGCACCTGATAGAAAAAGCATAAAGTCAAAGTTGTTCTACAGAAAACAACTATAAAATTGATAGAAGAGGAGACTCAAAGATTTGAGCCTATGATCGACTATAAGTACCCAACCATAGCCTCAAGGGCTACTCCCATCAGGAGCGCTGGTCGCGCACCCAATGAAGATGGAAATATCGGCTATTCTACACGAGTAAAACATTGACTTCATCATCGGTGGCAGACACCAGATAATAAATCGACATTTCACTCCCATCGAGAGGGATTTACGACTAATTGAGAAGACAACCCGACGATTTCGGGCATTGAAACAGCCAAACAAAGCTCACGATAAAATTTTGATTCTCAAGCTGCATCCATCGCGATAAAATGCTTGAATGTCGTGATCGCAAAGATCATGAAGGTAAGACCTCAGGATCCATCCTGCATGGCCTAGTATGCACATGAATGCGCTCTGCTAGTAAGTTCCCGTATCCACAATACAAAGAAAATCCTGGCGGACGTACTGGGTACCCTAAGAAATACTGGAACCCATGCTTTTGTAAGTCCTAAATGCGGCAAAAGGCTGGATTACGCCAGGTACCGAATTTGAGTCCAGGGACTTGAGTTTGAAGTAGGTAGCAAGTTTTTGCCCAGGCAATTAACTGGTTTCCTAATCCGTCAGGAGCACCACACTTGTTAACCAAAATCCCCATAAAAATTTAAGAATATGAAACATTGAATGAAATTAAGAAAAAGAAGAAGACGAAGATTACAAGTCAAAGATTTGAGATTCGACCCGAATTTACGATTCTAGTAGAATCTCGGGAGCTACTGACAAGGGTATGACTACCAAGGCACGTTATCTTAGTACCCCTGGGGCCCGTTTAGGTAGTAGCCCATGATAGATAGGCTCAAGTATAGTTATAGTCGAAATATGAGATTATATTGTAATCCATATTGTAATTTGTATTGAACCCGACCAGTTTCTCGAGACCTGGACGCCTATAAATAGGGGTAAGGGGAGGCCGGCCAGAGACAGATTGAGATTGAGTCAATTGACTACCAGCTTATTCTCAAACACACACCAAGTTTCGCCATGTTTGTCTGAGTTTTACCTTCGACTTCATCTGACGCCCTCTTTCCCCGATCCTAAGTCCTTCATCTAGGACATTTGCCGAGTTAACCCTCGTCACTTAGTCTATACAACAATAATGAAATGCAAATGAATTTGTGTTCAAGATGACTAAAGAAATGCAAATGAATTTGTGTTCAAGATGACTAAAGACAGCAGGACTTTTATACCGCAAAAAGATGAGAGGTTCATCATTATAGGTGAAATAGTTTGTTATAAGCTTTTTGATGTGCGGCAAATAAGCCTGTGTTTCTTTGATCCAATCAAGTAGTTTGTTAGGATGTTAACAAACAAATGCTAAACAAAGGCTGATTTCCATATATCTAAAAATGATTATGCAAGCATAATCACAATATGTTATGGATATGAATAGTAGCGTTATATCAAAGTCAAATCTTCTCAAAAGTTTTCCACAAACCAAATACAAAATTTACACATAACAGACATCAATTGTTGTTGTTCTAATAAGTTAATTGAATTCTACTATTTATCTACATTACATCGGTTTGATAAAAATCTTCAAAATGCCGCAGAAGACTTTGCCATCACCTAGCAGGTCAGATGAATTTAATGCATAATATCCATTATCTTAGTCTGGTCTTTGGATGGATCCTCCATTGCATTAAAGCACCAGATCAGAACATTTGCCATCAACAAACTGGAAATGCAGTATTCAAACTGAGAGAGCTACAATTCTAATCACTATTTTCCAAGGAACGCATCTAGATCTGATTTATAATGAGATCTGCCTCTGTGCTCTATCATTGAAAGCACAAAACTATGATTTACTTGATTCTTGCTTAAACCTAGAGGGGATGGTCAAATCAAACCAGCCAGAATGAATGTTTTTACCTCCTTCTCTGATCCATAGTCAAACTCGAAACTCCTACATGAACATAAAAAAAATCAATAGTCAGCATCCTTGCACCTTTTACTTTCATAGCTATCCTTCAACTTGAATGACTGCTGCTTTATATCAACAGCAAAATGCATCATGACATTCTCCTGAAAGACTATGTTTTAAGCAAGCTAGATACCTATATCTTAAATGAGGGAGGTTCAAATGAGCCAGTCTAAACTCCATCACAATTTCAAGTTTCTTTTGAAAGTACTAACTGATATTCTTACATGTTATTTACCCCTTTCCCTTGGAAAAAAGTGTTGCATGCAAAATTGCAGTTAACAACCGAAGATTGCTAAACTTTGAACTTACCTTGCCGGTCATATTCTTTTTTCATAAGAATTTCTGGCACTATGTATGACGGAGTACCAACTGTTGATTTTGGGTTGGAATGCAGCAAAGCAGACTGAAAACCACAATAACCAACTCGTTATTAAGGAGAGAGCAATGCCGATTACTACTAACACCTTTGAGTAACCAAAGTCAGTAATTTTTACTCGAGGTGTTGGACTCCCATCCTGGAGAGTGTTTTCTAGTTTAAGATCACAGTTGTAAATTTTGTGCATTTGTCATTTTATAGGAACTTATCTCTGCTATTTGTTTACATCGACGATTCTTGAAAGCAAAGCATACCATGGAATGGTAGTAGCAGACCCCTTCCCCTCTAGCTGTTGAAAGAAGTACCTTGCGTATCATATCAAACAGATTACACCAGTTAGCCGACGTGGTTCAGGAATTAAGGAAGAAAGCTAGAAAACATAATAATGTAAGTACGTAGGGTAAAGAGCAAACTCATCTTCAATAAATCGCCTGCAATGCATTTTATTTCGAGCATTTCATGACAATCGCAAGGTGCGTCGGGGTTAAGCAAACCTGTTGCCGATGGATTCCGGAAAAAAATACCATGTATTCAGTGGAGTTTCATCAAAATATGATAAGCTGTATGCTGAAAATTTTAGCCAGGGCCATAGTCTAGGATAAACTTCTATGCTTCTGAAACCACTCTGAATTTTTCAGCAGTTCATAGTGACCCTGCAATGTCTGATACGGTGCTGCCCAACCAAATATTACTGCTAACTTTTTGACAGAAAACATTAGTCCCCCAGTCTTAGAAAAACAGGGCATATAAATTTAGTCAGAAGTGAATGTTTTCTATGCTGACCAAGTTTATATAGACAAAAATAAGTACATCTACAATTCAATATAAATATCAGTACATCAAAGGTATTTTTTCGTAGTACTAATAACTGGCAGATGCCGGTCATGATTGCAAAAATCTAATCACCATTTATTTCCAAAACAAAATAGCATTTCTGCTGTCTGGCAGACTTCACAATCATCTAATTTCACCAATAAAATTTCATCCAGGATCAAGAAATTTATCAAATATCAACAAGTCAGGATTTGGTAATTACCTCCTCAAGGTGCCGCAACGCCCCGTGCTTGATGATATGCCTCTGCACCTTCACATCAATCTGCACACACAAACAGACCATAAAAATCATCCATCCGTCAACACAATGGTCGTAATCAGATTACCAGGGGCATTCTTCTGCCACAACCGAAGAAACGAACAGACTGAGAGCACAACAGATCAAGTACCTTCACACAGCAACATGATGTATATTGCCACAATGTCCAAAAAAGTAAGAAAGATCAAGAACGAGGATAACCAAGTATTGTGTGACTATGGTTCATACATATTATATAGTCAAGTGTATAATGTGTTGCAATAAATATAGAATAGTACATACTTCATTTAACCTTTGGCAGGTCGCAGACAAACTACATCTTTGTAACAAACAAATATAGGGTTGCAGGCGGCGGCGGACGTCCGTTCAGCCGCTTCGTCCGCGCCGCTTAAAGGGCCCAAACGGCGTAGCGGCCAGGCCGTGTTA
Organism: Dactylis glomerata; assembly: GCA_007115705.1. Lineage (NCBI taxonomy): Eukaryota > Viridiplantae > Streptophyta > Magnoliopsida > Poales > Poaceae > Dactylis > Dactylis glomerata. Next base: position 1,151,263 of record QXEO01001110.1, read on the forward strand.
GCGAGGCGGCCTCATGGACAAAGTCCACTTAGCCTGCCAGGCCGTCCATCCCACTAGGAAAAACAAGGCAGCTCGCAGAAACGGAACGAGAGGGCACGCCGCTGTAACGACCCGCCTTTTACTAAAGGCAAATCTCCTGTGTATCTGTGCCATTCCCTGGATCAGTAGATAGCACCACAGTACAAAATATAGTAATCATTGCAATAGCATCAATATTACATCGTAAATCCAGTTACATAGGTCTTCTACCTTATGAGTACACAGCATAAAGCATAGTTGCAGTGAGCTTCCATCTTCATCAAGTGCCACAGGCAGACGTGTTGGAATGTAAGCTCGAGATCCTACTCCTGGTTCCTTACTCGAAATAAAACCTGCACGTTTGAATATGCAGCCCCAGATGGGTCAGTACAATGATGTACTGGCAAATGACACATATTTGGTGGCATTTTTGTGGAAAGACTATACTACAATAACATTTGGCTGGTGGATCTCATAGGCTGATTTGCATAAAGCCAATTTTATCCTATAATCCATCTTAATACTTTCTTTCAACAAATTTTATTTTTCAAGGGTCAAGACAACCCCCATACACTACATACTGGCCGGTATGTAGTTCTGGGCGCAACTCAACAAAGTTTGGAACCTCAGGCACCACCACCCCTTCGGAGTGTATGGTCCTTAGTTCCTACCTAGGGGTTTCTAGACAAGATTTTAATAATTCAGAATCGGTGATGAGATTATTCCGTACATTCCATGTCTAGAGACTCAATTGTCCATAACCGAGGACACGGCTAATCGATTAGATTTAAACACCTTGCAAGGGTTGTGCACTTTCACCTTACGATTCATTTTATGCCCATACATAAAATGAAACGAGACCTTTTAGAAGGAGAGGGCAACTAACTGGCAAGATCCGCTCCCAACCTATAATTCATCTACCACCATCTTCTCGCGCCTAGTTGCACTCCCACATTCTAATCAGTCAAGACAGAGCCCATAATGTCATAAGGCTGCACTGGAAGTACGCTAAGCATGGAAGACATAGCCATCTCTTTGTTCCTGGGTGGCCATCCACAAGTGTACGCCCAGGCAGCAACTACACGTAGTGTAGCCCCAGGTCGCCACTCAACACCACCTCCATCAACATACCAATCCACCCAGGTGTTTCATTTTAGTTGAAGTTATTAACTTTTCACAAAACACTTTTCAAGTGATCTTAGCATGGCATCAAAGTTAACAAAGTATTTAGCATCCTATCATGTGGGGTTTGAGGGATAGCTACACACTACTAGGATCTAAGCATTTGATAAAACAGTTGAGTAAAACACCTATCATGCATACTACAAGAGGTGAATTTACTAATGCATAAGTAAAGTGGGTAGGGAACATGTGTGTCACTTGCCTTTTTGAAGATCGCGACGTTTTGCTTCTCTCAACTAAGCACGTAGCTCTTCGCACAACTATAGCACAGAAATAGCATACCATAAACAATCCATACAAACACAATCAAACAAATCAAACAAACGAAAAGTGTTTGTTTAACAATTTAGATTTATTGAGATGTTATGACAAGAAGATATGGTAAAAGGTCATGATTTGTGAGATATGAATCAGAGAGTTTAGTTGGGGGAGATTAATATGATTTGAGAGAGAATTGGGCTAGGCATAATATAATTGATGAAGTTTGTATGCTTTATCAATGCATGAATGAGTTTTAGATTAGCTCATGTGAAATGAACCACACAAGAGTCAAATAGTGTAACAACAATACTATTGAGTAATTGTGACAACGATTACCCTTATATAGCATCTGTTGCACTTAGGAGCTAGGTTAGGTTTTAAGAACGCTTGAACTACTCAAGTAGCACATTTGCAAGTTGAATAGTTCAATGCATGTGAACAAGACTAAGTAGGCATTGGATTGGGTATGAAAGATTGATATTTGAGGACATGGCTCAATTGGTTCATTGATCAACATGGTGTATAACACATACTATGGTACGGGTTATAACAACACCACATTATCAAAATCTAGGTTTAAGATGAATTCATATTCTACTCAAGTAGCACAATTGCAATTTGAGTACATATGAATTAGACAATATGATGAGTGAGGTCTTTATGCTTTATCAAAGCATATTGAGTCTTGGAATATCTCATGTGGATAAATCACATAAGAGACAAAATAGTGCAATAGCAATACTATTGAATAAGTGTAACAACAATTATTCTTACATAGTATATTTTACACTTAGGCTTAGGTTAGGAAAAGTGAAGCATTGTGTTACTCAATTAATTCGTTCGTTAATTGAATAGCTCTATGCAAGGTTAAGATTGAGTAGACATGAATAAATGGTCATAGGTAAGGAATAGGTATAGGTGATGTAAGAAACATGGCTTAAGGTTCCTGATGAGTAATTAGGATTGGGTTAAGTACTATGATGTCGATTTGATCAATACCATAGTAGCAAAGGTAGAAACTAAGATTGAAAGTATCACACTTTACTCAAATGATACATTTGTAATTTGAATAAGTGGGTACTATGCAAGATTGGTCTAAGTGAAATGATCTTGATCAAGATATTGTTTAGATTGGATCAAAGTGATCTCAAGATGATATTTGATAGCTATGTATGATCATAGGATTTTCTAAAGTAGAAGGGATCATTGATTGAAATAGAAATAAGATTAATCCATATAGGAGTACTCAAATTCTCATATTAGAATTTGAATAATTGTGAAGTGGTTCAAGAAATTATGGGAGTGATGCTACTGGATAGCTTGCAGTAATACAAAGTCACTGCAATTGGAATCACTCAAAAATAAGTTATAGAAAATAAATTATCACCGAAATAGTGATTTGGACAAATTTGAATGCACCAAGTGTGTGCACGTATCAAATTTGGATTTTATTGATCCTATGATGTTCTACAAGTTGAGAGGATTCCAGAGACTACAAATTTGTAATTTTTGGATTAACAGAACAATAGATATGAATTAATCATGCTAACAGAGGGTTTGATTCCAATTTGAAAATAGTTTCAAATTGGACCCATAAAATATAAGATTTTATGGTACTGATGGATTCTACACTTCCTAAGGATTCCAACGGTATATTATTTGTAAATTTATGAGTTACAGATCAAAAGATATGAATTTTTGAAGATTCAGATCAAATCTGATTTCAAAATCTAATTCGAGTTTCTGTTTTAACCAGGAGCCTACACGTGGCTTGATCTGATAGGCCCGTACCGGTTCATTCGGATCAGGGTCGTGGGCCGTTAGATCTAAAGTGATCTGGACGTCCCGGATGGACCGGTACCTTTTCAGTTAAGTGATCTGTCCGATCCATTGGATCAAGATCGGACGGCGAGAAAAGAAGGAGAGGAGCTCACCTAGGTTTCCGGCGAGGTTCGCCAGCGAGGCGGCCAGGTAGGTGGCTCCGGCGATGCTCCGGCGGGTTCTGGACGGCGGCGATGCCACGACGATGATCAGGGAGACACGGCGAGCTCGAAAACTTGGTCGGCGTCGTCGATTACTTCCAGTGGAGAGGGAGAGGAGTGGCCGGAGGGCTCTGGTCGACGGTGAGCTTCGGGGGAGGTTTTAATCCATCGATTCGCTGTGAACTAAGAGGAATGGGAGACATCAGGAGATGCGCCAGGGTATGGGGAAGATATGGGGACCAAAAATAGGCGGCAGGGTCACCTGGGGGCGTCGGAATCGACGAACTTGGCTGCTGTCCTGCAGAGCATCCGGCGAGGGATTCGCGCAGCCTGGCGGCGTCTCAGACTATCGGGGGAGAGGGGAAAGGCAGAGGGGGTCGCGGGATACTTATAGGCACAGCGGGCGCTCGAATTGGGCAGGCGTTAATGCGAATTGAAGGGGGAAAGTAACGGCGGGGACTCGGTCGGTTTCCGGCGAGATTAACGTGAGGAAGAAGATGCTGAGGTGTCCCGACGTGTGGGCCCGTGCTGTCAGCGAGGCAAGGGAGAAACGGGGATACCGTTTCGGGTTTTTAAGATGGGCCGCGGACCTATTTCGTTACTGGGCCAAAATCGTCCCCGGGGCCCTTTTTCTATTTTTATTTCTTCTTTCGCTTTTTCTTTTTCTGTTTTCTTGTTTCATTTATATCTTTTGCAAAAATTCTTCAAACAATGTCAAACCATTTTCTAATCTTTTCTAAAATTCAAATAAACAATACAAAATAGTAAGAGATAAGTTTTCAGAATAAAACATGATTTTCCAAATAAAACTCTATATCTTAGCCAAAGGGCTTATTTGCATAAACCTAAGTAGAAATAGGATTTTGAAATAATCCTTTTAAAATAAGAGGATAACACTTTATAAAATATTATTTACAAATTGTTTTCAAAACACCTTTTGCAATGCAAACCTTTGAGACAAGAGAATCATTTTAGGAGGTATCCTTTGCAGTAACTTGCATAGGTTTGAATAAAAGAAAGGAAAGTAATATTTTGATACTTGATCTTTCTTAAAGAAGTTCTTCAAGAAAATAATAGAAAGTTTAAAATAGTTTTCTAATAAGGCTTTCAATTAGACTCAAAAAGTTTTAAATCCCTGTGAATTTCCAAACATCTCAAGCAAAACAAAAGCAAAATTTTCCCCCAAAATTTGATAAAATCTTGGGTCGTTACAGCCGCCGCGATGTTCGCCACCGTGGGGACGGTGCCGCGCTCGTCGCCGCCCTGCACCCCGCTCCACTGGTCGCTGCCCAGCGACCTGCTCGTCGCGCTCAACACCCTCCCCTGTAGCCTGTAGGCCTGCGCAACCCTGGCTCCCTTGCCGTCGCCACCGGCGGAGAAAGATAGGCACGGCGTTGGTGGAGGATCGTATCTGGTGGAGGAGGTGGGAAATAACCCGGCAGAAGACGAGGGACAAGAATCCGGCGGGATAGATCTGTATTTTGTTGATCCTTCTTTTCCCCCCTCGATGCAATTCTTTGCTTCAAACAGATGTATCTCGATTAATTTTCTTCACTTTTAAGTAATAAATCGCAGATTTTTTCATTTCAGTAGGACGTAACACTTTTACCCAGCTAGAATTTCTTGTGTCCATCAGAAGCTGATAAGTTGTTCTGAATGCGCTGCATTATTTTGTGCATACCGCTATTCTTCAGTTTGAGTACACAGTTCTTATCCTCTTTGTATTACAGTAACGACTTTTACCTAGCACTTTAGGATCTGGTGTGCATGTTATTCAGTTTGAGTACACAGTTCTTATCCTCTTTGTATTACAGTAACGACTTTTACCTAGCACTTTAGGATCTGGTGTGCATGTTATTCAGTTTGAGTACACAGTTCTTATCCTCTTTGTATTACAGTTGTAATCCTCTTTGTTATTCAGTAACGACTCACTGCAACAGTATTGTCTGTTTGGATTTACTTTAGTTGTGCTTGCATATGGTAAAAAATTACCCATGTAGTCTCCTATTGCGTGACAGTTATTTAATGAGAGATTATGTCATGACTATGACCCTGAGGCTAAAGGATCTTAATCATGTGTCTAGCACTACACTTACTAATAAATTATTTTGTGACTCTGAATTTTGGCTTATTATTGCAAACGCTTACGGACTAAAACATACATGTTTGTCTAAGTCTACTCGTGCTCTTATAAAATGTACATGCTGATTATTGTTCCTAAAGTGCAGGGGTAAGGAACGATCAATAAATTTTAAGCATTTCGGAATGACACAACAATTTTCTATATGCTGATTATTGTTGCTAAGTCTACTCTTGTTCCTATGCCTTCAGTTAGTGGCTCATCTAATGAAAAATGTATTCTTGCAGAATGAGTGTATACTGAAGTTGAGTATATGCAGAATAGGGTGACAGAAGCATAGTTTGCACTGATTACAAATATTGTGGAACCTATCAGAAAATGTTCATGTTTAAGTCTTGTTCTCGGCAACTCAATTAAAATTGTTCTAATGCCTGATTGTAGTATATCAAGAGTTTTCACTACTAGAATTATGTTAACCGTGATATTCATGTGCGAAAGACGCCAGTATATAAAACTGGGCATGAATAAACGTGTTCTAGTGTCTGCCTGCTGAGCTCCAAAGCGAATCTCAGGTGTGTGCTGTTAATATACAGCTCTGCTTTCGTAGCTGGATAGCAGCGACGGACGGACGGTCCACCTTTGTCTACCGGGCACAGCGGACACTTTAATTAGCGGAGGAGGCCGCCGCTAATCCTGCTACTTAGCGTTACGGACGGAGCGGACCAGGCGGACGCGCCGGCGGCCTGCCCACCTGCATCCTGAAACAAACTAGTAAGCATGCACGTGCAATGCACGTGCAATGCACGTTACTACTAATTTGAAGTATTTCAAGGACAACATATAAAGAAATCTTCTTTGCATATTTCAGATAATCACACATCAAACTTCCAGATTCAGATCATGCAAAATTGTACCCGACATACCAGATAAGTAATAAGCCACATGGATTTCATAACATAATAGCTTTAGAAAATGCATAATTTAGGATTCCTAATCTTATGCTAGATACACTACTTCACTGGAACTTATCATAGGAGCACAAAGAAATAGTTTACCACATTCACATCGTAAATAGATGCAGATCACAGATAACTTCAGAGAACAAACAATTAGGATCTTAGTGTAGCTTTTTTGGGATCCCATGTGAAAATGACATCGCTATACTATCAGAAATCATTGGCTTTAGAGTTTAGAATCACCTTTGGTATCCGTTGTGTACGTGCTGGACATCAAGAAGTACATATGTTGATTACCGAAAAATAGTTCAAAAATTATTCATGTTGTGCCTTTCTGCAAATCTAACATTGTTAGATATTAAAAAAAAAGCTAGTACGGGAAAGACAAAATTATTTTATTGGAACCGGTCAGATCAATAAAAATTGTCGATTGCTTTTTTTGCGAAATAAAATACTAATAAAATATAATTGATTGTTAACTTAACATCATAAAGACTCATGGGTATGTAGCAGAAAAAACACCCTTTTGTCTATACCATCCGAAATCTTAGACGTTATAATTCCTAGCGGATGAATCCGCAGAAAAGTTTGAAATTTACTGTACTTCCTCCGACCCATATTACTCTTCGCAAATACAGATATATCTAAACACATTTTAGTGCTAGATACATCCGTATTTTGTGAAGAGTAATATGGATCGAATGGAGCATTAAATTTATTAGATAGCTATCATACAACGGAGAATTAGCTGACATGTAGGACAAGAACCCCAATGGATCGGTCAGGACCCTGCATGCTAGAACACCATGAGTTGTTATGTTAGTGAGAATGTCAAAGCAACAACTAACTATGAGCTAAGAACAAATATATCAGTGATAGATAGATTTAAAGAAAAACAAAAGTTGCGGATCCCTTGACAACTAAAGGACAAACAGAAGAGAAACAACCTCACGAAAATTGCATAAGCTTACGAGATAACACTGGGTTGTGCAAAGCATCTCCTCCATACTGTTACACTCATGTCAAACATTTTTCGGAACTACCTCCTTCTGTATATCAAATTAAATGAGTAAGACCACCTTATAGTGTGCTAGTCAAATGTGAACAAAGAAAAAATATATAAAAAAATATTTCCATGCGGCGGTAGTGATTTCAGGTGAGAGGGCAAATCTGGATGCATCATAGTTGGGCTAGTCGCTGAAGAGCCAATACTGGGATTGCAATCTGAATATTGAATTGCACAACACCAATTCTCGTACCTTCCTGAATGCACAAGATTCATTGCGGTTCCTACCTGAATGCAAAGATAACAAATAATTCAGTTCGACTCCCTCCCACAATAGAAAGAATAGAAAAAAGTTCCCCGCCAAAAAAAAAGGATGAAGTGAACAATCTCTTTTTCTACAATGACATCTTTCAAATAGAGAAATTAAAGAAGAAAATAATTGGACGGGGTTGGCATGTCTTACTGGAATACTCGCTATGCTGTCATGCACGTTGCTTGCTCTGCCATCTCGTTCCATCATTTGCCTGGTACGGTGGGCGATTTAAACAAAAATAACCTAAACTTGAAACGATTTCAAAAAATAAACCATCGGCGAAACTTTTTTAAGCGAATAACCCCTTTTTGCTTCGCCATTAACGGTGGCGAAGCAGCTGACGGTGCGTCGCCACAGACAGTGGCGCGGCAGTGATGTGCGTCGCCACCCACGGTGGCGAGGCAGGCGTTCTTGCGTCGCCACTCTCAGTGGCGAAGCAGAATAGGGTTAGGAAAACCCCCCACGCGCCCGACCGGCCCCTCTCTCCCTCACTTCTCCCTCCCCACCTCTCTCTCCCTCTCCATTGCGGCGGCGGCTGGGACACTTCAAGCTCCTCCCCTTCTCTAAATCTCCAAGAACAAGATCTTCTCCCTCTTCCCCTTGCTCAAGATCTTCACCAAGGTACTCTCCCTCCAATCCCCTTGCTCTTCTCCCTCTTCCCCTTCTCTAATCCCCTTCTTTGAATCCTACTTAGTGATGCATGGATTGATATGGTTGTATGGTAGTGATTTGTGTGTTTGATTCATAGTTAGTGATATTGTGTGTTTGATTCATGGATATTATGGTAGTGATATTGTGTGTGTTTGATTCATAGTTAGTCATATTGTGTGTTTGATTCATAGTTAGTGATATGGTTGTATGGATGCATGGTAGTGATGCATGGATCTTCTAAATGGATGTTTTAGATGGATGAATTTGTAAATCCTAGTTAGTGATTTGTGTGTTTGATTCATATGGATGGATTTGTGTGGTGGACTTGTATGGTAGATTCAAATGGATGGATATGTGTGTTTGATTCATATGGATGGATTTGTGTGGTGGATATGTGTGATTGATTTATATTTGTTGTTATTGAACTAGCAAATTAAGATTACTTGTGATGTCCAATTTGTGTGCTTCATCATATATGCTCACATTATAGTCGGATTGTTTAGGATGGAGGATTTAAGTAATGAAAGCCTTCTCGAGGGTGAAGTTGATATTCGTCACCGTGCCTATATGATGTCCGAGAAGAAGAAGGTAATTACAAAACCAAGTACTCAAATCTAATATTGGTAAGCGTGAATTGGTATGTGACACCATGCATGTATGTTTGTCACCGTGCAGATTCTTGGACCATTGCGACTGAGGTACAACCAGATGACGTCAACGGCGATGAACTACGATGAGCGGTACACCCCCTACATCCGCAATCTAGGGCTTCTACCGTTCATCCATATGGTCACCCGGACGACACTCAACGTCAATCCTGCCGCGATCACCGCGCTTGTGGACCGGTGGAGGCCGGAGACCCACACCTTTCACCTCCGGACCGGCGAGATGACGGTCGCGCTAGAGGACATGGCGATGATACTTGCGCTCCCCATCGAGGGGGCTCCTCTTTGTATCGATACATCCTCTGATGATTGGCGCGGGAAGATGTTAGATCTCATTGGGAAGTGCCCCGGGGATACTCTCAACAGGCAAGGAGTAAAGTTGAGGGTACCCGCGGGGGCAACTTTTAAATGGATCTCAGATAACTTCGGTACATGCCCTGAGGATGCCGATGAGGATCTCGTCAAGATCTACGCCCGCGTGTACGTGTGGTATGTTATCACACGGTCTCTGTTCAATGACACTAGTGGGAAGACCGCACACTGGCATTGGCTGAAGGCGCTCACCGTCATGGATAAGAAGTGGAGCTGGGGCACTGCTGCATTGGCTTGGTTGTATCGTCAGGTAATGAGTTGTTTTGTCCACTCCGTACATTTGCTCTCCATTTTGGCTACATTCTTGTTATTGATGTTTGCTTTCATACCTTCTGCAGCTTGACGATGCTTGTTGTAGGACAGAGCCACAAGCTTGTATTGCTGGTTCCCTCCTCCTTCTTTCGGTGTGGAGTTGGGAACGCTTCCCTGTTGGACGGCCGAAAATTGGTCCTCGTAGAGACTGGGACGATGCTAACGACCGCCACCGGTATCCCACGTTTGCTCACTATTGGGACCAGCATTCTGAGTTCACTTCTGACCCAGAACAAGCATATCGACAATACACCAACGAGTTTGACAACCTAACCCCTGAGCAGGTAAAATAACTCTATTCCCTCACTCTCTCGTCTCGGGTATTTAGGATCTTCATTATTGGGCATGTTGTAGGTGATATGGCAACCATATGGCAAAGGATATTCTTACGGGGCGCCTTCTTACGGTGACGCTGCCTGGGAGATTAACCCTGCTTGCATGGCTGAAAGAGTTCTGTTTCATATGCGTTGCCCGTTGATATGCATGTGGGCTGTTGAGCATCACTTGACGCAGCGGGTTATGCGGCAGTTTGATCTATATCAAGAGTACCCGCCGATGTATGAGGACACGGATCGTATGCTTCACCGGTATGAATCCTTTTTCCGCCGTTGCGCCATTGTGTAATGTAATTCTTGTTTGTTGACAATGTGCTATCTTATTATGCAGCTATGACAGGATAAAACATCGGAAGACAGATTGGCCCAATATTCACAAGATGCATATCAAGACGTTTCAACAACGTGTGACGGAGACTAAGCGGGCAAAAGGAATAAATACAGCGGACCATTCTGATGAGGGTTTCAACAACTATCTCCGTTGGTTTCAACCTCGGACTCGTTTGCAGCTTCTTCCGGATGCCTACACGGATGACATTTTGGAAGAACCTTTGCCGTTCGACCAGCTTGGCAATCTTGCTTACAATAAGCTTGTCAGAGAGGGGCGCCAAGTCCCTTTTGCTTCATCGATTAACTTTGTGGTAAGCTTGTTCTTCTTTTTGGAATCTCACTACTATCTCTACTTGCCACTTGTGTCTTTACATATTCATATACATGCTAGCGCTCGGAGATCCAGAAGCAAGCTGCTGAATTCGAGGTGGCTTTGGAAATTCCGGAGAACAAAGATGGCTATTCAAGATTGCGAGAATTTGTGAAGGTATGAATTTGCCGGAGAACATATTCTACTCATGAATGGTGAAATGCTGGATAATGCACTAGCCATTGCCTAGCCATTGCTAAATGCCTTGCTTTTGAGTTCTTATAAATTTGTGATAGCCATTGCTAGTTTCTTTTGAAACTTTAAGACCATTGCCTAGCCATTGCTAAATGCCAAGTACTACATGTTGCTAGTTTCTTTTCGAACTTTAAGACCATGAGACCATTACAATGCATGTGACTACTTGCGGTGCTTTTCCTTTTTACCCTACTTGCTAGTTTCTTTTCGAACTTTAAGACCATGAGACCATTACAATGCATGTGACTACTTGCGGTGCTTTTCCTTTTTACCCTACTTGCGGTGTTTTATATTTTTGACAATTATTTTCTTCTTATAGCGTCAGGGCCAGAAGTTACGGAGATTAGGAAACCTTCTTGGTTGCCGTGATCCTGAGATTGCATCAACGCCGTCGCCGTCCCAGTCTCATGCCATATCGGACTCCGCGGACGAGGCATCCACGCCGGAACAAGAGGATGAAGAGGAACAAGAGGATCCCCTACCTTCGAAGAGAAAGAACAAAGGTGTACATAGGGACAAGTACACACCACATGATTTCAAGGAGAAGACAAAGAAGAAGGTGGTCACGGAAGAAGTCTCCGATTCCGATGATGACAATTTCGTGTTGGAGGCACGGAAAAAGATTGCTCCGCGTAGGGGAGGAGGGAAGCGTGGAAGAAACTAGATGTTTAGGTTTGATCCTATCTAGCTATATGAACTTGTGCTTGTTATGATGGACACTATGTTTGGCTATGTAATATTTGAACTATGAGCATGATGTTTGGATATGATCATGTGCTGGAATTTGATATATGATCTTGTGTTATGATGTGCTGATATATGATATTGTGAGCTTGATGCTTGGATATATGATTTTGTCCAATATGATATAGTTTTGATACTTTGATATATGATTTTGTCCAGTATGATTTTGTCCAATATGATATATGATATTGTGAGCTTGATGCTTGATATATTGATAGGATATGAGTTGGATGCTTGTATATTGATTTTCAGCTTGTTTTTGAGCTTTTATCAACATCCAGGCCTGCGTCGCCACAGGGAGTGGCGAAGCAGAGGTGCGTCGCCACAGGCAGTGGCGAAGCAGTGGTGCGTCGCCAGGGGGAGTGGCGAGGCACAGGAGGCAGCTGCGCAGGCCGCAGCGCAGCAGACGTGGCTGCGTCGCCACTGCCTGTGGCGAAGCACACCTGCGTCGCCACCACGAGTGGCGAAGCACGCCTGCGTCGCCACCACGAGTGGCGAAGCACGCCCGGAGCTCGAAAAAAATGCTCAAAACTTTGAAAAAATGCTCAAAACAGCAACTTGTGTCAAAATTTATCACCAACACATAGTTCATAAGCATCACACATAGTTCAAAATAACAAGGTTCACAAATTTTACGAAATGGAAGCAAATAGTTCTAAATGACAAGGTTCACAAATAACAAGGTTCAAAATAACAAGGTTCACAAAATGCCCGAATACACGAATGCTCTACTCGCTCAAACATGGTCCCTTTGCCTTCGCCTTCGCCATGGCCTTCCTCTTCTTCTCTTCTTCTTCCTTCTCCTCCCTAATGGCACGCGCCTCGGAAGCCACCCTCTCAAATAGTTCCTTCTTCTTCCTCTTCCTCTTCTTCTCTTCTTCTTCCTTCTCCTCCCTTGCTAGGTGCGCCGCCCAAACAGCCTGGCGCTGCTTCAACTCACGCGCTTCTCGTTCTCTCTTCTCTTTAAGTGCTTTGGTGCGCTGCTTGTCCTGCCACATCATATGTTCCCACCGCATTTGCTGCCACCTTTTCCGCTCCGCTTCCTCTTTTTCAGCTTCCTCTTTCAGCTTCCTCTTTCTTTCTTCCACTTTCTTGGCCGCATCTTGTTCTTTCACTCTCCTCAAAGCCTCATTTTGAACATCTTCGTCCTCCTTGTGACCTTGAGTTGAGCTATGTCCCGCCCCACTCACCTTTCTCTCCCTCTCCATCTCTACTTCCATGTTGCTTATCTTATCGAAGGCTCTCTTCATTATCTCGTCGTACTCACGAATGCTCTTTATTACCCCCTCCGCAAGCTCCTTCTAACGTTGCTCTTCTCTTTCTCTCCTCATGAATCCGCAATTGTTGATCTTCTTCCATCCTCATTTGTGTTGCCTCTTTCTTCTTCCTCTCGGCCGCATCCATCTCCATCACCTTCCTCCATGACTCATTGAAGGTCTGATCCCCCTCCTTGTTGGCTTGACTCCCCGCCATATCTACAATAAGAGTGGAGATAAATGTTAGTAAACACAATATGTAAAATGTTATCTCAAATTTAGAAATTGTAGAGCACAAAATAAAAGTACATACGGAAATGGTCCTTGTAGATATCCTATCATACTAGTTCGATTTACACCACGGACTCCTCTAAGACCTAGTTGTCTTCCTCTTTGTTGCCTAGGATTACGATAGCTTGGACCACCTCCGTGGCTTCGACCACCTCGGTGACTAGGACCACTTTGTTGGCTTGCAACACTATGTTGGCTACTCCTTTGTTGGCTTAGGCTAGGACCATCTTGGTGGCTTGGACCACTTTGTTGGGTACTCCGTTGTAGGCTTGGACCACTTTGTTGGGTACTCCTATGTTGGCTTGGGCTAGGACCATCTCGGTGGCTTGGACCACTTTGTTGGGAACTCCTTTGTTGGCTTGGAACATCTTGGTGGCTTGAACCACCTTGTTGACTACTCATGGGTTGGCTTGCGTTCGAGTCATTTCTCTTTGTTCTTTTCCTTTGGGTACATGTCCTAGCATTGTGTCCATGACCATTACACTTTCCACAACGAGCTCTATCACATGGCTCTTGAAATTGGTCATTTCCTGATTCTCTCGCACCACCACGACCCCATCCATCCATATCACCCCTAAAACGCTTTGTCTGGCGTCTTCCACGTTTAACAACCTTCCATGACGGATGGGGCCAGAGTTGGATTCCATGATACTCGGGCCACTGTGATTGGTCTAGATATGGGTTAAATCTAGGAGCCCATGTTTTCTTGGTCGTCGTGATGGAGAACTCTGACTCTCTCACGGTGAGAGGGTGATTGTAGTCCAAATGACGCACCCGAGCCGCCGTTAGCAAATGCGAGCAAGCAAGATGGACCAAAGATGGCCTCGCACATGTGCACTCGCAAGTCCTTAGCGAGACCTTGAAAGCTCGGCCTCCGTGTTGGACACCGTCGGCCGTGGTTCCTCCGGGCTCGTTCACTTGATAAATGAGCTCATCGTTATCATAAACGGTTGCAACTTCAGAATCCGCCTTACGAGACTGAAATGTCCTCCACTCGCAACTTTGGGTGGGTACTCGTATTTATGCTTTTGCGTATTGTCTCCCGCAATCTACCTTTCCGTTTCATCTGAGTACTTTAAAAAATACTCATTCAACTTGTCGAATGTGTATCGCACAATTGCCGTCACGGGCAATGCACGGACTCCCTTGAGCACCTTGTTGAAGCACTCTGCCATATTGCTTGTCATTTGACCGTACCTCCGACCATTTTCATCGTAGGCTCTTGCCCACTTTGTTCTATCTTGGATGTGCCTAGTGAGAAATGCTTGACCCTTAGCATCGAGCTTTCTGTTTGAGGTCAATTTGATGTACAAGTTTGCGAAACGCCGGTCAGTGAAAGCGAGACAACAATCTTAAAGATCATCAGTCAACTCCTTGCTACCACATGCCCTATAGAAGTTTGAACAGAAATGCCTCATGCACCATCTATGGTGCAAAGTAGCATGCCCTGGAATTTCAATATTTACCGCTGCGAGAATTCCTTGATGTCGATCTGAGATGACACAAATTTCCCTTTGTGGCGGTAATACCTTGGTCCTCAAAAGGTGAAAAAACCACTGCCAGTTATTGTTGTTCTCCGCCTCAACGAAAGCAAATGCCAAAGGAACCAAACGGTTGTTGGCATCATTTGCTATTGCAACCAAGAGAGTCCCCCTATATTGCCCGGTCAAAAATGTGCCATCAACGGAGATTACCGGTCTACAATGCTCGAAAGCTTTCACGCATTGCTGGAAAGCCCAAAATGCACGGCCAAATACTCGGACAGTTCTTCCATTGTAAATCCTTGTTTCCTGTCCATAAGGCTCTACCACATGAACCATGCCCAGGTTTGCATCGGCCATTGCTAACAACAACCGAGGAATTCGGTTGTATGCTTCTTCCCAATCACCATACAACATCCTGAATGCAGCTTGCTTTGCTTTCCATGCCTTGCCGTATTTCACATCATAGTGAAAGAGAGCTTTCACAAGCTCCATGACTGTTTTGATGCTCATTGTTGGAAGTGACGAGATTTGGTTGGAAAGTCTATATGCGATGAACTCGGAGGTGAGTTGTCGGTGATCGTGCTTTACTGCTTTGCCATCCACCCTCTTTCCGCGACACATGTGAGTTGGCACACAACTTGTTATGCGCCACTCGGGTCCTCCCTTCCATGGTCTTGCACGCACAATCCAAGGACATCGATCCTCCTCGCACTTAACAGTGTAACGCTTCTTCACGTCTGAGTGAAGCACCGTATAGGGACGATGATACTTAACCGAGAAGTCCTTGATTCATTGTTTAAATTCCAGCAAGGTTTTGAACATCAAGCCTTTTGATATACCATTACTCTCGTGATTGCCATCCCGGTAAGAAGTAGGCCTTGGTCCAAGCACTATACCCTCGCCGCCGTCAACCATGGCTTCATCCGCGAGACTAAGATCACGGAACAATGGTATCCGATGATCTCGCCCCAATACCTCCTCGTGGACTTCGGCCTCATTGGCCGTGAACCCTTCCTCATCAACTTCTTCTTCGGGACCATCGTCATCCGAGTCCGATGCATAGCATCGCGAGTACGGGATGTCATGGTCCATGTTTTCTTGCGTATAGTACATATCCAAATCTCCAACATTGTGGTCATGAAGCTCAATATCATTGTCATCATCCCCGCACTCATCATCCTCCTCTTCCAATGCTTCGTCCTCCTTTGAAATTGGACTTCCATCCGTCATTTCTTCTTGGTGGTTCGGTGGAGAATTCCTAGCATCAACCCGGGAGGCTCTCCGGTTCAAGTCCACATGCAAAGTACCACCAACCTTTTTGGTGGCAAATAACTCAAGAGCCTTGTCGAGAGATTCGGCCACCACCTCCTTGTATGCACCCCAACGTTGCTCGGAGTTGATACGCATTATCTTCCAACGGAAGTGCATGCCAAATCCGGCGTTGTGCCTACCTTCCAACTCAACAACATCACTAGGGTCCATCCAATTCAACTCTATCCTAACTTGTTCCAAGACCTCGGCGTACGTAGGGGTACGCTCGAACACCAAGTCAAGCTCATCCGGGTCGGGCTTTATATTGCCTTTCAAATATGCTTCCTTGTCAACATGATCAACATGAACAATTCTCGCCATACCTATTTTTGTATAACAACAATAAGGTAAAAAAAAAATAAGTACCTATGCCAATATTTACTAACACATCATACTTCATAACAATAAAACCCTAACCCTAACATAACAAGAAAATCCTAACCCTAACATAACAACAAACCCTAACCTCACAAACCCTTACCCTAACCTACCAATCAACACTAAAATACTTCATACACATCATACAAGCCAACATTGACCAAATTAACATGAATCAACATTGCAATTTGGGTGAATCAATTTTTCTAGGGTTTCCAAGATTTGGGGATTCAAAACCAAATATGCAAATTCCAATGGGTCAAATGAATGGCAAATGAGGGAGAGTACCTTAGGAGACTTGGGGAAGGAGAAATCCACAGAGAAAAGCTTCGATTTGAGTGGTTTTGGGTGGGAAGATTGAGAGGGGGAGAGAGAGCAGCCGCCTTTGCTGGAGATGAGGGAGGAAGTGAGGGAGGAGGCCAGCTCGGGGCTGGGCCGTAAACCCTAAACCTAAAGTGCTTCGCCACTGAGGGTGGCGACGCAGGCCCTTGTGCTTCGCCACTCCCCCTGGCGACGCAAGCCTTCGTGCCTCGCCACCCGGGGTGGCGACGCACTATCTGCTTCGCCACTCCCCCTGGCGACGCACGCCTTCGTGCCTCGCCACCCCTCCTGGCGACGCAAAAAAGGGTTATTTTTTTGAAATAGTTTCGGCGAAGGTTTATTATTTGAAATCGTTTCACGTTTGGGTTAAATTTGTCTAAATCGCCGGTACGGTGGTACAAGAGATGCTGATGTTTTCTGTGTAGAACGACAGGCTCCTGCGTGCTTCCCATGTGGTTCACCAATACCACCGATGGATGGATGTGAAAGAGGACGTCTCTTGTATTGGGTTGAGCACCTGATCGACACGACATACCACACGGCGCCTCCCGCATAGGCGGTGCCTCGCGTCTTCCTGAGCAGGCATGGGAAGAAGCATTAGCTAGTTAAGCCTTCACAGGGCGCACCAGTCACCAGCACCTGCCGCATCGATTCTCGATCCGCCTCTGGTTTCTAAAGCAGATGTGAGTTGCTGCACCCGCCGAGCGATTGGCGGGCGGAGGTGGTTGATCTCCGCGGTTTTGAGAGGCATCTTTTCGTCGGCGGGAACTTGTGGAGTTCAATCTAGACCTCGGGCTTCTCTATCTGCATGGATACCATCGATCAAAGCCACGGCCTCGATGCCGGCACAGATCGCATCGCGGTGCTCCTCTTCCATCTTACTCTGCACTGCCGCCGCCAAAGCTTCATGCAGCGCAGCAATTTGCTCTTCAGCAATCATCCCTAATCCGCTTCCAGGTATAGTGTCGCGCCGTGAGGGAGGAATTTTGTCATGTGAGAGGAGGCGGCGGGGCAGGGGGTGATCGCGATCTGGTACGGGGGATTCTATTTTTTCTCGAGGATAGATTGCGCTTGCCGCGGTGCGGGGACTGGTTCCTGGCGATGGAAAGGCGCGTTGGGGTGGGGAGAACGGATCGATGTCGACCGTTTGATCGATGTATGTGGACGGTCAAGATTGTATTTTCTAGCCAAGTTTGCTCTTTTATAAGTAGTGGAGATGGAGATGGAGATAGAGATATCAAAAGTTAATCTCTTACGGAGTAGGTATTATTTCCTTTCCTACAGAATCTCTTTATTGAGAAGGGTGACGGTAATGCATTGACTTACAATTTAATAGTGGCTATAACGACACAAAATTTCTAACAAACAAAATCATTGACCAAACCTTCCAGTGCATGGGATCATATAACAACAACCGAATACACAAACAACAAAAAATGGTAGACAATGAGACAATGCTCGATCGGGAAATTTCAGATTACAAGTAAATAAATCGCAGTCAGAAATTCTTATGTAACATTAGCCCATATTATTATATTGTTGCATTAGTCTTTGGACTCCAGAACCACATATATATATGTTATTCAGAACCAGAACCGTTCTGGGATATTCCCACTCCTACACCTGACGGTAGAGAAGCACGAACCAAACCCAGATCCTACATATCCCAGTACTTCACGGAGCAAATCATCGGGTCAGAGTCTCAGAGAGCTCACCTCGACGCGATGGAGTGGCCCGAACAACCCCCGGCGAGCTATTCTGCGTCCTTCTGACCGGATCTGACTGCACCCAAATCGAGCTCTGCTGACTGTTCTGACGGGCAAAGGTAGAGGCCAGTGACCCCGTGACGGGATGGGGCGGCGGTGACCTTGGTTACTCGTGCGAGGATCGGAGAAGAGAGAGCGAAGCCGCGCAGCCACGCACACGGGCTCCGGCGCGACCTCGAGTTCCCCTACTCCTCATGCCCGATGCGCACCGGAGCTCCACGACAGTGCGCCTCCAGCCGTTGGGGAAAAGAATCGGGAAGCAGAGCAACCGGACGGAGAGGGGCGGAGACAGGAGAG
Source organism: Dactylis glomerata (assembly GCA_007115705.1). Lineage (NCBI taxonomy): Eukaryota > Viridiplantae > Streptophyta > Magnoliopsida > Poales > Poaceae > Dactylis > Dactylis glomerata. Next base: position 1,170,139 of record QXEO01001110.1, read on the forward strand.
AGCAACGACACATCATCGGGGCGCGGCGGAAGATTTTGTAGAAGGCGCCGGAGAGGGATGGCAGAGGGGACGCGGTGGATGACGGAGCCGGAGCCGCAGGCGGCGTGCCGACGGGACGGCAGATTTGATAGATCCCTCAAATTAAGCTCCTGGTGTAGCAGGTGTAGCTTCCTCCGTCATCCTCGAGCACGGATGTGGCATGTGGCGTTTGAGCTGCAGAAGAGCGCGTCTTTCATCTTGGACGACGGCACAAGGTTTTTTTTTTTTTTTTTTGCGAATGGCTCGACGATGGCGCTGTGTTGGTGGATCCTGGAAATGCCGAGGGAGTAGAGGCGAAGCAGCTTGAGAGGGGAGGGAGGCCGTGTGAAGCTACTAGAGAGGGGAGATCGGCGTGGAGGCGGCATACTCTGGCGACGGTGTGTACGAGCATATGAAACGCCTCAATCTATGCACCTGCTCCAACATGAATCTTTGGATTCGAAATAGACGGGCATGATTCGTGGAAGACAGACTGTAGTCAACAGATTTAGCGAGCTGAGCGGACCGATGTGGATGTTCCCCAAACTCAGACTTCTTCATGTCCTGTACCGATCTTTCCCCAAGCTGAGCGGAGCACCACACAACTCTCTCTCTCTCTCTCACCAGACAACTCTCTCTCTCTCTCTCTTACAAATCCATCGAGCTGATTTGTCCAAGCTCCAACATCGACAGCCGACTGCCGCATAAATCTGGAAACAGCAGCGCGCTCTAATTCGATTTTTGTAGCAACATTCTCGTGGCAACTCTCCAGCGGCACAAGAATCTTTGAATCTGCAGCAGCTCAAGGATCTAGTCTGTTATGGTTGCATTATTTATGCTTCCATAATTTTTTTTTCACTTTTTCCCATATTAGCTCGAATCAATCGCCCCAAAAGGCATGTTCTTGTTGATTTGAAATATGATTAGTGCGACTATATGCTCACCAGACCTGACGGTGAAATTTTTTCTAAGCCTAGCTCGCATGCATGTCGCATTCTCCCGTATCTATAAAGAAGAGGACCAGGGAAATAGACTCGATTGAGTTGGAGAGAGACTGTTCGCCCGATTAAACAAGTCTATGAGGTCTAACTTGTAAAATATACCACCAGTCCATCTTCCTAAATAGATCCTATTCCTCTATTTCCAATCCAATGGCTCATATTGTACAGGTGCAGCAGGTGCATAGGTTAAGGCGTTTCATAGGATACATCCTCTGGTGTGTACGAGAGGTTTTATTTGTTAGGAATAAATTAAAAAATCAAATAATGTATAGCCAAAGTGACTTTCACCATCAACTCAAAACCAATAGTAAAGATAATAGCATACGTAAGAACAATAATGAGAAATAAACAGTACTCACTGCTGAAAACATAAACAAGTCTTGGCTCTTGACAACCTCAAAACCTATTGGCTATCACACTACAATGTATTTATCCTTGACTGGAAGAGCCTCCGCATATCAATAAACTTTCGTAAAATTACTCTACACTCTGGTGGCTATCACTACAACGCGATGAGTTCCTTTTAACTGAAACCAACCTCTACATGCCAATGTGATTTAGTAAAATTGGTCAAAACTTCATATTCTGGTGTGCACAGTAAATATCAATCAGATGAAAACTCATACTATGTATATTAAATATCGCCCTCAATCCCAATGACTGCCGCCAGCTAAAATAAATCCACCGGATCAAATCGATGAAAGCGCCGAAAAAACGCCGCTGAAGACTAAGCCATGAAGAACCAAATCAGAGAAGACAGCTCGACTCCGGTATGAGGAATCAAATCAGATAAGAAAATATGAGAAGAGAACTCAACTCTAGGGCGCCTCGACAAGGACCAGGTTGGTGCTATAGAGAATCAGAGCGCCAGAGAGGACCCTGGCGCCGGAGAGGACCAGGTTGGTACTTACAAATCCATCGAGCTGATTTGTTCAAGCTCCAACATCAACAGCCGGATGGCGCATAAATCTGGAAACAGCAGCGCGCTCTAATTCGATTTTGGTAGCAACGCCTCATGGCAACTCTCCAGCGGCACAAGAACCTTTGAATCTGCAGCAGCTCAAGGATCTAGTCTGTTAAGGTTGCATTATTTATGCTATAATTTTTTTTACTTTTCCCCGTATTAGCTCGAATCAATCGCCCCAAAAGACATGTTCTTGTTTATTTTAGTGCGACTATATGCTCACCAGACCTGACGGTGAATTTTTTCTAAGCCTAGCTCACATGTCGCATTCTCTCGTATCTGTAAAGAAGAGGACCAGGGAAAGAGACAATTGAGATGGGGAGAGACTGTTCGCCCGATTAAACAAGTCTATGAGGTCTAACTTGTAAAATATACCACCAGTCCCCCTTCCTGAATAGATCCTATTCCTCTATTTCCAATCCGATGGCTCATGTTGTACGGGTGCAGCAGGTGCATAGGTTAAGGCGTTTCATAGGATACATCCTCCGGTGTGTACGAGAGGTTTCTTTGTACTTTGGGTCAACTTGAGGTCAAACGGGGAATTGAAGATTTGTAATAATGGAGATTAATTCTAATTGATTAAGATTTATTGTCATTTATTGTGATTATTGTGATTGATTCTATTCATGGGGGAGTGGTCACCCTGATTGAGTGGGGTATTGCTTTTTAGATTTTATTTGTTAGGGATAAATTTGAAAATCAAATGATGTATAGCAAAAGTACATTTTACCACCAACTCAAAACTAATAGTAAAGATAACAGCATGCGTAAGAACAATAATGAGAAATAAACAGTACTCACTGCTCAAAACATAAACAAGTCTTGGCTCTTGACAACCTCAAAATCTATTGGCTATCACACTACAATGAATTTATCCTTGTGACTGGAAGAGCCTCCGCATATCAATAAACTTTCGTAAAATTACTCTACACTCTGGTGGCTATCACTACAACGCGATGAGTTCCTTTTGACTGAAACCAACCTCTACACGCCAATGTGATTTAGTCAAATTGGTCAAAACTTCATATTCTGGTGTGCACAGTAAATATCAATCAGACGAAAACTCATACTATGTTTATTAAATATCGCCCTCAATCCCCATGACTGCCGCCAGCTAAAATAAATCCACCGGATCAAATCGATGAAAGCACCGAAAAAACGCCGCTGAAGACTAAGCCATGAAGAACCAAATCAGAGAAGACAACTCAACTCCGGTATGAGGAATCGAATCATATAAGAAAATATGAGAAGAGAACTCAACTCTAGGGCGCCTCGACAAGGACCAGGTTGGTGCTGTAGAGAATCAGAGCACCGGAGAGGACCAGGTTGGTACTTACAAATCCATCGAGCTGATTTGTTCAAGCTCCAACATTAACAGCCGACTGGCGCATAAATTTGGAAATAGCAGCGCGCTCTAATTCAATTTTGGTAGCAACGTCTCGTGGCAACTCTCCAGCGGCACAGGAACCTTTGAATCTGCAGCAGCTCAAGGATCTAGTCTGTTAAGGTTGCATTATTTATGCTTCTATAATTTTTTTTCGCTTTTTCCCATATTAGCTCGAATAATCGCCCCAAAAGGCATTTTCTTGTTGATTTGGAATATGATTAGTGCGACTATATGCTCACCAGACCTGACGGTGAATTTTTTTCTAAGCCTAGCTCGCATGTCGCATTCTCCCGTATTTGTAAAGAAGAGGACCATGGAAAGAGACGATTGAGTTGGGGAGAGACTGTTGATACGTTGCAAACGTATCTATAATTTTTGATGTCACATGCTTGTTTTACACCAATTGCTTTATATTTTGTTTACACTGCGTGTCATTTTTATGCATTTTCTGGAACTAACCTATTAACAAGATGCCATAGTGCCAATTCCTATTTTCTGCTGTTTTTCTATTCCAGGTTTTTACTGAAGGAAATATTCTTGAAATGGATGAAACAAAAGCCAAAGTTTTTATTTATCTGACACGAAGTCGGAGTCCAAAGGAGAGATGGAAACAAGCATCGAGCCGGCCACACCAGGTGGTGGCGCGGCCCAGCCCCTGGCCGCGCCAACCCCATGGTGTGGGCCCCTCGGGCAGCCATCGACCTCGCCCTTCCGCCTATAAATTCACTTCATCAAGAAAACCCTAAAGGCCCGAGCCTCCATCCACGAAAAGTACTGTAAGCCGCCGCCGTCATCGACCCTAGTTCGGGAGGGTCCAAAAGCTCTTCCCGACACCCTATCGGAGAGGGGAATCATCACCGGAGGCCTTCTTCATCGCCATGCCTGCCTTCGGAGTGATGCGTGAGTAGTTCATCTTTGGACTATGGGTCCATAGTAGTTGAACGGATCGTATGGGCACCTAGAGGGGGGAGGGTGAATAGGTGCTACTCAAATTTTAATTCTTTTTCAATTTAGGCTTAACACAAAAGGTAAATTCTATAGATATGCAACTAAGGTAAATTTACCTATATGACAACTAGCAAGCTAAGCAAGATACAATAAGTAAAGGCAATAAAGGATAGAGGTAACCGAGAGTGGAGCACACGGAGACACGGATGTGATTCCCGTAGTTCCTTCCTTTTTAGGGGAAGTACGTCTACGTTAGAGAGGTGTGGTTGCCACAAAGGCCTAACCAACGCCACAAAGGCTCACCCTATTCTCTGGTGCAAGCTTCCGCCACAAAGGCCTAGCTCACTTTCCACTAAGGGATTCCTCAAGGCGGAACCGGCCTTTACAAACTTGGGGCACAACTCCACAACTGAATTGGAGGCTCCCAAGCACCACAAAGCAATCAATCAACAAGTATCAAGATATCAATCACACAAATCAAAGTCAAGGGACACAAGGGAACCCAAGACACAAGGGCCCTCAAGCAAATGAGAGGGGAAAGTAAATCGCTTCGGTGAGGATTTAGATCAAGGCCTTCTCCTTCGATTCTCCAAAGATCAAGAGCTTTGGTGGGTTGAGGGAGGAGATCTTGTGAATTTGGTGGCTCCAAATGGGGTGTTCTTCTTGTGCAGGACGAGCAGCTTGAGGTGGAAGAAGGGGAGGGGTATTTATAGCCCCTCCCAAAATGTAGCCGTTGCTGAGTTGGAGGGGCGGATTATCCGGCCAAAGTATGGCCGGATTATCCGGCCAGCCGGATTATCTAACCCGGAATGAAATCTCCGGGCCAAATTTCCGCCCCGGTTACTGGGTGACGCCGAGCTTGGTCCTTAGCAGAAATTCCAAAAACATCGAGGGGGGCAGATTATCCGGCCCCGTATCTGGGTGACGCCGAGCTAAGTCCTTAGCAGAAATTTTGAAATCTTCGGGAGGGGCGGATTATCCGCCCCCTGGCCGGAATATCCGGCCCCGTATCTGGGTGACGCCGAGCTAAGTCCTTAGCCGTTTTTCCGAAGCCTCGCAGGGGGGCGGATTATCCGGCCCCTGGCCGGATTATCCGGCCTGATTCCAGGGAGACGCCACCCTAGAGACTTAGCCATTTCTTGAGCTGAAAAACCTGCACCACTTAACACACACTTAAAATTCCTAATGTTGTTATCTAACATACAAAACATGAGGGATACAAAGTATGCACTTTCAATCTCCCCCTTTTTGGTGTTAGATGACAACACTAGGATTTGCAAGAGAGATCGAATATTTCAAGCAACAAATATTTGAGCAAGTAATAAAGCTCCCCCTAAATGTGTGCATCTACACAATTAAGTTCGAAGGGGAACCACAAGAGTTTGTAGGAAGCATACCTCTTCATAGATAATTCAATCAATATGGAATTCCAAATATGATAATGACGAGAAACCGGACCAAATTCCATAGCCATCTCACACATATACCATGAGCTCACAAATTCATAATGGAACAAGCATAATGTTCCACAAAGCACATATAAAGCATAGAACATAGTCTCATACACACCATAGTAGCAAATAAACCACACAAATTGTTCCAAACTTAAAGCAAGTAAAATAAGAAGAAACACAAGCGCCAAATGAATGATAAACGCGCAAGCTTGTGTTCCCACCCATGCAAATCCCGTGAGACTCCTAATAGAACTACTTCTCTCCCTTTGGCATCAAGACACCAAAAAGGGAGAAGAGCGATGCTACACGCCCCGAGGAATCAATCCTCCCAATCATCGATGTCGTCGGAGCCCTCAGCATAGTCATCTCCACCATCATCATCATCACCTCCAGCATCTTCATCACCTCCAGCATCTTCATCCTCCACGTCCTCCTCAGCCTCTGCATGAGTATCTCCTGTGGGAGCATCTGGAGCAGCAAAGAGATGCTTCTGCATATCAACCCAGTTGTAGCGATCGGTGTTCCAAGCTTCATAGGACGTAGGTGCGGTAGGGGTGGGATCAGCGGTCTGAGCACCACTGAGACGGTGTAGGATCAGCTGCTGAGTGTCCTGAATATTCTTCCTCTCAACATAGGCCTGATAGTTCTCATGGTGGATCTCAACCTTCATGCAAAGAACATTCCTCTCAAACCAACTGAGCTTTCTCACCTCTCTAGACATAGCAGAAGCAGCAGCCCTCTGATCACGAGTAGAAGCACTCGACCTCGCATCAGCCATGAAGGTGCTAGGATATGCAGCGGATGGAGCAGGAGTCTTCTTCTTCTTGACATACATCTTCTTGACTAGGTGCTCCACACATTCATCATGGATGTCATAATCTCCAAGGGCATGCTTGATGAGGAGCATGATATAGGGAGCATAGGGCACTGTGTTCCTATGAACGATAGCATCCTTAATCTCATAGAAGATGAAATCCATCACATCAAGAGTAAAGTCCGCATCCGGGTCGGTCGAAGTAGCACACTCATGAGCAAGAGAGAGGAGGTCAACAAGTGAGGTGCGAATGGCATCATTGTTACCACCACTAGGAGCAATGTTCTCTCTGAAAATGCGGACAAGCTGATCATAGAGTGGATGCAGGCCATTGATAAAGCCCACAACGCCTGTGGAGTCATAGAGATCATATAGCTTATCCTTGTCAGGCTTTGTCCCCGGATTGTGAACACGGTGACCCACTGGAGTCTCCCCATTATAAGCATACCCCAAGAGAGAGGCATACACAGAGAAATCTGCTGTACATTCATGCTCTCCAGACATCCACTTCATAGACTTCTGAGGGTTAGGCAAGATCACAAGAGTGGCATAAAACTGCTTGATGAGGTCGGGGTTATAGTTGCACTGAATGGTAGCCAACCCCATCAATCCCATCTTCTCAATCACAGAAACAACTTCATCAAAATAGGTCTTGCTGCGAAGATGATCAAAGTCAATAGGATGCATCGGTCGACATGGATTCTTGAGAGGCTCATAGACATCACGGAAGATACCCCACTGCTCTTCATTCCAAAAACCATGGTCCTCAATGTCTTCATCTCTGGGTGTGGCGTACCAATTGTTTCGCCGCACAAGAATGTATTCGGCCTCTGGCATGCTCTTGTAGTTGGGACGTGTCGCTTTGCCTTTGCGACGACGGGCTTGAGCTTTGGCAACTTTTGCTTTCTGAGCATTTCTCTCAGCTTCCCTCTGTTGCCAATGGATTGCAACCTCATCAACTAGGACTCCGTCTTTATTCGGAATAAGCCGATGCTTGCGCTTCGGCATACTCGAACCACCTATGAAAGAGAGAGACATGGATAGCATGGGGATAAGCATATGCACATGAGTTACTGAAAAAGGATCAAGAATCATGTAGTATGAACGAACAAACTTCACACAATGAATCAATTTGATGGCAGCAATATAGATAAAAACAGAGAAATCCCAGGCCGGATTATCCGGCCAGGGGGGGCGGATAATCCGGCCCCCTCGAATTTTTTTCCTAAAACTTGCTGCAGCACACAAATTGATAGATCGGGGGAAGAAGATCATACAACACGATTCATGACAGAGGAAAACAACAAATAGAGGGCCAATCACCAAGATAATGCAAAAAAGGTAACATCACAACCTAGGGATAGGAGATGAGAGAGATACCCGCATCCATGGCAAAAACGGCTTGGTGAAGACCCTCCCAAGGAGGAGGAGACCCAACACCAATGAGGAGAGGCCGGGAGAACGGCCGGAGCTCCGGTGGCAGAGGAGGGAAGGCGGTGGCGGCGGCTGGGGAACCCTAGGGGTGGGGGAAAAGAACTGCCCCCGACCCCTCCCTTTAAATACCCAGCCCGAGCCGGCCGGATATTCCGGCCAAAGTGAGCCCGGAATATGCGGCCACACCGGATATTCCGCCCAAGGGGGGCGGATATTCCGGCCTGGAGCGCCAGAGAGCAAAAAACCTCAAATTTACAAAAATAGAAGTTATTTTTGACAAAAAATGAACTCGTGTGCATAGATTAGATGTCTTGAGATAGGATGGCTTAGGTGAGAGAGCAATCATGGAGTGGTTCTCGGCACTCGACATTGCAATAACAAATCAACGAAAAATCCAATGCAAGTGCCTTCCCATATCAAATTAAGAAACAACACCAAGAGAGAATACCAAGACTTCAAATAAGATATGCAAGGAATCAACTCTTCGAAAAGAAGAGGTCGGTGGCCGAAGCCACCATGTTTGAGTGTTATGGCATTGGACCGTGAAGATGTATCTTGGGTCCATAACCACTACTCGTCATTGAAGCTCATATATCACAAAAATGATATTAAGAGCATGATATGGTTACTATCGGTATTATGGGGGGGGGGATAGCCCAATTGATTAGGACCGCACTCCTCCTATCTCCATGCCCACACCTAAACCAAACAAGTATTGAAATATAGGTGTATTTGCAAGATGCTCAAGCCACACTCCTTGAATCAATGATATTTAGCTCATTCCTCAAATATCCAAATCTTGCTTCATCAAGAGGCTTCGTGAATATATCGGCAAGTTGATCCTTGGTGCAAACATATGCAAGCTCAATATCACCACGGGCAACATGATCTCTAATAAAATGATTCTGGATCTCAATATGCTTGGTTCTTGAATGTTGCACCGGATTATAGGCGATCTTGATAGCACTCTCATTGTCACATAAAAGAGGCACTTTGTCACAATTGACACCATATTCCTTTAAAGTTTGCCTCATCCACAACAATTGAGTGCATCCACTTGCGGCGGCAATGTATTCGGCTTCGGCGGTGGAGAGAGATATACAATTTTGCTTCTTAGAAGACCAACACACCAAAGACCTACCAAGAAATTGGTAAGCTCCGGAGGTTGATTTCCTATCATCCTTGTCACCGGCCCAATACGAATCCGTGAAGCCACAAAGAGAGAAATCCGAGCCTTTGGGATACCAAAGCCCATAAGTTAGGGTATGAACCAAATATCGAAAGATCCTCTTAACCGCCATAAGGTGGCTTTCTTTAGGAGCGGCTTGATACCTTGCACACACACCTACACTCAACACAATATCGGGTCTAGATGCACAAAGGTAAAGCAACGAACCGATCATGGAACGGTATACCTTTTGATCCACGTTTTTACCATTGGGATCTAGATCAAGATGACATTTAGTGGCCATTGGTGTGGCGGCCCCATTTAGTTCCTTCATCTTGAACCTCTTGAGCATGTCTTGGACATATTTGGCTTGATTAATGAAAGTCCCTTCTTTCAATTGCTTGATTTCAAAACCAAGAAAGAACTTCATTTCGCCCATCATAGACATCTCGAACCTATCGGTCATAAGCTTTGAGAATTCATCATTAAAAGCTTTGTTAGTAGAGCCAAAAATAATATCATCAACATATAGTTGGCATACGAAAAGCTCCCCATTGATCCTCTTAGTAAAAAGAGTGGGATCGATTTGCCCAACTTCAAACCCACGGTCTAACAACAACTTCCTAAGGTGCTCATACCACGCACGTGGGGCTTGTTTAAGGCCATAGAGTGCCTTATGGAGTTTGTAGACATGGTTAGGGAAGTTGAGGTCCTCAAACCCTGGGGGTTGCTTAACATGCACTTCCTCTTTCAATGGACCATTTAGAAAAGCACTTTTAACATCCATTTGTTGCAACTTAAAATTATGATGAGTGACATATGCAAGAAGGATACGGATGGACTCAAGGCGAGCCACGGGAGCATAAGTTTCTCCAAAGTCAATCCCTTCAACTTGAGAGAAACCTTGAGCAACCAATCTTGCCTTGTTCCTCACAACAATTCCATGCTCATCTTGCATGTTCTTTAATATCCACTTTGTGCCAATCACATTGCGGCACTCCTTTGGCTTCTCCACTAACACCCACACATTGTTGAGCTTGAAGTTATTGAGTTCTTCATGCATAGCATCCAACCAATCCGGATCTTCAAGTGCTTCAAATACTTTCTTGGGTTCAACCATGGAGATATAGGCATGATGATTGCTAAATTGTGCCAATTGACGCCGGGTTGACACTTTCCTTCTTAAATCTCCAATAACCCTCTCAAGGGTATGACCTTTAAGCTCCAAGTCCCTTTCAACTCTTCTCTTGCGACGGGCTTCGATCTCCTCATTTGACCTCGGAGGAATCACTTGATCATCTTGATCATTTTGGTCCCCGTCTTGACCATCAACTTGACCTTGATCATCATTATGCACATCATCACTCTCTTCATAAGTAGATTGATCTTGGTCTTGTGAAGAATCAGGGGCGGTTGAGATAACCGGAGAGGATGGTGGTGCCCCTTCTTCTTCATGAAGGTCATTGTCTTGTTCTTCGGTTGGTGCATTAGTTGCTTCTTTGGGAGAGGCTTGTTGAGCTTGCATAGATGAGGGCTCCACTTGAGTAGAGCATAGTCCTTCTCGGTCCGCCACAAGGTGTCCCTCAATGGGGCGGAAAAATCCCACGCCCATTCTTCTTATGGCATCTTGAGGTATTTCATCATCTACATCACAAGCAACAACATCTCGCCCCCCTTGGGAGCCATCATTTTCTTCGAATACCACACTACAAGATTCTTCAACACGTCCGGTGGACTTGTTGAAGACTCTATAAGTGTGGGATTCAGCACCGTAACCAACAAAAATACCTTCTATAGCTTTCGGATCAAATTTACCTAAACGAACTCCTTTTCTTTGAAAGAAACACTTACACCCAAAAACTCGGTAGTAGGAGATGTTGGGCTTGCTTCCGGTGAGTATTTCATATGGAGTCTTGTTTAAGCCTTTGCGGAGGAAGAGCCGGTTCGAAGAGTGACAAGCCGTAGAGATAGCTTCGGCCCAAAAGTTGTATGGAGACTTAAACTCCGCCAACATGGACCTAGCCATATCCATAAGAGTCCGGTTCTTCCTCTCGGCTACACCATTTTGTTGAGGGGTGTATGCAGCGTAATATTGATGACGAATCCCCTCATCACTAAGAAATCCATTTAAGGTGTAGTTCTTGAATTCGGAGCCATTGTCACTTCTTATTGCCAATATATTTTGTCCATGTTGACGTTCAACTTCTTTGGCAAAGTCGATGACGGTTTGTTGAGTCTCACTCTTGTGCTTGAAGAAATAGACCCAAGTATATCTTGAATAGTCATCAATAATCACCAAACAATATTTCTTCCCACCAAGACTTGCATGAGAGGGAGGACCAAAAAGATCCACATGAAGGAGCTCCAAGATCCTCTTGGAAGAAATGGTAGTCTTGCTTATATGGGGAGAGTCATGCATTTTTCCTAGAACGCAAGCCCTGCAAACACGATCTTTGGCAAAAGAAACATTCTCTTTTAGTCCGAGTATGTGGCCACCCTTGTGAAGACTTTGCAAAGTTCTCATATTGACATGGGCTAGTCGGCGATGCCAAAGCCAACCCACATCGGCCTTTCCAAATAAACACATTGCACTTGTAGTGGTTTTCCCCGAGAAGTCCACCACATACAAGTTGTTTTCAATGTGCCCAACGAAAGCGACCTTAAGAGACTTGCTCCACAAGAGTACCACAATTTCATTATCAAAGAAGACGGCAAAGCCCATCTTACCAAGTGCACGAACTGAAAGTAAATTGTAACCAAGGGTCTCAACAAGCATGACGTCCACAAGGGAAATATCCGGTGAGACCACCACCTTGCCAAGACCCAATACCTCGGATTGTGACATGTCTCCATAAGTGACGGTTATATTGTTGACGTTAGGCCTCATCTCCGTCATGATCTTCTTGCTTCCGGTCATATGACTTGTGCATCCACTATCAACCACCCATTTTGTTCCACCGGAAGCATAGTCCTACAAGAGATCATTGCTTGGTTTTAGGTCCCCATTTCTCAATGGGTCCTCTTTTGTTAGTAACAAGGGTCTTTGGGACCCAAATAGACCAAGCAACATAACCATCATTTGGACCAACATATTTTGCATAAACATCACCATAATAATCACGAAATAAAACATAGTGAGGGTTAGCAATTCCCGCATGATCATCATGAGTAGCTTTGCCACCCACAATAGGATCCTTCTTTGCTTGTGCGGGCTTGGCCTTCTTTTTCATGTTGTTGTTCTTCTTCTTCTTTGAGACATAGCCAATCCCTGTTTTATCATTAAATGCCTTTTGCTTACTCAAAAGGTCATTCAATTTTTTTTCACCTATGGGAATGGTGGACTTGGCTAGCTCATCTTTCAACCTAGCATTTTCTTCAATAACATTTGCATGATCACAAGTAGAAGTAGAAGAACTAGGCACATCATTCTTAGTCAATTGAATTTGAAGTTGTTCATGTAACTTGGTAAGAATAGAGTGTTCACTTTTCAAGGCCTTGTGAGCCTTGTCAAGATCTTCTAAATCCTTAACAAGTATATCATGACCAACACCAAATTCAATCTTTTCCTTTTTAAGCATTTTTACTTTGGCACGAGCATGGTCTCGCTCTTTAATGAGTTTGGAAACAACTTCATTATTAGATTCCTCAATGGAATCGAGCTTCTCTTCGAGAGTTGCTCGTTCCTCTTGCTCTTCTTCAAGAGAGTCTTTTAGTGAGGCAATATCTTGAGCATATTCTTTTTCAAGCCTCATTTGTTCATCTAGTTTTTCAAGAGTTTTACCATATTGGCTCAATAGGCATTCAAAGTGTAACTTGTGAACACCATCTACACTAGACACATAATCATCAAAAGCAACAATTTCTTCCTTTACTCTAAGACTAGCAAGATCATTCAAGGAAGCATCATTTGTCTTAGAGGAGGAGGAAGAGGGTGTGGGTGATACCTCGGAAGACTTGGCCATAAGGCACTTGACGTTCTTGATGAGAGAGTCCTCATTGGGGGATTCAAAGAGTGAAGCAGAAGAGGTGGAGGTGGTTGCAATTGCGGCCATCTCACTAGTCGAGGTTTCTTCTTCATCACTCTCACTCCTGGAGTATTCTTCTTGAGTCAAGAACACAAACTTTGGTTGCTTCTTCTTTGGTCCACCCTTCTTCACAAATGGCTTCTTTGATGGTGACTTGGTCTTGCTCTTGAGGATGAGCTTTCCACCATGATCTTCTCTCTTCTCGTAAGGACACTCGGCAACAAAGTGGAATCTATCATTGCAATTGTAGCATGTCCTCACCCTTTGACCATTGTTGTCACTCCTTTGAACGCCACTTGACTTGCTTCTTCTTTGATTGTCTTCTTTGGCCTTATGGGGATCAACCCAAAAGGTTTTTCCATAGAAGGCCATGTGCTCATTGTACTCATGTCTTATATCCTCGGGACACATCTCTAATCTTGCTTCAATACTTGCTTGAAGAGGAACCTCTTTCTCAACCACACTTGCTTTTAATACAAGATTGGAGCTTCTTTGCATTCCTATGGCACGAGCACGAGCATCTTCCGCATTTTGTGCAGCAACCTTGTAGGCTTGAATCTCTTGCATCACTTGATTGGAGGTCATCTCATTGAAGTTGTGCTTTCCTTGAACACTCTTCACATCCGCGTGCTCATATGGGGTGAGAGCAAGAATGTACTTCATCTTGATCCACTTATCATCAATATGGTGAGCACCGAGGTTCTTGAAGGTGGTAGCAATTGCCTTGAGTCTTCTATACATCTCTTGATGATCCTCACCATCCATCATGAAGAATCCCTCCGCTTGATTTGAGAAAGCTACATATCTTGTTTTCTTCATGCTCTCATTGCCAACAAAGACATCGGAGAGTCCTTGCCAAGCTTCTTTGGCGGTGGAGAAGTGTTGAATGTGAGGCAAGTCCTTGGACCCAACGGCGACTTGAATCATGTGAAGAGCGGTTGCATTGAGTTGGCTATTGACCGTCTCTCTTCTCGTCATGTTGGTGGGATCCACGACCTTGAATCCTTCTTCAACAATCCTCCAGAGCTCGATGCAAGAACTGTGCATATGAGAGATCATTTGATATTGCCATTGACCAAAGTTTAATGCATCAAGCTTAGGTGGGTCACCTCTATGGTTAATATGAGGATGAGGAACTGGCGGGTCGGGTGAATACCAATGAGGGAATTCACCTTTCCCGTCGCCCTTACTGCAAGACTTAGCATCGGTACCTTTGTCGGCCTCCTCTTCTTCCAACTCCACATTCTCCACTTGTGGAGTAGCGGGTTTTTCCGGAGGAGGAGCACTAGGAGTTTTAGCTTGAATGAGTTGCGCTATCATTTCACGCAACTCACTTATTTGAGTAGTCATAGATGATTCCAAGGTTTTGAGATCACCCATGGAAACTTGACCCGAGCCCTCACTCGGTGGGGGATCCATACTCTTAGGCGGTTAAGCCCGAATAAAGAGCCGAGGCTCTGATACCAATTGAACGGATCGTATGGGCACCTAGAGGGGGGGGGGGTGAATAGGTGCTACTCAAATTTTAATTCTTTTTCAATTTAGGCTTGACACAAAAGGTAAATTCTCTAGATATGCAACTAAGGTGAATTTACCTATATGACAACTAGCAAGCTAAGCAAGATACAATAAGTAAAGGCAATAAAGGATAGAGGTAACCGAGAGTGGAGCACACAGAGACATGGATGTGATTCCCGTAGTTCCTTCCTTTTTAGGGGAAGTACGGCTACGTTGGAGAGGTGTGGTTGCCACAAAGGCCTAACCAACGCCACAAAGGCTCACCCTATTCTCCGGTGCAAGCTTCCGCCACAAAGGCCTAGCTCACTTTCCACTAAGGGATTCCTCAAGGCGGAACCGGCCTTTACAAACTTGGGGCACAACTCCACAACTGATTTGGAGGCTCCCAAGCACCACAAAGCAATCAATCAACAAGTATCAAGATATCAATCACACAAATCAAAGTCAAGGGACACAAGGGAACCTAAGACACAAGGGCCCTCAAGCAAATGAGAGGCGAAAGTAAATCGCTTCGGTGAGGATGTAGATCAAGGCCTTTTCCTTCGATTCTCCAAAGATCAAGAGCTTTGGTGGGTTGAGGGAGGAGATCTTGTGAATTTGGTGGCTCCAAATGGGGTGTTCTTCTTGTGCAGGACGAGCAGCTTGAGGTGGAAGAAGGGGAGGGGTATTTATAGCCCCTCCAAAAATGTAGCCGTTGCTGAGTTGGAGGGGCAGATTATCCAGCCAAAGTATGGCCGGATTATTCGGCCCGGAATGAAATCTCCGGGCCAAATTTCCGCCCCAGTTACTGGGTGACGCCGAGCTTGGTCCTTAGCAGAAATTCCGAAAACATCGAGGGGGGCGGATTATCCGGCCCCTGGCTGGAATATCCGGCCCCGTATCTGGGGGACGCCGAGCTAAGTCCTTAGCAGAAATTCTGAAATCTTCGGGGGGGGGGGCGGATTATTCGGCCCCCTGGCCGGAATATCCGGCCCCGTATCTGGGTGACGCCGAGCTATGTCCTTAGCTGTTTTTCCGAAGCCTCGCAGGGGGGGTGGATTATCCGGCCTGATTCCAGGGAGACGCCACCCCAGAGACTTAGCCATTCCTTGAGCTGAAAAACCTGCACCATTTAACACACACTTAAAATTCCTAATGTTGTTATCTAACACACAAAACACGAGGGATACAAAGTATGCACTTTCAGTAGTAGCTAGATGGTTGTCTTCTCCTATTTGCGCCTCCATGTTTAGATCTTGTGAGCTGCCTATTGATACGTCTCCAACGTATCTATAATTTTTGATGCTTCATGCTTGTTTTTACACCATTTGCCTAATGTTTTGTTACACTTCGTGGCACTTTTTTGCATTTTCCATAACTAACCTATTAACAAGTCGCCACAGTGCCAGTTCCCGGTTTTCTGCTGTTTTTGTGTTTCAGAAAAGCTACATAGGAAATATTCTCAGAATTGGACGAAACAAGTTCCTGAAGTCTTATTTTTCCCGGAAGCTTCCAGAGATCCGAAGAGGAGACGGAGTGGGGCCACGAGGGCCCCACACACCAGGGCGGCGTGGCCCAGCCCCTGGCCGCGCCCCCTATGTGTGAGGGCGCCTCGGTCCACCTCTGACGATGCCCCTTCGCCTATAAAGACCCTCCGACGGGAAAAACCTATGGGCCCGATCAATTTTCCAGAACACATCGTGATCCGCCGCCGCCGTCGACCCGAAGATCGGGAGGGTCTAGAAGCTCTTCCCGGCACCCTGCCGGAGAGGGGAATCGCCACCGGAGGTCTTCTTCATCACCATGCTTACCTCCGGAGCGACGAGCGAGTAGTCTACCTTGGACTATGGATCCATAGCAGTAGCTAGATGGTTGTCCTCTCCACCATGTGCTTCATGTTTAGATCTCATGAGCTGCCCTACATGATTGAGATCGCCGTTATGTAATTCTACATGTTTGGTTTGTTGGGATTCGATGAATATTGGTGTTATGATTGAGTTGCTATACTGAAATATATCTTATGTTATCTCTATGTTGTTTATGATCTTGCATGCTCTCCGTTGTTAGTAGCTATCTTGGCCGAGTAGTTGCTAGTGACTCCAAGAGGGGGTATTTATGCTCAATAGTTGGGTTCATGCCTCTATTTAATCTGGAGGAGTGACAGAAACCTCTAAGGTTGTAGATGTGTTGTTTCTACTAGGGATAAAACAACATTCATATGCTCGAGGGCATATGCTTTGTTTACATTACACACTTTGCTTAATGCAATTATCTGTTGTTCGCAACTGAATACTCATGGGGTGTTCGGATGATATCCCCGAGAGTGGATTATTAGTCATAGATGCAGTTGGATGGCGGTCTATGTATTTTGTTGTAATGCCCAGAGTAAATCGCATAGTGATCTTCTTGACATATCAAGTTATCTTTATTCTATCAATTGCCCAACTGTAATTTGTTTACCCAGCATGTGTTATTTATCTTATTTCGTTTTTGTGCCAAGAATAGCCTCTAATAGGAAGAAGGTAAGATTTGGGGAAGTTGCTGTCCTAAAATAGATTTCTACGCTTCGCTGTAAAAAATCGTGAAAAATCCCAAAACGTTGTATTGATCTGCAATCTTTTGTGCACATGCCCCAGGTTATTATCTAACTTTCGTCAGTTTCGTACTTTTCGATTTGAGCAACAAAAGTTTTCAAAAAAATCGATCTGTACCTGCTATTCTGTTTTGCCTCTTAATCTCTTTCTTTTTGAGTTCTTTTGATCGAAAGAGCTTTTAAAAGAAGTTGCTACAGTAGCCAATGTTTTAATAGATGTTGTACTTGAGTTAAAACTGAACCAAAAGTGGATCAACTATCTTGCATACACTAATGTTGCTAATGAGAATTGTGTGAAGTTTTGTATGAAGGAAGTTTTCAAGTGTAGGGAAAGGAGAATGATGTGATGTGATGAAGGATGGAAAAAATCTCAAGCTTGGGGTTGCCCATGTCACCCTAAGAAATATCCAAGACGTGCAAGCGTCAAAGCTTGGGGATGCCCAAGGTACCCCCTTCTTCATCGACAAAATATCAGGTCATGTTTCAAGACACTATATTTTTATTGATTCATATGCTATGTGTTGTTCTTGGAGCATCTTTATTTTTGTTTTTAGTTTTCTTTTATTTTGTTTGCTGTAATAAATGGTTGGATCCCAGCATATTTTTTTTTTGGAGAAGACACACTCCGTTTTCATTGCTTAGAACACTCTAGTTTTCACTCTTATTGTTCTGCAAGTGTTCTCTTTTGCTAGTACTGTGTTTAGCCTTTGTTTTTCACCTTTATTTTTATTCAGAACTTGTTAGATATTTTTAGTTAGGTGTGTTTAGCCCTCTGGTATTTATTGATTTTTATCTTTGAGAGTTGTTTCAAATAAGTTGATTGGTGTTGGAGAAGAGTAAAATATTTCATGCTTATAGTGGTGTAAAAGTAAGCTTGTTTAGACTGTGGCTTAGACTTTAGCATATCATGCTAGATATTATTTTGATTATATGCTTAGTAGTTATTGTTGTAGCATGACTTGTCTCAAATAACTGAGAGTGCTTAATGTGCCATTGAAAGAATCATGTGTTGTTTTTATCATACAACAGCATAATATTGTGGTATTCTTCTTTGATGCTTTATTTGGGTTGACTTGGCGCATGCTTACACCATGTTATGACTATGAACCAGTCACCTCAAGCCTCTATGATCATTTAGTTTTTGACTTGTAATATCACTTTATGCTTTGATTAAAAATGTTCTATCGCTATGCATGATTATGGCCGTTATTGCTCTCTTAGTTGGTCGCTCCCAGTCTTTTGCTAGCCTTCATCTGTACTGAGTATGAGCTCTACTCGTGCATCCAACTCCCAAAAACCAAAGTTTGCCAATGTACGAGGGGTGGAGGGGGAGAAGATGGGGTAGGGCGCCGTGGGGAGGGGAAGTAGAAGGCGGAAGGACCTTCCTTGAAGGGGATACAGTGGAGGACGGCACGGCTGCGGAGGTTGGCATAGACGTGCAGCCATTGCCATCCGAGGCGATGAGGAAATCCCTCGAGGGGGAGCTGGCGAGGACGGCGATTTTAGAAGAGGACCCGAGGGGGAGGAGAAGGAGGTGAGGATGCGAACAAGGCGTCTCTGCCATGGTATGGCGCACCCAGGTGTGCCGCGCGCTACAGGTGACCGATCTAGATGCGATGGAGAAAAGGAACTACGTGGGGATGATGGAGAAAATAAAAACGTAGTACGTGGCGGGGAGGTCCTCAAAGCAGTTGATCTATGATAGTGTGTTCCTCTCTTTTTTTGACCTGATGATGGTGCGTTCCTGGAACTTGGGCTGCTGGTGTGTTGCCAGTCTTCGACGGGAGATTCAGCAGCGATGGAGAGCGAGGTTGGCACCAGTTGCGGTTGCAGAGGACCAGGACCAGGATGGACGTCTTTACTATTTTTGTTTCCTAGGGTCTTAAGTGCAATAGTTCCTGCGTAGATGTTTTTTCGGGTGTTTCTACCATGTTCCTGTGTGCGTTGTAATCTGAAAGGACTGACGCGACAACTTTCTCAAAAAAAAATCGCCCGTTGAACTACCTCTTTTGTGAGTGAATCAGGTAGAAATAAGAGAAGTGTGGCTAGAAAGAAACAATCGAGTGCTCGAGCAGTGGAGGAGAGCCAGGCTATGTGGGGAACCAAATGGAGTAGGTTAACTTAGCTGCGTTCGCTGTTCTTGTGTGGGTAGAGTGGCTTGAGCTCGGCCCGTGTGATCGACAGCTCCTCTTCTTTAATTGTTAAAACTCTCTTTTCTATCTTAATGCAGAAGACATGCACAAGCTCGTGCATGTTCTTGAAAAAAAAAAGTAACAGAAAAAATTTGAATACCATGTTCGAATATGCGAGTCAATATTAAGTTCATTACAGATTTTGTACCCTTTTCGTCAGTGTAAAATGGCGTGAACGTTACTAAAGTGCTCTCGCGTCCCCTCATGGCCGCGTGAGCAAGCAGCCGCCGCCGGCCAGATCTCCAAGCTCCGGCCACCCCCGAGCCCGCAGTGACCGGATCCGGTCTCCGCGCTGCTCTCCTCTCCTCCCGCAGGTAAGGCAGGCTGGGGGATGGGCTCTCGCCTGCAGCCTCGTCCATTTGCTGCGACCCCGTCGCCGTCTTCCCCACCACCGCTCTGTGCGCCGCCCAGCGGGCTGCAGCCGCCATCTCCCGGAGCGCCGTCTGCCAGTGCTGTCGCCGGCGCTCTCGTCGGGGAAGATGAAGAGGAGCTGAGCCCCCGCACGTTGCCGCATGCTTCAAGTCCACCGCCCCCCTCCGCCGGGACGGCCTTCATGGGCTTGCGGCTCTCCGCCGCCGCGCTGGCCACAGCGGCTCTTGCCTCCCGCAGGTCTGACCCGGCGAATCCTGGAAGGATGATGGTGAAGCGCCCTCCCGCAGCCGTGAAGTCGTCCGTTCTGGCCCAGCCGTCTGCCACCTCTGCTCTCCTCGCCGGCACCTCCACCGGCCAGCTGTCGGCGCTCCTGGAGCCGGTTGAAGAACCTCGAACGTCTTCGAGCTCGGCTGCCGTTGATGAGCTCGTCCCCGGCTTAATATCACAGGAGATGGTTCATGTCGAGGATTTGCCTGCTGTTGTCAATGCGACGGCAGGTCCTGGTCTTGGTGGCCTTGCTCGCCGGACCATGGAGGAGCAGTGGGAGACTGTTGAGGAGCGCTGCGGTGGCCATGCTCGTCGACCACCCGCTTCAACGCGCAGCCTCGCCTTCAAGCGGTGGGCGCGTGGACGATGCTTTCGGTGCCTTGCAAGAGACCATCTGGTGCGTGATTGTCGTGAGCCTTTCAGGTGCATCGGTTGTCTGTGTCTAGGCCACCGGGAGCGAGACTGCAAGCGTCGTCCGGTAATGGTTGAGGCTCCGTCGTCTGTTCTGCATAGTCCGTCTCATGGGTCTCCTCATGCTCGCTCATGGGCCGAGGTTGCGGCGCTTCCGCCTACGGGAGGTGGTCCTGCTCCTCCACGTCAGCAGCCGAAGGTTCATGGCATCTTGCACCATGTTGGAGAGTGTCACGACTCTTGCGATGCCCATCATGCCGCTATCATTGATTGTGATGGCATCAATAAGAGTATGTTGGACCAGTTGTTGCAGGAAGCTTTCGCAACTCAGTTGGCATTGTTTCGCTCGCAGCTGCAGGTCATGGCGGATGAGGTGTTCCGACCTTTGCTTGAGGAGGCTTCGTCGGTTTGTTTGGAGCGTGTGGTCGGCTTGGACCCTACTCCCCATGCCGATCCCGTTGATGAGGAGAAGGCGGATTTGTATGGTTGCTTCTCCCCTCGTGCTAGCCTCAGTACGTCGTCGTTGCCTGTTGCCTCTATGAGCGAGGCCATCGAGGTCGCGACTCCAGTTCTACAGATTATGCCTGAGTTGCAGGAGCTGTGTGGGGAATCATCTGTGGTGCTCCCGGTGGAGCTAGGATCATTAGAGGCCTTGACGGTGGCCATGTCACCATCGCCACCGCCATCTGAGACTTGCCGGCCGCCTGCCTTGGTGGAAAGTGGAGAGTTCAATGCTTCGGCCACCCTCTCGTCCGTGTCCATTGGGCATGTGGTGCCTTTGAGTAACGAGGTTGCTGAGGCAAGTGTGTTGGCACCTAACTCTGATGCTCTCTTTGCAAAAGAGTTGTCTGACTTACTTGTCAGTTTAGAGGCGGCTATCCCTGGATATGGCATGGAGAGAGCTAGCGTCTTGGCAGGGAAGGCTTCGAAAGACATAGTCAGAAAGGTGGAGAAGTCTCTCAGGAGCAAAAGAAAGAAGATGGTCATCATCTGGAAAGCTCCGCATCAGCTTGCTTGATGGACCCATTTCGAGTTGTCGGTTCGTTCAGTTGATCTTCTTTGTGATGTGGTGCTCTATGTGTCGTCAGTTGTGGTTGTTGTAGGCTGAGAGGGCTTGTTGGTTGTTTTGTTGGCGCTTAGGGTGTTGTTGTATCGGTTTTCGCCCAGTTTTCCATTAATTAACTGGGCAATTCTCTTTTTCTTAATAAATATGGGGCAAAGTTTTTGCCCCCCATTTCAAAATAAAATAAAATATTAAGTTCATTTATACTTCAAAGTAATGTACAAAACCAGTTGTTTTAATAATATAATAGATATATTAATGGAGTTTATAGTAGTGCACACAAGACTTGCAACACTCCATCTCGTATAGATCGTGTCACATGTATCCTTCAATATAACATGAAAGTGGAGTTGAGCTCCACAGTTTCGTACTTGATGGCCCACAAACATTCAATCGCTTTGATAATCCAAATTGGGGTAGATCTTGAGTATTGTCCGTGTCTTTTAAAACCTTATTATAGTCCAATATTATTTTTGTTTTTGAGAATGTAACTCGAGTTCTTGAAATTTGAAATTATAAATACTGATACTTATGCAGGCATGCAGGATTTTTCTCCAGCGCATAGAGGCGTGCATGGGGAAAATCAGTGCCTGGCCTTGGCCTCCTTTTTGCGTGTGCAGGCTAGTTTTGGAGATGGTTGCTTGGCTCGTGTCCAGGACTCCTCGCCTGATAAGGTACTTAGCGGTAATTCATGATGCATTATCAGCTGAAGCAAAAAAAAAAAAAAGGTGTACCGATCCAATCCAGTAGTGGAAGCAAGCATCTGGAATGGATCCTAGCGCCTCCCGTGGTGTGAGATGCGAGGTGTTGGAGGGCAGCCGACGGGGCTGAGCACGCTCGAGCAGCCATACCGGCAGGGATAGAAGAGCCGGTTCGGCGCCATTGCGCGCCAGAGGTCTTCCGTGCAGATGTTATACACGGCTAAAGTAGAGCTTGTACAAAACAGGACCAAAGAGATAGGAAGAAGCCGTCAGACTTCGGTGCTGCTTAATTTGTTGCTGGTGCACATCACAGTTGCGGCATATCGACGCGCCGATCGAAGGCGTCGGGATCGTTGGAAATGAGGTTCAGACTGGAGATCGTTGGAGATTTTCATGGGCGGTGAGCTGGTAATTGAGATTTACTTTGGCTTTGCGCATAAAATTGGGGAGCGGTTAGCAGCTACCGGTGAGAGCCAACATGATACGGTTTGCATCTTCAGCGGCCTAACGTATTCGGACCATGGTCATCCGAATCAGTCCAGAAATGACCGGATGTTCAAAAAACTAGCCCAACAGTCCGACGTATTTTAACCGGGCTATCCGCGGCGACGCAAACGCAGTCCAAATTTGAGCATGTTTTGCATCACTGCGGACAGCGCGAGGCGTCCGCGCGTGTCCCACCTGACTGGTTGGACCCCCGACAGTGGCGCCAGGGCCACTTCCCCTCCCGCCACTCGCTGCAAAATTTTGCCCACGCCCCGGTGAAAACCCTCGTCTGTTGCCGATGGAGGTCGCTGCCAAAAAAGCCATCAACGTATCCCTCACCGCACACACTGCACCCACTGCAAGCATGGCCACCATCGCGGCCATCGGCAAGCCGAAGGCCAAGGTGAAGAAGGAGTAGACCATGGCAGAGAGGGAGGTCGAAAACCAAATGCGGCAGGCACGCCGGGGCGCTGAACGGGCAAGGAAGGTCGAGGCACTCGTCGCCGCCCTCGAGTAGGGGAAGCGGGAGCTCCTCCTCCTCATGCACGCCTGGGCACGAGCCCATGAGGCCATGGGGATGCGGGAGATGTTCAGCGAGGTCAGGACCGAGGCCGTCGCCGGCGTGACCTCGATCAGCTTGGTCACGTCTCATGCTCTACGACCACCAATGCTGCCACGGATGCCCGCAACGCCTGGGACGGCCGCGGTCCCTTCTCTACATGTCCATTCGTCGTCCCCGCTAGGAGGGATGCGATCGTCGTCGCTGGAGCTCGGGTTGCTGCAAGACGGCGTCACGCCGCCGGCCATCGACCTCAACTGTACCCCTGTGCCTGTCGACTCTGCCCAAACTATGAGGAAGCAACCTCGGGATGCACCGCCGGCAGATACCTTGCATGTCCGGGTCTTGTTCGACGAAATGCCCACCCGACCCCGGCCAAGTCTGTATGATCCAATTCGCTTGCACATACATTCATTTGAAATCTACAATGCGCCATAAACATTAAATGTGGCACATGAGTTCTTTTCCGAGACGAACGAGGTCTACATGTTTGACATGATCAACAACGGCGGCCATGGAAATGGAATTGGGACAGAGAAGGCACCCAGTCCGAGGCCTATGGCATCGATAGGCAACCCTTGTTTGACATGCCATCGGCCAATGCCACGGCCTTCTATGCCGATTGCCAAGTGGAAGAGGAAAGCGAGGACGAGAAGGATGCCAAGGACGACCCGGATGCTAATGGTCCGGACATGGCGGTGGACGGCACGACCACCACAACGGGCACTGCCACCACGACCAAGAAGAAGAAGATATCGAAGAGGACGGCTGGCTACACACCAAAGATTGCCGTGTGCCTTTGCCGATCTTGGCATGCAATTAGCCAAGACGCCCCTTCCAGCGCCGAGCAAAAGGGAAATGCCTATTAGAGGAGGGTGACCATCGACTACCATGAGCGTCGGTAACTCAAACCCTTCAAGATTCATAGTGACCGCGGCCAAGTGTCCATTCAAAAGAGATGGTCCCTCATCCAACAAGAGACCAAGTTTTGCGGCACCATTGAGACCGACCAACGCCGACCAAAGAGCGACACCGGCGTGATCGACATGGTATGTCCTCGGCCCTATGTGATATGTCCATGTGGTATGCCAATTGAAAATGTTTGTTGTATGTGTGTGAGTGGCCTCCATTTCATAATGTTTGTAGGTTCCTCTTGCCTTGGACCTCTTCAAGACCACCCATGACGGCAAGTCCTGCAACTTGGTCAATTTGTTGGAGAGTGCTCAAGGACTTCAAGAAATGGAAGCTAACCTATGCTTCCTACAGGAAGAGTTTGAAGAATGAAAAAGCACTAGCCACCGTCGATCTTGAAGAAGAGGATGGAGGCAAGGGCACTCCCCCGGTCGACCAAGTGGCCACAAGGCCTCCAAGGGGCGATGTCAGACGTGATATCGACGCCCTTGCATTGAGCGAGACCTTCAAGGGGTGGATGGTCAACAAGGAGGAGGCCATCACAAAGAAGGCAATTACGGTTGAAGAGAGCCTAGCAAAGGCAAAGGCCTTAGAGGCCAAGGCCAAGCTACTTGCCGAGGAGAGAGATCATGTTCATCGACACAACCAACATGACGGCGGAGCAAATGACTTGGGTGGAGAAGCATTGCGCCATCATCCAAAAACATGACGCATGATTGCACGTGACTTGGTCCAACAAAAAACATGTGTCCTTTTGCATGAAATTTATGTCCGTTTGCCTTACATTCAGTACCATGGTGAACAATTTGACTTAGTTTGTGTGGATCTCTAAATTAGTGGCATTTAAGTTAGTGTTTCTATGTAATTTATAGACTTCTTACTCATAGTTTTAAATTCATCCTATGAAATATTGGAAATTGGAAAAAAAATAGAAATAGGCCCTGCCAGCCATTTACATCAGGTCGCTGGAGAAGCTCCCAACCCAAACCCAAACAGTTAAAGGGAGAGGACACAAGCCGAAACCTATCCATGACCCGATGCAAACAGTTAAAGGGAGAGGACACAACCCAAATCCATCAGGTTTGCATTCAATACTAGGAAGTTTCGCGCGGCGTGACGCCGCGTCCGTGGTATGTCTGTGTGTGATGTTAGTGTAGAAGTTCATGGCATGGAGGTTCTTTGTTGTTCCGGTGATCTGATATGCGGTGACCGTGTTACTTGGAGGCTTGCTAAATCACTGTGGGAGGCTGAGCGAGAGGAATATGCTTAATTAGGGTTTAGAATGATATGAATTTTCTTTTTCTGTTGGGCTACCTTTGCTTCTCATCTGAAGTATGGCAAACTGGGCAACTGAGTGTGTTTCCAAATGGAACCATTGTCTTCCAGCAAATTTTGCATGAGTGAAACCACCAATCGTTTGGTGTTTCAAACTGGGTGAACATGACGGTAACCTTGAACCTCTTTGTGTCTGTTATAGTCAGTAATGGCTAGTAAATATGGGCATGTCATGGTATTGGTATATTGAGCTATTTAGAATAATCAGCAGCTAGGAATTACCACTATCTCGCTGCTTTGCTTTTTTGCGAGGTCATCGAGTGTAGTTTCCGTTGTCTCCTGTACTGTGCTTCTTATAGCCACCCACCCAATGACGCAGCGCTCATCTCCAAGGCTAGAGAATTTCAAACAGAGATGCATTTAGTATTATATGTCGGTTAAAGTATAAGAATATATAGTGAATTTTGTGATTACCTTTGTCGCAGAGCATCGACTTCTGGAATTTGGGGATTGATGTGCCAGCGGGTGAAAGAAGTCCCTTTGAATGCCAACAGACCTATTAAGATATGAGATGTTAACTTAAAAATAAATAGAACGTTTGATTTAGTTAAGAAATCCTCCTAGAACTAAATTTTGAATTTACCTAAGAACTGAGAAACATTCATTCCCGCGAATAGTACAAACATGTTCTCTTGGTCAGATGCTTGTTGGATACTTTCGGCATTGAAATTTTCAGCATGTTGTCCCCATAAAGTGGCAACAGCTAACCTGCCACTGGTTATATACATACATTTTGGTTATGCTGCATATCTGTTTTTCATAGGAGGTTATTAGCTGCTGTATCTTGCATCTTTAAAGTAGACTTGTCTCCTTGAGTCATTTGCCCCTGATGGGATGAGTTCAGTAAGCCTTGTAATTACCCCAACAACATCTGAAGTTCAACAGATCAATTATTTTAGTAAACCACATGGCCGTACATATGCATGTATATATAAAATAACAATACAAACAGAATGTGCATTCAAAAAAACCTGATAGAATGTCAGGATGATTTCGGCGTGGTGCGACAGCGTCGAATGGTCTAGCGCTGTATGCATAAAGGGGAAAATCTTGAGGCTCTGGGACGACCTGTGTAATTCTTGTGTTTTGGCTTATTTTGATCCTATGAGGATGATCTGTCGTCCTGTAACTGGTTCGCTGCCCGACAATCATGAATTGTTCGATTCTGTACACAATTCCTTCCTTGAGTTTTTCCTTAAACTGTTCCATCCTTGCTTCTGGTATGCAGCCTTCTATCGTGTGCCCCTAAACATTAAATTTATGCCATTGCATGTCACGTATTAAGGTTTACTGTTAATTAAACATGAAAGAAAAATATAGGAAACAATCAATTGAAAAGTGGACAATGACCAGTAAGATAGCTTAAAATGAATTGTGTACAAGAAACCTTACCAATGGATCTTTCCCTTGCAGACATATTGTCAGGCGGCTGCTGTTGCACACCAGGATAATGATCGTCAGCTAGCAAATCGGCAGGGTCAAAGTTATCAGCATCATGTGGGACAGCATCATGAGAAGAAGCTGAACAATAGGATGGCAAGGGAGCCCAAGAGCTCGGTCTCAATAAACAGGACAAAATGTCAGAGTTTATACGGGGCCAATCATCGGATGCATCGTCTATACCAGCAGCTACATCTTCTTCAAAAGCTTGAGCAGAGGCATCTTCAAGAGAAGGAAGAACTGA
The DNA here is from genome assembly GCA_007115705.1 of Dactylis glomerata. NCBI lineage: Eukaryota > Viridiplantae > Streptophyta > Magnoliopsida > Poales > Poaceae > Dactylis > Dactylis glomerata. Next base: position 1,197,424 of record QXEO01001110.1, read on the forward strand.
CTCAGTATCCACAGCAGAAGATATTGGGACACCACAGCGAGGCTGCACTGGAACACAATCAACATCCCCTGCAAGTAAGTGAATACAACATTACAATGGAAGTATATACAATTAATAGCAAAGATAAGTCAGAAACCAAGAACATGCCAACATGAGAATGAGAACCTAAAACAATAATTCTTGTTTCATTTTGTGCACGTACTAACAGACAATACTTTAGGTCCAATTGTAGTCATGGTGCCACACGCAGCCATGATTAAATCGATGATCTCACCAGTCGATGGTAATATAACTTTTTCACCAAACAAAACAACACTCCGTGGTAATGTAGTTTCCGATAGTTCTATAGTGAGATGAACGACTGAATGGAGAGGCAACACAACCCCATTGGAATTCCAACAGTAGTAAGCAAACAAAGGTCGAAATATCCCTGTCATACACATAGCATGCAAGTAGACAGTACAAATAGCAATGACCCAGAGTAAACATCAAAAGTTGGTAGCTGTTAATCTGATAATGTCCTAAGCATATACTAAAAAGAAAATTGTAAACAAACAGAGATCAAATTTAGTAGTGTAGAAAGACACCACGCTGATAGCTGTTATTCTGACAACATATGAAGAACAAATTAAACAGAAACTTGTAAACAAACAGAGATCAACTTCGGTAGGGTGAAGGAAGAAATTTCAGAAGAAATTGCTGTCACAATGAGCACTGAATATCTAAAGGACGCTTGCTAAGCCAAATTTCATGCTGTCTACGCAGGTAATCTTCTTCGGATGCACGCGAAGCAGAAGGAAAATCCATTGACACCGCCACCAGAGGAGAAGATTCAGTGATGTTGTTGTGACGATCAGGCGCAGAAATATAGCGACGCCGACGATGTGCGGGCGGCGCAGAAGAATCATCATGTAAGCCACGACTCCGACGTGAACCCACAACAGGATCGGCACGCTGACGGGAGACTCGCCCAACAGCTGCATGCTAATCACAATGAGAAAAAGGTAGAGGAATCAATGCACCCAAACCATAGAGGCCAACCAGATCACAGAGCACCACCTGGATGAACAGCAGGCCCATCATCATGATCAGCAGGAAGACCAGAAACACCTCCTCGAGATGGCCGGCGTGTAGCATGTCGTCGAGTGGTGTCTCGCAGACCACAGCGATACCGAGACAGCGGAAGAGAGCAGCGTTCGGCAGATGGGTCAGAAGGCGTAGCCGGCAAGCCAATCGCAGAACCTACATGCAAGAAATCAGCAAAGTTATCCTGATGAGCAAAAGACTAAGCAGAAGCAAATCAATCGAGGCCCAGCAAGAGCAGAACGCAGGGCAACCTCGTCCTCGTGATACACGGCGTGCAGAAAATCGGCGGTTCGAGCCTCCACGACGACAACCAGAGGGCGACGGAGGGAAAAGTTCATTGGAAAGAACGGCAGGAGCAGCCGGCGGCTCCATTGCGATACCTATACTCGAGACCAGAGAAATCAATGGGAAAAAATCTCAGAAATCAATAGGCAGGCGACAGGAAAAGCAGAATCAAATCAATAAAGATAGATTGAACGGAAGATGGAATCGAAATAAAGAAGAAGAAGAAAAAAAAATCGAATCTCCCTACCGTCCAGCGGTGCGGCGTGCGTCGAACGCACCGAGAACTCCGAAACGGAGTCGTACGCACCAGCAGGGCGACTAAATCAAAGAGAAGAGAGAGCGGAAGGAAAACGTGGGAGGAAAACGTGGTGACGTATTAGAGTGACGGGAGAGAGTCCATCGAAGAAAAACGGTACTCTAGATATAAACTTGTCGCACGATGACGTGGCTAATCTACCATGGCGTCATGATAGTTTGCCATTATATAGGTAGTAATGCGTGAGGTTGCTAGAGAAGCCCTAACCTGAACGAGGCGAAAACGACTTAGCTAAGAGGTTAACATGAAGCGGGCGGACAACGTACCACCAACCATCATGGCTTTCGCTATAATTGTAAAGATTAAACAAACTAGTGAAATGCCCGTGCGTTGCTACGGGCTTGTAAATTTTTTCGCTACATCGATTGTCGTATGCCCTTAATATTTTTCTTACTAATTTGTTTGTGTGTATGTCTTTCTTTGTTTTGAAGGTTTGAGAATATCTATTTTGAATTAAATTTTATGTTAAATATTAAATTATATGTTTTTTTTGAAACATGCATCGAAGAATAATGATAACACTGTATGCACACTTCATTTGATTTTTTAAACATGCTTTTTTAAAAATTAACTAATGTGTGTTTCCCTTACTAAAATGATGCTACATAATTATCCACATTTATATAATAATATTTCATAACATTTTTAAAGTATACATAATTTTTTTATTGATAATAAGTTTATGACCTATAATTTTGGTAATGTATTAATAAAATTTTCATGCGTTGCTGCTACCATTCTAGATGTAATATTTATACTCTTTAACAATGACTATAAGATTTGTTGACATAATATGTGCAGTCCAAGACATAGTTTTTGAACTATCAACATAATCTTTGTTTTATCATTTTGTGAATCACAAAATTGAATTATGAGTAATTATTACCCAT